>CM061354.1:35126346-35726346 GCA_030867105.1 Liasis olivaceus | reverse complement strand
CCGCTGGGCAGAGTCCCGCCATTTGCACCCGCTTCTCTGAGCACTTTTCTCCCGCGCTTGGCCAGAGGCTGCTGGAAGGAAGCTACGGACTATAAATAGCTCCGGCGACGGACGGAGTCACTGCGTGCAACGGACTGGGAAAGCACGGCTACAGTGACGTGTTGGCTTTAAGGGGGGACCACCAGGTAAAAACTCAAATAAAAGAAACAAAACCCGTGGGTTTCCTTTGGCCTTTCATCGGAGGGGCTGCTTCGGATGAAGGGGCGGCAAGCTGTTGCTTCTGCCGCCGGGATCATCTTAGGCGAAAATCTTTCGGTCTTTCTCCGCCGTCGCTTCTAGATCCCCTTTCAAGTTTCTTCCTGTTGCAGTTCCGCTGGGAAAACAAGTCTGGAGAGGCAGGCGCTGGAGTGTAGGCTCGCGGGAGGGCTGGGGCGGCAGGCTGACTCCCCTGTCCCCGAATTGGGTTGAAGTCTCTCCTTTGCAGAGACGTGGAGGCGGGAGGGGGCTGCGTTGCTGCCGGGGTAGGTTGCGGGCGCGGTTTTCAGACGGAGACAGAAAGGAAAGCGGGCGCGTGCTTTTCTGTAGTGGTTTCCAACGCTGCTGCTACCGGTGGGTGTTTCAGTACCTAGAGACTGGGTTCCCCTTACCTGCAGTTGCTCTTTCCAAGGCGATCATTTTTGTAGCTGTCTCCTCCTCTCTGGGGGGAGGAGAAAGGAAGGGGCGAACGAAGAGGGAGTAAGCCTTGCCATCCTCTTTGATCCTCCGACTGCATGGTGTTTTTTCCTCGGTGCCAGTCCAGGCGTTTGCCCGAGAAAATGCGCCTGTATTGTAGCGGAGAAGTCGCGGAGGTAACCTATTGTCGCTGACTCTCGCGTTGAAACGAATTAAGCATAGAACTCTCAAGGATTATTCTGAATTGTTTTCGAATAATGCAGGGTGTTCTTCGTGTCGGTCGTTTGTAACTACGTTGTAAAAAGCATCAGCATGAGCAGCAACACAGCAGCTGCATTTCAGTTCGTTTGGGTCTATATTGGAAAAGAAAAAACAGACTGAAAATTCTCAAGTCTCCCTTTCTTTCTTGCCCCCCTTGGTTAAGAGATTTGGAAAAGAATTTGTCAGCACTGCAATAACTAGAAGTAGAAAGTAGAACAAGCTCTTTTCCTTCATTCCGGAGAATCTTGTGCAGGGATTCAGGAAGCAGAGTAGATTGTTTGCTGCATACCTAATTTAACTGAAGGTCTCGGATAAAATCAACTAAAGGAAAAAAGATACACATACCCACTGCAGACATGCTCCCTTTCAGGGAAGTGCTACAACTGATTGCTCTGGAAGGAAAGTTGGAGATGGCACTTGATGTGTCATGCCCTAGAAGCTCTTAATCTTTCCCCTAACCTTAAAGTACATTCAACAGATCTTTCAAAAGGCAAACATGTTGCCCTACATACCTTTAAATCTATCCATGGAAAAGAATTTTGTGGGAAGTTGTTAGGTGAACTTCCATTATACACTGCCCTCTTTGAAAAACATCCATACTTTTCATTTGGTGTTGGGCAGCATAAAATTGAATAAATAATAATAGTACTCATTAATAAGCTAAATATATGTTCTGAACTTTACTGAGTGTAGATTGCTAATAGCCTAATAAATGTATTGGGTAATAAAGGTTATTCCATAGTATTAAATGACATGGTTTTGTTCTGAAAATATGCTGGAAGATTAATTTAATAGTCTTCAGTATTTCTTTTGTGATTTCATAGCTGAAAGCTGCCTAGTCTGAAAACTACTCAACCAAACTGGGGAAAATGTTCGTAAAATTGTAATGATTTTGAGTAATAGAAATCTTCTTTAACATATACAAGGTCAACAAATTATTACTGAACATGAACTTAAAATATAATAATGAGCTGTTTGAAATAGAAGCATGTCTGTGTTTGATCTGGACATTTTTTTACATGAAGTGTTATATAACAATTCATAAATATTCATTTGCCAACAGGAAAAAGCCTAAATTGGTTCAGATGGATGCACACGAATGGGGTTATCATGGAGTAAAAAAGGGCATGACTCAGGGCATCAGAATAGTCATGTATGAAAAGTCTATAGACTTGGGTTTTTAAGAAGTTATGGAAAGCATGCAGAACATGGTTTCTGGAATTCTTTTTAATCCTTTAATAACAGCTACATTAGGTCATGCAACTGGGAGGGAGGAAAGGTGGGGGGCTTAGAATGAAGGCTTGGGCAACATTCTGAGCTGTTACCAGCTGCTTCTCCTCTAGGGTAGTATTTCTCAATCTTGGCAACTTTAAGAGGTGCGGATTTCAAGTCCCAGAGTTCCCAGCCAGCATTCTGGGAGTTGAAATCCACACCTCTTAAAGTTGGCAAGGTTGAGAAATACTGCTCTAGGGATACACTGGCATTGGAAAGGAGACTTTTCTCCTCTGCAGCCCCCAGGATCCAGCCCATTTTCAGACTCAGTCATTCTTTTGCCTGTTTCTTCCCCCATACCAAATTTGGTCCTGTTCTGTTCAGTTACAAAAGAATTACCACGCTAATAGACAGAGTCCCAACCTCTTTATTCTTTTCAATGATCTATAGGGTTGGAAAGTATAAACACTATTAATGAGTTTTTGGATTTCCTTCTGGAATGCAGGGAAGCACATGTGATTTTTATATAGGACTCTATATTTTATATAGGACTCTAAAACTATATTTTAATTGTTAAATTGGATATAAAGCACCCCCGTGAGAAGATGCTATCATGTAAAGAAAGGGAAGCAGAATTTGAAAGTTCTGGGCTTTCATTGGGATGTCTGTGCTCTTTAGTACATTTACTATAGCTTCTCAGGAAAAATATTTTCTCTACATATCTTCAAATGTATCCCTGAAATTGCGTAGCCTGCATAGCCAGCTTGTGGAGTGTGGGAACTGTAGATCAAGTATGCATTGTTGTGTCTCTCTGAAGATAAATCTATATCACTGTCTATATCTAGCTATATCAATATCTCTATAGATATGCATATGTGTTTAGAGAGGGAAGAGAGAAGTGGCATGAAGAGTATCTGTGAGGGCTTGGTCTTAGTGCAGTTTTGTCCAAAAAGGTGCTCTCTAGATGGTTTGAATTATGTCATAATTTCTGGTCATGATAGCCAAAAGCTGCTTTACGGATATCTGTCTGCGCCCATATGATGTGTGCATATGCCTGTCCCCTCGCTACCTGCACTCCAGGATGAGAGATTAAAGGTATTGTGGGACTTAGTTTGCACTAGGCCTGCATTCTGGTGTGCTCTTAATTCTCTAAAATGAGAACTGTTCCTGTCCCCATGCTTAGTACAGCTTTAATGTGATCCAGCAAGAAATATCTAGCTCTGTAAGTAACTATACAGTATTGTACAGCATTGCCTATTTCTAAATGAAGTACTGTAGTCTGATTTGTCTTTGAACTACAGTTTCAGAGGATGCAGGGCTCACTGTAGTTTGCAGTCTTTATAAACTGGAAGTTAACTAGAGTAAAGAGTAATAGTATTTTCATACATTGCTACAGATGATTTTCTTTTGATTGTTTTCTTAAAGTAGGGATTTAAGTAGTTTGTTCACATATGTGGAGATCAAGTTATGTGTTTTATTTAAAGTTTATAGCTCATCCTCTGAAACTGTAGTTCAAAGACAAATCAGACTACAGTACTTCATTTAGAAATAGGCAATGCTGTACAATACTGTATAGTTACTTACAGAGCTAGATATTTCTTGCTGGATCACACTAAAGCTGTACTAAGCATGACACTTAATAAAGGTTTCCTGAGCAGTTCTGGATACTGTGCTTCAAAACAAATTGGAATAGATTCAGAGGAGAGCAATGATGAATAGCAGTCCCGAAAACAAGGTCTATAAACATTTGAGAGAACTGGATATATTTAGCCTTGAGACAATTGATTGGCAGAAAAGGTATATGATAGCACTCTTCAAAGGACAACTGTATGAAAGAGAGCATTACTTTTTCTACTTTTAGAAATGCAGGACTTAATCTAATGGTACTAGGTTAGAGGACAGCTGATTGTGCAGTGAATATAAGGATAAATGTATTTGTAGTAAGAAATGATTGAACTAATTACAGCTGGGTAAGAGATTCCTAATCCTCTGCCTGTTACCAGGCAGATGTTAACAGCTATCTCTTGGGGATACCTTAACTTGCAATTTGCTGTATAGAATAGAGGGTTAGACTAGAGAGCATCAAAGGTCCTCTCCATGATTTATAAGTTTTCAACTGAACTTACTTTAGTACAACACATATTGAATAGTTATGGACTGGTCATTGACTGCAATAAAGATTTTGATTTGGTTCTGTTCTGTTTAATTTCAAATAGTATTGATAGGAAATAGTTTTTATAGGAAAATAGTATTAATAGTCATAAATAGTAATAGGAAATAGTATTAATAGGAAATAGTTCAATTGGTTCTGACCCTGCTGGCCTTTAAAAAGGCTTTAAAAATGTGGTTATGTCCCCAAGTGTTGGGACCATGATGTGCAGGAAGAGGGTAGGGATGTGAGCCAGATCACATATTACTGATTATTACTATTACTGTTGATTGTTGTTTTATTTTGGTTGTTTTTTGTAAGCCATCCAGAGTCATGTTGTTTGATTTGGGGCCATATAAAATTTGTAAACAAACAAATAAGTAGAGTATTACGCTTCTGTTTCTTATTTGTGGTTCTCCATTTTAGTTTATATTTAGGAGAGCCTCCAAATGAAAGAAAAGCCTCTGCATATTTATTCAGGAGTAAAGCCCACATTGCTCAGTTGCTTTATTGAGATTTCAGCCTAACAGAATAAAGCTAAATATAGAGGTTACTTCTGAGTAGATCTAGACCTTACATAGCATTACAGTCTTGCATAACTTATGATGGTTTGATAAACATCTTACTAAATTAGATGAGCATTAGTAATTTTACATATTGGATGAACAGAATATAGAGGGACAGTTATTGAATAATAGCGTAATTTTAGTGAATTAAAGAGACCAGTCATAAATAATTGAAAATAGGAAAACCTGTGGCTTTCCAGAGTTGTTGAGCACTTCCAGAATTTCTTTCTATTACCTTTGCTGGTTATCATTCAGTAATACAGCATCTGGATAGCTACAGGTTCCTGCTTCTGGTTTAGAAGATTCTGAACTGATGGTTTGTTGTTGGTTTTTAAAGTTGGTTTCATTGTGACACTGTGGAGTTTTTTTTTAATAATCATCACCAAATTAAAGATCAAATGTCTTGGTAAAAGCAATAAAACTGCTTATTAATCATTACTAAAGTTTGAAGCACATTTAAACTAAATTAGCTGTAAAAAAATTAATGTTGAGCTTATTGTGATTTAATTCCTGATAAATTAGTTGATATGTAGATTGTTTAAATTACCATAAATAGGATTTTCCATTTTGTTATTCATGAATTTCCATGTTAAGATTACATGTTAAGAAGGTGCTATACGAATACTGTTTTATCCAATGAAATAAAGCTTTTTTTTTTTTTTTTTTTTACTATCTAGGGAAACAATATAAAATTTCAGGTTCAGTATGAAAAAGCTCAGATATAAATCCAATAAAGCAAACAAACAAATACTGAACTCTCTGATACACATAAATGCCACAAAGTAATTACATTAAATAAGTTTCCATTTTGATTTTGAAATTATGGCTACACTAGTAGCTTTTGGCCATTATTTTTTTAAATTGTTGCCTAATATCTAGACTAAAAAAAAAATCCTGCATATCTTGGTGACTATTTTGTAATTTTTGGTTAATGTCAATTCATAAAGGTATATTGCTATTTTGATCATTTTATTCTATTGGATGAACACAGCTGTAAACATAAAAGTCCAATTTCAAACTTCTGATTAGGTGGGAAAAGGTCATTTTGTTGGTGGTCGTCCATATCACTGGTCCCCAATATGCCTGCAGAAACAATGTTCTGTTGTTACATATACCAATTTTCCATCTCCCTTTCCAATGGAAAAGAATTTCTTTAAAAAAAAAAAAGCCTTCCTGTTCTAATTATCATATGCTGGTTAGGTTTTAGAAATAGTGTGCCAAATGCATGAGTCAGCTAGGCTTCATTGCAGTACACTTCAATTATTTATTTTTATAGTCATTTTTTTATTAGACAATCATGAATTATCATGGATTTAGTTTGGAGTGTCACGCTCCATAGATAGAGTAGCTAGGGGGTTTAATTGTTCTTAGCTCAAAGTAGGATGTAAAAGCATACAAAAACCCTATAGGTCAGTGCACCTCTTACTGAAAATATATTAGTTTTTTTTAACTGAAGAGCTGGGAAAAAATCATAGATGAAGATATTTTTGAATATAGCACTTCTTCAAGACAAATAAGGACTATGATGTTTGTATTTTTCACAAATATTTACTTACATACAGTTTAGTTTTACAGATGCTACAAGTAGCATTCATTCTTTCTATTCCTGGGAGCAGTGTTTCTGATTTTGATCATGCTATTTTTCTTTGCTTATAGAAAAAAAGAAGGTATTGACTTTTTGTGAGAGTATTATTTCATTATTTGTAATACTTCTATACTTTTTGTCTGTACAAACTACCAAAATTGAATACAGGAGATCACAAATAGTAAAACAATAACAAATAATAAAAACATATTAAGCCAAAAATGCAAAATCACTAACTATAAAAAAGAACAGTGAAGATGTTAAGGGTATTGTAAGAGGCCAGAATCGAAGTCTGAGTCTTAATGCCTTTTCTAAAAACAAAAAGTTGGGGCAGCTCATAACATTTTTTCTCATGTGTCTGACAAGTGGGACCCCGTAAGTGATTGACTCATCAGAAGTTCATCTTCCACAGATCTTATTTATTTATTTATTGAATTTATATGGCTGTCCATCTCAAATACATGACTCTGGGCAGTTAACATTATTTAAGAACAGAATAAAAACAATACAGTATAACAAAATTATAAATGAAAGCCAGGGAAAAAAACAACCAAGACTCTTGAAGGTCTGCTGACTGGGACCCAGAGTTGAGGCCAAGGGGCTAGAACGCACCACTGGAATAACATACCTAATTAATAACCTAATTTCATACAGAAGCAAATTTTTAGATATTTTAACATTAAAACCAAGGTTCTGAATCAAGCCCTAAACAGTTAGTAAGCACTGCAGGGCTTTCACTATTGAGAGTATATGATCTCAGCATTTTGTGCACTGTAAAAGATTGGTGCATTTTTCGCCAATTGAAGCTTTCAGATGTTTCAGTAGTCTAAATGCATTGTTACTGAAGCTTGGATAACTGTTGCTATGTCAGATAAACTTGAAGAACATGGCAGGTACACAAAATATAATAATGGAAATACACTCCTCCCCACAACCCCTTCTGAAAATCCAGGGCAACATCATCCCAAGAAGCGTTTGTAAGCTACAAATAAATTTCCAGAAGTGTTTGAATCTCAGATAATGGCTTGTTTATTATCATCCTCCCTATTTTCAAGCTCAGGCAGTGTTCATGAATACTAAGCTTAATGTTATCAGTATTTTTAAAGGCCTTATTCCAGAGTTCTGAATGACCAATTCCAGTAGTTTCATGCAGAAATGGAACAGCATACAAGACACGACAGAATCCTGTCAAACTGTCAGGCTCCCTCTTTAGGTGGCTTATCTCAGCATAAGCTATCTAGACACTCAGTATGGTACAGCTAGTGAAGAAGTTTTATTACACTCTTGAATTAAGCCTCTTAAATATTTGATTGCTGTCTGCTAAAATGAGGCTGAAATTCCTTATAACCATTGCAAGTTAAACCCAGTACTCTTCATGAACACCTTGTTTTGCATTTTTCACACTCATTGTGAGGTAGCAGTTGGTCACTGACATACTGTATTCAGCATAACTGCCCTGGGAAACTAGTTTTCACTGTGTCTTCCAGAGATTAATCCCATTACCTTGAATGGATGCATACCTTTCTTTACTGTCCTCACTGCCAATGCTTTATTGTCGGTGTTGATGATGACATCATCAGGGATTGGCATAGTCCTAACTCCTATTTGCCACGTTAGGTGCTGTTAGGCATACCTACTCCTCCAGTTGTAGGACAGTGCCCTCTGTGACCGTTTTGCGTTGGGCTGCCAGAGAGACTTAGACCCTTGACTTCTGAGATGCATCTCTTTCTAATGCTTGATCAGGCATTATGTATGCTTCCTATATATGGGTTTAATGCTCTTTTGGGGGAACACTAAACCTGTTTTTAAACACATGGTCTTTTGAAAGGCTGCTAGATCCATATTTAAAAAACAGAATTAGTGCTCCAGTTGAGAAATGGAAATCAGAGCTAGATTGTTGCTGGTTCTTCTCGAGTGATTTTTGCTGCCCATGTGGACAAAGGGTTTTGCAATGACTGTATCATCTGCTGCTTTTAGGAGAGTGCCACCATCATTTTGCATATTCCATGAACTACTTCTGGGTGTTGCTGAACATAGCTATGTACTTCCAGGACCAGCATTCCCTTGAAGAACATATTGCTTTGGGATGTATAGTAGCTGAAATAAACAGGTGTTCTGCCCACTTCCCCTTTCAGCCTGAATAACAAGTGCAGCCAAGAGCACAAGTGCATCAGGAGCCACTGATCATGGCCACTCACTGCCAATACTTACGTTCCCTTGGAGCCTGAATGATGGCTTCCTCCCACTTTACCCTGCACCCAACTGACAGGTTGCACATAAACCAAAAGAGCACAAGGTAAAATGAAGGGATCTGGGAAAACTCCCTCTTGCTTCAGCCTATGGCCCTCCACCCCTGTGCAATCTGCCAGCCGGACTATGTCTTGAACATGGATATAGCGCTCTTCCAGAAGAGCACAAGACACGTGTTTAAACAAACAGGTTAAATACTAATAAGAGCACTAAATCCATATTCAGAAATAACCTGAGTCAAAGTCAGCAATGTGGAGAACTGTCTTTCAGGAAGCTTAGAAGATGATTAAGACTCTGTTCCAGGTAACTGCCCACAGTTGCCCAACACTGTCCCACCACATATTGAGGACAGCAACTGGTGTTTCTTCTTCCCATTGGCAGATGACACTGAGTGGATATGTGGGGAAATACAGCCAATGCAATCTACCAATCACTTGTGCAAATTGTCACACATTAAAACTTAACAGCAGTTCCAGTAGCGGTAGCCTTGTAATTAAGGCAGAAAATTGTTGGGGCAAAAGCCTGTATGCTTTTCTGCTAAATGGAGGACTGGGAGATTGTACATGAACATGATCATGAGGAACAGGGAATGATAGGATGAGTAATCTACATTTATTGCAGTGCAAATATTTATTTACATTCTGATGTGGAAGGCTTTTGTTTCATGCTAAGATGCTCAATATTGAACAATAAGTCTAATGACAATACACTACATGAGAAATGTATACTTATTGTATGAATATTAGTAGAGGAATTGTAGCTTCCACTTCCCATTGTAGCATTTTTCATGTACTTTACTGAGGATCACTACCAGGAGAACTACTCCAGAATAATCTTGGCTAACAACAAAGTTGCATTTTGCTACATTATCTGGTTACCTCTGCTGGATTTTAATCCTAAAATATTTTAGTGAGAGGCAGTTGATGTTACAGTTGGTATGCATAGGTGGCCAATTGGGCACTTTTCTTATATCTTACCAAAAAAACAAAAACAACCTCCCCCCCTTCAAGTAAATACTCACTGTAACATCTACTGATTCTTTTCAAGATTATATTGTAAAGTCTTTCTGAAGCAATCTAATTGTGACAGCTGTAACAGTGATGATGGTGTCAAATTATTGGAGATACAGATTTGATCACTTATCATGTGTAGCTTGGCTTGCTGTATAATCTATTTTTGTTTCTTGTATTCTAACTTGGGGGAAAACATGAGATGTAACACAGTGGCTAAGATAGTGAGCTGTAGAGTGATAGATTCAAATTATTTTTTTCTCAGAGTTGTAAAAACAAAGTTGAACTCGGTAATCTAGCAAAAAATGAAATGCCAATTCTGTTAAAGAAAAAAATTATCTGCAGTTACCCAATAGTTATGGATTGAAACTTTTCTGAAGCATTGTTAGATCTTTTTCTTTGGATAGTTTTTGTTCCCTGCTTTTATATTATGTGTATTTTCTTGTTTGAGGATTAGATTTCATTTACTTTGCACTGTTATTTTATAGTTGTTTTTCTTTTCTTTAAACTATTTTGTAACAAAAGGTAAACTTAAAATTCAGGTATATTAAAATAATGTTAAGCTAGCTTTTCTATAATAAAGTCAGTTGTTTATTTTTACCAGGGCAGGTACAGTATTAGATGCTGCAACTGTAATTTGTTTAAAGAAAAGCAGTTGGGATGTACCTTGGTCACCCCCTGAGTTGATTACTGCAGTGCACACTACACGAGGCTGTCCTTGAAGACCATCTGGAAGCTTCAGGGGTTTTTTTTCCCTAGATTTTTTTATCCTGCCTTTAATATTTTTATAAATAACTCAAGGCTGCAAGTATACCTAGTACTCCATCTTAAACATGCAACTTAAAGTGTTGCTTGTTGCCTATAAAGCGTTCATGGCACGGGGCCAGGATATTTGATGGACTGCCTTTCTCCAGTTGTCTCTACCTGCCCCTTCAGATCTGGCAGAAGGGGGGTGATGTGGATCCTGTCAGTTAAAGATTGTCACCTGGTGGGACCCAAGAAGTTGTCTGTTGCAATGCCTGCCCTGCATTCATCTAGAGATTAGATTGGCCCTTATCCTGCTGGCCTTCCTCAAAGTCCTTAAGACCTGGCTGTTCATGTGGATCAGGAGCTAGTGACTTGTATGAATTCACTGTTACTGTGTATACTTGTGGATAAACCAAGAATTTTAGGTGCCAGTGCAGGTTGGCTTATCCATGGGTGGCATATTTTTCATGGTATTTTGGTTAAAAAATCAAGCGTGGCTTACCTGTGGATGGGCTTATGCATAAGTATATACCATAATTGGGTTCTCCTTAGTGGCCATTTTTTTCATTTTCTTTTATACGATATTGTATTACTAATATATTGATGCTTTTATTGTGTTAGTTGCCTAGAGTTGCTTTATGATTGGGTGGCTATTACGTATGTAATAAAACAAACACGCAGTTTGAGGATTTATTAAGTGCCCATAATATTAAATAAAATTATAAAGTGGAATTTTTTTACGCTTTCTCTCTGCAGTTTGAAATGCTATTAACCCTCTACCCCCACTCCAATTTGATAAGGCAGGATGTAAAAACTGCAAGAGAAGATAGACTAGAAAGTATTGTTTCAAATGAAATGAAATAACTTTTAAACAAATGGGCAAATTGTGAACAGCCTTTATAATTGTCTTTTTTACATCTGAGATCTGCAGTGGGCAGGATGGGGATGTAACTGTATGGGATTTCCTACCCTGTTTAATAATTTTGCAAGGATTTGGGGATTTTTTTTCCCTTTATGGAAGCCTTTAAAAAGCTTAGCACACCTATTTCCTTTACTCTCAAGCTAAACTTGATTGGAAATTGCAGTAGGAGGTTCTAGTGTTACAAGTTAGGGATGCTGGTTGTTCCTTTAAATATCTTTTATCGGAAAATATTTTTAGTAGAATATGTATCAGGCTTACTAGATACGCATTTCACAAATAATTTAGTAAATATTACATTCCTTTATGAATATTTAGTGAATGGAATAAAATGATTATAATTTTACTTAGTGATTGCATTTTGTATCACATAATTCTGTATCTAATTCTAATAGCGAAGTCGTTCAGGTGAGCTTCACTTTAGCAATGAAATGCTTCCATTTGTTGCTAGAATAAAAAGTGATAATCCTCCTTCCCTTCTTCATCCTTCTGTGAATTATCCAATTCGATCCTCAGTCTTGTGGAGCAGATTCAGATTTAGAGATACATGAAAAATATAAGGAAGAGAAAGTCATGTTGTAGTAGTAAAAGTCCACTGGTGCAGTATTGGATTCTATCCATGGAGAATAATGAAAACCTTGCTGCTATATTAAACATTTTATGATTTGTGGATTATTTTGCTCTGAATATTAAAAAGCTGTACACTAGATGGCAATATACAGTGCTGAGAATCTTATGTAACTACAGTTGTTGGAAAGGTATACACATTTCAAATAATGAAAGTATATTTTTTTTAAATGAAAATGAATGTGCATTTTGTTTCTTTTCAATACATCTATGTGTATGAATACATCTGCAAAGAAATAAACCCCTTGACGCTTGCTGGTAGAGTAATGTAATATAAAGGTGAATTGAGTAAATGAGAACTATGGCAGAGTTTGTGTAATGACATGCCAGTTTCTGGTCTTATATGATATTTTCTGATTTTGCATGCATTGTTGTCACAGATGGAAGTGGGAAATAACTAGGTGAAGAACAAGTTTAGATAGAACTGTGCTGCAGCAATAAACTATCTTAATAGTAGAGTATTTCCAACTTTTTTATGTAATTCAAAAGATATTGCAATAGGCAGTTTGGAATAAAAGCCATACAGCAAAAAGAATTTGGCAGTGCTATAAAGTGGGTAGTTCATCTCTCTCTTTCTCTATATTTGACCATTTTATTCTTCACAGGTATTAGGTAGGATTAGTTCAATATAAGAATCTGGTGGAGAAAACAATTCAGTGCAAACCAGGATTTGGCAACTGCAACTTTTGAAATTGACTCTTCTGTCAGAAATCCAAACCAGATGTCATGAATTATGAGTGGCCTAACAAATACTCTGTTGTGTTCAGTTGCTGTAGGGGTAGGTTATGCTTTCAATTTTTTCTTCTTTTTCTTTTATAATTAAGAGGCACCATTATTTTAAATGAAGGTTCTGCTTTTATGTCATTAACTCTTACCATCATAACAAACAGAGATTCCTAACTGGCATGCACAAGTAATTAAATCTTCAAATCTTATAATTGGAAAGCTGAATCTTTAGTTTTTCAACCACTTGTGTTGGGCAAAAATGTATTTACATAGCAGCTGCAAAAATGCTTAAAGTGCAAAAAGGTTTTATTAATGATGAATAATACTTTGCACTTGTATTTGCTTGTGAATGTAATTATACTAAAAATAGGATTTATTTTGGAAAAGTAGATTCCATTTGATGCTCAGTTAGAATCAACTGAATTGTTTACTTAACAGAGTCTTCTCCAATTTTGTGCCTTCCAAATGAGCTGGAATTAAACTCCAATATCCCCCAGCTAGCATGGCCAATGACAAGGTACCTGGAAGTCTGGGAATTGAAATCAAGATATTTGGAGGGCATCAGAATGGGAAAGGTTGACTTAAACAACCCAAATTTCCCATTTAACATGTGAAATTATTCTGCAAGTATTATCACCAGCAGTCCTACCCATGCAGGGCTGGTATTGTTGACTTGAATATTTTTTCTAATAAAAATGCAATATAGATTTAGCTTTTGCAAGCACAGTTGTATTTTCAGATTGGAACTACTTGAGTAAATTTGTTTTTGTATGTACAAATAAATGTTTTCATATTGCATTAGGAAGCTACAGTAATTCATTACAAATGTTTAATTCAGCACTTATTCAGCTTGTTTAACAGTTCACTAATGAGATGTCATGGAGCTACTCATGAATATTTATTAAGCTTTATAGAAACAAAGAACAGATCACTGGATTATTAAAATGTGCCTGCTTACTTTTAAGGTATGATACAATTGCCTCCAACATAATCACTTTTGGTATGCTACATTAACATATGTAGTTGGACATCTTGCTTGAAGCTGTGTTATGCCTCTACCCCACTTTCTGATTTTTGGCCTTTCTTACATGGTTAATCAGAAGAGTATTCTGCTGGTAAAAATAAAGCAATAACTATTGCTGAGTTTGTTATGGAATTTGTACTATGAAGAATACTGTTTTGGTATTTAAAGTACACTGTGAATGTGCCTTTAGAATATAAATAAAGTTTGCAGTAACATTTTTTAGGATATTTTAAATTATACTTTAGAGTTTTAGCACTGAATTGACTTGCAAAAATTAAAAAATAAAATTCATTTAAAAAAAAAAAACAGAAAAGCAAAATAACAGGTGAACCTAAATGCAGTCTGGTCCTGAAGTACCAGGACTGTGTTAGTAACAAAGAAATTATTGGACTGGCAGAAGTTGGTAAATCATTCTTCTACTTTTTGGTTTCCTAGACCACGTAGTCCAGCTACATTTTCCTCCTTGATATTTCCACCTTTGGCATTCCAGTCTCCAACCACAAGAAGCACATCTTGCTGGCATACTGTATTCTCTTGATTTCAAACTGAACTTCATCATAAAACTTATCAACCTCCTCTTCTTCTGCATCAATGATTGGAGCATAAACTTGGATAATCATCATGTTAACGGGTTATCCATGAAGTCTAACATATTATTTGTTCATTGATTGCATTGTAGCCTAATATGGTTCTTGCTATACCCTTCCTAACTATGAAAGCAACACTGTTTCTTCTTTGTTTTTATTGATTAGCAAATAATTACACACACACACACACACAAACATACACATATACACAGACACACATGTCTGCTCCACAGTTTAAATCTTAGGCCTTTTCCTCTCCCCTGTTCTTTTCTCTGATGTGAGATTGGGAGCCTTCTGCTGAAATAAAACAGTGTCTGTGCTACACATGTATGTGGAGAGAGGTGAGATCAGCTTTTGAAGTACCACTGCTATCTGGTTAGAGAAAGAATTCTGGAAAACATAGAAGTTTTATCAATTTTTGTTGAACTTTTTTTTTCTCAATACTTTAAACATATATTGCTAAGGCAGCTACTTTACTTTTTCTTCTACTGTGCATTCTTTAGAACAGATGCACTCAAGAGTATATTAAGGTTAAATCTTTCCTGGCTAGAATTTTCTATTCAGAAGCATAGGATGGCAGGGTGGATTCTTTGGGCCATAGCTTCCATGCCTATGGCAATTATAAGAGCTAAAAGACACATGTAGCTTTGTCACTGGGTGACTCACTCTTCTCTAAAAGCCTCCATCATGGACATAACCTAGAGATGAGGAGATGATTTGTAGACTCTTTGGTCCAATTACTTTTTGAATTGCCGGAAAAGGCTGAGGAATTATTCCCATGGCTGCCTCTAAAAATGCAGGTTTAATATAAAAAACCCTCTACAAACTAATCCTCACAATACCTCTGTGCATAAAAGCAATGCTGAACTAATTCTGGAAAACCGCTTCATTGGCATTTTGATGTTGCTCATCTTCTGCTTTAAATATCCATTTGTGTATGTCATAATAATCAGAATAATCTGATTATTCAGATAGGGTTGTTGTAGTTGTTTCCCAGTTTGAAATTCTCCCTGCAGCCTTCTAGAAGCACAACATTTTATAACGGAAGAGCAAAGACTCTAACCTGAATGCATTTGCACTCCTAAATAGGATATTATTATTTATTAATATTATTTATTTAGCTATGATCAGAGACCAGTAATCTGGGAAACAAATTAACTTGGCAAAGGAAAAGGCAATACAAGAAACAACACAACAAAAAATAAAATAATCTAATAATGTAGTGTACTATTAAAAATAATGTACAGGTAGTCCTTGACTTACAACGGCAATTGGGACCGGAATTTTACTTTATGATCACAATCCCTGCAGTCCATTGTTAACTGAATCTCACGGTCATTAAGTGAGGCAACTTCCTGCTGGCTTCCTACAACCAAAGTCGGTGGGGAAGCTGGCAGGAAGTTGCAAGTCACAGGCCTGCAGGCAAGTAAGTGGTTGTTGCTTGGTGGGAGAGAGAGCGAGGGGGTGCGTGGAGGAGGGTGCGTGAGAGGCGTGGTGTGGGGAGTGTGGGCGAGGGTGTGAGTGGATGCATGAGTGGCACTGTATGGATCAGGGAGGGTGCACAAGAGGTGTGGCATAGGCTGGGCATAGTCCGGGGAGGGTCAGGCAGGATCCATGAGGGTGCATAAGAGGCATGGCATGGGCTGGAGGGGGAGTAAGGGGGTACATGAGAGACACAGCATGGGTTGGGGAGGGTGCGAGGTGGTGCACAAGAAGTGCACGGTCGGGGAGGGTGTGCAAGTGTGTGTGTGAGAGGCGCAGTGCGGGTTGGAGAGGGAGTGAGGGAGTGTGCAAGGGTATGAAGGGGTGCATGAGAGGCGCTGCGTGGGTCGGGGAGGGTGCATGAGGATGCACAAGTGGCTGGCACGGCACAAGCACAGAGGGCTGGGAAGGGTGTGTGGGTGGGGGAGACTTACCCAACGACTTGAGACCTTCCCTGCCGGCTTCCCCACTGACTTTCAGGGGAAGCTGGCAGGGAAGGTTGCAGATGGTAATCATGTGATTGCGGGGCGCTTGGCAACCAGTCATAAGTGTGAACAGGTTGCCAAGCACCCAGATCGCTATCACGTGACTCTGGAGGTGCTGGGACAGCCAGAACTCCAAGGGCTGGTTGTAAGCACCATTAATTCAGTGCTGTTGTAATTTGGAATGGTCACTGCCCAAATGGTTGTAGATCGAGGACTACTTGTATTCCAACACCCAATAGCAAACATATTTGCTGATTAATAAGATAGACTACAAGTGAATACAATCTGGCAACCCTTCTTGAAAATTCAGTTGACTGATCTGCTAGTAGAAATATTGCATATTCTTATCTGATCTCCCTGGATGGTTAATTAGGAGAGTCATTAATAAACTGAAGTAAACTGAGTATCACAGTAGGACATGGGAGATTGATTCAGTTGCCTGCTTTAAGAGAGAGTCTTGTAAAACAATTTTGTATTCCTTTTTAGTTCCCTTGAAGGCAGGGCAGTGCATCGAGCCAGAGGAAAGGCTCTTATTTGTGGGTCAGGCAGAATATTTGTCAGATAAATATGAAGTGCTGATAAAACAGTCTTTTGAGCAAGCTACTTTCTAACAATGAGGGGAAATAATCAAATGTTCTGAACACTGAGGTCAATAAAGCTTGACCTGGTGATAAATGGCTCTAAACCATGTATGATTCTTCCCAGCAGCTTTATATAAGTTATTAAATAACATGGGGGACAAAATAAAACCTTGTGCAGTTGTCCAGGAAAATTCCACCAAGGTGCAAAAATCTTGTAACAGTGATTCAAACTGAAGCTGTTGGATTCTGTTTGATTCAGTATACTTGCCATTATGCCAGGAGAAAAAGCTTTGCAATAAGCTCCTCCTTTTAGATACAGTGGTACCTCGGTTCAGGAACTTAATTCATTCTGCGACTCTGGTCGCGACCCGAATCAAATTTTCCCATAAGGTTCAATGTAAATACGGTTAATCCGTTCTGACCCCTATGAATTTGGTTGCCAACCAATTTTGGTTGCGACCTGAATCAAATTTTCCCATAAGGTTCAATGTAAATACGGTTAATCCGTTCTGAACCATATGTTTTTTTTTTTAAACCACAAAAATATGACACAAAGTACAGTACGAAGAGAGAGAATGCTAACCTTGCTCGAGGCGACTTCTGGCGTGGAGGACAGGAAGGCGGGTGGGGAGGCGGTTATTGCTTGGAGGGAGAGTCCCCCTCCCTACAGGAAGCCACGACCACGTGTCACGGCAGGGAAAATGGCTGTGGATCCTGTTCGTCACCCGATCCGGCGTTCGTGAACGGAAGCAAAATTTTGTGGACAGTGCTGTTCGTGACCTGAATTGTTCGTGAACAGAAGCGTTCGTAACCCGAGGTACCACTGTACTTTATTTTATTCTCTCTAATGTGTGAGGTTGGACTGCAGCGGTTAAAGCTTCTTCAATAGAAATGATACAATTAACCATTGTATAGTAAAAAAAAGAGAACCTGATTGGTTTGGCTTAGTAAAATAGATTCTGTTTGTGAAACTGATTAAACTGCCTGCTAAAAGTGTGAACTTACAGTTTTGGCCAACTTTGAGTTGAAAAAGACTTTCCATCAGCCTGTTTCTTATTCTCTCGTTATCCTCTGCAATCCTCCACTTTGCTTGCACCCGTCTTTTAACATGGAGATGAAACAGCCCCTGCAGAAAATTTTAAAAATAGCTGCCTCTACTGATATGATACACAGAAACAAAACTAAGGGAAGACAGAGGACAAGAAGATCTCTGCTTAATTTTGCCTTATAAAAGTGACTTTTTACAAAATAAATAATAGGCTTTAGATTCCTTATCAATTTTTTCTTTAGCACCTTTTCATGGATTTTCAGTATGATACTGTAATTGGGTATCTGCATTGGTTACATATCCATCCTTTTTTTTTTTATTGCTTGCAACCATCCACTTCTTCATCCTTGCAAATGTTCAAATAGCTTCTGGAAACACATCTCTCTTGGACCTTAAACCTTTATTTTCTTCCTGCTCTTATGTTTGTTAGATTGTAAAATGGTAAAACGGGTTTTTCTTTAACATAATTGTGATAGAATTATCAGTTTCTGAAGCGCTTAATATGTTAATACTTGTGAAAAGCTCCTGTAACAAGACAGTCTCTTTACAGTTAATTTACATCTTTGTGGTACTTGAGAAAACAAAATATCTCTAGCCTTGATTTTAGCCTACAGAAGGATAACTCAGCACAGAGATCACAGCTTCTCTTGTGCCCTACCTATAGTTTAATAATTCTACCTTTTACATTTGCAATCTTTTTCTTTCATTATTACCAGAAAACAAAATTTGCTAAGGTTCTCATCATTCCTCATGGCATAGATTTCCAATTTTTGTTCTTCCCTAATTAAACCTCTGTAACTTGAACTCATTATCAGAGCATGGCAACATACCAATGTCCATTTTTGGAATGTCACAATTATCTTTGGATGGAAGAAGAGGCTAAATCTCCATTCTTATATACTGCCCCACATATGTATTATTCTTTTTTAACAATACAGTGATATTGTTGAAAAACAGTTCTTTCCAGTATGCCTTTGCTCTTTCTAATTGGTTATTTTGGGTTTCATATCTGAGTTCAAAGAGACTGTGAACTTGCATCATTTTGTATGGGCATGTGATGGTTCTAGGGCAAGGTGACAGTTGTAGATTCTTTTCCTAAAGACTCTTTGCTAGTTTGTATGTAAATGAATAGATATTTATTAATTTTTCTGTGTTGGCAAGGCTGGCTGCCAGCCAACAAGATAGCAAGCTGGATGCCTGTCACAGTCCAGTGTTAGGCAAAGCTCAGACAGAACAGACTTTAGGAAAAAAAAGAATCCTTTTTACCTGTATCTTAAAATGGCAACTGTAAATGTAATCAACAGCCTTGGCACAGGCTGAGACCAGGAATCCAAAAAACAAATGACACATCCGAGGGGAAACACAGGAGGCGTGGTGAGACAGAATCCACATTACAGCAAAGTAAACATGACAGAGCTAAGGCTTAAAAAGTTGTTCTCAGCATCTGCTCTCAGGGAATGAGGCCAATAAATTTGTGATTGTGCCTTAAATATCTTGTATTGAAGGATTTTTCATCTTTCCTGGATCCTTTTGTGATTTTCCTTCTGTCTGAGTTCATCAACTTTTCTCTTTTCCTGTCCCCTTTGATATCATGCACTCAAGACTAAGGTTCTCCCAAGGTTTCAAACACTGTCATTCCTTCTTGTTTGTCAGGATTAGGCTGAGGGTAAGGGAGCCCCTTGTTTATTCTTCCACCTTCTAACAAATAAACAAATCAGCAAGAGACTTTGGGAATTTGTTGAATTTTGGACTTTGAGCAGAGTTGGGATTTTCAGCATGAAAGTTGAAATCTTCCATTATCACTGACATGTGCCTATTTGTCACTATCTCATAGCATCATTGTTCTCAATTAACAATGTTGATTCAGTTGAATTCTTTTGAAGCCACTATATTTGGGAACAGTGCATTTGTGAATAGGTAATGTTAACATCTTATAATAAGTTCTTACTATAGCTGATATGTAAAAGAACAGTGCATTCACAGGGTAGCATTATGCAGTTTTGTAGTAAGCTGCTTCAGCATAATAGGATCCCTTTGTGACTGTTAAGGAAGAGAAGGAGGTTAAAATATTGTTCACTTGCACTGCATCTTCAAATGGCAAGCAGTCAATTGAGAAAATAATGGGGAAGAATTCAAGTCACTCATGAAAGCATAAACTGCAGCTGGTGTTTGAGGAGCATGCATTAACTTAGGTTTCAAGCAAGTTACATTTTAATGTGGATTTACATTTGCTGGGTACCTCACAAGAGTATTGCCAGAATTATTATCTGAAAAGTGCTATGGAGACCTTAGAAGAAAGGTTCTAAATAAATAAATAAATACAGGGATTTTAATTAATTGTGTATTTGCTTAATTATGTAGCACACCATTTTTTCTCTCTCAAGCTTGTTTTTCACCTTTTTACCATGAGGCTAGATTCATCTCAGATAATCTTGTTTTAAATGATGCCAGGCATAAGCTTTATGCCTTCTTTATGAAGCTGTTTATGAGGAAGTTTATTTATTTCAAAGGTATGCTTAAAGATATCATTCAGTACTTTGAAGGCATGAGATGCTTACTGGTAAGACAGGTATGCCGTCGATTTCTCTGAAAGTGAAAAGAAATTGACTCACCAGGGTAAGCAATTTTGCTGTATTCTTATATACTTTTTTAAAAAGCTGTGAATGGATAATAAACATTTTAAAAATAATTGTATGAAGTAGAAAGTGTGTCATGCAGTAAAACAACATGTAATGTTGGGTGTGATAATTGACAGATATGCCAGCCTGAGTACCTTTGAAATCTTTTTCAGTGATACATGGTGACAGTCTAAAAAATGCAGTTACACATGGTTGGTTGTACTTTTGAATTCAGATTTGGGTATGATTTGCAGGAGGTTATGTATGCTCTAAAATGGGACTCAACAGCCAAAAGCAAGTAGTGGGTTACCTAACCTAGTCTAAAGTATATTCTGTGTTTAGGCTCCCTCTCCTACCTGCTTCTGCTATCTGATTATGTTAATTTAGATTGTGAAAACTGTGAATGGAAAACATCTCATAGAAAGGGATTTTCCTACCCTACAGTTTCTACTGTACTAAGAACTATCAATATTCACACTCTACCCATCAGTGTGGTAAGGGTGGCAATAGAAAGGGAAAGGGAAAGGAGCCCAACATCAATAGAGGACACCTCAGTTTTGAGCAGTTCAGTTGCCCTTAGTTGTTTCTGACAGATTTTTCTGAAGGGCTCTTCACAGCCTTTCAATAGCCTATGCAAAGCACAAAATTATATGGGCAGGGGATGGGAAGTCTTCCATGAATATAGCAGTTCTCAGGGTCCCTGTGTGCTTTATATAATATTTTAATCTGTCTTGGGCTTATCTAGGAGAATGCTTATTCTTTGTTAACATTCTGGAGACAAGTGTTGGTTTCTTTTTAAACCCCCTGAAGCCCATGTAAGCCAGCAATTCTATTATTTTTCTGCTCGATTTTTATGAATAAATCCTATGCTAATGGAGCAGGAATACAAATACAATATTGTCAGTTTGGTAAACAAATACCAAAAGAATGGCTATTTATTGCAAATAATTAAAGCTATTGTTAATTAATAATTTACAGCAGTTTTATCTTACCATGGCCACTTTCACAGTGTGGACCTCAACTTCCAGAAATCTCCATCCAACATGGGTCTTACCAACAGAAGCGAATATGTGTATCTCAGGGTTGAACTGTGAAGTCCTTGGGGTTCTCTGAGCTTGGTTGTTTTCTTGCAAACATTTCATTACCTGGATAGGTAACATCTTCAATGCTAGAATGGAATGGGGTTTGCTCTCTGTTTATATATTGTGGCATGCCCTGCCAGTGTTGGTGGGGGTGTGGGTTTTGTTTTGTTTTATTTTTTTTCTTCCTGGTAGTTCCTTGATTAAGGTATTGTTTACTGCTTGTATGTCTGGTGGTAATCTTGGTGTTAAACTCTGCTTATCTGGGTGATGATTGCTGGTGAAGAGATGTTCAGGTCTTTTGTTTTCCTTTCTATTGTCTCTTTTGAATAGTGTGTAGATGTTGTTTATCTCTTTGTGCCTGTTGATGACTGCCTTGTCTGAATACCAAGCTTCCAAGAATTCCCTTGCATTTTTGGATTTAGCTTGGTCTAAGATGCTAACAGTTTCCCAGTTGAAACTATGGTTAAGTCTGTCCATGTGTTGGAAGACATGATGAAAACTCCTTAATCTCACATTTGCAAGAAAACAACCAAGCTCAGAGAACCCCAAGGATTCCACAACATGGGTCTTACTGAGAATTCTGAGAGGTGAAATCCACAGAAATGAAAGTTGCCATCATACTGAAACACTAGTTTATAGCGACAAAAACTATAGACTTGGGTTTTAAGTATTTAGAAGTTTAAAGCAAATCTGTCATGATATAACATTGAATCCAGAATGTTATCCCCAGTCTACATAGATTTAGAACTGACAGACTGAGAGGAAGTGGAAATAGAAGTTGAAACTTGCACAATAGAGCCAGTAGACCTCCATGCCATGTGTACTGTAAAAGTGGACACAACTTATTGTTTCCACACTTATTCTTGCCTTAGGTTAATTTATAATCATGCAACTCTTCTTAAACCAAAGGGGTTTCAAAAAAATAAATTTTAGGGTATATTTCTTGAGTTTGACGGAAGACAAGAGCACTTACTAATATGGTTATGCCACAAAAGGCAGGCACCTTTTGAAAGATTTGTAGTTAACTTCTCTGAGGGGCTAAGATGAGAAACTTGCCTAGAATGTGTTTCTCCTTGCTTGTTCTTTGTTTCTTTGGGTTTTATTGTTGCTTACAGCAATAAGGGGTTGAGAGTGATTGTAATGCTTCACCATTTGCTATAAAGGACTGAGAATGTTTCATCAGGTTTGAAGATCCTATTCATTTTTCAGGCTCAAAAGAACAAATGTTATAAAATGTCAAATAGTCACTGCTTTTTTTTGAGATTGGTGTTCTACTGAGATTGGTGTTCTACTGAGTGCTGTTACCCTTATATTTTGTTAATGCCTTCTATTTCTTTGCAATGATGAAAAAGCAATATCAGTCTTCCATTTGCAGTACTCTATTTAATAACATAGTGTGGGGTTTTTTTTTAGTGTTTACTGTTTAAATGGTTTTCCACAATCAGAGATTACTCAATTCAAATGTTTGTTTATTTTGCAGTGGTTAATGTAAACAAGTAACTAAATGTATATTTACAGTAAAACATGGTACCCAGCTTTTAGGGGACTGAGAGCTTCACTAGGCCTTTGACTGCTAAGCCAGGGATCATGTTGAAAAAGTGGTTAGGAAAAGGAAAAGAAGTAATTTGGTTTTAACTGAAATTCAAATTATGAAACTTCAGTTACATTTATTAAATTGATCCAGTATAATTACTCTTCATATTTAATAATTTTTGGTTCTGTCAGTCTAAAATTATAGCACCCACCTTTGGAAGGGCTCTGAGAGATGTACCCATGTGGTTAGGTGTTAGTGGAGACTAAGGCTTAAACTCTAGGTTAGCCATGAGGTTCACATGGTAATTGGAGGCTGGTCACTCTCTCTCAGCCCAACATTTGACTCAGAGTTGATGTTGTAAGAAACATCTCATATGCTCCGTTGAAGTCTGAGAGAAAGGTGGGAAATAAATGCAATAAATAAATGGTATGTCACATTCCACTTGTATTTTGTATTTCTGCTCCTTGTCTGCTGATAAAGATGAGGATATCTCCTTAAAGGAATGATTGGTCCGTATAAAATTGGAGTGCCTGTGAAGGAGTATCTGGTGGCATTAAGGAAAGATCATAGTATCAAGAGAAATGATCACTGGAGCAAGGATTGGCCATTTCCTGTCAAGAAAGGGGCAATGACTAGATATTCAGTGATGTCATAGGATGTTCATCACTCTTGTGGGTTGAGAGCTACTCACAAATGTATTGCCTGAGTAGAGAATTCTGTCCTTCGAATGCTCTTCTCAGGAAGAGCCCCTTGGCAGTCTTTAGGACATATTGTATGTCCTTGTATTTTCCCCTAGATTTGTTAATGATATGCTTAGGGGGATTTTTGCCTTTGCCTGAATTTTATTAGGATTGGAATGCCTACCTTGGACACTGATGATATAATTGCTTTAAACCAGAAGAGGACAAACATTTTCGGTTTGGGGATCCCAGCTTTAAAAGAAAAAAGCCTCTGAAGACCACAGTGGGTAGGGCAGTAATGCCACTGAAGGAGATGGGGAAAATATTTGGTCTCTTCCCTCTAGGTTTTTGGGATATTAGATTTTACAATTCAAAACAGATGCAAAAAGCCTACCACAGTTTTAAAGCACCTCTTATAAGCCTTATTTTGTTTTGTTTTCTACTGAAAACTATTTTGAGAAATCAACCATTTGTTGCCAGAATAGGGCTATGTGGCTTATTCCTGTTTAAAATAAATACATTTCATATAAAAGTTTAATACTTTATTGTCTTTCTTAAGGCAACCCAATGAAATCTACAGGATAGGGCAGAACTGAATTAAACAGAATTGCAGTTTCCTCCATTGGTTGATTACATGAAAGGATGAGGTTTCATACTAACCCACCGTGTGGTTTCAGTTTGACATGTCTTCTAACATGTTTCATCTCTCCCTCCCCGCCATCCTCCTCATGTGAAAAGGTTTTTTTAGACTTTTCGTTGCTGATGACTTAGTGTGTCATTACTACAAAGATGAAATTAAAATGATGTGTGATCCTTCCTGATATACTGAAGAAGTGAGAGGCTATATTCCAGATTTGTCATGCATGGAATGAATATGACATACTGCATAAAAGAAACTTAGCATTTGATTATTTGCAGCACAGAAATAATGGTGCAGCATCATAACTTTAGACTCTGAACTTTTATTTTCCTTCTGGTGTTTTGCTTTGCAGGATTTTAGCTTCCTATTTTATTGTTTTAAATTAAGAGAATCTAAATAAAATAAAATTAAACATGGAGGTTGGTAGGCATGCTAAACAATTATAGGTGTCATTAATAAACATAGGTGTCATTTAGTGATACTCTCCTCTGGAGATATTTGTTCTAGAAAATAAATTTCAGGAAAATATATTGTTGTGGTTTGCATTAAAAAAACTCCTCTATTTTGACTATTACTGTTGCAGCTTCTTAAAACTGCTGCGTCATCAAACCATATAGTACATACTATGCAGCTCACAGCTAAATACTATAAAAATCAGGAGTCTGAGACCACCATTTCTGACTAAGAAATTCTGTAAAAAGGCATAAGTTTTCATGAGCTGTTTAATAGAATTTCTTTGTCAGGAAAAGTGCTACCAGACCCCTTCTTATTTTTGGCTACCATAGACTAACATGGCTTTCCTCCTACAAGGTAAATTTTATGACATTACTGAAGGTGAAGGACGAAAAATCACTACAAAATCCATTCTTCTGCCTTATCTGTTCCAGATACACATTCTCTTCTGCTCCTACCTCCCATTGTTAGTGCTACTGCATTGATTGGTTGTGAACACTGTAGGTCATATCACTTCTTCTATAAGAGAACACGTTAGTAATTTTATTTTAGGGAGCTGCAGGAGTCATTTTACTCATCCAGTGTAAAAGAGCAGTTTTAAAGTAAAACCAGTACTTCTTTCATTTTTCTTCCCCTCCTCCTGTTTGGAACAGAGACATTAAATCAGCATGAATTGTGTGGAAGTGGCAAGAGCCTTTGTTTATTATAATCATTCTTTCCCCCTTTTGTCCCTCCATTACTATTTTCTGTCTGTCCTCAGATTTCATTACTACTTCAGAAACCCCATTTCTTTTCATTTATTTGGACAGTTGAATTGCAAATGACAGAAACAGATGGAATATATACAAAGGAAGAGTGGGGGAAGTGTAGAAAGAGTGTGCATGTGAACCAGATAGGTAAACTTACAATTACCATAACTGTCACTGAAGTGAACAAAACAAGCCCAGCACTTCAGCATCAGAACATATGCCAGTTTTCTTGCTTTTGGCATTCTGCTGCCAGCTTAGAAATTATTGCAGATTTTGGAAGCATATAGTTATAACCAGTATATAAAGAAACAAACTGAAGACTTGTATCATTCTATTAAATGTTTAAAGTGACTTTTTGTTTTTGTTCATGTTTGAATATTGCAATGTATAATTTTATGTGTGCCCATAATTGCCCAGGTGCTGGTAGTGCTCCCACCCACATAAAGCGTATCTGTCTGGAAGTACTGCAAACCATGTTACATGGGTTTATGCATCATGTGAAGCCATAGTTTACAAACCGCAATGGCAAAACCAAACAAAAAAATTATGCATTCTTACTGGGCACAGTGTTTTATCCCAGCTTTATGGGATGCTGAAGTGTAAAATATGTGTTTAAAGAAAGTGCAGATTGAAAGAAAATGTAATTATTATCAGGGTCTGTGAATGTAACATTACTGGAACACTTATGTACTTTATCTTCATTAATTGAACAGAGGATCATATTTGTGCTATGGACACCAGAATATTGTTTTGGCCTGTGAACCCTCTTATGCCTGACTTGAAAAAGTATTTTAAAGCATTTTTATTAACTTGCAACAGCAGGGTGCTATGCTTCAAAACCAAGCACTGGCTTGTAGCTACCTGAGTCCACATTGGTCCTCGGATAATCTAGAGAATGAAGATAGTGGCTGAAATGCTGCTTAGTTTCAATGCTTGCAGCTGTTTTGGAATAGAGCAGCATGGAAGTACTGTAATTAATGAATAAATGCCCTCCCTTAAAGCTAAAAAAGAAAAAAGACACCTGCCTGATAACTTGGGTGTTGGGGTCGTTCTGGAGGCAATGTCATGAAGGATTGAGAGATACAGTGCAACTGTGCACTAGAGCAGGAGGGACCATGGTGAGGTGGTTTTGTAGTTTAAGCTGTCATTGTGAGGAATTGGCAGGCCATGTGTGAGGGGATAAAGCAGGGCATAGGTTTGTGAGCATTTTGGTTATATAGTCCATGTGCCTGTAGTATAGGGTCTAGTGTGTTTGTGAAAAATTATTTGGAAGTAAGGTTTCTATTATTTTGGATTCAAGGAGGGGTTTGGGGTACTTAGATCACATTCTAACAGAAACGTTGGGTTCTTGTGAAGTTACTTATATTTTAGTGCCATCTGAACACTACCCTGCAATGAATATCTTACAAATGGCCATCACAATTGTATTTAGTTCTACTCTTTAGTTTTATTTAGCTAGGCCTTTCCAAATGGTTGCTGATGATTTTACTACTATTGTTGCTGCTGCTGATGTTTTCTGCTAGTCAGCTTGAATGCCCTAAGAATAATGGGCCATATGATACAAACAGAAATAGTAATTAAATAATAATAATAAGCAAATGCATGCATAACTGGCCATTTTGTGTCAGTGATCACAATACTTTCTAAAATTCCAAATGTGCATGGTGATCTCCCAAAGTTAGAGATTTTAATAGTTCAATTATTCTTGCAATTAGAAATGTTTCTATCATGCCTGTTAGACTTTAACAAATAAATAATAATTTTAAAATGTTGCTAGCCTTGACTATTTAAGTCTAAACTTCTGAAAACTAGAAGAGGAAAAGGATGGATAACAACTGTTTACTTGCCACATTTTTGGTTGTAGCAGCTCTAAATTAGCAAACTTGGTATTGCTGCAAAAGAAGAAATGCTGATTAGAGAGATTTCCTAATGTTTATGAGATACGAGAACTTTTATAACCTAAAAAAGACATTTGCAGTAATGTTAATGCCAAATTTAACTGCTTTAAATTAAACTTAATGCAGATACAGCTCTAAAATGTTGTGATCTAATTTTGTCAGAGCTGAACATAGCTTCCAAGTATTTGGTGTGGAAAAAGGAAATTTGAAAAACAAATGTTTAAAGCTGTCTTTTTATAACTGCAAATTATAATGAAAAGCAGAAATAATGTTTGATATTGCCATTGTCATTGCTCCTGCTACTTCCCTGAAGAATTATCTTTAGTTTTTAATTTAAGGCTCTTACTGTTTGGCTGGAGTCCACGAATCATATTTGGCTATATTAGCCAAAACTAACTTCTGCTAGCCAGCAAAAATGTAATAAATATGCTTAACCTCTAAGTGACTTTCCATTTTCACCAACAAGCAGCAGCCTCCCCCCCCCCCCCCCCCCGATTTATGGGCAAGCACTAATAATCACAAAGCCATTGTTTCGAACAAGGCTTTGTTTTCAAAACTAAGTTTAAAAAATTGAGAGTAATTCAGTTCTCCTGAATGAATCCACTCTGTGGTGTTCTTCTTTTCCTGTTGTAGCTCCCTGTTGCATGCTAGTGTTTTCATTCTCCAGCAAAACAAAAGGAATTAGTTAGACTTCTAAAATTACAAAACTGTAGTGAGCTGGCATTACTTTCTCCTCTCCCATGTACAGGGATGGTTCTTAAGACATTTGAACTAAATTTATGGCTTAGCACAAGTTTGAATTTTAAATTGCACAAGGATATATCCGAGAAAACATCACAGAAAACTGTTTTCTTTCCTGTACTGCTGTTCAAAAGACAGGTTAAGACAGGCTAAAGGCATAGCACACATTGTGATTGGCCATAGCTGTTGGCTTCTCTTTTAATTAGTTTAGGGCTCAGCATACAATCCTACACACACTCTATATCTGGCTGCAACTCCAGAATCCAAGGGACAGTTGTTTGTTAGCCACATTAATCAGGGAGAACAGCAGAAAAGGGTGAGCAGACGTGTTCTGTTCTGTACCATTAGCATCCTTTGAAGTGTCTTGTGAACACCTGCAGAGGAAGGAATGCTTCTCCTAAGTTTGTGCCTAGTTTTGTAATGCTTTCTTGTGTAATTTAACATTAAAAACTCTGTTGCCGTTGCTGTTGTTATTTGCAGTAAATCAGTAAACTGATCCATAAAAGTAGACAGTGAATGAACTACAGTTTTAGAATGAGTAGCTCAGCACTAAAAATAATGTAGGGATAATTGCTTTAATAATATGCTTTATTATTTTATTTAATAATAAAATAATATGCTTTAAATATACCTCAGCTACGGACTGTGTCATATGGCTTTTTGGTTTTTTATGCTTACTTTTTTATATTGTTTTTAATTATTGTGAGCCTTCCAGAGTCATATATTTGAGATTGGTGGCTATGTAAATTTAATTAATTAATTAAATATTTGTTTTAAAGTTGCAGTTGATCTTGCCTTGCATGTTTTCAACCAACTCATTGCCAAGTCTCTTCTCATCCATATTTTTTACTCCTCTTCATGAACAGCTGATTGATTATATGCCATCAAGTCATTTTCAACTCCTAGCAGCCACATAGATAGATTTTATCCAGGACGATATGTCCCTAATGTGGTCTTTCAGGTCTTCCAACAGTGCCCCCATTGCCACTGAACTGAGTCCATCCGTCTTGCTGCTTGTTGTTATCTTCTTCACTTTTCTTCCACCTTTCCCAGCATTAGAGCCTTTTCCAGATAGCTGGATCTTTGCATAATGTGTCTGAAGTAGGATAGTTTGAGCCTGGTCATTTGGCCTCTAGTAAGAATTCAGTGATCCATTGTTTGTTTTCTTGATTGTCCACAGGAGTCTTCTCCAACACCAAAGTTCAAAAGCATCAATACTCTTCCTATCCTGCTCCAGAAGTCCAACTTTCACTTCCATAGAGTGTTATAGGGAATACTGTGGTATGCACAATTCTGATCTTTGTAGGTATAGAGACATCACAACATCTGAATATCTTTTATAAGGCCTTTATGGCTACTCTACCAAGTGCTAGTTTGCAGCATACTTCTTGACTGCTTGTTCTTTTACTGTTAATGGTTGATCCTAAAAAGGTAGAAGTTATTCACCACTTTGATATCTTCATTGCTAATTCTAAGGCTGGTTGTTGTTGTTGTTGTTGTTGTTTAGTCGTTAAGTCGTGTCCGACTCTTCGTGACCCCATGAACCATATTGCGCCAGGCCTTCCTATCTTTCACTGCCTCCCTCAGTTTGCTCAATTTCATGCTCATTGCTTCAGTGATGCTATCTAGCCATCTCATCCTCTGCCGTCCTCTTCTCCTTTTGCCTTCCATCTTTCCCAGCATCAGGGTCTTTTCCAAAGAGTCCTCTCTTCGCATTAGGTGACCAAAGTATCTGAGCTTGAGCTTCATTATCAATCCTTCCAATGAGCAATCAGAGTTGATTTCCTTTAAGATTGACTGGTTTGACCTCCTAGCAGTCCAGGGGACTCTTAAGTTAACAACAGGTTGTTGTACCTGTTATCATTAGTTTGGTATTCTTTATATTTAATTTTAGTCCCATTTTTTTCACTATGCTTCTTGACTTTTATTAGTAAACCTTGTAATTTTTTTGCATTTTCAGCTATTAGAGTAGTGTCATCAGCATAGTGCAGGTTATTGATGTTTCTTCCTCCAATTTGAAATCATGTTCATCTTCTATCTAATTTCCCTTAATATATATTCAGCATATAGGCTGAATCAATAAGGGGAAAGTATATAGCCTTGTATCTCTCCTTTACCAACCTGGAACCAGTCTGTTTTGCCATGCTTTGTCTGTAGTTTGGCTTCCTGACCTTTATATAGGTATCTCATGAGGACAATGAGATGTTCTGGGATCCCCATTTTTCTAAGCATATTCCACAACTTGATGTGATTGACACAATCAAAGGTCTTTCTATAATCAATGAAGCACATGAACAGCTGGATGCAATATAATGCTAAGGAATTGGCTTCCCTGGCTGGAAGGCCATCCTTTGTTTTGACAAGGAAGGAAATCTGCAGAGGAGATATGCAGAGTGTTCAGGAATGGCAAATGTATAAGTAAAAATAACTGGCATTGACAATTGTCTGCAAACATGTGTTTGGCAGTTCTTGTCAGCTTACAGTCTTATTATTCACAGATTTCTCAGTATAATCCATTTTCTTCTTTGCTAATAGTTGAGTGCTGCTAAACACCTTTTGAAGTAATTGCTGTTCTGCCATAGCTGTGGTGAATTAGGCTCATGCTGGCAGATTAGTCCTGCTGTTGGCTGCTAACTGGATTATTTTACATAGGTAAAAAAAAAATCTTTCTTTTATGTTTAATTTAGGATCAGACTACTCATATTTTCTGACATGGTTTTGAATGTAGGGTAGAAACAGATTAATGAGGTTGGAACAGTATCCCAGCTGAAGGCGTTACCCATGAACACATGTACAGTGGTATAATTGAATCCATGGGAGAAAGACTGGGCACCTCTCTCAGTTTTATAACCAGCCTCTCCTCTTGGATTTTTAGAGGGTTTTCGTATTTAAGTTATTGGGTCTTTGCTTTGGGTGAAAAATTACTAATTTTTCTACTAGTTGTAAGCAAGAGGAAAATGCTGTTCTTTGTTTAGTAAGTGGATACAGTTCACACATATTCAGCTATAAAGTAATATGCTTATATTTTAGTTCACTGTGATATGTATAAATTGGAGCATCTGAATGCTAGCTTGGTGTGTAATAAAGCTGCCCTCATCCATTATCTTATCTTGGAGAAAGGCACTGATCTGGTATGTCTTACCAAGACCTGGTTGGGTCCAGAGGGGAGGTTCCCCTCTCAGAAAATGTGCCTACCCAGGTTTTGGGTTCTGCACCAACTGAGAGTTAAGGGAAGGGGAAGAGGGGTGCCTGTTGTCATCCATGAATTGTTATAGGCTTTCTGGGGCTCTACTCTACACAAAACCAGTTGTGAGGCATTCTGGCTGAAGTTGGGCTTAAGGGAACAGTTGGGTTTGTTGCTGGTGTACTAGCTTCCATGCTGCCCAGTGGCTTTCCTGCCTGAGTTGCTGGATTCCGTTGCTAGTTTGGCAACAAAGACCCCAAGGCTGTTGGTCCTTGAGGATTTAATCCTGCTACCTGGTGATGTTGAGTGGTGCAGCTCAGGAGTTCATGGCCTCCATGGCAACCATGGACTTGTCCTGAGTCATTGACAGGCTGACTCATACCAGAGGCTACACATTATATCTGGTTTTTGTCTCAGGAAGGTTGAGATGTGATCTGGCATTGGAAGACATCAACATCAGTCCATTGTTTGTCTTTCAACTCACTGGTGTCACTCCTTCCTGCAGGGAGACAGGGCCTGTTTAATCAGCCTGCCCCCACAATTGATGGACCAAATAGGGTTCCAGAGAGAGCTTGGAGTTTTCCCTGAGGTTCTGGTGGGCAGTTGGGCTGAGGCCCTAGTCTCTGCCTAAAATGGGTGAGTGGCTGAGGCTTTGGATCATATTGCTCCTATGAGGCCACTTTCCATGCTCTGATCCCAAGGTGCTCTTTGATTTACTAACGGCTCTGGGAAATGAAGCGCCGGAAGAGATGTCTGGAGTGTGTTAGAGGAAGGCTCAAAGTCAATCTGATAGGAAAACAGATAAGAGCTGATATTAGGGATTACCTCAGTAAGGGTGGCAAAACATCAGTGGTACCTCGGTTCACAAACTTAATTCATTCCACAATTCTGGTCGCGAACTGAATTGGTCACGAACCAAATCAAATTTCCCCATAAGGTTCAATGTAAATAAGGTTAATCCGTTCTGACCCCTACGAAGGTGGTCGCCAACCGAAGTGGTCGCCAACCGAATCAAATTTTCCAATAAGGTTCAATGTAAATAAGGCTAATCTGTTCTGAACCATATGTATTTTTTTTTTAACCACAAAAATATGAAACAAAGTACAGTACAGTATGAAGAGAGAGAACACTAACCTTGCTTGAGGCGACACCAAAAAGCTTCACAGCAAGTGTCTGTCTGCGACCGCGATCTCACCTAGAGGAAGCCACGACCACGTGTCAGAGCAGGGAAGATGGCCACGGGTCGCATTTGTCACCCGATGCGGAGTTCGCGAATGGAAGCAAAATTTTGTGAACGCAGCTGTTCGCGAACCGAATTGTTTGTGAACAGAAGCGTTCGTGAACCGAGGTATTACTCACCCTTATGTCATCCGCTGATAGCCATCTAGTGGTTCTATTTAGGGGACCCAGTCCCTATTGGGTATCTCCAAAATGCAAAAATGGATAATTATTTATGGGATACAAAGAGCAGAAAATTAAGCTGCCGTCGCCGCCTCCTCCTCCTCCCCCGCCCCTCCTCCTCCTTTGTAAATGAAGGCATTGAAAGCCAGACTAATGCCATACAATCATCTAATTTTGCAAAAATAATTGTTTAGGGATGTTCTTAGATTGGGATGGTAATAATAAATAATAAATATTACTTCATTTATTGAAGTGTAGTAACATCATCTTGCTGCAGTCATATTAATTCTGCTGTATAAAAGACTTCGGTTCTAAAGCCTAACCCTGATGGCATCATTGGAAACACACAAAATTCAACTGACTTGTTTTGTTTAGATACACAGGACATGCAGAACTATGGAAAATGTCTGCCTCCTGAAAATTTCCATTTCTCTTTAGAAATTGTTTCATGATGTGCAATTGAGCTCTTCTTAGATTAATAGGTATTCTTATCACCTATTTATTATGTTGTATAATCTTATGTGGGGAATCAAAATTAGAAAGGCTTCTCACTAGCATTGTGTTTGCTTTTAAGAAAACGCATTCATCTTTGAAACAAGAGTTACCTGCCTGGTTATGCAGAGCCTGCCAGCCTGTACGTTATTCTCTATTTCTGTGTTATAGGAATGGCAAAAATAACCCAATCATGAAGAAATAGCGCTTGTGTGTTTTTGAGTTGGTTTAAAACAGTGAGACCAGCTAGTTGAATATGTAGTAATCCTGTGTGAAGAGTAAACATTTTGTTTTCTCAAGAAGGTTTGTTGACTATGTAGACCACGCTCTACATGGATCTACCCTTGAAGAGTATCCGGAAGCTACAGCTGGTCCAGAATGCGGCCGCGTGGGCTATTTTTGGAGCCCTGAGAAGGACCCATGTAACACCATTGCTCCGCGAGCTGCATTGGGTACCAGTTTGCTTCCGGGTCCAATTCAAGGTGTTGGTTATCACCTTTAAAGCCCTACATGGCATGGGACCAGGTTACCTAAGGGACCGCCTCTCCCTTATGACTTCAACCTGTCCCACCCGGTCACACAGAGAGGGCATGCTTCGGACCCCCTCAGTAAAAGAACTCCATCTAGTGGGGTCCAGAAGGCGGGCCTTCTCTGCGGTAGCCCCCACTCTTTGGAACATTCTGCCCCCGGAGGTGCGATTGGCCCCCTCATTCCTGGCCTTCTGAAGGACCTTGAAGACCTGGTTCTGCCACTTGGCTTGGGGTGGGGAGGGAACAGCTCAAGCAGGGAGATGGCTAGCCCCATAGTGGCCGGCTGTCCCCGCCCTGATTTTCCATCTTCTTGGATTTTTTGTTTTTAGTATTGTTTTAATTGTATTTATGATGTGTATTTTATGTATATTTATAGTTTTATTCTCTCTGTAACCCGCCCAGAGTCCCCTATTGTAGGGGAGATGGGCGGGAGAGAAATCTAATAAATAAAAAAAATAAAATAAAAAATGTCCCATACTAAAGTTTCTGTTTGCAAGATGGAACAAAGGAAATATAGTTCAGTGTGCATTCAGTCAATAATTGTGCCAGTTGCAGAATAGAAGAAACATGGGATATTTATCTGGCGGTTAACAGCATGTTGCTATCAGCTATCAGTGAAGTAGACTTTTAATTAACGATCCCCCCAACTTTATTGTTTTTAAGAATCAATGTATCAAGAGAGAATATTAAAACTGAAACCATGTTTCTGTTCCACACAGAGCCAGAAGAGAAATGGTGTCATCTGAAAGGAAACCTGCTCTTTCTAATGTAAAGTAAGACAAAGGTAATTTATATGCATTGTCCATTCTTGTCTGTGCCTTTTCCATAAATTCACCCACTTCTTTTTACCTTTTTTGGCTTGGTATGTTGTTCTAAATAGAAAGATTCAGTACTGTTTACAGAAATCTTCAACTTGTCTTTATAGCTGTTCTATAAAATGTAAGAGAATCTTCAAAAGTGTCAATGTTTGGTCACTCTGGGCAGTTCTCATCAGTAAAAAACAAAAACAAAACCCACAGCTATTTCCATAAAATAGCTATAAAACCACCATCAAATGTAAGAAATATTTTTTAAAAGGCACAAGCAGTAGTATTTAGGATCCAGATGTCTCATGGTTCCATCACCTGAGTTGTCCCTGAGTTCCATCACCTTTGCTTCTTGGAAGGAGTAATTCAAAGTGTCTCCTTCTGGATGGAGAGCACAGGATAGGCAGATTCAGTTTGACGATGGTGGTCTTTGTGTAATGGGGAGCCAAGGCATGTAGGGCTTTATATGTTAAAACTAGCACTTTGAGTTTTATTCAGAAACCTATTGGCAATTAGTACACCATCCATGATACCTGTGTCACCCAGATAAAGTGGCTTCACCAGCTGGCAAATAGGCTGACGCACTCTGTACACTCTTGATGTACTTGGAGCTGCCTTTGAAAAACATTCAAAAACTCCAAGTAAAGTACATTGTAGAAATTGAACTTTGAAATTATGAAGGCATGACTCACTCCCATCCCACTTTTGGAAGGGCTGCAATTGATATACCAGTTGAAACTGGATAAACATCCCTTGGTCTACTGGTGAAGAAGGAGTTGTGAATCCAGAACCTCAAGTGTGACCCCATCCAGAGCCAGCATAGGAGAAACCAGGGAACCTGATGACTTTTTGAATGAATGATAATATCAGTGGCCCATCTTACCTGCTGTTTTACAATGAATATAGGTCCTCAATAAGATTATCAACCAACGTCATTTGGCAAATCCTCCAAATGAATAATCCCTTAAACCCCATAAGTCTCTGATGGCAGAATGTACCAGAGTTAGTACTCACTTGTGCAGGATTGATTAGCCATACAGTGATTAACTCAAATCTCACCAGAGAATCTACCCTTTTATGAATGCACTTCAGATTCAACCATTGATTTGAAACATGAGAAGCATTTTCCATCAAAATCTCCATTCCTCAGTCCCATTTTCTATAGCCCCCAAAGGTCTAAAGAAAAGTCCACTGAATCTTTAAAAACTTGTATAAAATCTGAATGGGTGGACTTACCAGAAGGATCATACATTGTTTTTACCTTAGATGCTGGGTTGCTGTCCATTGTCCTGATCTTGAATCCGGAAGTTTTTAGCAGAATTCCTGTAATAGCTATTCAGAATCCTGAACCAGCATGTCCCTGACGTATTGCTATTAGCTTTTCTACTGTGAGAGTCAGGACAAGAGGGGTTAAGAACTTACTCTCATCACCCGAGCAACGAGGAACAGATAAGAGGATGAGACTGAACCCTCCCTAAAGAATGCAAGGGAGGTTGGGAGGGTGACCCTGGAATTTGCTCTCACTCTGAGAAGATTTCTGTAACGGGAGTAAGGCCATTAAACTTTGTTGGATTGAATCTCTACTGTCTCCTGGAGTTTCCTGGGCTAATCCTGACATCTACTTTGTCTCTTTTTGCCTGAGCCTTTGCTAGCTAGAATGATGGAAGGTGAGCAGTCTGTATAGAAGAAGACTTACTAAAACCTGGAACTATTCTCTGTTATAGTGTTTCCATTCTGTCTTTTGTTCTACTTCAAAATGGTTCTTACATTGAGTTGTATTAACTGAAGTTTTATGAGCAGAAGGAATAGCAATACTAATTCTGGTTTTGCTAAGCAATAATGATCTCATGAGGCCACTGTAATCTGAATAAATGTACATTTGGAAGTGCATTTTAAAGTCTGCATTTAAGGCCTTTATTTAAAAGTAGGCTTGTGGTAGGCTGTAGTTATTTTTAAAAATAATCATTATTGTCTGTTGCAGTATATGTTTCTTAGTTTTCAGCTAAATGATGCAGTAATTGGAACTGATCAATTTGAGTAGTTTGTTCCTTGAAATTACTGAGTAATTTGGTAGTTTGTTCCTTGTGTGTCTGCTACTTTTATATTGCTTAGACACTTCAGATTATTTGTACAGAAATGGAGGAAAATCATTCTAAAACTGATTGCATATTTTGTTCATTTAATGTAAAATAATTTTAAAATTAAAAAATAATTTTTAAGAGCTGCAAATGTCATAATAGGTTGCCATTATTCTGAGCTCACTTTACTCCACTTTTAGTTTATGTTTTCAGTAAATTCATGGAGCTGCTAAACATTGGCTTTCACCAGCAACAAGTTGAAAATGTGTCCTCTGAAAATAACTTTTTAAGTATTTAAAAAGCTTGACATAAACCGCAGCATACCTCAAGCTATTACGGTACTATTATTAGTTAAAAGAAAAGCATCAGTAAAATAGTTGATTGGTTCACAAATCAATAAGTGCATATTATTTGTGTGTAGAACAAATGTAAGTATAACAATTTATTTTAAGTGTTATAATGTTACTTTTGTGGTAATCCCCAAAAGAGCTACAAAGAGATTTGCCAGCTTTTGTAATATACCATGAAAAATATATGGAATTTATAGATTAAAAAGTTATGTGTTTTTGAATAGCAGGCTAAGGGTTATTTTGATTTCCCAGATTTAAAAATATTGATGGCATGTTGAAACTTAATTATAGTTTGTACAGCTCTAACCCACCCAGCAGCAGCCACTTACTTGCCTGCTGGCCTGGGACATGCAGCTTCCTTCCAGCTTCCCCACTGACTTTCATTGTGGGAAGCCGGCAGGAAGTGGCCTCATCTAATGACTGTGGGATTCAGTTAACGATGGCAACCAGGACTGTAGGGTTGTCATTGCTAAGCGAAGCAGTCACGCTTTATGACTGCATTGCTTAGCAATGAGAATTCTGGTCCCAATTGCTGTCATAAGTCGAGGACTACCTATAGTATTATGTATGAATGTATCTATCTATCTATCTATCTATCTATCTATCTATCTATCTATCTATCTATCTATTAAGGTGTAGTGGCAATGCAGAAGACCATTGTTATTTCAAGGAGTTTAGGTAACATATTTTGATTTCTCCTGCACATGTTAAGAAAGTTTACTCTGAGTCATAATAATGTTTAGCTGGCTTGTTTTTCACTTTTACTTAGAAGTTGGGGAGGGAGGGAAACCCTCAAGATGGTTTAGGTTAAGCACTAGCTTAACTGTACAGTTCCCAGGCATTTGATTCACATAATAAGCAGGTGTAACATCTGGTCAAGGTTGGGCTCCCACAGCCTCTGACTCCATGGAAACAGAGTCATGAGATTGCAGTGCCAGACTTTGATAAAAATCCTGGCATTGCCCCTTGAGTCTTGGAGCGTGGACACAAGCCTTGGTACCAGGAGCTGTGTTGTCTAAGCCATCTTGGGGTCTCTCTGCTGTTGTCTTATGGTAGCTCCTGACAGTAGAGGAAGAGTTTTATCATCTTGCTTGGTATGTTATGCTTTTATACTATGCTTACCGTATTTTTCTGTCAATAAGACGCCCCCATGTACAAGACGACCCCAACTTTTCCAACCCCAAATTAAGAAATCAATATTTTAAAGATAGTGCAGAACACATTTTTATTTAGTAATTAGTTAACATTTACCTGATACACTTGGTGGGAGGAGGTCCAAACCGTTTCTCTGCACTCTATTTCCATGCTCTTTTGCATAACTGATTACATTCAAGCACGAGTGAAACTGCCGATAGCTTGTCTCTGCAAACAGACTTCCTCTAATTGGTTTGTTCAGCATCAGCTGACGTCAGTTACATAAGGCTCATGATTGGAGGAAGTCTGTTTGCAGAGTCAAGCTATTTCACTCGTGATTGGAGGCTAGCAATAGGAGGAAGCCTGTTTGCAGAGACAAAGTATGGGCAGTTTTGCAACCGTGCGGTTCTCTCCTTGGCTGACTTCCTTGAATAAGACGCCCTTCAATTTTTAGCATAAGGATTTTAGAAAAAAGTATCGTCTTATAGTGGGAAATATACGGTATGTATTTCTGTTTAATTCTTTCTGATAATTCTTATAATCCTGCTCAAATCTGTTTGCTAGAGTTAACAATAAAGCTTAAAATATCCTCACCTACTGGTGTGTTCATTGTCTCTGGATCTAAAAGAACTAAAAGAACCACTTGCCTAGGCACCTCATCACTGCCTTGACAATTGGCAAAACATAAGGTACCCAATTCAAACAATAGATTGGTGGTGTAGAGCATGAAAACAAACAATAACCCCAAAATCTACCCCCCAATTCACAATGGAAGTGAAATTTCTGATCTTCTTGTGGCTACATCAGAAGAAGATAGGAGGAGGGGAATGTATAATCCGCAAGGCTCATTCACATAAAAATTATACTTTGTTTAGCAGTATCTCCAAAATCAGTCAGTTCTTTTAAGGGGGAGAAAAGCAGGTATTTATGTAGCAGGTTTATTGTATGTGCTAACTGTGGCTTTCTTCTATATATGAGCTCACAGATTATGTACCAAGCCTATACTATTTACCAAACACAATTGGAGTGTTTGAAATGTCAAATCATTGTAATCTCTGTGGAAAGAGACATAAGAAAATGTTTCAGTGAACTGAAAGCCAGCTGGATTTATATCTTTCCTCCTTTCTTTGGATGAGGCAGGAGTTCACGTATTTGACAGCTTACTTCAAACAATAGTGATAGTGTGGTTTGTTCTGTTTAGGTTTAGACTATTGTATGAATCAAGCCTACTGTGAGCAATTCAGTAATGCATTACCTAGTGTGATGTTTGTATCCACTAATTGCTTTTCTTACTTTAAACAAAGAGTAAGCACTCTTAGTTGCACAGATCTGAGTTCCTGGTATAATTCATGGATTTCCCCCCTCACCGCTCACTTCTAAAAATATGCTCCCTATTTCATTTAGTCTAAAGAAGATGTATAGAAAACAGTTGTGCCTGATCTCAAGTCATGAACAGTGGGTAAAAATGGTAAGCTATCTTTCATCACAGGAGAAGGTAAACTAGCACCCTCCATGTGTTCACGGAATATACAGTAGTACTCATCATTTAGAAATTACATGGCCAATGAACATATGAGAGTTCCAGTCCAAGGAATCAGGAGGGCACCAAATTATTGCTCTGGAGAATACAAAGCTATTTTCTGGTGGCTTGTTTGGGCAAAGAGCTACTTGTGCTTTTTTTTAAGGGCTCCTTCGCAATCTGCTGAGTCAGGCTCTGGAAGTTCTACCCTAATGACAACACGGACAAAGGATTTCCCTAATCCTATGCAAGCTTTGTTCAGGAAAGAACAGACATAATCTAACCTGAATAATTGGAATACTTTGTAGAGAAGAAAAGAAATGGTTCTTGTGTGTGTGGTTTTTTTAAACTAGTAACATTTCCCTCAAACAGTTTTCCGCTGCCCTTTCTACTACTTTTCTCATTTCCTTCCTTTCTTACTGCAGTGTCTTTATACACGTTAGACATCACATTTAGTTTTCTGTTTATATGAGTTGTAATTGCTGCTATTCTAGGGTGATTTTGCAAATCTGTGCATTTAGTAACCAAAAAAAAAGTCCCAATATGTTGCAGTGTGAAGTATGTGTGACAACAGAGTGTCTTGGGAATTTTATGCCAACATGTTTATTATGGCACAAGCTTTGGTGAAGTAGAACGCATTCTGCCAGAACTATGACATGTTAGCGTCAATTGGCAGTTGTGCATGCATATGATAAACGGGAGGTTGACAGGCTGTGACAACTGGGAAGGAGGATATTTTATGACATTTTAATACATAGTTCAAATGTGCACATTAAGCTTAGCAACCACTCACAGCACTAATTTCAATAACACAAACTTCCAAACTTGCCTAAGGAAACCTACAGCTTCTGTCCTGAAAGAAAAGTTTTTTGCTTTGATTGAGCACTAAATCATGGGTATACAGTTTTTCCAAGATTTGGGCCATATAGTGATTTTTGTCAGAAGTTTCAAGAACTGCACATAGACAGGCAAGTGAGGGAGGGAGGAATGGAAATGGCCAAAAAAGAAATTGGGCACATCCAGAGTGAAAAATAATTTCTTCTCATAATTTTATTGTCCTATCTATTATTTCTCACCATATTTATTTTTAAAATAATTAAATAACATCTTTATTTATTTACTGAAAATCGGCAACAGAGAAAAGGGGCTGCAGGCTACAGAAACATGTGGGGGAATACTGCATCTGCACTTACACTGAATGGAATAACTCCAAACAAACAAGCACAGATTTTAAATGATGATAGAAATACATCCAAATATTTAAACAACTGTACTAGGCAAGCAACTTTTTGCTTTCAGTGGAATATTGCTGTTGTGAACTCTCTAAAGTGAGCAAGGCTGATATTTTTGACTCGATTGGGTGGTTGGGTGTGTTTTGGAGTGTACAATTTCCTTCAGGCATTCGAAGACTTGACTACATCAAAATACATGAAGCAAGAATGAAAATGACCCCACTAATTTGCATTTCCTTCTTCCTATTCATGGTAAATGTCTGAAGGAGACATATTTTGTCCATAGAGTAGAGATCAGTAACCTTTTCAGGGGATTAGCAGTTTTGTGCAATGTCTCAATGGGTAAACAATATTTTGATATTTAAATACTAAAATGTCTGAAATCTTATGAGATCTCATGCAAGAATACATAAGTTATTCCTTGACTGTTTTTCTTTTAAATTGGAGCATGATCAGTAGCTACCGTTTAGCAATACCATAAGGCTGCCACTCCACATCACCTTTGCCACTGAAGTTCCCTACATGGTGTGGAATCCCAGGGGGAAAAAAAAAGAATGAATCAGGGTGGCTTTCCTAAACTCTTTTGTATTGCTTTAATATTGTGTAATTTCTAAAAAAACAAACCTAAAGGTTCAAATACAGATGGAATTACATTAAAACCATAGTTTACATTCTAGAATAAGCTTAACCCAGTAAAACAAACATGCACACAAAACCTGAGTCCCTTCCCCATTAGGACGAAAGGAAAATTCCAGTATCATCACTTGCATAGTGCTCTCACTTACTAATTTTAAGTTTGATTGTTTTGATAAAGTTAATATGATACTGCTGCTACTACTGCTACTACTACTAATAATAAAGAAGTGTGTCTTTAGGGTAAAAATACATACGGGTAGTCCTTGACTTATGACCACAGTTGAGACTGGAACTTCCACCACTAGGTGATGTCATTGAGTCACACCTGATTTTATGACCTTTTTTGCCACGGTCGTTAAGTGAATCATGTGGTTGTTAAGCAAATCTGGCTTTCCCCATTGACTTTACTTGGGGGGGGGGGAAGGTTGCAAATGGCAATCACGTGATCCCAGGATGCTGCAACTGTTATAAATACATGCCAGTTGCCAAGTACCCAATTTTTGATCATGTGACTGCGGGGATGCTACAATGGTCATAAGTGCAAGGACTGGTCATAAGTCGCTTTTTTCAGCACCATTGTAACTTTGAATGGTTGTTAAATGAATGGTCATAAGTCGTGGACTACCTGTATACATATATACTACACAATGTATGTTACCACTTATACAATTGTTTGAAAACTATCAAAAGTCTATAGCATATCTGAAAATGCTAATGTTGATGTATCCAAATGACAACAACAAAAATGTGTGTGATGTTTATATGTGATGATGATGTATTTGGCAGTACTCAGAGAAGGAAAAATGACATAAATGCCATATCTCTTGCAGTGTGAGGTCAAATAAATCAATAATTTGCTTTATAATAAACATTGGTGCTGAAGTCAAGGGTAGACAATCTTGTACTCTTCAGATAGTTTATAGTTCAGTTCCCATCAGGCCCAGTCAGTAGTCCCTAATAGCAAGAGATTATGGGAAATGGTCATGGCCATTGAGACATAGGGAGGCGGTCTGCCAGAAATACTTAAAAACCGCTTTTTTAATTCTATCTTGAAAGCTTTAATGTACATCAGAGAGGAAAAAAGAAGGCATTTTTAAAAACAAAATTCTGCCATTTAGCAAATTGTTTATCACTAAGATTTTATCACAAACATCTGGTTTGGATTTGTTCTCCATTTACCAAGATTTTCTTATTGTTAACTATTCCCCCATCATCCCATTTGTATTCTAAAACTGTTTATTAATAGCTCCAACTTTGCTAATGGACACTTTTGCAATGGATATTCTTATATAGCTGAAGTGTGTCTATGTGTATGTGTATGAGAGTGAGACAGAATGTGAATTAGCAGTTCATTATTCTTTTGAGGGGGAAATGTGATTTAAAAAAAGTCATCAGCAATGATATAAATTATCTCAATAAAAGTAATGAAAGAATTATTTAGAGGATGAAATTAAATTATTTTGCAAAATTATGGCAAAAACCTGACCAAAATATCTACCTATATTTAGTCAGTTCTTGTATTAAGAGGTACAGTCATTTAAATAATTTTTCTCATCATTATTTTGTATTGCAGTCTCTCTGTTTTGTCTGTCTGTATCCTGTTGTTGGTAAACAGACAATACCTTGATTAAAAATAAATGTCGGTAAAATTAGCAAAGCCTTAACTTCTCAGAGCCAGGTCTTCAATGCAGGTATAAATGGTTTTCTGAATTGTAACTAGCTGAATGTCTTGGTTTTGATTTGGTAATGTGTTAGGAACATTATAAATAATAACAATAACAAAAACAGCAACAACTTATTAAACTTGTGAATATAACATTTATTTGTTTAAGAAGGAAGAAGTATTGGCCTGGGTTATTCTTTTTCAGTACATACCAATGTGATCTAGTTTAGGCAAATAAAAAAAATCATGTTTTCTCTCTATCTAAAAGAGTTTCTCAGATCTTGTTCTCCCTTGCCCCCACTTCCTTTCCTGTGCTGAAAGAAGAGTAGGAAACCCATTGTCCTGTAGCTGTTGCTGAATTACAACTTTCAGCAGCCTCAGCCAGCATGAAAAAATATGAAAACCTTAACTTCTAATCATGTTTCTTTATCCTCTATGACTATTGGAATAGCCATTCTTTAAAATATAGAGGGTCATACTGTATATGAGCATGTAGTGAGCTTCAGTGGTTGCCTTTTAATACCTGCACCTAATTTATTATTACATGGTAATCTGTGTACAGGTTTTGCATGCCTACAACTACAAAAAGACAGTGGAAACATAATTTGTAGTCTGATCCTAATTGAATTATTTGTAAGGGAATTTATGTGGAGGCAGTGAGACATGACTGCTTTGAATGCTTTTGCATTCCTGATATTAGTGTACTAAACAGTTTCAAATAAAATGCTAAATTTAATCCAAGTAGTTAGGAATTTGAGAATTATTTGGCATATGTAATAAGTAATATTTGGAGTTAATAAATATAAGTTGAAAGAAAAGATAAACTGGTATGATCTAGTGAAAATGGGAAATAGAATTTGCACATTTTGAAGGAATAGATATAGTAAAAAAGCAGTTGAGAAAGAGAGAAGAGAGGAAAAATTCTGACCTAAAAGGAAAAATATGGGCCTACTTTGTCTTTTCCTATTATCTGTTTTTTGTAGATAATTAACAACACTGTTTTAATACTGTATCAGGAAAAAAAAAACATGAGTTTGATTTAGAATGATATGTCCTCATTCAAATGTGAGTTGGCAAATATTATCAGCAATTTACATAGGTCATTGTAAAATGGAATTAGAAAAGTGAATGGTGGTGTGACAATTGTAACGCAGAATCGCTGAAGTTGGGCAGCATATAAATTTAATTATTATCATTATTTGTATGCCATTTGGATTTTTAATGAAATATTTTTAAATGTATTTTTGTCCATTTAATGATCTGACTTGTTTGTTAAAAAAGACAACAATAAAGAAGGTTATAGAAGTGCTAACTGGCCTGCTAATTTATAGTTTATATAAACTGCAATAACTAAAGAACTGGCAGCAGCAATGTACCATAGAAATCTATGCTAGTTGGTACACAAGAATATGAACAATAAACATTGCAATATCAATTCACAGTAAATAGTAGTAGAAAGTCAATCTGTGTCTGTTATCTGTAACCTAGCCAATTTGTGTCTGTGTCTGTCTGCCAAATTAATCTTAGAGCTGAGTTAAGTTGAGTATTGTCAAGAGATTTGTGAATTACTGCTTAGTCCTGGTAAGGGGAACCTGACATTTCTTGCCCTAATGCATTTCCTCACCTTGACAAATCCATGTCCAAATGGAAAGTTCTTGCCATTTGGAAGACACCACAAGTCTTCCAAGGTTCTACCTATGGCTAGATTGTCCAAGTTATATTGTACAACAGTAGTCTAGTACAACCTTTTCATATTACATTATGATGGGGACCTTTTGGAGATCTGCCCAACTGGGTTTTGGAGTCGTAAAGCAATGGCAACTCCACTGTTCTTTTGGATCCATATCCAAAATAAGTTCAAGGATTCAGTAGGAATTGTTCTATGTATTTGTGGACATTGGAGCCCCATCCAGCAGTTCTGTAAACTCTAGAAGTTCAGATACACATGGGTACATAACCTATGAGTGTGAATTCACAGATGACCATTGAAAGAACTGTAGGTAGATAGTAGATAATCTATAATCCAGCCAGTGCAACAAGATACTATGGATGCTTGTAAAAGACCCAAGTTTCTTTACTAATGGAGTCAAGTTAATGTTACAATCTTTGCCAAAGAGACAGGACAGCACTGTTTCTGTTTTTTTCTACATTAATTCCATAACCTGCCACCATCATAGTCAATCAAAAAGAAATAGTTAATCCTTCTTTCTCTTATTGGCTAGAAGTTAATCATGGTGGGAAATTTTGAGTCACCATAATCATGCCCAATAGCATTTACAGACGGAAACAATGTACAGTAGTAGAGGTTGGTGGTTTAAGAAAGTAATGTATTTTTAATAAAAAATAAAGTCTGTAGCCCTTTTACATATATAAAAAGTTGTGATTAGGAATCAGTATAGTATCTTTAAATTGCTGTGGTTGCAGCTTAATTGATTTTTTAATTTTTATTTGATTTTTAGTTTAGTGTGTAGTACAGAAGCTAGTACAGAATCGTTATAGATAATACCTAAATAAGGTCACATAATATAAAGCTATAGTGTGAAAGAAAAACAAAATCACCTTGATATAGTCAAGAAATTCTCATTCTCCAAGACTCCAAATTCAGAGAGATGTGTGGATTGCTCTCTGAATTGGTACAATGAGATTAATGCTATGACTGGTTAGTATTTTGCTCTTTTAAGATTAAAGAAGCAAAAATAGTTTGAGCTTTGAGTCAAGAGACACAAACAGATTTTAAAAATGATGCTAGATTAGTAAATTAGCTCTCTGATCAACCTTCCTAAAATAGAGGGGAAAAAACCTTAAGCTTTCGTAATGTCTGCTTTTTATGCATTTCAGTGCTTACATGATCCATTTATTATGTTTGTGTTTATATAGTTTTATCTGCCTACAATATTTACTGTGAATGATACGAAAAGAGTATGTTTCCTTGTATTATTTTTTCATTTATTGATCCTTCATGAAGGATAGTATAGAGTATTTCTGATTTGAAGGTGTTATTTTTTAGATTTGTTACCTTTACTAGCAAATTTTGGGAGATGAGTCCTAAACTCATTTAGGTAGAAATTAAATTTTCTTGGAGAAGTGAAATCTGCTTCAGTACTGAGTAATGAATAGATAAAATATATTCTAATGCAGACAGCTATGTTTAAAAAATAAATATTTTTTTGCCAAATGAATGTAATGATCTGACTCTTCACCTCAGAATAATGCTTATAGATAGTAATTATATAAACAATGTATTTTTGTTTTAGTATTCCAAAAACATTTAGATTGTGATCTTAATGTTTTGTAAGCTGCCCTGAGGAAATCGGATTAATGGTGGCATTGGGAACTGTGTAGCTATGCCCCTATGCAGAAGAAATGGGGAGGGGCATGGGAGGAAGAGTAGGCACAAGAAAAAAAGTCTGATTTCAAGGGTGGGGAAGAGAAATTCTCATGTGAGGGAAACGGGCTAGAGAGAGCTTAGAAGGAAATAGAAGATAAAAGGTTAATATTTTCAACTATACTACAAATAAAGGGGAAGAGAAGAAAAGATAAGAAATGAAATTTGGCATTGGAGAAGATGAGGACAGAGTACAAATTAAATGTGGAAGAAGAAAGAAAAGATGTGAAGATTAAACATCAGGTAGTGGCAGAGAAAAAAATGGAAAATGAATTTGCTCCAAGCTGGATCAGCAAATCCTGAATTATGACAATTTCATATAAATTTCATATACAATAAATAAACAGACAAATAAATAAAACATATGTATATTGTTGGAAAGTATGGGGTTTCAACCAAGCCTGTCTCACACAAGCACAAAGGGAGGGGCGGCTTCGCTGCGGCCTAGCTTTGCTGCTTTGTATGGGAGGGGCTTGGAGCCCGCCTTTTTTCCTGTTTCCCTCATTTTCCTTCTCTTCTCCTCATGGCTCTCCACAAGGTAGGAATGAATCCTCTCTCCTCCTCATGGTTTTTGTACTAACATTTTCACAACCCAGCATATATAAGGTCCATGAATTATGAAATATTCTCTGAGCAAATACTATGCTTTTAAGAACCATTAAAGTTGTCAATGAATGTGTGTTTAATTTATTTAGGACTTCAAAGATATATTTTATTGCTTCATCATGAAAGTTTTAGCAAAGCCTTAATTGCTTGACAGAAGTGACTAATTGCTCTCTGATTGGATTCTGCTTATAGTAACAAACAGGGCTAAGAAATTCCAGTACTGATTTTTTAACAGAATGTATCTCCTTCCATTATTCTCATATTGAAGATAGGTGTTAAATGTATGATGATCATTTCAGATGGTTGGATACAGGATTAAATAATTAGAAGCAAGTATAGGATGAGAAAGAAATACAACTTGTCTATTTCAAAGTAATCTTAAATTGAAAGTAAAATTGTATTACTTACTTTGATGACCTTGCAGATTCAAACATGTCTTCTTAATTTTTCAATGATTTGGCAATTGGCTTGTCAATTCATGTTTGCTATCAGATGCTTAGGAGGAAAAATTAAGTATATATCAATACAAACATTTCTTTATTAAAGAACATCTTTGAAGATTGCAGTGTGAAGATATGCTGTTAGAATTAAATTGCCAAATTGGATTGTGTTTTCTTCTCTCCAGATATTATGAAGTGATGAATACAGATGTAATTTGTATTATTTGACAATAATGTAGATCCTAATGCAAACAAAATACAGTATTAACAGTTACCTTTTCTGTTATATTTGTAAGGCCTTATAGCGTTCATTGTAGTAAGGTAGTCTTGACCATACAATGAATTACAGTATAGTACATTATTTTTATAATGTGACTTCACATTACATTCAGCTACTGTATTAGACTGAACTTGTGGTTTGTTTTTCAAACTGATATTGCTATTGAAATGTAGAATTTACTCACTTGAACTTTCCTGAATAATTTGAGTACTAGTAAAATTGTTTTACATATGAAAGCATTTCTTGTTGTCCAGTTGCTGCATTACTGGAGGGGTAAGGATGGGCTAATTTGCCACTATCTTATGTATCACCACTTTGGTGCTGATTAGTAGGCGGATTGTGACTCAGTTGCCCAAATAAACTGAGGTTGGAAATTTCAGAAGATTTATATTTCTGTCTCCTTACTGTTAATCACAATGACAACAACGAAAAGCCCAACCTTTTATTTCCTTTTCAAAATACATTTTCAAAATCATTAAATTTACTGCAGTGGAACTTCCACTGCACCTCTGGCACCACCTTCATTGGTGATGTACACCTACACCACCTATACCTACACGTGCATAATAGTTCTGTTGTTGCTGTCATTATACTAAAATGTTTTTAAAATGTACATATGGAGAGGTTTAAAAGAGAAATAGTCTCCCACTTCTGGTGAATTTTTCAAATGAACATTGATTAGCCTGATTTAAAGAACAGATGAGCAGTTTGGACTTTACTGTCCTAATGTTTTCAGAATAAATTGCATTTGGAAGTAGAAACAATCTAAATCACAATAAAAATAAAGAATTGCAAAAATGGAGCCTTCCTTAAAAATTCAGAGCAGCTATTCTCCCCACATTCTGTCATTGAATCTTAAGATTAATATTGAAATAAGAAAAAGTTCAGAATTGTGCAGTCTGTATCCACGGCACCTCCAGGGAGGGGTGGTCACAAAATGCTAGCTGGTACCAGTGGCAGCACAATTAAATGTCACCCCTTTTGTATGTGCATTGACATTGCTCGCACATACAAAGGGACAGGACTTGGATAGCGTGGCTGCTGCTGCCGCCCAATTGCCATCTTGCATTTTTGATCCCATCCACCAGCGGGCATTGCTGGCTTTATCCGAGCAGATTGGCCAAGTGACTGTAGCCCTGAAAATTGAGGTGAATAAAGGCTAACGCAGGAATGTCAAAAGACCAGGGGTGGATGGCAGTAATTCAGCATTAATACTGCTGGAAAAGTTCAAGTTAAAAAAGAGGTTTTAAAGCTGATTTTCTAAAATAGCATAAATCAGAAACAGAAATAATCAGGAGGTCAAGACATTGTGGTATGTGTGTATGTATGTGTGTGCAAATGCTAAAATGCTAGTGGGATTTGTCCTCATTCTCCTAGCAGAGATTATAATCATAATTAACTGCTCCAATATTAATAAATTTTGCATAATTATTTCTCTTGTCTTAACCTACAATAACGGAAAAGGATGTCATGAGTCTTAAAAAGTAGTATGTTGATTCTCCTTTTCTGGCAGTCAGATAAAATGAAAGGAGATTAAATCTTGCATAGAGACAGTGCTGCTATTTTGATGTACAAGCTTAAGATCTTTGATTTATTACATCTTTCATATATAGAAATGTACAAGTGCAGGGAAGATAAATTTTGCAGTTCTAATTCTAGAAATATATAGCTATGCAGGACTATATTGATATTCCATGTATAAAGTTCAAGAATTTTTGGAACTTCCTTTAGTTTCCTTAAACAACCAGCAATGTAAGTACGTGAATTTGGGGGATGAGCCATAGTTAAGGAAACTGTCAGACTGTTTACTTTATTAATAGGGCACACAGAAAGATTATAATGTGAATAACTATCACAAAAAGGCATAATACAATGAGCAGTTCTTCATCAGTGATGGATATTATTTATCTAAAATAACAATATATCTCCATATTTAATGGGCATTGTGTCATGTACAAATATTTCAATTTTGGATTTTGAAGCATTTTAAAGTGAAATCATATTTAGATCTCAGTCACTTAAGAAATTAGTGTCTAGTTAGCATTAGAACCTCAGCATCAAATTTGCATTTTCATCTCAAGTCATCAGAAAAGAACTTCTTCTCAAATATATATTAGCCTGCTTTTGAGGATTTCATTGAAAACAGGTCCAGTTATGTTGCTGGTTCCCAATATTTTGGCAAAGCTTTGCAATCAGTTACGCATTGCTTTAGTCTCAGTTCTGCAGACTATACAATATGTATTTTTCCACATATGATATTACATAGATGAAAGTAATAGTTTGTCTTCTAATTAGATAATTAATTATTTTATTTGGATTTTGAAATTAAACTGATAGCACTTTCCCACTTACCCCCAATCATTCACTGGAACTGCCTTGTGAAATATTGGTAAAGGAGGAGATATATCACTAGAAATGCACAGATTATTGACAGCATGATCAAAGTACTCTGGATCTACTTTCAATTGCAGAAGCTTGACAGCTTGGGAAGCTTCAAGGTCCTCCTGAGACTTGCTATGCATGCATAAGTGTGCCCAAACGATACTTCCACTCATACACTCCTGGAAGTAGCCATAATCAGCCTTCAGTTACTGTAGCTGCAGTGCAGCTTTAAGGAACAAATCCAGAATGGCATTTTACTCATTAATTTGCATAGCCCTAATAATCTCAAGTAAGTACATTTATTTGGGAGCAGATTGTATTAATGGCTTGAAGTTATATAGCATTAAAATATGACATTTTAAAATCAGAACTATAACTGCATAGAAGTAATGCCAAACCCTTTGTTGGAAAGGACTCTAATGTAGTTCTGACCATTGTTTTCATTTCAATGTTTTCATTGGCATTAGACTTTAGTGGTGTATGGTTGATATAGCAACAAAGATACTTTCTATTATGCTTTAGATATAATCTGAAATAGTGCACTGTACTGAAAGTTTTATTACTGATACTTGGCCTAGTAATTTCCAAGTGAATGTTAGATTAATTAGATAATGCAAGATGGAGTATGGATATAAAAATGAATTATCAAAGACCAAGATAGTGGTGTTTGACATGGAAAACTGAGCTATACATTAATATTAATATTATATCTAAGTTATGCATAAACAAGACAATCATATACATATTTATAAAAGTTGCAGTTGTAAATGGATTTGTGTACATTTTAGAATGTTTACTAAATATGGGAAATGGATTGATACATTTTAATATGTGCAAGTGCTGGTTGAAAGATAGTGAGTAGTATGTTATATGTTGCAAGAAACAATGGTTATCAAACAAAGTGAAAATTACTGTGTATAAGAGCATGTTTCTGCCCATTTTGTTTTATGAAAATGAGAGTTGGATATGACTGAAGAAACTTAAAAGTAAGTATAATGCAGTGGGAATGGGTTACTTAAGAAGTTGATGTGATAAAACAAGAAGAGATAGGGTCAACAATGAATGAGTGCTGAATGAATATGAATTTAATGCAAAAATGAGTGATCAGTATGAATGAATAAGGATCAAATCTCAAAACAAATATATGAAAGAAGAATGAATGGGTCAAGAGGAATGGGTGATCAAGAAAGTTGTGAGACATGATGAGATCCAGAAAAAGAGAGAAGGGAGAAGTTTAAAGAACAAAAGGCAATGAGCAAAGCACTGTCTGGATGTGGTGGAAGCAAGAATGGTTTACAAGGACATAAAAGTATGGAGTGATACAGTAAATTGTATTAGTATAAAAATGTATAGTGATGCTTTGTTTTCCTGTTTTTTGTCTTTCATTTCTTGGTTTACTCTTTCTCGTTCCTGCTTTTTGCTCTGTATAATTTTGCTTACCTGAAAAGGAATACCATGCATACCTAAGTATGCATACATGTTTTCTCCTTTTGTTATTCTTTTCCACCTAAAAGAATGTTGGAGACAAATTATGTAAAGGGCTTCAGGACTCTATCTGTCTGTCTCTGACTGTCAGCCAGATAACTTTCTGAAAACAGAACAGGACCAAACTAGGTGTGGTGAAAAAAGCTGTCAAAGTGAGAACATGTTCAAAAATGAAGAAAATCCAGAAAAATTTCCTGCTGGAGAACCAATTGCCACCTCTTGGAATGCTGCTGACAGATCCTGTCCTAAGCCCCGTTTTTTTTCCCCCTTCATCGTGTGACCCAGAATGAAACTGCTGTTAAAGGATTGTAAAGAATTCTGAACCATGCTCTGCATGCTTTCCCCTCCTTGTTATAGTACCTATTTCAATTTGGTAAGAATTGGCCACACCCAACACTTTTGACAGCTGCATGCAGTGCTGGGACCTTACAGTGTGTTGTACAATTCTGATTTAGAAAATGAAGATGAGATAGTGATCACTGCCTGCCTTAAATGTATTTCTTGAATAGGTGCTCAGGAATAAGAATAGGTCCAAAGGTTCAGAAATATATTTGACAGTCAAGGGCACTTTAGAATGAACTGAGTTGTGGCATTTATTATGCACACTATTTAAGTATCTTCTTTTTCTCTCAAGAGCCCTGAGTGGTGTTCAGTACAATAAAAATACAGAATTGCTATATACAGAAAGGCAAGTAAAACTCCTGGTTACACACGCTATTATGTTCTGCTGACATATTTTTCAACTCCCAAATCTAGCAGACAGCTCTAGTATTTTCTAATGGTATTGCAATCTAAAACAAACCAAGCCTGCTCAAGTTCCAGAGCTCTACAGGCTAAGCCAGGTGCTGCCACCATTACTGTGTAAAAATTAAAACATCTGGTCATAAATTATTTTTAAATCAAATAGACCATTCAGCAATCAGGCCTAAAGTTTATTTATTTATTTGATGTATAGTGTGTTGTTAGACCAATTCTTATAACATATGACTATCTTTTCTGGTTGTAGCAAAGACTAGAAGCATCAGTACCAAAAATACTAAATATAGCTAATGACTCTGAAGTAGACCATGAGTTAAAAATTACCCCTTTTCTAAATACTTCTCAGAAGGTGCTTCTTTTTCTTGCTGCCAAATAATAATGATTAGCCTATGTGTATGAACTCAAATAAAACCTCCCTATGTGAAGATGTACTCCTTTTTAGTTTATCTGCAGGGATTTTTTGTTTGTTTTGTTTAATACCTCTTCAAAGCTATTAAACAAATTTGGAACTCATTGTTTACTTTGAAGCAAATATTACCATAGACATTAGGACATTGTGTCCTAGCGCAGGGTGTCTGACTTCTTCCACTTGGCTTCTGCTAGTCAGAGGAATTAAGCAAGCCAAGGATCCTCTTCCAAGGTTCATTTGGAATAACATGCAAACAGGTAATTATATGTAAACTTGGCTTGCTTCTCCATTGCAGTCTGAAAACTAAACCAGAGTTTGTTTACAGCTTACAATTTCAAACTAGCTTGAGAGTGAGAAGCAACATTCCCAATTTGCACATAACATTAAATCAATCAAGAGCAGAGCTTTCTTGCATATTTAGGTACCACCATTAAGACAAGAAACAACTGAGTAAAATTCACAAACATTCTTGTACAATCACAATTAGATGGAATTGTGAATACAGGCTTGTTATTAATTGGATTGTTGTGAATCATATTATAAATGCTGTCTTTTATCCTATTGAAAAACATGCAGAGAGTAATTCTCTGTTCTGATTTACTGAAATTACACTTTTCCTTTTTTTGGCAAACCATTAAATTTCTATACTTAAGTAGATGAGATTATGACCAATAGAGATTTATTAGAACTGCATCCATCTTCTTGAAACATTGTATTTCCATTGTTAACTTTAATTACCACTGAATCATCTCTAAACTTTAAATGTCATGTCAGACACTTATAGAAATTAAATACAGACAGAGAATAGAACAATTGAAAGGCTTCAGACTAGAATTTATTGGAAATATAATTATTCTTTTCTGGATATGTTTTCATCCTAGTATTCTCTTCTCTGTTTTTTGCATCATATTACATTAACATGAAGTGTAATATATCATTTTCTAAAGTCTGGACATCAGTGCTGGCTCTAACAAAACAAATCTTTCTAATAGTTTATTTTCTTTTTTAAAAAAGAAAGGACCAATATAAGGTGGAAAAAAATATTGGGTTTTCTTCTGATGGGCCCTGTAATGGAAACCAGAATGCCATACTTGTGTTGATGTAGCTTTTACCATGAGGAATATTAGTGCTGTGGAAATCACTTTGCTATTCACGTGGATCATTGCCCTTTAACAAATATACAGTTTAAGCTTTGCAATTTTTTTGGTGTCTTCTTATGTCATGAAGATATTTTATATAATCATATTCCCCATATTTAATGAAACAGGTAAAAAAAGGAGATTTGCCAACTTCAGAAGTTTTGTTGCTTAGGCACAAATGATATATTCTTGTTTTAAATATTTGTTTCTCATACATCTATCTCAACAAGGTCCCTAGAGTATGTAATGACTTTAAAAATATAATATCAGTCATGCTTGAATAACAAAATTTAAGCTGAACAAATGCATGAAATAATAAAATAAAACAAAACAGACTATGGATGCATTTATTGCCTGTTGGGACCATGAAAAAACTACATTAAAGCTTGGGTGATTGGGTTTGTTCAAGGCAAAATGTACTCTCTTGATATATCTCAGAAGACTAATTACTTATTCTTAGAAAAGGCATCCATGTGAAGAATCATCTCTCTAGTTCAAGAAAGATGAGTTCCAACAAATATAAATGGTAAAGTTTCCTTTGAGTTTATGCAACTCCTGGTGACTTCTTAGATATAGCTGTGTAATTTTCTCGGCAATGATACAAAAGTGGGTTATTGTTGCCTTATTCTAGTCCCCCCAACCTACCATGATTTCCCAGGGTAGTGTATAGCCATGAAATTTCATGGTGGTTTTTCATACAAGTGTTAACACAGTATATTCTGACCCAGTTTGGGTTCCAGGTGTAGCCAAGGATAACCACACTGCTGAGAAAAGAAGGCAGTGAAAAATGACTTCTGTAACATGCCAGCAAACTGCATGGATGTATTCACCAGTTGAGCTCAATTTGAGAACATTTTTACATTTCTAAACAGTATGCATAATTATAATAACAGTAATAATGATTGATGTATTAAGGGATACTCTTCAACGTGATTTATGCATAAATAATATAAAGATACTCTTGAAGCCGGTCCCAGTTCAAAAGGGGGTAAAACAGGGGTGCATCTTGGCCCCCCTGTTTTTTAATTTTTACATCAACGATATGGTAAAATGGATAAATAAACCAAATCATCACCCCTCAAAAATAGGAGATAGCAGCATCACCCTGCTGCTTTATGCAGATGACGCAGTGATACTCTCTAGGACACCAGTTGGCCTAAAAAGAGCCTTGCGAGCTCTGGCTCAATATTGTAAAAAAGATAAATTGGAAATAAACTATCAGAAAACCAAGGTTATGGCCTTTGCTAAAAGGTCAAGACTTCGCTCATGGTATCTTAACAGTCATAATATAGAACAAGTGACCATCTTTAAGTACCTAGGTATACATGCCTCTGGTTCAAGGAAAGCGCATTGTGAATATGCAGCTGCTACTGGCCAAAGATCAACCAATGCCATTCTCAAATTTTTCCACTCACAGGGAGGACATTATGTTCCTGCTGCAGTTAAGCTTTTTCAGGCCAAGTCACTAGCACAGCTTCTATATGGGACCCAGCTCGGACCCCCAGCTTCCTGTTTTACACCCTTGGAAAGGGTACAATCAAAATGTATTAGAGCAATTCTCCAGATGCCCTGTTGTGTTTCAAATGCACACCTATGGCTGGAGACTGGGCTGATAAAAGTAGAATCAAGAATCTGTATAGCTTCCTTATACCTCTGGCTAAAGCTTAATTTTTTTCCTCAAGGCCTTGCACCATTAATCCTCCAAGACAAATTCTCCTCTTCATGGATCAAGGCTGTAGAGTCTAACTTTGCAAAACTAGGTTTTTCTCCTTCCTCAATACTTGAATTGGACTATGAACAGGCAAAGCAAAATTTGAGATTAAGGGTAAAGGACATAGAGAGACAAACGACTTAGAGAAAGTTCTATCATTCCTGTCCCCAGACAATACTAGATACATTGTCAACCCTGCCAGATATTTTAGCCAGTTAGAGACAGCGAACCATTGGAAAGCCTTTTCACTTGCACGATACCATGCGCTTCCCTCAGCTGCTCTGGATGGCAAATACAAAAAGATACCATTGGCCAAAAGGCTCTGTCCCTGTGATTCCAGAGAGGTAGAAACCACTGGCCACATCCTTCTTCGATGCTCATTCTATAGAGACATTCAAACAAAATTTATTCATCCAATGATTAATAGGTATCCAGGCTGCTCTGATACCGACTATCTACAGATCCTGCTTAAAGACGAACAGACTACAGTCACAGCTCAGGTAGCTAGATTCTGTGCAGCAGCATTAAAGATTCATTGGAATCTGATGAATATCTTATTGTAAATAGTTTTATATAACCAACACACTTCAATTTTAGATATTATGATTTTATCATCACCTTTATTATAGTTAACGATCAACAATTGTAGGTTATCATAATTTAAGGAGTAATAATTACACTACAGTATAGGCCGCTTGACCATGTATAAATGACATTTGGGTGGCCAAATTATAATTATGATATAGATTTTACTTGTTATTATATCTAAGATTTTTAATTAGACATGTTATGTGCATTATTAGTTGTACTGGTCTATGACTGTAGTAAACTGATTGATTGAATATAAAGATATCCTATCGATTTAAATGGTTTCTTTTGATCCAACACTACATGGGGTAATGCTCAAAATATACACGTGATTTCCCCATTCTGATGTCTTCCCAAACCTGATGGATCGTAACTCCCACCATCTGGAGGGCACTAAAATTGTTGAAGGGCACTAAATAGGTTTCAGTGGTCTTCAAGCATTCCCAAGACTAAGCTCACAACAGACTTGGCCAGAAAGACAAAATGAAGATAAAAAAGGGAAGAAAGGTAGCATATGCAGACTTGCAAGATTCTGTTACTATATCTGTTATAATAAAAGTAGTTTTAGGTTTGCACAATATCTGTTTCTTAGACTTGTCTCCAGATAGGGCTGACAGGTGATTCCAGTTGTGGGGGAAAGAGAAGTCGGTTTGGTGGCTGTCCCTTGTGAAGTGCCTCAGGTTTTGACTCTCATTCTCCATTGATATACATGGTATTGTAATACCCAGTTTTATTTCTCCACCTTGAGCTGAGCCAAAAATATGATGAAAGTTTTGACTTGGTATGTGGAGGCTGTGAAGGAAAAAGGGAAGAAAAATTGAAATTTAAACCTTGTAAGATGGATGCTGTTTGTCCTCAAACCGTTTAATCTCTGCCAGCTTTCTGTTTCATTCTGAATGGGATTGCACTGCCTCTGAAGGAGCAGGTTTGCATCTTGGGGTGCTTCTGGACATATGGCTACTACTTGATTTGCAGGTGAAGACCATGGCGGGGTAGCCGTTTTCCCAGCTTTGGCCAGTGCACCAATTACATCCCTGTCTGGAGAGGAAGTCTTGGCAACTTGCTTATCACATTGAAACTAGACTACTGCAATGTGTATTACACAGAGCTGCCACTAGTTGAAAATTGCAAAATGCTGTGGCATCTGTGAGCTGTTATGGCAAAATCTGTTTTACAGGAAATGCATTTTTTCCTGAGAGATTTTTGAATACAAATTAAAGTGCTGATCTAATTATATGAAGTCCTTCATGGCTGAGCTCTCAGGGTATCTTCAGGACCATCTCTTTCAAATAGAATTGCCAGTTTTTTATGCTCACTTCAGGCATTGATGTGTAAGCTCCCACACATTCAAAAGGTTTGGGAGGGCCTGGTGGTGGGGCTTTTCTGTGGGAGCCTTCTCCTTCCCTTTCCCCAGATATTCATTTGGTGCTCATATTGATGTAACTTAAGAAAAACGTAAAAATGGTATCTGAGAACATTTGATGTGCCATTGATGCCACTGAGACTGGATGTAAATTAGTATGTTATTTAATTACATAAAATAAAACATGTAAATCACTGGGAGTTATATTTGGAATATCACTTTTATAGTTTTTTATTTGTAATTGTTTTTATGTATTTATTCTTTTTAATTGTTATACGCTGCCCAGAATCACTTTGTGAGATTGGTGGCTATATGAATACAATAAATAAATTGGCATGTGAAAGCAGTATATAAATAACTAGAGTGTTATATATGCCACTACATATATTTAAAAGTCTAATTTATCTTCTGTACACAACATAGATGTCAACAATAGTGTCAGAAATATGTCCCATGCAAGAGTAATAGTACTTTGAATTCATATTCTATTGTGTGGTATTCTACTTATTATTCCATTATTAGATGGAAAAGGTTGAACAAAATAATCATAAATAAAAGCATGAAAATAATTCATAGAATCATAGAATCGTGGAGGTTAGAAGAGAGCACAAAGATTATCTAGTCCAGTCTTCTGTAGTTTGTAGGAAAATCAGCCAGACACGTTTGGCTTTCAATTATGTAACAGAGAAATCAACCCCCTAGGTATATAGTTTGAGCAATTTTTACAAAGTAACTGGAAAAGTATAAATTGCTTGTAGTCTTACATCAAGATTAATTTCAAAGGAAAGCAGTCTAATTTGGTAACTTAATGTAATATTCCATAACCCAGGTCAAACTTAAATACATTTTAAATGTTCAGTATAGGTCAATCCAACCAGTGCTTGTGAGATCATTTTCAAGATTACTGCTTCATTTAAGTAAAGCTAATGAAAGCAGACACCTATCTTCTTCTTTTTCAATGTGTTCAAATAATAAAATGTGCGAACTGTAATAGAAAGATAATGAGTAGCATGTGGTCTGTTCTGAGGAATGAATGTTTGTCAAAAGACAGGAAAATGGCTGTGTATAAAAACATGCTTTTGTCCACTTTGTCATGTGCAATTGAGAGTTTGGTACATGAAGAGAAACATAACAATTGAATGCAGTGGAAATGGGGTGGTTACAAAATTTGTGTGTTGTGAAATGAGAAGAGTTAGGGGTCAAGAATAAATGGGTGATGAATGGGCCATTACTAGATTTATCAGGAAGCTAATTACAAGTAAGTTAATTAGACCCCAGAGATAATTTAGGGAAACAAAGGAAAGCTGATTATTCAAGGCTTGAAGTCAGAGATGAGAAATCTCCACTTGCCAGACTTTCCAATCCCATTGTTGGAGCTATATTGAGGCCTGTTTTAAGGCTTCCACAACTAACCAATAAATCAAAGTTTATTTATAGTCTAAGACCAAACACAAGAGAAAGACCAGCAATACAATATAATAACTTTAAAAAGGAATTTTAATAATTTGCAAGGAAATTCTAAAATAGCTAACAATAACATGAGAGAGGAACTAGATGTCTTCTAACAGCTATAGTGATTGATAAGAATTTTGCAACCTTCTTAGAGTGTTCTGAAGAGTGGTTATCCAGGAGAAAGGCAATGGCCTCCTGGTCACAAAGGCAATTAGAGTGTTAACAATTGGAATTATTAAGCTTCATCACCATGGGGTAGATGATGGACATTTTAATAGCACATGTGAAACAGATTCTGCCTTTGAGTCTGAACAGAAACAAGTTTGGCTTTCATATGGGAAGTTATATATCTACCAGTTGTTGCTGTACTAGGTAGCACCCCAATTTGGGTCAAAGTAAATAGTCTCCTGTGTGGTACATATAAGATGTTAAAGAAATATCTAGGGACAGTCCAGGGAGGAGGAGCAATTGTGATACAAAAGGGATGAAAGACTTTGTCTCTATTATTTTGGATATCTAGATCTCAAATCCTCTGCTTCAATTCAGCCAGGGTTTTATCAAGTCCCACAGCAGATAGTGCTGAGAAGCTGAACCTGCAGTATGCTGGGTCATCATTTTGTCTTAGGATGGAAGAGAGCCTATCTAGCAAGATGAGATGGATGAATAGACTTGTTTCAGCCAGAATCTAAGATCTAAGACAGCAAAGTCTTAATCAGGTCTCAGGGAAATGCAACCTAATTCTAGTCATATTAGACCATTAGAAGTTGAAAAAGGAACTTGTAGTAAGATTTGCAAGTATTTTGATTGAATTGCTTCTAAACTAGAACTAAACATATATGCATAGGTGAGCACTGTATAGCATCAAACCCAGAACTGTGCCTTTAAATATTTTAATAGCTGCTGGGACTATTACAAAATAGACCTGCAAATTTAGCAATTGCAAGGGATGACTTCTGGGCTTTTACTAGAAGCTCTCTTGTTTGAATAGACCAGCAGATAGAAGATTGAAAACAGACACCCAGATATTTAAAGGATTTTACCTGCTTTATGAGTTTATCATTGATCATCTATCTAATTGGGGCCTTAAGGCATTTTCTGAAGAATACTAATACTTTTGTTTTACAGCAGTTTATTTCAAGGTGTTCTCTAGAGTAGAAAAATGATAGAGCTTTAAGGCATCTTTAAAGGCCTACTTGGGTTACTGACCTGCATCATCAGCATAATGATGCTGGCTGCATCATCAGCATAAAGGAGAATAGAGATTGGGCGGTGGGCAAGTGGAGGAAAATGGAATTCTGGCTTAGCAAACATCTGAACAATATTATTAATATAAAACTTAAATAACAGTGGTGCAAGGATACAGCCTTGCTTAACACCTTTGCTAGTGAAGATGGATTCAGTTAGATCACAAATAATATTATCCTTGAATGATTATGCTGTGATGAAACAGCATTATTAGCTTAAGAAGACGGCGGTCTATTGTTCCTCCAGAGCCATTCTTGTGGAACAAAATCAAAGACTGCCCTCAGGTCTCTAAAAGTTACATAGAGGGCACCTTTGGGCTGACAGTAATATTTCTCAGTCAAGTGACGTAGTATGGTACATTGATCCATGGTTGAGTGTTCAGACTTAAAGCCAGATTGCTCTGAGCCAAAATGTTTCTAGAGGACATCCAGTCCAGAAGTTTGCAATATAGAAATCTAGCATATAATATACTGATTACAGATAGAAGGCTAACTGGTCAATAATTTGTGGGATCACATTTATCATCTTTCTTGTAAATAGGGATAATAATAGAGTTAAGCCAATCTTTAGGGAGACATAAGGAATTATTTATGGCTGTGAAGAGGGGAGCAAGTGCAGATGCCCACCATGTAATGTTTAATTTTAGGAATTCTGGTAGGATTAAATCTTTACCAGGCGCTTTGCTATTTTCCAATTAGTATTTGGACTTCTGGGGTGAAACCGGGGGCCATTCAGATAGAAGTTCATCAAATAGCTAGGGAGGAAATTCACTGCTTTCAGATGAAGTATATAAATTACAGAAATATCCAGTCCAAGATTTAAGGAGAATTAGGTTGTTATTGCTGCCAACATTTATTTTGGATGAAAATTGAGAAGTTGCCAGAACAGGCATTTGTCTTTGTTAAATTCTTCTTGTTGGACTCTGATCCAGTTCTTAAGGCTGTAACTATGCTTTCTTCTTTTAAAGTTTCTTATAGTCCCTTTTTAGAGAGTAAAAGCTTTCATATGAGGGAGACCCATTATAGACACAGGCATTCTTGTAGTGCGGAATTACAGTGCTTTGGCTGTGTTACACTCCTTGTCAAACCAAGGTATGGACGAGGGGTTAGATCGATGTAAAAAAGGAGTTGTACATGCTATAAGTGCTTTTGACCAAGGCTAATGATTCTCTGATAAACTGAAATTATTTCAAGTCCATCACTGATTGTCCATATAGACTGTCTCAAATAGATAGCTAAAGGGGCTGAATTAATGAATGAATGAATGAATGAGATCATAGCCAGTCTGTTTGTCCAGACATATGTAAGATACATGTCAATAGGAAGTAAATCATAAGCTGCTAATAATTGGCTCAGGCTGGTTGAGTTAAAAAAAAAAAAGACCCCACTATTGGTAGGTGGTTACTCTCTGGATGAAAAGTCATGCTAAAATCTTTGCAATGGAAAGCAAAAGTGTTGCAACTAGCATGTAGTCCAGAGCTGATACCCCTCTAGGTCCCCAAAAGGTGAGTTGGTCTCTGTATCCCTGACATAGATCTAGTAAGAATATATGAGTCAAATTTTGTTTCCAATAAGAAAAGTTTACAACCCCCTATGTTAATGCTAGAAACCTTAGATTTCTGGGAAGTCTCCTCAACTGAAGAAGGACAGGGGATGTTGTGATGCTGCAGGACAGCCTTATCATTACTCTCCAATCTGGCATTGAAATCACCAGCTATTATTACTATAGAATTTGTAAACTGAGAGGTTAAATTCAAGAGCCAAGATTCAAAACAGTTCCCATCCACTATTTATTTGAGAAATGTGGGCATAAAGCAGGAAATACTGAACACACTTATCAGAAGCAGATTGGGGAATAGCTATAGCAAGTTGTTTGCAAAAGAAAGCAGATCAGGTATAGGTATGCGGTGTATCAGAAATAAGAATGCTGATTTCACCTAATGGACAGCCATCCTTCCATCTAAGTCTAGCCAAGAGGGAATAAGACAAGTAACCATTTAAATGTAAAAGATCTGTAAAATGTAAAGGATCTGTTTCCCAGGTCTTTTGTAGAAATACAACTTCAAATTGTTTTACGTAATCTGTAAATTCTAGGCTTTTTCGTTTGGAGCCCATCCTGCAATGTTCCAGGACAGGCGCTTTATAGTGGAAGAGGAAGATGATAGTCAGTTAGAAGAAAGTATCTGAGTGGCAAAGCATAGTATTTGTAGATGTTGAGGCTGGAGAATTGGATGGGGTCTGAGCAGACAGGAGACTAGAGCATGAATTATGATTTTTGTCCTTAAACTTCCACAGTATTTGGGGGCATGCTCCAAAAATAAATAAATACACACACACACAAATAAAATAGGTAACAAGCAACATGGAAAATAAACTCATATATTCTGGGATCCATATTTATGTTATAATGAAATATTGTCATATTCAGTTTCAAAGAAATTGAATTTCTTACCATTAGTGTCAATATGTTTTGTCATTTAATTCAAATAGCCATTTTTCAGGGGCTCTCCTCTTGTTGTGCAATCTGGTGAGTTTTTGTTTTATTTTTCTTATATTAAGTTTTTGTCAATGTATTACATGGATAAAATTGCAGTTCAGGTGCTTTATCATTCTCCCAGCATTCTTGACACACATCAGATAGAGAAAAATGTGGTGCTTATTGGCTAGAAGAGTCAGGAGCATGTTTAGCTCTGGTCCTGATAGTGTTCTAAAATGACATCCCTGTTATATCCTGTGGTAAAAAGTAAAGTACTACCCAAGGACACCAAAGGAAAATTGTCAGTCCTCTCTGGTTTTGTACATCAAGTCTCCTAATGACAGTTTGGATATTTTTATAAGAATATAACATGTTTGGGCCTTAACAGTGAGCTGTGGATGTTGCTCAACATAAACTTCCCTTATTGTATGCCTCATACTAGAGGGAATTTTGGGAAGATGTATAGCAGTAATAGAGACTGCTGGAATAAATTTTCCGAAGGTTGGTCCTTTCATGCTTTTCAAGAGACCCCAAGTTTTAGGGAATTTTCAAATATCAGCTCTAAAAAGATGAACCAAACTGCAGATGCTCACAAACACTACTTAAATGCAAAACAATGAAAAGCCATGTTGCTTTTTATACTGCAAAAAGTGTGCTATTACTGAAGGCACAGTTTCAGAGTTCAACTTACTGACATTATAGTTATTCTGTCTTCTGGATTTAAATCTTCCAAACCCTGAAGTGTGGATACTTTACCTTACCTTACCTTACCTTACCTTACCTTACCTTACCTTACCTTACCTGTGTGTGTGTGTGTGTGTGTGTGTGTGTATCCCCTAGTATTTTATTGCTTTTAGCAGAAACTTGTAATTCCCACAAAAAAAATGACTTTCATGCAAATTCATAATCTTTTTTTTTAATTACCTGTGTCAAAATAAAGTTCTAAATCATATTGTAATAATGTCCTAACCAAAACAGTCAACTGTCCCAGAAGACATATTATCCAGCATAATTTCCACAAATATGCACAAGTAGAAGCATGAGCATCTTTTTTAAAAAAATTATATATGTGTAACATTTTGGAAACATGCCCAGCACCTGCTCAGAATTCTACTTCAGACTCCCAGTCTCCAAATAAGATTAATTGTTCCCTTGACTCTAGACCACGGACATCTGCAAGTTGCAGAATTGGTTGTTGTAATGAATTTCTCAAGAGCTCCATCCCTTTAAGACTTTACTTTGAAGGAAGCACTAAAATCTATGATTCTTGTTTAATGAGAATCCTAGTTTATGTTCTCATTAGTGTTATCTTGGACTTGCAAATTGGATGGCAATTTATACTAGGCCACTAAAAACCCCCAGAAGTTAATATTTTTAAGCTCCCACTGCATGTGGTGAAACATCACAGCAAATACTGTACGTGTATTCTCCTGCTGTTCTCAATCTTCTATATAGCTTTAAGAAGCTAGTAGTTACTTGCATTCCTTCTTACCTTCCATGCACACATAATGTGTATTTCTTGCTTATTAAATGCAGCAGCTCTCCTGAAAAGCCTCATGAATTCTGTATAGTTGATCTGCTGCCTCTTGAAACACTTGAAATATAGCACATTGTAGGTGTGCAAATCTCACCATGGACAATGTTGATATTTTTATAATATTTGTTTTGTAAGAGTCTATACTGAACTCACAGACTCAGAGATGCTAGAGTAGCTGGCTTACAAAGTCCTGATTTTGACTTTTGAGTCCCAAGAATCTTGGAATATGCATCTTCATTTAGCCAACGATCTTTCACTTAAATCCACCTTGTGTTGGTGAATATTCAGACTCATCAAAATTCTCAACTGAGAATACCCTAGGTTTTCTTCAACCCTCTCACACAACCCTATTTACTAACAGTTGATACCTACATAGCCTTCAGGTTTTAGCATCAAAAACCCTTATTTTCTGTCAGTTTATGCAGGGAGCCTGTAAACTGGCCTCTTATTCTGTCCTATACTTCTGGTTACTTTAAGGTCTGATCTTGAATCACGGGAGCTCAACTCCTGAACTATATCAAGATTCTAGTTTCTAATCTCATATTTTGTCTGGAGACTTTTATCTGAACACTCACTTGTCTTCTGCTATGCATTCAATTTTATGAACGTTGCCATTGGCAATACCTCAACAGATCAGTTCCTAGAAACTGTTTTTCAACTTAAATTTTATCCTAAAGTATTGGCTTATGAGCATAAAAAGCTTTTGTATCAGATCATGTAAGGTTATCTACCCAGAGAAAATATCAATTATCAACACCAGATACTTTCCAAGATAAACAAAATGATAGAAACTGTAGGAAAGATTCCTAGGCCAAATTTAGAACTTACCTTCTGCATTTTGGAGTTATGGAAACTGCTGCAGTTTTATGTGTTTCTTTTTTTCTTCTGTTATATCTTTTAATATATTATTCACTTCTATTTCTGAATTTCTTCTTACTGTACATGAATTACAAAATTGCAGTTAGTGCTGCCTTCAATTCCCGAGTTTCTAAATTTCAAATAATAGTTTCAGCCTGAAAGGCTTTATAAATCAAATAACAAAACAATCATATATCTTGGACATTATTGGCCCCAGTCCGTCAATAGAAAGATTTATAGAGAAGTACCTTTAGTCTGAAGACACAGTAATTGATACTCAAAATATCCTGGCCACTTATCCAGAAACAGAATGACAGGATATAAATGTATGTTATCTGTCTTTCAGTGTATCACACATACAATTTCCTGAAGTTTTGAAAGGCAGATTCTGTCCTGTCTTCCTTACTGTATTATGTAATTTGGAAATACATAATCAGGGATAACAGATAGATAAAAATTCTGCAGGTATAATACATGTGGTTTCCTTATCCCCATTATTGTTTATCTGCAGGCAGTAAACATAGACCTATAGAGGAGTACAGAGTTGACCTCCAAAGTATGTGGTGACTGTTAGTAAAACGTCAAATATTTGGGGATCTGTCATGTATAAAATAGGACAGAATTGCCTTTGGGAATTGCTTTTAGAGATGATGAACTCTCCTTTGTTGTAGTTTTTTAAACAGAGAGTGGGTGGAACTTTAAAAGTAGAACTTTTCAGGCTAGATTAGTTTTATTATGCATAGCAGAAACCAGACATGATAGTCCATGGTACCAGATGTCAAGCATGGAGTTAGTGGTTTCCTGGTTTGGAGCTGCTTTGCTGCCATGGAATAGGAACAATTTGGCATCATTCATAAATTCTCCTGTGTATCATAAAATTCCAAAGGAGAGTATCAGGCCATCTGTCTGTTAGCTGAAACTGAAGAGCGGAAGGTCATTGTGACAAGACAGTGATCCCAGTCATATAAGCAAGACTACAAGAAAATTGATAAATTAGGGGGAAAAAAATAGCATTTTGGAATGGACAAATCAAAGTTCAGCTGTAAATCCCACAGAAATATTGTGGTAGGTCCAAAAGAAAATTGATTCTAGAAAAATGTCAAATGTTTTAGCTGAATGTGTTTGCCATGAAGGAGTAAGCCAGAATTCCTACACAGCAATATGAGAGACTGCCAATTTACAACTACAGAATTGTAGTTATTGCAGTTAAAGATGGTTACAATCATTTATTGAATCTAAGGGCATGGTAACTTTTTAACAATATCACATATTATGTTATTACTTGGTTTATTAAATGAGACAAGCAACAACTTTGGTGTTATTTGTTTACTCAGAAGTTCTGATAACATTCACTGACAACAATATGCAGACATTAAACGAGTATGAAAGTTGGCAAATGCTTTTTCAGAGAACTGCCAATGGTGCATGGACCAATGTATAATTCTTTTTGGGACTTCTGAGGAAGTAATTGTGGACTGAAGACAGCTCTGTGAAGAGTGGAGCTGACAGCTGTGGTGGAAAGAGGAGCTGGTGAATGGATCGGCTCTTCAGAACTCCTCTCTGGATTAAGGAGAGGACTAGGATCACCCACAAGTTGGGTCCATACAGAGGCTCCCCATGAAAAGTTAGTAAAATAACGATCTCCGGCAGGTTTTAGAACTCTGGGAGCCGGGGAGAAAATCATCTTGCCTAAGCCGTGGTTCGGCGCCTTCAAATGGACACTGGGTTTGCCTACTTCCTCTCTTAATCACCTTAGGAAATTGCTTGTTATTGATTTTTTGGATGTTAAGAGCCTTCAAAAGGGCAAGTTTTATTATGCTGAGAGACTTTCCTTCTATCCTTGATGAAAGAAGTTTCATGTAAGTTTAAGGATTAAAAAGAATTTTTTTAAATTTTTTTGAAAACAGCAAAAGGGGGACTAGAATGTTGATTTTGGAAAGTTAAGGAGCCAGATGGACTTGAAAGAATATTTCCTGTGGGTTGTTTAAAATTGTATAAAATATATATATGAAGATTTTTGAAATTAACTATAAGAAATCCTCCCATGGAAAAGTTTTGTTGATTGGAAAATAAATATATGATAAGAAGGGACTTTGAAGGTTGAGGGAACCAGGGAGAACTAAAGATTATAATTAAAGGAGAAGAGACCCATTAATACAATGGAGCAATACTATTTGACTATAGAGAAATCAAGGATATTTGGGAACTGTGTACCAAGAAATTACTTTTAAGAGTAATATAGTCTGCCACTATAAAAATGGATTTAACAGAGGTTACAGAAGAGGAACAGACTTTACTGGACAAAATAGAGACTGAGGCTGATCTGAATGTGGATCTGAAAATGTATTTAAAAATGTCAGACTACAAGAATGATATGGAAAAAGATACCACATTGGATTTACAGATGAAACCAGCTGATGTCTTAATAATTAAAGGGGATATACAAATAATAAATCAGATTTACTTGGAAAGCTTTTTTAACTTGGATTTACAAAAGAGAGGTGTTAAACCAATGTATAATTCTTTTTGTAGAGATACCACTACAGGGTACTTGCTGAAAGGAATTTGAAAACCCAAAAACTTATTTATGGTCCTAATTTGGATTTTAGGACTTCTAAATTATAAAGTTTAGATTCCTAATGTTTATTTTCCTTTGTCTGGCAGTCCAAAAATGTTGTAATTGCACCTCTGTGTTTCACACTTGCTTTCGTTATGGCATTATGGATGGAAACTAAATACACTCACTGCTAATGACTTGCTAACTAATAAATATATCTATTTGTAACACATATTACAATTATAATTCAATGGATACAAAATAATATTTTGAAAATATTGAAAAGTTTAGAAATGTAACAACAGTGCTGGATGAATTCAGAACAGCTGCAGGCTCATCTTTTACAGTATTTTCTGTTAGTGTCTGCACGAGATCATAAAACTCTTATGGGGCTATAAAGTTATCCAAACCATGAGATTATATTACAAGACTTTAGAACCATGGAGCCAGTAGTAAAGTTTATACTAACCTACATCTTATTTGTAGTCAAGCTGATAATTTATATTTTTCAGCTGAATTAGCGTATATATTTGTTGAATGTTATCAAGTAAGGACAACAGTTTTAAAATACTTCTGTCAAATGGGTGAACCCAAGAGAGTTATGCAGCTGTGTAACATCTTCGGATGAAAATAAATCGTAGTGGCACCAAGTAATTTATGAATCATACGGGGTTTTTTTTTTTCTTCCTATATTTATAACCCATTATAGGAAAGCATTCATCTGTACAAGCATTGACAGATGGAGGTACTTGTAATTCTGTATCCTTACAAAGTTATAACTGGTTTATTTTTGTCTGATCATTGGGGTGATAACTGCAAGTTTTTGCTGGTGAGGGAGGGATATAAACTAGAATAATCTTGCCTAACTTCTATCCCTAGTTCCAAACTCATCATACTTTAAGCAATATGTTGTATGTAAAATGCAATTATTGCAGGCTTTCTAAATCAGATATTCTCCAGATATAGTGGGCATGCAGTTCTGGAATTCCTGGCTAACAAGGCTGAATTAGTTGGGAATTCTGGAAATTGCAATCCAAACCCATCTGATAACTACAAAATTAGGGAAATTTGGCTTATTGTATGAAGCCCTTTGTGTTATCACAATTCAAATATAAAACTCATAATAAAATAATTGAAGATTACTTTTAATTGAATTTCTGGGAATAGAAACCCCCCGTCCCAATTCCTTTAACTAAAATATTTATTTTTTAAAATGAACAATAATTATAGATTACTCAATCACTTAACGTTTCTAGACAGCTTTCAATAAATTATATAAATGTAAAGGACAAACTAAAACATAAAAGTTTTAAAATAAAAACAAGCATAAAGGGACCAAGAGCAAAGGATAAAAATACAGATTTTAAAAGTGCAATTACTTTTAAAAAGAGCCAGTTTGGTCTAGTGGTTAAGGCACTGCTAGAAACTAGGAGTGGGTTCTAGTCCTGCTTTAGGTATGAAAGCTGGCTGAGTGACTTTGGGCCAGTCACACTCTCTCAGCCCAACTCACCTCACAGGGTTGTTGTTGTGGGGAAAATAGGAGGAGGAAGGAGTATTAGGTATGTTTGCCACCTTGAGTTATTTATAAAAATAATATGCAGGACTAATTTTTTTTTTAAATTACATAACGTTGGTGCCATCTGAATATATTTGCTTACCAAGGCTTTTTGCTAAATTTATCCTGCTAGAACTCAACATATTTTTTAAAATAATTGTAGGTTTAGAATTAACCCATTAAGTACTTCTGCTTTGGTGATTATAATTGGGGATTGTTTTCAACAGTGAAAATATTGGAAAAAGTGTTCTAATGAACATAAATAAATATACTGAAGAGACATAAATAATATAAACAAGTTACAGAAAAGAACTGAGCAAAAAAGTCTTCATTTTGCTGAAAAGATCACAAAATTGGTACCAGGTTAATGTTTTTTTAATTTTTATTTTTGTTGATCAGTAATTAAAAAACATTGTGAAGTAACTGAAAAATGTAAACTTGCAATGCATAGGGAAAAAAATCCACTAAAAAGTCATTAGAAAGAAACTGATAATAAACACCTTCGTATTTGCCATATATTGCTAATAGTAATAAGCCTGTTGGTATTACAATAAGATAATCCTTCCACCCAAGTTTGATAGAACTGAGATTTCTGCCTCTGATGTTTCATCATTTAAATTTTATCAGCAACCTTTTCTAACTTTGCAATTGAAGAGGCTTTGTTAAACCACACCGTAGATTATCTAAGTTTTTCCAATGATGAGCAGTTATTTTAGCTGCTAAGATTAAATAAATGGTAAATACATAATACTTAAGGTTCACTCCTGTAAATAAATGCAGTAATCTTAACTCTGGGAGCATTCAGTTTTTTGTTTGGTAATGACCCTTATCTCACCAAAAAATTTATGCCAGAAGGGTATAGCTTTATTCCATGATCATCAATTATGAAAGAAAAACCCTTTTGTAGACATCCTTCTAACATCTGGAAGAATACTTATATGTGTGTTAATCTAATTACAGTAGAATCTAATGCCAATAGCTATAATCTTCCACTTAAGCTCTTGCAGTGAAGCTGAGGTCAATCCACATGATTTTCATAATGCTGACCATTTTATCTTCTGTATATTTTTACCAAAATCAGTATCTTAAGTTCCTTTAACCCAAAGGGAAGATCCCCTATTTTTAATTACAATAATAGCATATACATTTTTGGAAAAGTTCCTTTTGGTTGTTCCAGATAGTTAAGTATTAAATTCTCAACATTTGTAAAAAGGTGAATTGCTAAAGTTCTAATAACCTTGTTACCTAATAAAGTTGGTACCAGAAAAACTGTGATACCTGGTTGCCTGTTTGTTGTCTTATTCGTTCTTTATTGAAAGGTTCCCTATTGTTATAGAAATCTTTTATTCTATATGGGTTACATCCTCTCAAAAGTTTCATTTCAGTCAGAAAATATTAATTACCTTGCTATATGTATGTTATTAAAAGTGTTAGTGGAGAAGTGTCCTTTATTGAGGCTATATATTTATTTTCCCAAATATGGAGCATTGTTTTTGAAAAAAACAAACATTAATTTTTCTTTATTTTAGAAAAACATGGAAGAAGTATTGATTCATAAAATAACCTGACTTTCGTATAATTTCTGCTTGGATCCATTGTTTAGATGGGTTGCCAGATTAATTTTTCGGAAAGACGTTATTCTACAGCCAGGTTGCTCTTCTTGGTGTATACTTCCTTATTTCGTTAGGTAGACTTTTTTAAGATAGGCTCTTTGAATATTATACACACATAGGTTCATGTGGAAAAGGCTGATCTTTCAGGTAACCTCGTCTCAAATCATTTAAAGGTTTAGTTCACAGCCTGTGGAACAGTTTGTGCACAACCTATAGGCTTCTTCTCATTCCTCAATTGATTTGCCCTCCAGCTGATTAGTACTAAGAATAGTTAGCATGGATAAATCTGCTCTTCTCACCATTAATCATCTCAGCAAATACACAGTAGAATTGCTGCAATAATTCCAATGAAATCTTTTCCACTTTCTTCTAATTTTTAAGTGCAAAACTGTCTCAGGATATCTACCAATAAAAGCCTATCAGTCCTTGGTTGAACAAAATTCTTTCTGTGTCTTACAGCTAGCACAATACTGTTGTCTCTGATTTAATTTTAGACTTTCTACTGAGATTGCTAGTAAGGTGTCAATGATTTGCTCCCTGTTGTGAAATGTGGAAAATTATCTCATTTCAGCAAGGTAACTAAAATGATCAGATAGTAATGAATCTTCAGATTGTAACAACTAATAAAAATTGATTTCAACTTAAACATTACTGTATTGCCATTTACTGTGATTGTATTGTTTTTTTATTCTCCAAAGTAAAAGACAGTACCTACTACTTTTTAAACTACTGTGTTTTCTAAAATTTTATTGTTATTTGTAAATAAATTATTTTATGTACTGCTTATATTAAAGAAGAAGGTATCTGAAAGCAATTTGTGATGTATCTTATGGACTCACTACCAATTCTGATGCATCTGTACAGCAGGCCTAGTGACATCTTGTCAACCCCATACAAGAAGCACCAACCAAGAGTACTAGCATACCTTTATTGTAAGGTTACTATAACAGAATCTTGCATGTCTGAAAGTACCTCCCCCCTCCTTTACTTTTACTCTCCTGGAAACTAGGGAGGGTCCCTTTATGAAATGCTTTCTCCACCCCCACCCCTCCTTCAGACTCAGATTTTGCTTATCAGACTGTTGTCTAGGCTGTGGCTGTTCCTCCTACCTCCTCCTCATTTCCACATACCATTACACATCTTTTGACCCCACCATGCTCGCTGTTCTGCTCATTTTGTTTTCAAATACTTTTATTTAAAAATCTAAATCAGAATGTAGTATCCTGCAACACAAAATACCAGCCAGACTACCCAAAAAATTAAGTGTCAGGCCCAGCCCAAGAACAATGGTGAAACAGTTCAGTCGAGTATAGTTCCTTTATTGCTTACACCTTATAGACAGAATCTTGCCAAACTAAATCTATACTACAGCAACGAGTGAATATACCCTGGAGACTCTAGGGAGTGGCAACCCTGAACCTCTTTCACTTCCTACACTCTTCTTGAGGACTGCATTGTCTCTTGTTCCCCTCCTGGAATGCACCCCCTCCCTCCTGATAGCCTTGATCTCCCACATCACTCTCCTCCTCGTAGATACATTTCATCATGTTAAGATCCATATCTTTTCATAGCATGTCAATTAATATTTGACATAACATCACAAGATGTACCTGATTAATTACACTATATTTGAAGATACATTTTTAGAGAAAAATTAAATGTGTAATAGGTACACTAGTTGTGAGAATTTGCAAATGTTTTTCATACTTGAAATCTTATGCTAGCTTTCCATCTTCTTTGTAAATTGTAGTTGAATTTAAGTCATGTGATTTCACAGTTTCTGCATTTTCTTACTCTCGGTCAGTGTTGTAGGATGCAGAAAATATAGAATGTAAATAACCTTCATACAGTAGTATTTCAGTGTTTCACTGAATGTGGAGTGGGGACTTGCTACTAGCTATCCTAATTGATATGTTAGTACCCATATGGCCATGTCTGATGCTTGATTCATGACATGTTAAAAATTCTGGGAATGCTTGATGGTTCAAGGCCAGATAGTAGCTTGCCATTACAGCAATGCTTTCTGCTGTGTAGTGTATGTAGTGCAGGCAGTATCATTTAGTCTATGCAATGTATGCAATATCATGTAGTATATGCAGTATCACTCTGCCATTCTGCATGAGATCAAAAGAGAAGAGATGCATTTCTGAGCTCCCTCTCCCCTTTTTTAATAACAGTAGCTGCCAAGCCCTTTGGTCAACAACAGTTGTAAAATCCTGTCAAAGCCACTACAAGTTAGGGTGGGCAATCTGCAGCCCAACAACTGCAAAAAGATACTGACTTTTCTTTTTTATGATTGTCAGAGCCCCATATAAGCCTGATTGCTAAAAACCGCTGACATAATTTCTCACCCTTTTGAAGTGGTAAAATAAAATTCTAGTGTAAGTCTTAAATTAGATATATCACAGGAAAAAGATAACTTCCCTCCAAAACTGTTCCTGCTCACACTGTGAGGTGATTGCACCTTTTTTCCTCACATTCTACCAGCCTTGTACTCCAAATGATAAGGACGGCCCTTGCCCACTAAAAAGCTGCTTTGCTGTAAAGACAGAGGTTATTGAGTATTGTCCATTGAATGCTCCTTTCTAGGAGGACCAGGAATAGGATAACTACAGTGGTCTAATAGTAAAATGGTATTGTATCTGAATAAATGTACAGTGGTACCTCGGTTCATGAACTTAATTTGTTCCGCGACTCTGGTCGCGAACCAAATTGGTCGTGAACCAAATCAAATTTCCCCATAAGGTTCAATGTAAATACGGTTAATCCGTTCTGAACCATATGTATTTTTTTTTTAAACCACAAAAATATGACACAAAGTACAGTACGAAGAAAGAGAACACTAACCTTGCTCGAGGCAACTTCTGGCGTGGAGGACAGGTAGGCAGGTGTGGAGGCGGTTATTGTTTGGAGGGAGAGTCCCCCTCCCTACAGGAAGCCACGACCACGTGTCATGGCAGGGAAAATGGCCGCGGATCCTGTTCGTAACCTGATGCGGAGTTCGCGAACGGAGGCAAAATTTTGCGACCAGAGCTGTTTGTGAACCGAATTGTTTGTGAACAGAAGTATTTGTGAACCAAGGTACCACTGTATTTCTTTAAAAAAAAATTGGTATATTATTTTAAAGACTGCAAAAGATGAGGATTCAATTGTTAATTAATCCTATTGTTTTCCTAAAAGCAATGATGAAATTGTATGGAAAGGCAAGCTCACAATGGGCATCTGAAGAATGAAAGTTAGAAATAAGTTAGATATAAAAATTTGGAGAAAGAACAAGGACAGTGTAGTATAAACAAAAACAATTACAAATGAAATAAAGCTAGAAAAAATTAAGATGTATATCTAGGCTGTTTATAAAAATGGATAGAACAAATAAAATATCATAAAGAGCTCAGCAGGGAAACTGCTGCTCTGTTGCCATCTTAGCTTGGCCTCTAGCAATTAGAAATGTATTATTGAAAAGCAAGAGGGTAAGTCAAGGTTGTGTCTGACTTAGGTAGCTATATATTCCTTTTTGACAATAAAATGCTGTTATATTCATTTTTTCCCAGAAAAAAATGGGATTATTTCTGAATTAGATCTGTTCCCTCAAGATGTTCAAATTTCTGTGCTTGGCTTTCTGAGAATAAAAACTCTTGATAATTTAATAATATATAATACCTTAATTAAATGTTACAAAACTGAAATACACTCAATTATAAAGGTTAAAATCCATGAACAAAGGTATGCAAATGCAAAAAATATGAGGGAAATTCTTATGCTTGATGTCAATAATAGAAAGACATCTGAGGAGGTATTGGTTACTCCGCACTGTTATTTCTACTAAAAGTACATATATAAAACAATGCTTTCATAGACTACACAAAAAGCAAAATATGTTTTAGCTGACAGAGGTGTACACAAACAAAACAAATGTCAGATATACTTTTTTGAACTGTAAAATCAATAGCAATTTTTGAAAAAGTTAATAGACATAATAAACTCTAAAATAATTTATAGGTTCATTAATTCCTTTTCGACCAGCTGGCAGCAGTCGACATTGGGTAGATAACTAGAGTTGGATAAGAGACAATTTTCTCTTAGGAAAATTTAGACAGTTGATACCCAGAAGTAAAAGGTTGGCAAAAAAAACAAAAAACAAAAAAACCCAACCAACCAAACAAAAAACTCTGATTCAGAACAACCATAGCTTCCACTACATAACTGGAAGAATAGTATCTCCTAGGTTCATCCAGACTGCAATTGTGGATAAATTTATTGACTGATGAAAGAGAATGAATTATTGACATACGAAAAAATAGGTGTTAGAAATAGCATGATAGTGCAATTATGAATAAATGAATGAATAAATGTAATAGCTCTGTATTGATTAACGTTATATATAGTAGCTTTATTTCTTAAACAAGTCCAAATGATTGTCTATTTGTTTTGTTTTTAATTCATTATCATCTCTGCATACCTCATTAGTTTTTGTATGAATTAATTAATATTGAATAAGTTGATTTCAGTGGAAACCACGTGAGGGTTCTGGCCAATCATTTCACTCCTGTTTCTGTATAAGAGTTCTGGACAAGATAAGGTTTACTATATATTACAAAACCAGCTGCAGTTCTGTGTCTGATATAAAATCTAATTAAGCCCCAAAGTTCTCTCATTTAGCATCCAGTCCATCCTATCAAACTGATAAATTACTTGCATGTAAAATTGACAGGAAAACAAGTTTGGTGGAGTGGTTAAGGCATCAGGCTAGAAACTGGGAGATCGTGAGTTCTAGTCCCACTTTAAGCATGAAACCAGCTGGATGATTGTGAGCCAGTCACTCTCTCTCAGCCCTAGGAAGAAGGCAATGGTAAACCACTTGTCAAGAAAAGGCAATGGTAAACCACTTGTCAAGAAAAATCTTGTCAAGAAAACTGCAGGGACTAGTCCAGGCAGTCGCCAGGAGTCAACACTGACTTGAAGGCACAAATATATATATATATAATTGACAGACTGTTAGGATTAATCTGGTTTTACTTTGGCCAGGTGCTGTAACTGTTTCTTAGGGCCTTGTAAATATGAAAATACTTAATATGAAAAGTATCTGCTTAAGCTTCTGGTATGATTGATGCACTCTTTTATCAGTCAATGCCATTTGTCTGCTTTAAGGTATCGTTTGGATTCCAAAAAATGTTTCTTGTAAAATGTATAGATATGTGGAGCTATATTTAACATTTTCCCTCCAAAATAAGCTATGTATTGTATAGAAGGGTCTATTTAATTATTATGAGAAATATTTTAGGGCTTACTTTGTATGCAAGCTGCCTAGACATCTGAAACAGCTCTAGGTAAAGCATTTCTACAGTTATAGTAAAACCACCTGTAAAAGTCTCTTGAGACAATTGTATCTTTTCATTTAGAATGTATTTTTTCCCTAGTACTTCAAGGCAAATGAACAGCAATAACAGAACAATTCAGATATGTTTTGCTGTATTGAGTGTCAGTATTTTTTCTGATGGAGAAAATGTATTTGAATTTCAAGGAGTGAAACTGAAGATGTCCAAAAGCATTCATCTGTAGTAACTGGGAGATCCAAAATGTCTTGGGAAGCACTCTAAGGTTGCTGGCAGCTTAAATACAATCTGTCTAGGCACGTGCACACTTGTTGACTTTTCTGTTGTTTGCACATTGCAAAAAACCTGGGATGCTAACAAATATAAAACCATTCTATAAATGCAACCATATAAATTAAAATCTAATGATTCATATCCTACTGTTGGCAGTGCTTCACTTCTGAGGTTTTGGACCTTCTTTAGGGAGAGATAGGTCTTGAAACTCATTTGTTTAACTGACAATCCACTGAAAAGTTTCAGTTGATGTTAGATATCATTATGGAATATAGAATAAAGAATGATTCTTGAGGCTAATTTGAAAAAGTTACATTTTTTAGTTCTTTTATTAATGCCTTTCTAATATCATCTACATTTTATGTATAAATTTATATTTTCTCAAGCTTACTGTTATATGTAAAAGTTCAGTTATTCCTGATCAAATTATACATTTTAGTGAATCCCTAAATGAACAGTAAGCTGACAGAACCTCTGCATGGTATAAAGTTAAACACAATATTTTTCTGCAAACTTGAATGTATACTTACCATTTAAGTGCAGTTGTTTATGAGTACAGAATAAGAAAACAATGAATATGACAGGTGCAGAAGTTTTGACATCCTGTCAGTCAGTACCTTGTAACACCTCTTGTGGCAGAAATAGTGTCCAAAGATGTCCTGTAGCCAGATAAGAGTTCTTGTATTTTATGGGTTTTAGGGCCCCCCATATGTTTGCCATCTCTAAGACTGGTCCCCCTCCCTAGGTGAGAGCTAGTGGGGAGGTTGGTTAGTTAGGGAGGGTGTGGTTTGAGAGGGGGCCTTGCCCAGTCCGGTGAGAGCGGGTGGGGGGCTGGTTATGATTTTGTTGTGTGAGTATGGGGGAGGTGGTTATTGATACCCTGGTGGGGCTGAAAGCTAATGCTGAAGTGCCTCAGGGGACTTCGTTTCCCCTTCCTGGGATGGATGTTGTGGAGGATAGGTGGAGATCCATGACCTTGGGCACCAGGATGGTTGGAGTGGGGGCCGTTGGAATCTTGGATTGGGTGGGTTGGAATGTCACAGTGGTGACGGTCAGGGGTAGATATGGTAGGAGATGGAGTGGACTATTCTCAGGGAACACAGTCCCTATATCTTATACTGGTTCTGTGTTCTCTGTACTCAACCCCTATGCTCAGTCAGCAGACTGTCAGAGGCCCTGGCTTCCAGCTGCTACCTGTACTACTAAATGCCAGGTTGTTCTGTAATAGGACCTCCCTCATTTGTGATTTAATCACAGGCTGGCCTGGCATATATTACTGAAACCTGGCTGGACCCAGAAGGGGGGGTCCCCCTCTCAGAAATGTGCCCAGCTGGGTTTTGGGTGTGGCATCAGCCGAAATCTCAGGACAGGGGTGGTGGTGTGGCAGTTGTCATCCAAGAATCTCTTAAGACTTTCAGGGGCACTGGTCCATAGGTTGTCAGATGTGGGATCCTGTTGGTTAAGTTGGGCTCTTGGGATCAGTTGGGATTGTTGCTACTGTACCAGCCTCTCTGTTGCGTTGCAAGCTCCCTGCCTGAGCTACTTGATTCCATTTCTAGGTTGGCGGTGGAGTTCCCCAGACTTATGGTCTTGGGGAACTTTAGTCTGCCTTCTCTCGGAGTGGGGTCAGAGGCAGCTCAGGAGTTCATGGCTAACCTGATAACCATGGGCCTGTCCCAGGTCATCCAGGGCTTGACATGGGACAGCGGTCACACACCTGACCTGGTTTTCCTGTTGGAACAGTGGCAATGTGATCTGGAATTGGGGGAGCTTTTAGTGTCCATCTTGTCATGGTCAGATTACCATGAGATTTCTTGGTGCCACTACCTGCAGCAGGGAGGCAGGACCTATTAGATTGGTTCGTCCTGGCGACTGTGGACCCTGATGGGTTTCAGAGAGAGCTGGGGGCTGTTCCTGCTGGTCTGCTCTTGGCCCATCTGGGGCCCTGGTGGCTGCTTGGAATAAGATGGCTGCTGAGGCCTTGGATCAGATTGTGCCTACACAACCTCTCCCCTCTTGTGGATTCTGTCATTCCCCGTGGTTCATGGAGGAATTGAGAGAAATGAAACAAGAGATGTCTAGAGCTTTGCTTGCGCTTGATGAAGGAAAACTTGGCTGAACATGTTAGAGCCACTATTAAGGCCTACCTCATGGTGGTAAGTGTGGCAAAGCTACAATACTTCTCCACCCTTATGGCATCCACAGATAGCCATTCCACAGCCTTCTTTCAGGTGACACGTGCCCTCTTGGGTAGAGAGAGCTTGGAAACTTCCCTACAGGGCCATGCAGAAGAATTTGTGCAGCATCTGTCGAACACAGTCACTTGAATTTGTTCTCAGTTGAATGCTGGCTTTTTTGCAGGTCCTAGGGAGATGCCCAGGGCAGAGTCTTGCCCTGTTATCTGGGAACAGTTTGGACCTGTTTGACCTGAGGAAGTGGACAGAGTTCTTATGACTGTGAGCTTGGCCACCTGCTCTTTAAATCTGTGCCCCTCCTGGCTAACTAAAGCTGCCAGGGAGTTGTCATGCAGGTGGGCTCTACCAGTGCTGAATTCTTTCCTGAGTGAGGGGGTTGTTCCTCCACCCCTCAAGGAGACACTGGTCCATCCCCTTCTCAAAGAACCATCACTGGATCCCACCATACTGAACAATTTTCATCCAGTGTCTGAGCTCCTCTTTTGGGGGGAAGATAATTGAGAAGGTAGTCGTGCAGCAGCTTCAGCGGATTCTGGATTAAGAAGATTAGCTGCACCCCTTTCATTTGGGGTGGATATGGGATGGAAACGGCATTGGTTGCACTTTTGGATGATCTCTGGCAGGAGCAGGATGGGGGTTGTGCATCCATCGTCACTCTGTTTGACTTCTCAGCGGCCTTCGATACCATTAAGCATGGCGCCTTTCTGGATCAGCCCTGGGAGTTGGGGGTGGTTGGCACGATGTTGTGCTGGTTCTCCTTCTTCCTCTGGTCATTTCTAGTTGGTGGTGATTGGAGAGGAGAGATCCCCCTCTTGGTTCCTACTCTGTGGGGTTCCACAGGGTTTGGGGCTCTCCACTCTCCCATTTAATGTCTAGATGAAGCCATTGGTGAGATCATCTGTCACCATGGGCTGAGATATCGCAGTACACCAATGATACCCAACTATACCTTTCTGCCCCTGGCGACTTAAGCAGTGCTGTTGATGTCCTATCCCAGTGCCTGCAGTCTGTGAGACCCTGGATGGGGAACAACAGACTTCAGTGGAACCCTGGCAAGATGGATGGATGGATGGATGGATGGATGGATGGACGGACGGACGGACAGACAGATAATGGGCCCCATGGGTCAAATCTGTTTATCCCGCCCCTGCACTGCAATAAACTGAGAGCCACTAATTTCTCATGGAAGTAGTGGTTGAAACCTTTACAGTGATAATGTAATGGATCAGTCTCTCTCAGTCTGTTGCTTCTGAACTTGCCATCTCTAGACTTTACAGTTTTCACTTCTGAATGTTTCAATACAAAATATACTTTTGGTGGTTAAGATATATTCATTAGAAATAATGGTGTCCAATATAGTGTATTAGTAAATTAACCTTTATAAAAGTGATAATTTTAATGTATTTTATTGAGATTTAGTTCTGGTTAGCTTTTTGATTTGTCATATTATAGAGTAATATGACTAAACATGTCCATTTCTGAATCATTGCTGTTTTTGTCTTTTTTCAGAGTTTGAAGTGTCTGAATTAATGATCCTGGAAGACTGATGTGTTGTGGAATTCAGGAGGAAGGCAGATGTTTCAGTAGTCTCAGTAAGTAAAAATCAGCATGATTTGTTTGTTAATTTGGGTAGGGGGAGGTACTTCCATGGAAGTTACTTTATGTGAGATGGGCAGCTATATAAATGCGATAAATAAAATAAATAATTATCCCTTGATTATTTAAGTACAGTATAGTTTATTATCTAGAAAAAGGACAACAATCAAATTAAATGACATATGATCTAATACACACACACACACACAAAAGCAAAATCAGTGTATGTAAAAGCTTCCATTACCATTGTATAATACTTCCAATTATCCGAGTGCCTGTTTTTTTACTCTTGGGAATCCTTTTGACAATAGAAAATATCCATGCTATTTGGGTTTAAATAATGAGAGTTCAATGTGGTGTTTGATTTCTACTGAAAAATTTATGGTCTTACAGGTCTTAGAGTTGCACTCTTATGGAGCACCTTTTAAACAAAACTTTGTGCCCCCCCCCCCCCGTTTTTAACTACAGTTGTAGTTTACTCAGTTGTTTAACTTACACATTATTTTAAGCCAAAATATGATTTATTTGATCTTGGCTTAGTATGTGTGCCACTATAGTAATTGTAGTTCATGATCCATAGTTCATGGTTTAGCATGTTATGCAAATCCAACTAATTGTATTTCAATAAATAAATGTCACATAATGATCACACCCATTGTTTGAAAACCTATGGAAAGAAGAATGAAGGTACTGCACTGCACTAATTATAAATATAGAAATATCATGATATGGATTACTTTGGAAAATTCCATTCCCCTCATCCACAGCCATGTGTTCTAGAGACAGTTTAGCAATTTCTGGAATAAATTAACCCTAACTGGAAGAAGTTCAAGGTGTCTTGGATTTGCTTCCAGTTCAGACTATTTAATTCCATGATCTGGGAGGAGGTTTGGTATGGTTGGAATGGGAAAGAAATTAGAATATTCTCTAGAGTATTCCATTTCGAAATTGGTGAGTTTTGCACATCCCAGCATTAATCTAACTGGAGCAAAGAATCTATTTTATCCAGACAAGCTATTATATGGATATGTAATATCTGTTAATTCATATGTCTAAATTGACTGGCAGAACTTTTCCAGATATTCAGCTAAAGTCCTCAGGTATACCTAGACGTTTCAAGGACTGAACCAGGAACTTTAAGGCGTGAAACATATGCTTGTCATGTTTCATCCTGTCACGGCTGTAAATCTAGGCCTTCCAGAGTCTCAACTCATTATTTTGGAATTGGCTCATTTGGCACTAGACTCTTGAATACAACTCAGCTAGCAGATATACTTTATTGTAGGCAAAAATGAACCCAAGCGCAAGAGAACATCTGCCTACTGTGGTCAGGTCCAATGCATATCTCTGTGTTTCTGTCAGGTTCAGCCCAAGAAACTTAGCGGGACAATTCAGGAACAGTTCAGTTACTTTATTAGCTTACACCCTACTAGACAGAATCTCGCCAGACTAACTCTAACCCCAACGACAGCAACTAAACACTGAATTCCTTAGGGTGGTGCTAGTCTCCTTCTCTTCACTTTCACACACTCTGGTTAAGGGCTGAGGAGATGCTTGGGATTCCTCTCCCCCTCCCTATGACCTTGGACCTCCTCGCTCATGTCTTCCATCACAGTTTCAGAATATAAATTCTAGGTTTTTTTCTCCTTTGTTTCTGAGTTAACAGATACTAGGCTATTCTGTTCAAGACTGTAGAAGACAGTTATATTTTGTTGATGATGTAATTTGTGAGAGCTGGTGGCTACTCTAGTTTCATTCCTAACAATATTCAACCTATCATTATGAGCTGTAAATCTGTAGACTTCCAAACTCAGCACTAGTATACAAAGTCATTAGGAAACACAAAAATGTATGCAATTTGAAAATAACTTGAAATACCCTTTCATCAGACATTCGGTTCACTTCCTCAGCTTTTCATCATTAAACTACATTTCTGCGGAGTCCTTGGTGCTCTCTGAGCTTGGTTGTTTGCTTGCAGACATTTCATTACCTGACTAGGTAACATCATCAGTGCTAGTGAGTGTGGGGTTTGCTCCTGTTTATATACAGTAGCTGTTGTATATAAACAGGGAGCAAACACCATACTCACTAGCACTGATGATTGTTACCTAGGCAGGTAATGAAACATCTGCAATCAAGCAACCAAGCTCAGAGCACCAAGGACTACTACACAGTTCAACCCTGAGCTACATATATTCTCTTGTGCTGAAACTACATTTCCTTTGTATTACATGTTTTTCATTAAAATACACTTCTCTGACCTTGTTGATCCTTCTCTCTTTTCTCTTTTCTTTTTCCTTGTTCCTTTATATGGCTTGTTAGATTGTAAATTGGGGACAGGACTTATGATATTTTTTAATCCTTGTGCACACTTAGGAATTTTCTAGTTGCATATACTTTTTCAGCAAAGCAAATTAGTGATTTCTCTAACAGATAACCAGTATATTTAAAGGTAGATATGGTACTGACATTATAGCTTACACTGGCAAATATATTTAGGATATGTATTATAAAATTATTTGTTCTTTATGGTATGAATATTGGTTTGCTCTTTTTAATTACTTAATTGATACATAAGGTATCAGTAATCAGTGGTACATAAGATATCAGATTATGCATTTGTTTCTGTTGCTATAAAAATAAGGAAAAAATGGGAAAGCTGTGCTTTTTCATAATTTATTACACATCTGACTGTTTAGCTTCCTTTCCCTTGCAGTGCCAGTATGCCCTGGCAATAACATAGCTCAGTTGATGGTATTATCTCATGCACCAGTTGTGGGTGGTTTTCATTTAGTCAACTGTATCTCAGAAACTTGATAGACACCAATGGTATTGCAGCTGATGTTTTGCAACAAATAGTGTTTGAACATTTGATTTAATTTGTATGTTTTGCCTTCTCTATTGGCCTCCTATTGGCAGTGTAAACAGCTCTGGCAATTGCTTTGTTAGTTATATTGTGAAAAGCATAAAAGAACTTTCTGTGTTCTACTCTGGGCTTGCAGTGGAAAAAAAATCTTGGTGAAATTCCAAGAAATAATATTTAAAAAGTAACACTCAAACTTTTAAAAGTTTGTATTCTGATTTCACATGAGATATGGAGCCTAAAGCTTTACTCCATGAAGTCTGAATTATTCAGCATATACTTGGGAGTTTTTTGATATGTTAATTATACAGTAAGATCTCTTTGCTTCTTGAAGTTGAGACTTTATTTTAAAAAGGTCAGTGATTAGTTGGCATAGTAATATGTTTTACAATAAAGGAAAATGCAGATAGGGTTAGAACTCAAAGGTTTCTGTACATAATGTAAATTAGAATAAACATTTGCTTGAGAAGGATTGCTTAACTGCTTTATTTAAAGGCATTGGTCTCCATATGGCAACTTATTTGCTATGTCTTATAGACCTCAATAGGAGCCACTAGAAATCAATGTTATCTCTGTAGCTTTTTACTGGATGTTGTATCCTGGCGTCAAGGGACAGAAATCTAGCAAAATTATTTAAGGACAGCTTTATGTTTGACATGAAAAGAAATGTGTTGTATGGGAATAGGTGCTAGATCCATCCCTTCCATATTCCCATCTTGTTGTGTTTTTTTGCCTCTGGCAGTTTTCTGTCATCACAGTTCCAGTATATAGTGGGAAAATACCATTTAAGTCACTTGTGTGCAGTAAGGGCTTTTCCTCATGTTGGTGGTAATATACTTTCCTCTCATCTTTGAGCTGGGAGAAAGTATGATGGTATGAAAAATCCTACCTCCATAGTCTCTCTTCACCACAGCTTGGCTGCCTGTCCACTGTAATGCAAGGTAGTTTCAAGGCACCCATTGGCAGAATCCATACTGTCCTTCTCTTGATCAGCCTTATCTACAGGCAGGAAAATAGCCACCAATCACTTCTCTGATATTTTATGGTTTGTTTGTTTGTTTGTTTGACAGCTCAGAGTTAATATTGTTTTGGGCATTATATGCTGAATGGTGGGTGGCCACTGGCTGTCTTGGTCAAGGTGTCAATAGCACATGGAAGGGTGAGAAACCTCTGAACCTCTCATGAGGGCATCCACAAGGTCAGGAGGAAATGCAATCCTCACTAGGTAGGGAAGATTGGCAAGAAAGAAGAGATTGCTAGTAGATACTTAGCTTCAGCCTTGGTTGCTTGTGTTAAGCTATGGTAACCTACTCAGTGAAAAGAAGAGAGAAAAAGAGAGCACCAAGAGAATGGGAGGCACCTTAGCACCTAAGCCCAAGTAATTTAAATCCTTCTGGAAGGCTTTGTAATTCCTTTTAATTTGCCACAACCAGATGGTGGTAATAGTGGTGAGGGGAAGCACTGATTCCTCCAGTTCTACAATGGAATTCCTCATATCTCTGAAGACGAGAGATTTGTTTTGTTTAAGAAAAGTACTGCTCCAGATTATCTTAAAAACGTAGGGGCTTGCACTGGGAAAAGGAGTCAAGGAAGGAAGGGGGGGTACCAGCGTAAGCACCAGCGTAAGCTTCAATTTTTATAATGCCTGCCCAGCATGGCTTTGATTATCATGGACAAGGTTAGGGTTAGCAGGATTCTGACAAGAATATAAAGGAAGTGAAATGTATAGTTTTAATAAAAAAGAATAATGAATACTTGTTTCTCAAATGAATCTCACAAATCCATTTGATTAACTGCCTGTTCAGGCTGCAAAATAATTTTTTAAAGTTAGTAGCATGGAAAAACCTCCTGCCGAAATTCCAAATATGTGTGAAACTTTGTTTTTATATGGTCAAGAGTATACAACTTGTAACAAGATCATACTGTTACCAAAAAGAAGGAGAAGGAGAAGGAGGGATAGATAGAAATTGTATTTCCTACCCTAAGCTATTTCCTTCTAGCCCTTTATGTAAAGTGGGCAGGAGAAAGAGCAGAAGAAATTTGAACACCGATTGTTATAAATTGAGCTTGCATTTGATCCACTGCAGTTGCTGGAATTGTCTTGTAATGACTTTATTGTTTTGCAACAGTAAATTTACTAATCTGAGCCTTTCTCTCCTGGGAAATACATTTTTGCAGTCCTTTGTCTTGCCAAGAGAGGCCTGACAATATGCACCAAATAGAAGTTTCATGCTGCCATCTAGTTACTGATGTCTTAACTGCTCTAGGACTGGTAATGAAACATCAGCTTGATTATTTATGTTATGGTGGCATGTAGGAAAGCTGCACAACATTGTTTGTTGCTGCAAACATCATGTTGATAATTTTCAGAAAGACATATGTTAATGTCTGGCTTAATTAAACTTTGTCAGCACAGAATTTCAGGCTGGAGAACCAGATCTTTATCTTAAAGCTGCATCGAGGACTGCCTGTGAATTTTGGGCCGTGGCACTCAGGCAAGTTCTGAAGACCTGTGAATTAAAAACTGTCAGCTTCAGAGACTGGTCATGGATATCAAAGAAGAGAGAGCACCAGAGGAAATACAGCAATTTCTTCCATCTGCACAAGCAGATAGTCTTGCAGAATCTAAACTCACAGGTAAGTATGCTATCCCTTGTATCATAATCCTGTGAATGCTGTTAGAAAAATTATTCTAAGTGCCCAGGTTTAGATGAAGTTATCTTAATTTCTATAGAGTTTTAAAAACATTTTACTCACTTTTATAACATGTCATGGAGAAAAATATAATATTCCCAGTTTACAAATTGGCAACAAAGTTGGGAGATAGATCTAGTATCCCAGCCTGCTGAACCATGTTGATTGTACTTTTGAATCTTTAGACATCTAACTTAAAAAAATTTAGCTCAGTGTGTTCATCATAGCTCCATTACAATTTAGCACACTGCTTCAAAAAGCTTCACAACAGCTAATGATGTAGTAATGGCTGTATTTGCTGTTCCAAATGAAGTAGCAGAAGTCTTGATATCCTAAACTGAACATAGTGGTTTTGACAGTAGTCTTCCACAGACTAAGAAATCAATTTATTTGAATTTATGAGAATTTAGAGAATCTAATTTCATTTTTAAAATTCTGCATAATTTAAGTTGTAACCTTACTTTATTTGCCTTGGCATATAAAGCTCTTTAAATTACCATCTTTATAGAGTTCAATATATAGTAATGTGAACCTGTTAAAGTGAACGTAAATTTTGGTTTTCATGATTATAGGAAAGAACTGAGCATGTAATCTGATTAGTATGGTGATACAATGTGTTTGTTGGGTATAAATACTCCTAGTTAGTAAAATAGTGATGGATTAAAAAAAAAAGATGGGGAAGTGTAGGCTCTTGTTTGATAGTTTACATTACTGGTGAATGAATCCTTATTGAATCCCTTCCTTAATGTTATAACTAATGTAATACTAAATATATATTCTCATGTATGAATAATTTTATAATAATATAATATAGCATTGTAATGTAACAGTATATATGCTTTCACCAATAGGTCTCAAGAAGACTGTTAGTGAACCAAAGTTTGAATTCAGTCTTGGTAAGACAAAATGTTCAATTTATGTTAATATTTCTAAAAAGTCTTTTTATTTTAGAAAGTCTGAAAAGGAAGTAATATTTCTGAAATAATTTGTATAATGAATCTTGAAAACAATTATCTAATTTCTCAATTAAATCCTGTTGTGGTTCTTTTTATAAATGAGCAACTTAAGACTTGAATTAAAAAAACCCAAACCTTGCATATGAAACTTGTGGTAGAAAACCTATGAATTCCTACCTTTATAATATATTCCTCTCTGCAAAAGACAGGACTTAACATTAAGTGATTAATACACTGAAGTAAGAATTATGTGTAGGTAAGATATGAATTTTAAAATGAAGGATCTTCTTGAATATTACCTTTTGCAATAGTATGTCTCTTTGGGAAAGTGTATCTTATTAATTGGTTCATGCCATTATTTTTATTCAGTTGATATACTAACTTAAAATGTTTGATCAATCAGACATATTAATTTGCTGAGTATGTCTTCATAGCCCCATAAACTTAGATTATAAAAAATACAACTATTCTTATTTAACAAAATTTTAATGCTTTCATAAATATCTAGTTATTTCATTTTAAGAAACTTACTGACTTTTCAACTTCTATTTACTGTACAGTTTTCTAAGATATGTTTCCTATGTGATTATATCAAATATATCTCTATAAGAATGGCTAGGGTAAATCCAGGAATGAAGGCAAATTAAGGTTTTATAAAATTGAGAAATACCTAGTCTAAATAACCATCTTAGTACCTTAGCTGTTCTGTAACTGTAGTATGAGACAGTAAAAAGGGAAATGATTTTTATATTTGGGTAGGCAAACTCTTTATCAGTAAACATATAATGTAAGATTTTTGTCAATAATTAATGGGGTAAATCTTGGAGACTCATACAGTAGCCTGCTTCACACATTGCTTTAAGACATATTGTAGTTTGTTAGTTTGGGCTTAATGTTAACCTGGCCACTGTAGTTGAAAAATCTATATACTACTAAAACCCTCGTGTCTTTAACCTTCAGCTGGGCGAAATGGTGCACCATAGGGCAACAGTTTTTGTACCAAAGTACTTCAAATGGGCTAAATTACAGAATGCATCCAAAATCTGGGCGCCATTACTTCCATGGGATTGAAATTTGGGAAATTTGTGGCCGCTTCAGCCCTGCTGCACTGCTGTGCTACCACGGTCTGCCCAGGTCACGTAATCGTCACAGGCATGCCCTCAACCTCTATCCCACCTCCCACTGTCCCCTGTGCCCATTTGGCTGGTAGGAAGGCCCAGTGGGCAAGCAGCAATTGGCTGCTTTGAAAATGAGGCAGAAATGTGAAATCTCTTAACGGCAGTGGGCATTGAGGGAAGGACAAGGGAGTGATTTGGATGGCTGCTGGTGAGGGACGGATAGCTGAGGGGTGCCAGTGGTTGACGGATGGGCCCTCTTCCTCCCTCGAGGGAGGGGGCCCTTGGGGACATGCTGGAATGGTGGGCAGGGGGGGCAGTTTTCCTCACGGTCTGCAACTCCCTTTGTTCTACCTCCTTCCAGCAAAGTGGCAGGTGGTTCCACAGGTCAGCTGAGGAGGAGGCGGCTTCACCAAGGTTCTCCTGAGGGTCATGAGGGAGGGCAAACAGCACAAGCCTATATTATATGTGGAAAGGGAGGGAGGGAGGGGAGGGAGGAAGGAAGGGGGAGAGAAGGAAGGAAAGAGTAAGGAAAAGGAAGGAGGGAGGGGGAGGAGGAGGGAAGGAAGAAGGAGGAAGGGAGGGAGGGAGGGAAGAAGGAAGGGAGGAGGAAGGAAGGAGGGAAGGAGGGTTGGTTTCTGATGTTCCCTGCCAGCTTCCCACAAACAAAGTCAATGGGGAAGCCAGCAGCAAGTCGTAAGTTGTTTCCACTCCCACTGCTTTTTTGCCTCTGGTCATTCTGTTTCTCTGTGTAGGTAAGGAAATATCTCTGAAACAATGACCCAACGGGTCATAGGTTGTCTAGTAAGCCACTATTATTTGTTCAACAAACCTATCAAGCCATAATATGATATCTGAACTTGGACAGTGAGTAAAATGTGATTGAGAAATACTTTCCCAAAAGAGGTATGGTTTATAGGCATACTATCTAACGTTCTCCAGATGTAATTTCAGGACTCTATTTGGTTTTCTTGTGGCAAGCTGATGGCTACACTTCACAAGTGAGCCGAGACACTTTAATTTGTTCCTATTTTATTCATTTTAATATGTTTAATTATTGAAATAATAGTTTATTTCCTATTTTATATTGTTTTATGAGGTTTTAGATATAGTTTTCCCCCAGAAGCTGCTGGGTTTTTTTATCAGTAGAAGATATAGTGACACTCTTTTATGTTATAGTTCTCTTCTCTTTACAGAGAAATACTGCAGTATTTCCTTCCTCCTGCCTGCCGTCCTTTCTTCCTGCCTTCCTTCCTGTAGATCGAAGAGCAGGTAGAAGAAATAAATCACCAGAGTAGGTGGAACATTTTAATTTATTTTTCCCATTTGAGTGGCTTCTAAGGGGAGGCAATTATCAATGACAAAGGAATCCCAGCAGCAGAATATGCTTTTACCGAAAATCTGTGCAGTAATCAAAGTGTATTAGATTTTTTTTTCTCATCTATTACTATTCATAAACCTTGCCCTGTTTTTGCAAATGCCTTTGCTTTTCTGCTGAATAATAATATCCTGAACCAGTTAGAGAAAGAGTTCCTGCAGAAATAGGCCATCTTTATAGACATATGTAACAATATTCATCAGATAGAAATATGAAATTATTTTTCCCCAAAATAACCTCTGTATGTGGCAGGGGATCTTACAGTTGCTGAGAAGAACAGAAGATGCATAAATGCTGACAGCCAGTGTGGTAAAGGTGTTGGATCCAGGTTCAAGTTCCCAGTCAGCCATGAAAGCTCCCTGGTGGGGTTGGGCCAGTCTCTGTCTGTCATCCAAGAGGATTATTCTTTGGGGTAAAAATAGATCTTGTACTGCACTTAGATATAAGCACATACCAAATAAAAATACTAAATACTAGAACAAAGACTGAGCAGTTCTGTAAAGGATTGCAGATGTTATTGTTGCAAAGGGTAATCCCTTTAAAGATTAGTTCTTGTTTAAACAGTGTTTGTCTTTAACCCTTTTTCAAACACCTAGACAGGAATTCTTTTTTATTCGTTTCCCCTTGTTTTTCCCATTGTCTTTCACACGCTTTGCAATGTAGCTCCCTTTCCCTATCACCTTCATATTTTTCTACTCTTTTGCTCTCTTCTGGTGGGAGAAGGTGTGTGTGTGTGTGTGCATACACACACGCATACATACATACACACATGCACAAACACTCAGGAGTATTTGTGAGGTTTTGTATTTGAGAGTGGTTTATCTATGAGATACAGAATGGTTGGTATATACAGATAGGAGATCAATTAACTTTATAAATTAAGCTCTTTATTTTACAGATAATAGTAAGTAATTGTTAATTGAATTAACCTTTTTTTACTTTTGTTTCTTGGGTGGGTGGAGTTGGTCCTGCCCCTGCCTTTTTTGGACTATGGTTTATGGTAGATAAGATATACACACTTAAATATGAGCCACATGCAAACATTTGTGAAGTTGGGTGATGTATAAGGTTTATTTCAACTGGAATTCAAAGCTTTAGGATAGGGGAGCTGGATATTGCAGTATTTTGTGTGTAGGTGTAGGCAGGCAGGCAGGCAGGCAGGCAGACAGACAGAAATCTTTTGCTTTTGGGCATATGTTTTAGTTTTAAATCTGTTCACTCTAATAGGGTAAAAGGCTTGTTAGTTAGCTTACCTGCACATTTTGGACTAAAATCAATTTTGGAAGATTTATTTTGCATACTGTTAAACTATGTATTAAGTCAAAAATCTGTGGATATCTGAACTTGAAAATTTATTTAAGAGCTAAGGGGATTCTGCTAGGATTTAACCATTTTTAACAAGCACATTATTCTTCTTCTAGAGTAAATAATAGGTTGCTTTGTTATTATAGATAGAGTATCTAGTATATTGTAGTTTCACAAACAAACTCCCTTTGCATTTATGACTAAAAGAAATAAAGTATATATATATATACAAGAGGAAGAAGAGCTTACTTATTTTGGGGGTAGAAAATATGAAGTTTTAAATTTAAATGTATTTATATATTCAGTTATTTAAGTTCAGGTGGTTTTCTAAACCACCTGAAGTATTCAGGTAGTATTCTGTTATTTGTCAGTTTTGTTTATTTTGCATGCTTTTACTAAGAAGACCTAAATGAGATTTTGGCTAAGTTTGGCGACATTGAAGATGTTGAATATACTGCCAATTCACACCATGGATGCAAATCTATTTATTTCTGTGGTTTATGTTGCAACAGGATTCTAATCCTTGAGCTGGGTGTACATATGTGACTTCAGTAGGGAACCTATTGAATGAAGGTGTTCAATAATTTCCTGAATTTCTAAATATACTAAGTATGGTACAGAATAAATATACACCACTACTGGCTTTTAAGTTAGAATCTTCAAGACATAAGACATAAAGGGAAATGGATTAGGAAGGAAAAGAAAAAGAGTAAAAACCGAGTTCTTGGATGGAAAGTTGAGAGAGAGGAAGAACCATATGACTCCAGAACATAAGAGAACAAGCTGAAACTGAATTTAGAGAAAAGGAAGCTATTACTGATTCCAGAGACTTGACTTCAGTATTAGGGTGTTCTGCCTATTTGAATGGAGTGATTCTTCCTTAAGGAACAGATTCATGTTTGGGAGTTCCTTCTGGATCCAAAATTGATGCTGGAGAAATGCATAATATCTGTAGCAAGAAGATTTTTTAAAAATTGATTTTTATAGATAAGCTAACTGAATTCCTACTTAGAGCAGACCTAATATTTTGTTAGGTATGCACCAGTTGTAAAGGTTGAATTATTTCAGTACAGTCTTGATGGAACAACCCCTGGATACAGTGCAGAATTGCAGCTGTCAAGGAATGTGGTAGCACCCCTGTGGTGAAATAGCTTCTTTGTTTGCTGGATGCTTTTGAGCCATATTCAAGGACATTACTTTGGTGTACAAAACCTTATGTGCCCAAGTGACCTGTGGGATCACCTATTCTCATAGATTGCATCCCATACCCTTAGGTCTTAAGGAACTAAATTCTGCCTATTCAGTGTGTTCTGAATAAATTTGAGGAAGAAGAGTTAAATGACAGCTGATCTGTCATCCAAGCCAATGAGAGATCTGTGCCTCCTTTTGAGATACTTAATTTGGCATACTATACATGTCTATTTGGAAGTAGGTATGTTGAGTTCCATGAGACTTATGCACAGGTAGGTGCGTAAAGGATTGCAGATTAAAACATTAATTACCAACTAGAACCAAAACATATGGCAATATTAATAGTAAATATTTACAGCACATTAAATTGATAGCTAGGAATATTGGTATAAAGAAGCTAATCTACTATTAGGAGCATATCTGACTTTTTTCTGTATGACATTCATTCAGGTATTTCAAGAGTTCTGTCACATCTTTTCTCATTCTTTCTTCCTCCTCTGTTTGTGGGATTTCTTTTCTAGTAGCCTTCTCTTCCAGTTTCTCTGAATTGTTTCAGAATTGTGTGCCTAGAACTGGAAAGACTACTTGAGCTGGAGTCTGAGAAAAGCAGAATAAAGTGGAACAGTTACTATCCATTACATTCCTATCCATGCTGCCTAAAATTTCATTTGGCTTCAGAAATTTTATCCTAAGTAAAAAGATAGTGGCTAGAATAAAAATAAAATGATTTGAATATTGTTGAATCCAAAGAACAATAGAGACATATTGAGGCTTTCCTGCATTATGTATGCTATGTTTAACATAAGAAGAAATGTATGCAACTTGCATGCAAAATATTTGTATCTAGTTGTAACAACTTTCATAACAAGAATATCTTTTGAAATGCAATATATAATTACCATATTAAAATAAAAATCAATTTTGTGATCTGCCTAGAAAATTGTGCACACTATTCTAGTATGAACAAATAAGCGTTTCTCAACCTTTAAAGACACTGAAACAGAGTATGACATTCCGCACAGGTGGCTGAGAAACATAAGCCTTTTCTGAATGTGACATTGAAAATTCACATATACCATTGATTTGTAGAATATGATTACTATCTTGCAGTTTTTATCAGTCTTAGGAAAAGCTTTTTATCTTGACATCTTAGATTAGTTAATGAGAGAACAGCTTTGAGCTATCTTTATTACATTTCAGGCAGAAAGAAAAGTACTGAAACTGCAAAGAACAGGCCAAAATATAAGCAATTAAAAAAAATTTGAACCATGTTGAACATGACTTTTGCGCAGATATAGAAAAACTGCACCTCAGTGTTGGGTTCCTGGGACATTTGTTTATCCTTGGACTTGTGGTTGTGGAAAAGCTTTTTGAATGTTTCTAATGGACCTTTGCATAGATTTCTTTACCTCATATTAACACTGTGGTGCTTCTGACTGTAGAGTTTTGAGATTGTTAGAAAAAAATATGATTAAGATGAAAAGGCTATTATCAAACAGCACTGGCAAATCTTTATTAGTTTTTTAGTTTTTCTGTTTGTCAGCAATCCGTTTGAATGTGTTTGACATTGCATTCAAGTGGCAAGATCCTGACTGAAACTTTTAGCAAAGACAATTTGTAATAATTTTTTTAAATTGCAATTAAAAATTAAATAATTTTTAAATTATTATTTTATTTTATTTTATTGTAGGTTAATTTACAATTAAATAATTGTGCAGTTTCCTCGCTTGCCTTGGGAGATATTCAAGCAGGCTTGTGTAACTTCTAGCCCTAGAGTTTCCTTTGACAGGCCATCTATGCTATTCTCTTATCTCTATGAAAAATTCTAATTTTCAGTCAGCAGCTGATTATAGCTAAGCAGTTTTGTACTATAAAACTTTAAAATTTCCTCCATTGCAGACAATGGAAGTTCATTTAAAGTAACATTGCTACATGGGAGAAGTGGCCATTTTGAGAGTCACTGCTGAGAAGGGAAGGGCTAACTACCCATCCCTCCATTAAAACTTTAAATTAGTGTTATTTCTTTTATTTTGTCTATTAATCTTCTTTGCTTTCTAGTATTTTGGAAATTCTATGAATAAATGCATTAATTAAACATATAAATAAATAGAAGTTGTTTCAAATTCTAATTTTCAAGTGGAAAGTATTTTTGAGAGAATTTTGCAGTTGTCTACGGAAATGCAAAAGGATTTAAAAGTTGTAAGATAGTGCATCACCTTTATGAAAGGGATTTCAAAACTGGTGTACCTGAATCCATTCTTAATTTGGACAATAAGTCTCCCATAACTTTGTACTTTTCCTGTAGCAAAACTCATTCCTCAAGGATGTTGTCTAGGGAGTGAGTGACAAAATGACATTTGCAAAAAATGTCAGGCTCTCCCAGCCCAGCCAAGCAACACATTATTTCTGTATTGTATACAGAATACAATAGACATGTTAGATCAATGTTTGTCAACCCTGGCAACTTTAAGGTGTGTGGACTTCAACTCCCATAACTCTCCAGCCAGCATGACTGGCTGGGGAATTATGGGAGTTGAAGTCCACACAATTTAAAACTGCCAAGGTTGAGAAACATTGTATTAGACAGTTGACAGTTGCTCTGCAGCCAAGAGAGATGATACCGAGTTTATACCAAGTGTAACCATGGAAGAAGAGATGTTGCCAAAAACTGGTTCAGGATGAGAACAACTATAAAAACCAAATCTATTGGTTGTGAAAATGACATATCATTATCTCACTGACAATAAAGCTTGATAGAACAGAATGGTTAATCATAAATATAATTTGAAAAACATAAACTGTTTTTTCAATGTAGGATTTAGTAGTTACTTTTTTTTTTTACTTTTTTTTGAAAGCTTGTCAAAAGAGGTGGGTGGGGAAAGGTAATTAAAAACAGCACGGATTGGAATATTGTTCCATTTTTTCATGCTTCCTTTTCCTTTTTTCAAATGTTGGTATTTATTTATTACATACACACAGGACCTTTTGGTCAGAAATAATAAACAGTATCATTCTGGAGATAAACTCTTCTCTGAAGACGTAAACAATATTCAGAAGTACTGAGAATGCACTTTGACTAAGAAGGCAAGCACTTTACTGCATTTAAAGTGGAATATCCAATTTTCATTAGCCTTAGGAAATGTTATGTTTTGCTTCAGTTATAAATTAATGTAGATAATAGCCATATCTGATTATCTCTGAAATATCTCTGAATAGTTTACAGTTTGTTCAGTTAAAGGTGACTGTGTTTAGCTGATAATCATTTCATGGCAAATTCATTTGAAAGCTGCAATAGTTTATCCATTAGAACTCTAGGGGTTTGGAAATAAATGGTTGTATGTATATTTAAATTGCATATAATGTTTGAGTGTGTGCATGCCCAGTCTTGTTGAAAATGTCCTTACAAACATCCTGAGTGTGTGCACTTCAGAGTTGGTACAATATAGGCAACAGTTTGTTAGCTTACAAGGGTGTCTCTGCATTAGAGATCTGAGCTTGTGTAGAGTAGAGTGAGCATACTTGGGGGGAAAATGGCCTTTGGTTATGCTTATGAAGTGTCAAAATGTATTAGTACTAACCTTACCATTAATAGGTAATGGTGCATGTGGCACTGAGCCTATAGCTGATATCCTAATCTATACCTTTTCTATCTTAGTTAAAAGTAGAGTGTGAAAAGCCTGATTGACCAAAGCCAAATTGGGCAGCAAAGGTCAATATCTGTTGGCCCATCTGGTGATGACTATGACATTTAGAGATTGCCATGGAATATAACAGGAATAAATGGTAAAGAACATGAATTAATAAATGAAATGGCAAAATAGGTATGTTGTATGTCTGTGAAAATAAGAGAAAGGTGAAGGAGTATCAGCCCTATAAGGTAGACTAAGCTAAGAAACCAATTCCATATCAGTCTAAAACTGCTTTTATTGGAACAGCTATGGTAACAGAATCTTGCAAGTCTGAATGTGCTACCCCCTCCTTCACTTTATCTTTGTGTGAACCTGTCAGATGTTTACTCAAGTTCATTTCTTGGAATTATTCTTCTAAGTGACATGAATGGATGGGTGTAAATGAGATGAAAGACAACAGAATAAATGATTGGACCATTTAAAGACCTGGGAATGAAAGAAAATGGAAACTGTTTTGTGAGCATTTGCTTAGAAAAACATCTGTTTGCTTTGAATATGTAGGTATGCATAAGTCTTTTCATACATGCACATGGGGTAAAAACAAATCAAAAAGCATAATTGATTTGATTGGTTATGATGAAAGATTGAGAGAAGTAGTGAAAGATACAGAGTAAAATAATGAGGACAAACTATTATTTGGTAATGTTAAGAGCATATTGTATCTCAAGGAAAAGATATGGAAAAAAAGAAATAAGTGAAAGAGATTAGAATTAAAGTAGAATGATAACTAGAAGAGAAAGATGGACTTATTTATGGAAAATGGTTAGAACATAGGTTAGAATGAATGCAAAGTGGACATAAAGAAAGAGGATGTGGAAGCTGCTTGGAACAGAGTGAACAGAATTATGTTACAGAGTTCCAAAGAAGGATGTAGAGTTACAATAATGAAAAGTGTGAAAAAGGACATTGGGTGAAGTGATGAAGTAAAAGATTCTGGATAAAAAAATGTACACAAAAAAGAATGACTGTCATACAAAGTGAGGATGAGAAAAAGATATCAATGTATATACAAGGGAAAAGGTTACAAAAATGTAGTCAAAGAGAAGAATATATGATTAAGATTAAAAGAGACTGCAAAGATAAAATATCAGTTTTGGATAGAAATAAAAAATGTTTTATCAAGACTATTAAATAACTTGGGATTAATTTAAAGTGGGGGAAATTTGGAAGTGGGGTTTTTCTGTTTGTTTTTTTTAATTTGATTGAGAATAGTGGTCAGGTTGTTATACTAGGAGTGAGGAGACCCAGATTCTAGTCCATCAGCAATAGAGGCTTACTGGATGACTTTGAACTAATTACTGAGTCTCAACCTAACCTATCTCACTGTGGGAGGAAGAAATAGGAAGAAGGAATGCTATGTATACTGCCTTGAGCTCCTGAAAGAAAGGCACAATATGAATCTAATAATAAATATAGTTGTACAAAAAGACTATTCCAGCACAACTGAGTATGAGATAGCTGAACTTACATATATCAGTAGTTTCAAGCTAACTCAGAAGGTTTGAACAAAAACCATGGGCTTTTAACACATTATAATTGTTAATTGAGAAGAGAGATTACATTGTAATCTCTCCCTTTTGAACCTCCACCTGCATTACCATCCCATCTCCCCCTCACTCCCCTCTGCCTTATCCTGATGTATTTAAATTCTGTATCAGTTAAACTACTTCACATGTCTGATGAAGTGAGCTTCATCTCATGAAAACTTATGCTTTATAGTAGAATTTATTAGTCTTAAAAGGCGCACTAGACATTTTCTGATTTATGGCTACCATAGACTAACACAGCTCCTACCCCAAATATGGTGAAACAAGAAGAGCTAGAATGGATGGCTGCTGAATGAATGTGGATTAATATACAAATAGTGACAAGTATGAAAGAAGTATATTGATGTGGTCTAGCCTCAAGAATTAATTAGATCAGATCTCAAAAGAAATATATGTGTTGTGAGAAAGGGAAAACCAAGAAAGTCATGGTTGGGTAGAGTTGATGAAGTCCTGAAAAAGAGAGAAATGTGAATTTTAAACAATGAGGGGCAATGTATGAATTGGTCTATATAAAGTGTGGAAATAAGGATAGTTTGCAACACTAGAGATGTTTGAAAAGGTACAGTGGTACCTCGGTTCACGAACTTAATTTGTTCCGCGACTCTGGTCGCAAACCAAATTGGTCGTGAACTGAATCAAATTTCCCTATAAGGTTCAATGTAATTACGGTTAATCCGTTCTGAACCATATGTTTTTTTTTTTAAACCGCAAAAATACGACACAAAGTACAGTACGAAGAGAGAGAACGCTAACCTTGCTCGACGCGACTTCTGGCGTGGAGGACAGGAAGGCGGGTGGGGAGGCGGTTACTGCTTGGAGGGAGAGTCCCCCTCCCTACAGGAAGCCGCGACCACGTGTCACGGGAGGGAAAATGGCTGCGGATCCTATTTGTCACCCGATGCGGAGTTCGCAAACGGAGGCAAAATTTTGCGACTGGAGCTCTTCATGAACCGAATTGTTCGTGAACAGAAGCATTCGTGAACTGAGGTACCACTGTATAATGAACAGTGTTGGTATGAACTATATTTAGCTGTATTTCCTTATCTCATAGTTAATTTCTTTGCCTTACTATTTCTTAATCCTTTTCTGAGCTGTGCATAATGTAGTTTACATAGCAAGGGAATAGTGATGGTGTCCTGTGCCTGACTGCCTAATTTGTATTTTTGTTTTTTTCCCTTTCCCCCTTCACAGAATTTTCCCCCTCGCAGAGGGGAGAGACTGCTTAAACAAGCTATCTCTTCCTGAACTGCTTTTCTTTGTAGTGCAGTGCTTCTCTAAAAAGCGCTAGCAGCAGGTTAATTAGCACCCTCAGCCTTGCACTGCTATCTGAAATTGGCAAAGACCTTATTCAGTTTCACCCTGAAGGCTTTCTTGTGCTATTTGAAGTGGCTCCAGGCCATCAGCACATTAAGGAAACAGCCGGTGCCAAGCCATTCCTTTCAGTGGGTATTCCCCATTGCTTAGTCTCTTGTAATCTTTTCAATGAATGTACATACAAACATTAATTTCCTCTTGCTCATTATCCCAGAGCAAGAGGTGAGAATTCCAAGGGGTGGGGGTGTGGGGAAAAGGGGCTATAAGATTTACCCCTTTTTCCCAGCTTCCTCGTGGAGTTCTCAAACATGAACCCTCCCCACCATTAGGGCTTACCCAGCTGTTTTGGGGTTGTATCCTTCTGATGCTTTAAGTATTCAGGGGTGATTTCTTAATAAACTTTTTCAAGATTTATTGACTTCCTGGTGTCTCCTTTAGTGTTCTCGTTCTTTGGTATCAGACCTGCAAATTCTAAATTAAGTGTCGACACACAGATTTACGGAAACAGATGGTGAATACGTATGTATTAATTTGCAAGAATTGAAACCAGCTCCTTAGGAAATCTTTACATGAAGTACATAGTGGCTTAGCTGAAATTTAAAAAAAAAAAAATACCTTGCAGCATGTGACTTCCTATTTCTGTAAGGTACTTCCAAGAGACTTCCTCTGTTAAACCAGCTGAAGTCTCTAGAGATTCAAAACATTGTTCAGCCTGCCTTGCCACACAGCAATGCGCTCACTGTGATTTTTTTTTTTTAATGAGATTTCCCCTCTTCTTTCTCATCCCTCCCCCTCTGTACCATTTTCAGCATGTAAAGATTTAGTGGCTCCGACACGGGATCGAAAACTGAATACATTTGTGCAGATCACGGTGGTACATCCAGGGGAGCAGAACCAAACAAGATATGCAAGCACAGAAATTGTGGAGGTGATCCCTTTCCTTTTCCTTTTCCTTTTCCTTTTCCGTTCCCGTTCCCGTTCCCGTTCCCTTTTCCCTTTCATGAAAGGCAGGGAATTGTTGACATTTAGCCAGTGTGAACGGTTGGAGTGTTGCCTGTAAAAATAAAGTTTTGCTTTTGCAGAAGGACATTAAAGATTGCTTGGGTTTTAAAGTATAAGATGATATGGGAATTCTTAGTTATTGTTTAATTTAAAACAAAAAATGCAAAGCATTGTTTTAAAAAATACAAAAGTTTGGTTACAGAAGTGTTAATATGTCTCATGCATATTCCTATTTCTCTGTACAGTATCTGGAATAAAGCACTTTGTTCTTCATGGTAATAATACATGTTACATTTTATATCTGCCTTCCCCAGCTAGATGGTTTTCCGGTGTGCTGGACTACAACTGCATTGTCTCCAGAGGCTGTTTTATACTGGCACAATTTATAAGCAAATTGAAGCAAACATAGCATTATCTAGTTTAGCCTTTTCAGCTTTGTCTACTTCTTGCAGTGGTACTCAGGAATAACAAAAAAGTTGATCTTCTGTTAGCAAAGTGCACGTTAAGATGTACTTGCATATATGTCTTGGGGGAGAAAACAAAATCCTTATTGCACTCAACTGCACTCAAATTCACTTTTAAAAATTAGACTATCAGATGCATCTAAGCAATCCTTCCTGAACAATCTTCCAAATGGCAACTGGACTGTTCTTATATAAAGTACCAGTAACCAGCTAAAACACTTTTAACTGAGTGGAGTGGGTCAGTGTAGACTTCCTGAGAAGCTGTGCTTTGGTTTTTGGAGTAGACCATTCAGGCACAAGTGGAACCCTTTCCTATTCTACAGTTGGCTGAAATTCTTAACAGAAACCCTGGGCAATTTTATTTTTTATATTTGGATGCAAGTAGTGGTCCTCAAAACAGCTAATATACAGCTGTTAAATCCACAAACATAAGTTATAAAATATCTATATAATAATTAAAAGCCAGACAGGTAGGATTGCTGAGTGGTATTATAGAAGCCTATGCAATATTATGGACTGCTTTTGAAATTTTCAAAAGTAGTTTACTATGTTGAAAATGTAATAAATACAAGTTTTGTGGGCTGATAAAATTAGCTGAATTTGTGCTTTGGATCACAACTTACTCTAAACCATGTTATGCCATTTATTTTAAAAGTATTTATTTTACTCTTCTTCCAAGATGTTTATAATTCTGGCACAGCTACTTTTGCTTTGGCTTAGTACCTCCCATATTTTTACATTTTATTTTCTCAAGAAGCGTAACATGTCAGTGCATAAACTAAATGTATGCAAAATTATATGTTTTTGATTATGAATGAGTAGATGAATTCTTCCTCCTAATTATAAAAGAATTCACTATATATGCTAACACAATTGCCTGTAGTAGTTAGTTAATTGTTGCGAACTTAAGTTTTGCATCCTGAAATGTTTGTCTGTATTTTGAGAGCTATTATATTTTGCATTTTTCTCTCTGTTGGTAATCAAAATCTGTCTTTCATGTGTAGAAATATTGCATTTGGAAATCTCTGTAGCTATTCTGCTCCTGACCATAATTAAATACAAGATGGTACACAGCTGCTACCTAGCTAAATCTGAGTTATGTCCTTGTGCTATGCAGGGAACAAGAGACCCACTGTTTCTGACTGGTGTGACGTTCCCACCAGATTACCCTATCTATGAGGAGACTAAAATAAAGCTAACTGTCTATGATGTCAAGGATAAATCTCAAGACACAGTAGGTATCTTGTTACTTCTTTTGCTAAGATCTTTTAATCAGTTCTTTTCTTTATTGTTTTCATTCCATTATTTCTTAGGTGTTCTATGCTACATTCTGCTGAACTTATTGTAGGTTAGCACAGAATATAAAGAGTTAAGACTTTGTGTTGCCTTCCTTCTAATGGTGATGGACAGCATATGGAATGGATCAAGTTGAAATGTCTAGAAAGAAAATAAGTTCCCTAGAAATCTGTTTCTGATCATAGAATGTTGAACAATACTGAAACCTCAGTTCTGAGGAGAGGAGGGGTAATAAAACTGTGGTATATTCATTCCTATATTGAGGTTCACATTCTTGCAGCCCATCTGAAATGCTTTAAAACATGAATATATTAGGAAAAAACAAATACAGTTTAAGCTGGCAGATTTGAAATCTTTTATTATTATGCAAGAAAGAAGAATTTAATATAGAACTGCTTGTAAACTTATAACCAAACAACTGTATTGTAGTTAATTTTAGGATTGTTTCCCCCATGCCAAAGGTTTGAAACAGTAAGTAATATTTCATTTTTAGTATATTTCTGTTTAATTATAATTTCTGATTTGGTTTATATTCAAATGTATTTTTTAAAAAAGAATAAAATAAGAGTTGATAAATATTCTATATATTACAAAAATATTAAGTACTAATTTTAATTACAATTATTTACATACAATATGATTTTCTTGCTTTTGTTTATTTTTACTATAAACTACCTTCAGAAGACTATGGACTTCAAAGACAGCTGAGAAATGGATTTTAAAATGTTTTTAATATATAAAAAGTCTTAATAATATAAATCTACGTATGGGATCAAAAGGATAAACATGTATAGGATCAATTCATGATAAACCAAAAGGATTTGTATTTATTTTCTCATTTCCATCAGTAATAAGTGTTGTAAATGATTAAGATCAGTACATATTGGGCTAGAAGGAATTATTAAGCTCTTTTCTGGAGGGTTGCATATTTACATTTGGAAAGATTGCTTTTGGTCTGGTAATGCTTTCTGTTGTCTGACTCACTACAGCCAGTATCTTAATTCAGAAAAGTAAAACTAGCTTTCTAAATGATTCTTTAAGGAACAGTTGGAGAATAGAAAATCTATGAAATGCAGTTGAGTAGTGCCTTAGAAGATTAATCTGAGAAGTTTAAGAGTAGAGACTTTTAACTTGTGTTCCTCACAGTAGGAAAATAAGTCATAGTGACTCCAGCTTTGATATGGGATTTTGGTGATTCCTTGTCAATAGTTATCACCTTGTGTTATTGTCTGGTCTTTGTTTTGGTACTTGAGGGTATGTTTGTGTTACTGTTCTTTTGTTCACTGCTTAAAGAGAAGGAATTGAACCTTAATATAAATTGAACCTTTCCAAGTCCTTCCTTACAGTAAAGTAACATATATTTTATTTTACAATTGAATTAAATATTTTAAAAATCTGATTTGTAAAATGACTTATGAATTTCTATTTCATTTGCTATAACTAGTAGAGTAGAAGAAGGGGATAGAAAACCTGTAGAGGCAGCTTGGAAAAAAATATGCAAGGGAAACTGGGACATGCACTTTACCCCAGTCCTCAACCTCAGCATCCCTGTAGCAATGAGGGGAAGGCGAGTTCGCATGGACATGGTTGCAGTACTTCAAGTTCAGGTGCCCTTGTAACTATTTAGTATAATGCAGTTACAGTTTTATTGCAGACATTGTCAGTTAACCTAGGGATGGACATATCTCTGTCCCACCATCATTTAAAACATTTTGGAATGCCTGTAAAGAATTACAAATGCCATATGAAGAAGGAAGAGAAAATGCTATGCAGTTGATGCATGTAACTAGCCCATGAAATAACATATAAGATAATTTTTTCTTAGTTTCAAATTCCAGGATACTCCCAACTTTGTCATTTGCCATTACCAATATACCAACTATTCTTTATCATATGGACAGTCAAAATATGGACAAAATATTAGCCCATACAGTGGTACCTCGGTTCACGAATGTTTCTGTTCACGAACAATTCGGTTCACGGACAGCTCCAGTCGCAAAATTTTGCCTCCGTTCGCGAACACTGGATCGGGTTACGAACAGGATTCGTAGCCATTTTCCCTCCCATGACACATGGTCACGGCTTCCTGTAGGGAGGGGGACTCTCCCTCCAAGCAGTAACCGCCTCCCCACCCGCCTTCCTGTCCTCCACACCAGAAGTCGCGTCGAGCAAGGTTAGCTTTCTCTCTCTTCGTACTGTACTTTGTGTCATATTTTTGCGGTTTTAAAAAAAAAAAACATATGGTTCAGAACAGATTAGCCGTAATTACATTGAACCTTATAGGGAAATTTGATTAGGGACGTGATCAAAAATCGGTTGGCGACCAAATTTGTAGGGGTCAGAATGGATTAACCGTATTTATATTGAACCTTATGGGAAAATTTGATTCGGTTCACGACCAATTTGGTTCGCGACTAGAGTCGCGGAACAAATTAAGTTCGTGAACCGAGGTACCACTGTACTTGGTATATGTTGTGTGACTTCAGTTATACTGAAAGTTATATACTAGTTATACTTGCTGTGACCTCTTCATTTTTACAGTTTTATGTGTTTGATATTGCCATTGTTCAATGGCTGTTTAATACAAGAAGATATTCTTGTTTAATTAAGACTATTTTATTAAAACAGATAACTTATTGTTTAGACAACTTACAAACAAGGTTTGTTTAATTTCTATTGATAGCTTATATAGATAAACTTAACATGAAAAAATGAGAGGGACTACTGTTCTAAACCATTGGTTTGGAATAATCTTATTAGTTTTAAGAATTATTTCTGAATAAGAAAAATGTGGATTGCAGCTGTAATTTTAAAAGTAGGAAGAGATGCCATTCATTAAAAACAGTAGGAGATTCAGCTTTCAGAAGAATCTGCTCTGATATGTGTTCCCATGTTGTAAGTAATGCCTTCTCATATTTTTTAATCAACTACCTGAAGTTGAATATGGGCTTAATATTTTGGTTGCTGTTCCTTTTTAGATCATTATAGAAGAGTATTGAGCTGAAAATGGAATATCATCTGTGACCAATGAGAGATTTGCTATAGAAAGTTTCCAACTTCCAACTTAATAAAGAGAATATTTAACAATCTAAGTTGGGTTCTTAATGACGTCTTGGGAGTAAATATATGGATTTGCATTTTTACATGCATGTCATCCCAGAGAATGGATGATAACATGGCACTGATTCATCCTTCTGTTTCATCATTTTCCATGAGATTCCATTTTATTGATTTTGAGGGTTCAGTAAAAAATGAAATTGACTTCTCGGTCATTGTTTTTCAGCTTTTCCCTGATTAAAAAAAAAAAATACCGCCCAATTCAGTAGTCAAGAAGAGGTATGGATTCTGTACCTTTGCAAACTGATATATTCTTCTGAAAAGAACTTCTTAAAAGAAAAACAATGTATGTGTATCTGCAGACACCAGTTCATCAACCAGATAAATGCAGCCCCTGCATATCTCCACAACATGAAACAAATTCCTCAGCACTTGCTGACATAATGGAGATTAAAACAACCCTTCTGATAAATATTTGGCTCATTGGTTTGTCTCATTGGTGTCTTGCCTTGGTTCAGGTGAAATGCTTCTATCTTCCCTGTCAAATTCTTCTCCCTTCTTTACTTCCTCAGCTTCTGTTTTATAACTATGATGTCTAAATGGGTCAAATAATGATAGGTACAAACATAATTTAACTGGCAAGCTATAGTTTATTGTATCCATATTTTGTCTCATTCATCCGTGGCTGAAGGCAGTGATTTGGTATTTGGGGCTAAACCATACAGGAATCTTGCAAAATGTGGCTTTCTTTTGAGATTTGAGACCTTTATCTTTAAAAATCTTGGATTTGACTCCCACACAAGGGCTCATTTGCAATGTTCATGAAGACCACCACAGATCTCTAGACTACAGTTCATGGCCTTGGAATAGAGGTTCTGAAACTGTAGCCTAACGTCCTCTCCACTCTGAGAACAAAATGAAGTTTATGATTAGCCCTGCCTTCTCATGAAAAAAAGAAATAAACCCTTTTCTGACCGCTTAACTCCTTGGCTTATCAAGAGCCATGGTTAATAAATGGCTTATGAAGCAGTATGCTTGGTTATAGCTGCAAAACAAATGAAAGTCATGTTTACAAAATGTAAGTAGAAGAGGTTTGACCATATGCCTGTCCCATATAGATTTGACTTTTTAAAATTAGAATATTCTGCTCTGTCAAAGTACTGATTTTCCCTCATCCCACTGTACAATTCCAGAGGAAGCATTCAGTTATCTGCACTCTCACTAGATTAATGTATTTTACTAGAAACAGTGTGCCTTTTCTGTACAATATGTTTTTTTTTCTGTTACATTATGGATCAAACATTTCTGCAATAGAAGATCTGAGTAGTAAGAAGCTTCTTAGTGCACTGTACATCAAAGAAGACTACATGGCAATAGACTGTTATATTCCCTCCATTTGCTATGAAAAGTACCTCACAGGGCACAGTTGTAGTAGATAACAGCTAGTAGTTGCATAAAATAATGATTTTCTACTATATATCAATTTGTACTACTGCAAGAAAAGATACAGAAACTCAAATAACAAGTGTTCACATTTTTCCAATACATTTGCTGCATTTAATTTGATCAAAGGATTACTGTAATGATATAGATATGTATGGAGTCCTTAGTGCTCTCTGAGCTTGGTGGTTCATTTGCAGACATTTCATTACCCAAATAAGTAACATCATCAGTGCTAGTGAGTGTGGGGTTTGCACCTCCAACACTGGCAGGACAAGCTACTGTGTATAAACCCCACACTCACTAGCACTGGTGATGTTACCTAGTCGGGTAATGAAACATCTGCAAGCAAACAACCAAGATCAGAGAGCGTGAAGGACTTGACAGTTCAACCCTGAGCTACATAGATTCTTTTCTGTTGGATAGATATGTATGTTATTTAAAAGCATGTTTGAGATATAAAAAGAATAAAACAGCTTCCACCTGCAGAACAATTGCTCAGACATTGAGAAAGAGGGTTACTGTAATTATCTGGGCAGGCCTCACATTTTTTTTAAACTGCTGTTGTCATCTCTCCCTTTAAAAAAAACACTACATCCTTGATCTGTTCTAGGACCTGATGCTGATATAAGGGGGAAAGTTTCTTATTGTCTTCTTGTATCAGCCAAAGAGTGTGTACATGTACCATGTTTGTATGATAACCATGATAGAGCAACAAAGACTTTCTGAAGCAAGCATTCCTGCCCTGCTTCTAGTGGCTCAAAGTATTGGCCACAAAGATGTGATATCTGAAAAAAACTGTTGGGTGACTATCCTTTCTTTTCTTTTTCACTCCTTTCTTCCTTTTCTTTTAGATGTTCCATACTGGCATTTTTCACTTAGCTAAGAGAATGGATGGATGAATAATGGAGATTATTTCTAATTATTGTATTCATTCAACTGACAAAAATGCACCATACTATTTATTAACTTTTCAGTTTTATTTACCAAATTACATTGCTTGTCTATGGAAAGAAAATATCATACCACTAGACTAATTTAAAAATAGACGATTTAGTAATATTATTTGGAAATGAAGTATTACTTTCACCAATGATATTAATAAAGAGACTATATCTATTTAAGATTATTTTTATTGTTGCATGATATATTATTCTGATTTTGGCCTCTAGCCTGAGTAAAGCCTAGTGAGTTTCTGAATGGAACAAAGCATTGCATTTTAATTAATCTTTTCCCACATACAGAATATATATATGATTCAGCTTCAGCTGTAAAACTTCACAGTTTGCTGGACAGTATATGACAGCTATTCCTAGTTATTGGGAGTACTGAAATTACTGCCTGAAAGAACCCTTTTGTGTAAGTTGTATTGCCCATCATTTTGTTAAGAAAAGGAAATGGGGTTTTTTTTTCACTTAATTTAGAAAGCAGTAGGATTCTTTCCTCCCCATCTTTCAGTATATGACCATTTTTATCCAACTGAAGTGGTTCAAAGAATTATTTGAGTTATACAAAGGTACCTTACCTCATGGCATTTTGTTGAGTTCTGTCTGTGATATGCTTATATCTGAAATCCCGGGAACCATATTTTTGATTTGACACCTGCTGTGTATTACGCACAGTATATTTATTGCCATCTGTAAAGTTTTGGAGCATATGGAAATGGAAATCTTTGTGGCCAACTAGGGGTAAGGGAGCATAAGGCTAATATTTGTGCTGGATGCTGACATTCATTCTTCATCTATTCATTCTTGATCCTGTTTCTTCTTTTACCAGACACCTCTTAAGTAACCCATTGCCACTGCATTCAGCTTACTTTTGTTTCCCCAAGCCCATATAAGAAAGTGAGCAAAAGTATGTCATTATAAACAGATATTTTTACTTCTTTCAGTGAACACTCATTCCTCACAGCAGCCTATATACTACCTACTATTTTTCTAAAAGGATGTATATATCTCATAAGTTCTTAATTTCTGTATCTTTAGTAAACATATACAGATTCTTAACCTCTATACTGTGCTAGTTCAAATTTATATGCTATCATAAATGTGGCACTAATAAGAAAATGAATGAATTAATTTCTTTAATATGATAATGGACTAATGTATAAATGAAAAATCCTAAATAAAATAAATAAAATGAATACAAAATATCAAAACAGGAAAGATACATAGATTGTATTAGAAAATCATATCCTATTTAGCTACTGTTCTTAATTCAAACTGAAAGATAAATAATTTTACCAGTATTTCAGATAGAGTAGCAGAACTGTTATATAAGCAGTAATATCCCTATGAGAAAATAGGTATTGCTTATGTTTCAATGTGTTACCAAAATGCTTCTAGGCCTCTGTATATAAAAATATAAGGGAAAAATCAATTTCCAACAATTTCATATTTTTTCCTCCCTTCTCCCTTGTATTTTTTTCAAAGTATGTTTTCTCATGGATCTGGTATGGGTATTAGAATATACTGCTGTGAGCTTCTGTGCTGTATGTCCTGGGATGGTTATGAGTCATCACTGCAGTTCCAAATCTTCCCTTCCCTTCTATATTTGTATTTTCTACTTGATTTTGCCATTGGCTTGAAGATTGCTAGAACAATTGTGCTATTCTCCAGTAAGTTCCAACCCCTTGTGATAGGCTGTTACTGTAATGGGCTGTGAGAATAACCTTGGGAGACAGGAGGAAGAGCCACAGCTGTGATGGAATGGAATTATGAAGGCCAAACTCAGGGAGGAAAACATGCTCTTTCGTCTCCTGAGGAGCAAGGGAGAGATAAGAGGATGAGGCTGGCACCTCCCTGAGGAATTCACACTGTTGTGACTGGCTGACTTTGGGAACTGGGATTTCAGTCTGGGAAGATTCTTGCTAGAGGTTGTAGCTAATAAACATTGCTGAACTGAATCTTCGTGGTCTCCTGGAGTTCCTTGGGCTACGCTTGACAAGAATCTTCCCAGACTGAAATCCCAGTTCCCAAAGTCAGCCAGTCACAACAGTGTGAATTCCTCAGGGAGGTGCCAGCCTCATCCTCTTATCTCTCCCTCACTCCTCAGGAGACGAAAGAGCATGTTTCCTCCCTGAGTTTGGCCTTCATAATTCCATTCCATCACAACAGCCTAGACAATGGCCTGATAGGAAACATCTGAGTCCAAAGAGGGATGGGGGTACAGAAAGCATTTCAGAAGGAACCCTCCCTAGTTCTCTGGACAGTAAAGACAGGGGAGGGGGGAAGTGCTTTCAGACTTGCAAGATTATGTTACTGTAACCCTACAATAAAGGTAGTATTAGTATTCATGGTTTTGGTTTTCTCTCTGGACTACCACAAAGAGCTGACAGTTATAAAACACCCTATCACAATTAATTAGTGAAAGTTTGGTGTATCTAAAACAGCTGGACAGAGTTCACATTCATTAACCACATGGAAGTCTCAGGAACACTAATTTACTGAAAAAATGCTTGCCTTAAAATGGCATTAATGTTATCCTAAGACAGTCTGGACCCTATATCAAAATGAAGCACAGAGCTATTTTTTTGCAGCTACCTGTTGTATCAGAAGGTTCAGCACCAAGGCAACATATATGTATTTTTTTTCACATGTATTTATTTATTTGATTAATTAAATTTAGACATTGCCCAGCTCCAGTTGACACTGGGCAGTTCACAAATAAAAATCAATACAAACCAAAAGCAAGGTGGAATCTGGGCACAATATACAGCCAGAACCAAAATAAAAGACACACCCAACAAAGAGCCCCATCTGTCTCACCCCAACCAGGTCTTCAAGATTTTACAGAACGCCAACAGTGTGAGACCCACATGAATTTCAGCAGGAATCTCATTCCAAAAGGCAGATCCTGTGACAGAGTAGGGTCCCAATAGAGGACATTGTTTAATCAAAGGGACTTGGAGTGTGCCAACTCTGTGGCACATCCTGGCTGGGCAAAAGCCATAGAAGGTGACACTCCCTTAAATAATCTAGCCCTATGCCATGTAGGGCTTTATAGGTAATAACAAGTACCTTGAATTGCACTTGGAAGCAGACTGACCAACAGCTGCATGCAGAGCAGAGATGTTACATGGGCATACTGAGGCATGTCCATCACTGCCCACGCCACTGCATTCTGGACAGTTGAAGCTTTCAAGTGGTTTTCAAGGGCAGACCCATGTAACGTGCATTACAGTATGTAACGCACATTGCGTGTAACATGCATCATAGTAATCAAGCCTCGAGGTAACTAGGTCATGAGCAAAAGGGCCCAGCTGGTTGCACTAGATGGAGCTGAGCAAAAGCACCCTTGGCCCCAACTGCCACTTGCTCTTTGAGCAGGAGCTGTGAGTCCAAGAGGACCTTCAGTTTGCATGCCACTCTTGAGTGGAGAAGTGCTATCCCATCCAAGAAAATGGATGAAAAGGCCTTAAATCCAGAGGGCCCTAATATCCACAGCCACTCAGTCTTGGTAGATTGGGGGTCCAGGCCCACAGAGGCTCCAAGAACTGGGACAGGACCTCAACAGCCTCACTTGACTGGCTTGTGTCAAAAGGTAAAATTGGGTATCATTAGCATATTAATGATACCAAACCCCAAACTGGTGGATGACCTTACCCTGTGGCTTCATGTAGATAGAGGGGAAAAAACATTGAACCCTGCAGCTGTCAGGTTTAGCCCAAAGAACTCCAAGAGACAATACAAATCCAGTTCAACTATGTTTATTAGCTATAACCTCTATACAGAAAATCTCCCCAGACTGAAACCTAGCTCCCAAGCCAGCCAGCCACAACACCCTGAATTCCGCCTCATCTTGATCTTCCCACGCTCCTCCGGTGAACTAAGAACACGCTTATCTCCCTGAGCCTGACCTTTATAATTCCATTCCATCACAGCAGCACCCCACATAAAAGGGGCCTAGGGAACTACCTTTCCCCCTCCAATACACAGTGGAACTGCCCATGAAGGAAGAACAAGAAGCGAAATGATGCCCCCAATTCCCAACCCCTGCAGCAGGTTCAGGATACTGTAGTCAATGGTACTTAAGGCCACTGAGAGATCAAGGAGCACTAAAATGGATGCACCACCTCCATCCCAACTCTGCCACAGGTCATCAACAAATGCATCCAAGGCTATCTCAATACTGAAACCTGATTGAAGCAGATCTAGATAATCTGCTTCCTCCAGGGTCCTCTGCAACTGAATACCAACCACCTTCTCAGCAACCTTCCCTCAAAAAGGAAGGTTGGGGATAGGTTGGTAGTTGTCCAAAATCATTAGATGCAAGGCTGGCCTCTTGAGGAGGGGGCACATCACCACCACCTTCAAGGCTGAAGACACTACCCTCTGTCTCAATAAGGCAACACCACTGCCTTTACAACCCTAAAGGGACCTAGCTCCAATAAACTTATGGCTGAACTAACAATGCAGCCTCCACTTAAGCGTCACTGACTCAAAATCATCCCAGATCATACTTCAAGACTGAGTCCCAGGCACCTCAGTTCAATTTGCCCAGTGGGAGTCCAGCTTGGAGTGGTTCTGAATGACTTTATCCACCAAATAGCCCAAATATTTTTCAAGCAGCCCTGTGGATGTTTCAGTGGCCCATCCCTCCCCAGCAGGGACTGGATCACCCTAAAAAGGCCTGTTGGATGGCTATTGGCAGGTAGAAGAAGGGCAATGAAATACTGATGCTTTGCTGCCCTTATGACCACAAGGTAATCTCTGTTATGGGCTCTTACCCGTGTTCAGTCAGACTTGCTTTGAGTCTTCCTTCAACAGCGCTTCAGGCATCTCTTCTGTTGCTTCATCTCCTGGAGTTCCTCAATAAACCAAGGTACACCCTGGGATTGGCGTATAGGGAGCGTACAGAGAGAGGCAGCATAGGAGCAAAACAGACCTTAGCCACTTGCCCATTGCAGGGAACAACTAAGGCCTCAGCCAGCCACCCACCAGATCCTCAGGGAAAACCCCAAGCTCCCTCTGGAATTCCACTGGGATCATCAATTGCCTGGGGTAGGTCACTTAAATAAGCCATTTCTCCTTGGGGGTGTGACCCCAGTGAGCTGAAGGGCAATCAAAGAGTGACCTGTCCACAGTAACAGACTGACATCAATGTCCTCCACTACCAGACCACATCTCAACTGCCCCACAACAAAAAAACATGCGGCTACTGGTAGGGGTGGGTCATTCGGTGGAGGTCCATGGTTGCCATGGAGACCACAAACTCCTGAGCCACCTCACACTCAATGCCACTAGGTGGCAAATTGAAATTCCCAAGCACTAATAGCGTTGGGGACTCTATTGCAGCCCAGCAGCTCAGACAGGGATGATGCTGGGCAGCAGGGTTGTACACGAGCATTAATCCCAACTGTTTCCTTAAGCCCAGCTTCAACTAAAGTGCCTCACATCTGGTTATATGTGGAGTGGAGCTCTGAAAAGATGTAACAACTCATGACTGTTATACTGCCTATTTTCAATAGACAGTCACATTACAAAAGTGTGTAAGTCTTTTTGTGAAGGAATGTAGACCTGGCCTTGGGAATGGAGAAGAAATGAGTGAACCATTAAGGGAGGACTTGCAGAAAACTTTACTCAGCCCTGAGAAAGGGGGAAATTATGGGAAAGAAATTCAAAATACCTACATTGATTTTGCTTGGTATTAGATGGGGTAGGGTAAAACTTTGACAGGCTTTCAAATTTCTTTTCTACTCTACAGCAATAAACAGTGTTTCTGGAATCCCTGCCATGCCTCTTTCTTGACTTCACCTAGCTCAAGGGGCTGACACCAACAGAGCCCTCCAAACAAACAAAAAACCCCCACCAACCCCAGAAATCTCACTTCTATGCATTTAGGGAACAGGACTGCTACATGTGCTGTAGCTGCCTATTTCCTTCAGAAAACTCTGGCCACCAAAAAATTGTTCCTGCTCTAAAGGAAAGATGGGTTTGTGGTTGTGTGGCCTTATTCACCGGGCCACACTGACATATCACCAACACAGGCCAAGAACCATTTTTTGAAGGGCAGGAATGGAAGATGTTGGCGTCTAACCCGCCACCACTGCCACCTCAAGTGATACTTCCAGGTGTTTTTCTGCTCTCCTCTGAAAAGAGTGTTTTCTGCTTTGCTGTCAGTTTGCTTGCTGCACTCTATTTTCTGCTAGGCCAATCCGGCACCTTGGCTGCTTCCTCACTTCATTTTCCTGAATACAGTCTGCTGCAGTGGCTGTTAAGGCAGGTCTTTCTCACAACATAGTGGTTATGATACTTGGCTGCCATGCAGAACATCCCTAGTAAAAAACCTGGTAGAAAGTTTTTCTTAAAAAAATACTAAATTTTTTTGTGTGAGTTAACTAGTTTTCTACTGTGTGTGTGTATGTGTGGGTGTAATATCTTACTGTAGTCTAATCTTACAGGTGGTTCAGTGTGTGCTCTGATTGCCTGTGAATATTAATATAGTGGGGAAAAAAGTTTTTCAAATCTGAGTCGATCTACACTTGAAATGCTTGTTGGTGATAAATTCCAAAAGAGAGTTTAAAATACGCTTCTGTCACTGAAAAATGCAAGTTGATTACAAACATTTAGAAGTTTAGATCTGGCTTCACTAGCAAACTAAGAAGCCAATGGATTCTACTGAGCTAGCTAAGTATGCAGCTATCAAGATCCTGTTGGTGGTAAGAGATTCTCAGAACAGGAATGTGGAGATTATAAACATGCAACTACCAATACTGATTCACATGAGAAATGGAAGTCAAGAGCTCTGTTATGACACAGGAAGAGAGAATGCTGGGTATGAATTAAGAGGAAATACAAGTTCTGAATCACCCTTGTACTGTTCGGTAACTATCAACTGTTTGTTGTGACTACTGTTCCTGGGTTACAGTAAGGATTCAGTTTATAGCCACATTGTTCAAATATCTGGGAAGCTTCTGCTAAGTTTAAGCTTTTTGGGAAGCTTGACAAGAACTCAGACAAGAAAATCCTAACTGTATTTTTAAATTTCTTCTATAGCCATTCAGCTTTTGCTTTTTATTAGATTATCTGTTATAATAATTTATTTTATTCCATCTGTGCAGCAGCTTTGTTCAGACTAAGTTTCTGAAATGCAGAGAATTCATGTATTTACCTTTTATAGTAATCTATTCTAAAAAATATACTAAAAAGCATAATTATATAAATAACTCTTAACTGTACACATATCAAATAATAACAGATGGTTAGGAAGATGACAGTTAATGAGATATATGAAGAGTCTTTGTTTCCTAATAATTTCTTCTCAGTTTTGTACTCTACTTTAACAACAGACTTTTTCATTAAAGTGATTCAGAAGTATTTGTGCAGAAGCTTGTTTGTATTATTTCTTCTTTAAGATTTTGTGTGTCTTTTGACTCCAACCTGAGTAAAGAATTTTTAATTTAATAATTTTAGCTAGTTACAGCTACATAAGTGTACATATTTCAAGAAAAATGTGTTAAATTATGGCCCATTTGTTTGCTGGGTAAAATGCATCTAAAAGAGATTTTCCTTGCAGCTTACGGGCACGCTTATGGGAGGTTTCCTGAGGCAGTCTGACTGAAGGTGGCTGCCTGAAATGAGAGGGTGGCAGGGGCTTTGGATCCGATTGTGCCCAAGTGGCCTCTCCTCCCCCGAGCATCCCGGAAGTCCCCATGGCATTCAGAGGAGCTAAGGGAAATGAAGCAGGAGAAGAGACCCCTAGAGTGCGACAAGGAGCAAATCTGGTCGAACACAAGTTAGAGCCACTATTACGGCCTACCTTGTGGTGGTAAGGGCAGCAAAATAACAACATTTCTTTGCCCTTATTGTTTATGCAAATAGCCATCCAGCGGCCCTGTTTTGGGTGACCCGGTCGCTCCTGGGTGGGAGTGGCTCTGAGCTTCACCTACAGGTCTGCTATGAAGAGTATGCTAGGCATCTGACAGACAAAGTCAATTGGATCTACTCTAAGTTGGACTCTGGCTTCGATGCAAGTCCTATAGAGGTTACTGGGGTTGGTCTAGCTTGGTTATCTGGGAAGAGTTTCATCCTGTTGGGCCTGAGGGACAGGGTCCTCAGAGCTGTTAGTGCAGCCACCACTGTGTTAGATACATGTTCCTCCTCGCTGGTTAAGGCCTCCCAGGAAGGGATGTGCAGCTGGGTTCTTGTGGTGGTTAATTCCTGTTTGAGGGAGGGGTAGTTTTTCCATCTCTTAAGGAGGTGGTGGTTTGCCCTGTCCTCAAGGGACCAACACTAGACCCCACCATTCTGGACAATTTTTGTCCAATTTCCAATCTTCCCTTTGTAGGAAAGGTGGTAGAGAAGGTGGCTGTGTTGCAGCTTCAGAGGACTCTCAAAGAAGTGGATTATCTAGACTCATTTCATTCAGGGTTCAGCCTGGGTATGGGACTGAGACATCATTGATTGCACTCTTGGATGACTTCTGGTGGGAGTGGGATGGGGGTGGTGTGTCCATCCTTCTCTTCTTGACCTCTCAGAGGCTTTTGATACCATCGATCATGGTATCCTTCTGGACCAGCTCCAGGAGTTGGAGGTGGGTGGCACAGTGTTGTCCTGGTTCTCCTCCTTTCTCTGGGGTCGGCTCCAGTCAGTTATGATGGGGGGGGGAGGTCCAGCCAGCAGCCCCTCCTTTGCACGGTACTCTCTCCCCTCCTACTTAACATCTACGTGAAGCCGCTGGGTGAAGTCATCCGACAGTTTAGAATGAGGTATCATCAGTAGGCTGATGATACTCAGTTTTATATCTCCGCTCCAGGCCGTCTGAGTGATGCCATGGAGGTTTTGTCTCAGTGCCGGAAGACTGTGGGGGCCTGGATGGGGCACAACAGGCTTCAGTTCAACCCAAGCAAGACCAAGTACCTCCAGGTTTGTGGATGTCCTGGGGACCTTCCATCTTTGGTTCTGGATGGGGTGGCACTGTCCTAGACAGACCCTGTGTGCAATCTGGGAGTCTTCTTGGACTCTCAGCTCCTGTTCAAAGAGCAGGTGACAGCCATGGCTAGGAGGGCCTTTGCACAGCTTAGGGCTGTGCATCAGTTGCATCCATTCCTGGACTGGGGGGCCCTGCTCATGGTCACCTATGCCCTCATGACGTCCAGATTGGACTACTGCAATGTGCTTTATGTGAGGCTATCCTTAAAGAGTATTCAGAAGCTTCAGCTGGTGTTAAATGCAGCAGCACAGACAGTTACTGATGCCAGTTACTCGGCACACATGACACCACTGCTCTGCAAGCTGCATTGGCTTCCGGTGTGCTTCTGGGTGCAATTCAAGGTGCTGGTTGTCACTTTTAAAGCCCTTCATGGGTTAGGACCAGGTTACTTACAGGACTGGCTCTCCTTAATTGTTTCTGCCTGCCCTATCCAATCTGGCAGGAAGGGCGTGCTTTGAGTACCGTCAGCTAGGGAGTGTTGGCTGGCGGGGCCAAGAAGGAGAGCCTTTTCTGCCATGGTACCTGCCCTTTGGAACATCATTCCTCCTGAGATTAGATTAGCCCTACCTGGGGTCCTGGCTGTGGGTTAGAGCCTGTCTTTTGATTGTATGCATGATGGATTAGATCATGCCCAGCTGCTATGTGTTTTTATTTTTGTTTCATATTATACATTTTGTGTTTATATTTGTTTTATGTAAGCAGCCTAGAGTCACATAAAAGTGAGATGGGTAGCTATATAAATCAAGTAAATAAACAAATAAATAAATAAATAATGGTGCATTTGAAATTCCACCCATTTTTATGGGTGTGTCCACCATATTGACTTTTTTTTACTACACCTCATGGACACTTCTGGTTGCAATCCTAGCAGTAAAATCATAAAGTTTCAAATATATATGACAGGATAACTGGTACAAATTTATTTTTTATATAACCCTGGTTATAGCACTGTAATACAACATCACAACTGTTTCTGGAAATAACACTGGATGAAAACTATTACTTTCATGTCTTGCTTGCAATTTCCCTTTGGGAAATAAGAAGCAGGCTGAAACCAACTGTTGCTTAGTGCAGTAGTCTTTCTTATGTTCTTATTATTGAATGTTTTAAGATATTTCACTGAGGTTTTGGAGTCATTTATAAATGATTATTTTTTTAGTTGATGGGTTTTGTTGGTAACAAAATCTGTATGAAATCCTAAAAAGATAATCATTTGTCTCACACTTAGTATTTAATATTCATTTTGTATTAACAGGATGAGAGGTTTAAAAAACATTAATATAAATAACATAGCTGATATCCAATGAACTTAAATTGTGTAGTTGTTTTCCATGTATAAAAATGTATTTTTCAATGGTGATTGTATATATATTTTTTAAAAAACATACAATGTGATTTTGAAATATAGTTGTTCACTCCATTTGACCCGTGCCAAATGCTTACTTTCACTATTTCTTCTCTAGCACAGAAATGCTTCTCCATGTTAACCACTTGTGATTCTGTAACCACCTGAAACCAGATCTCTCTTGCTTTCAATTACATTGGACTGAAATTATCTTACAAGTCCGTAATTTGTACAAAAATAAAGCATCCATAATTCCCAACTGGCATAGCTATGCTGAAAGAGAATTGCAGTGGAATACATCTGGAGGGCATCAAATTGGAGAAGACTGATCTATGCACATCTTTTCTATATTGTTACGATTCACTTTCCAGACTACCTCTGGTCATTTTGAACTACTAAGGGGTGAAAATGACCTACTAAGTAAAAATAAAATATATTTTAAAAAATATAGTACACTTTCAGTCAAGCATTCTACTTAGCACTATAATTACCTTGAGTCTGTAAATGGGAATTTTACTTCCTACTTCAGAATCATTTTTTTTTTTAAAAGGGTCTTACTGAATATCTTTGCAGATATTATTATATAAGCAGGCAATAATTGATTAAAAAGCAAAATAGAGTTGGTGTGATGGCTATTTATTGCAATTCAAGGGTTGTGATTGCAGTCTATACTGTTGTTCTATTACAAGTTTCCTGAACCCAGGTGACAGAGTGATTTTGACACTGAAGCTTGAATTATGTCTGGCAATATTTTTCTGTTGTCTAATTAAGGGCAAAAAACTAACAATCTAAGACTTGTGCTTGGCTAACAGTCCCAATTAAATTCCATTACCCTGAGAGTTAACAGTCAGGATTGCTGGTCATAATAGCTATAGGGCCACAGGTTCCACATCTATGTCCTATTACTTTTATTTACAAAGAGGGGATTTTGAATCATGTATGCTTATAGTCCAAGGTTGCTTAATAAGGTGATGGAATTTCTGATCTAAGCTCTGACTTTTCTGTTAGATAAGTCTCTACTCAAATAACTCATTGTGTGAGCATGGAACAAGTAATCGTATCATCCTGTCATGTGATTTCCTGGACATACAAGCTCATATTGACACAATAGCAGAAATGTTACTTTTGCATGCAGTGAAATATTAATCACTGAATAGCAAAGCAGTTGGAATTATAACATGATTTACTACTTTTACTCATTGTAACCTTTTAATGGCAGAAGCCAGAAGGAAAGGGGAAATGAAAATCTATTTGTTTATTTGCTTTAGCTGACTATCAATATTATAAGGCTCAGATAATCCAAACTTTTTTATCTTGCAGTGTTAAGAATAAAAAAAATGACCTGTTTTGCCATAGTAAAATATGGGTAGAAGTTTGGAGATTTGAATAAAGTGAATGCACAAATGAGGTAAAACCTGAATAAATTTGTCAGAGGATCCAGACACATTTTTTTCCTATGGTTTGTGCCCAAGCTGGGAATCCAATAAAACACACCAGACAATCAGTGGAGGCCAAAGAAAATATGTTTATTCAACCCAAGGTTGTCAAGTAAAATTGGGTGGCAGCCACACTGGATTGCTCCTCCATCTCCCTTTTTATAGGTTTTTTTAGTTTAAAGATTTAGCCATTACCAATAGAGTGGAATGCTTTAGCTTATTACAAATAAAAGTTTCCTTATCTAGAGTTAAAACAAATGCCTCCTTATTTATAGTTAAAACTGATGTCTCCTTATCTAGAGTTAAGACAGATGTCTCCTTAAATGGGCATTTATCTTTCGTAGGCATGTTTTTCTACACATAAGATATATATCTTCCTTTACATGGGTTTTGCTACATGATGTGCCCATTTGTTTCTAGAATGGCATTACTACTGCCTATACAATCTTTTATCAATCCTTAATTTAAACTTTTTGTAAACATATAAGGAAAAGATTCCAACAGATTTAAGAATGAAAAGTAAAAGAGAAACAACATATAAGTAAAAGATGTTCATGAATAAAGCAACAAAAGAAGAAACAGCAATATTCAATAGAACAATATGACTACAGGACAGATTTTTCAAGTCTTGGGAACTCGTCAGATGCCACAGCAAATATTCTCCAGATTATCCCAGCTAGTGTAAGCATCTTTCTCTGGCAGGCCTATAATGCAGCTCACCCTGGCAAGTCTCCAAGAATTTATATAATATTCTATTGCAATTACTCATGCTTCTGATTATGTGCCATCAAGTCAATTTATTCTTCTTGTCTAGTAGTAATCAAGAGTTTATGTGAGGTAGTACCAGTTCATCCCTGCCCAGATCTTGGGCCTTGAGTTAAAAGAAAGCAATATCACTCTTAAGCTAAGCTGCATGAGAAAACAGCTAATATGAGAAAAACTAAATGAAAAACTAAATGTAGAAACTAAAGGGGATTTCAAAGGCCAGTTTTTTAAAAATCTAAGGCATTATCAAGCCATGCTATGAACAAGAATACAAAAGAGAAGCCATTTTATATGGGAAAGTACAGAGAAAGATGGAATTAAACCACTTAAGCTTCATCACCATTACAATAATCTTCTGCAGTAATACTGTACTTGTTCACAACGTTGGTCTTTTATCCTGTAGTTTTGTCTCTTAATTCCACAGAACCCTCACGCATAAACCTCTCACTGGGACTAAGTTTGTATATGATTTTCTGTCTTTCTATCTTTATTGCCCAGATTAGTATTCATCCTTGATCTTCTAATATCATATCATCTTAGAAGTTGTAAAAAGAATAGTTGCAAGGAAAATGTTTTTCAGTGAGGACAGAAAATGTTGATATTACTGGATCATAAAATCTTTTTATTTTTTATTTTTTTAAAGTACATGGTGGGATATGCCAATCAATAATAAAAAGAATTGCATGTGGATTAAGAGATGGCATTATTTCTTTTCAGTTTTTCAGTTGAATAAGATAATTAATGATAGTACCATGAGGTCTGTTTAGTCAAATTCATTGTACAAAGTCTATCAGTTTTCTTCCAGAGCAACAGAGAAAAATACTCACAATATGGTATAGTTATTTAAAATGTGTCATGTATGAGATTCTTTTTTTAAGGAAGTGTATAAATATTTACCTATCTACAGGGAGATTTTATGGCATTTTTTCTGTCAACTGGTTGGCTGTTACCTTTTTTGCATGAAAATAGATTTCTCTATTATCTGCTAAATTTAATGAATGATAATGAAGAACTTATCTGCTAGGTACAGAGTTGCTCCAAATGAGAATAATGTTATGATTTTTTCTGCTAAACATTGCCTTAAAATACTTTTACTATAAGATCTGTCTCAGCCTGTCCCCAAACTGCATCCCTCCAGAAGTTTTGCACTATAACTTGTATTTTCCTTGATTTTTGACCAAGCTGACTGAGACTAATGGAACTTCTCTAGATTGTAAAAGGATGTTCTAATTAGTCCAGTATCTTATATTCAGTAATGACCTAATGATTTCAAGAAACCAATAAGTAAGTCATAAAAGTTGTATGTGTCCCTTAGAGATTCAGTCAGTGGTATGCCAACTTGTGATTATGGAAAACATGAAGATTCAATATAGATACTCTAGAATTTTGAGCTATACATGCACAAGGTTGCACCACATGAGCTCATATCCTGAGAGTGCAGGATTTGGGATTACATGAAAGCCTCCACATGTACAGCTCTACATGTGAAGGTTTCTTTGCTACAAATAGCTGTGCACAAGTTGTTGATGATTATTATCCAAACACACCTTACAGAGTAAGGGGATTGCTCATTGCTACTCACTTGCATGTATTGCCTGAGCAGAGCAACCTTTTTCAGTCATTTTGAGACAGAAAACAGATGAAAACATAGTATAAGTTCTGAAATAGACATATCATACAGAGAAATCTATGAAGTCCCTCCAGAAGCTACCTGTACCACATATGTGATGCAGCCTCAGCCACTTTGTGACTACAGATCCCAAAATGTTGCTTCTTGTCCATCAAAAACTTGACTGCTCCTGAAGTAGTTAATTAATCTCTAACAAAATAATTTATAACCTCAGGAATCTCTGCAACAAATTGAAATGGTGACACTATGAAGTTTGATTAGAAACCAGAGGAAGATGGAGTCAATGACAATTGTAAAATATTTCCTTTTAGATAAGTAGTAGAAGGACCCCTTTTATGTTCATGTAAAAAGAGATTTTAAGGTTGAATTGCTTTCATTAACTAGAGTGTCTCTAGCTCAGTTTCCCAGGCAATAGCCCCAAATTTAATAAATCAATTAATTTGTCTAGGTTCGGACAAGTATCCTGGCAGAAAACAAAGATCCAAGGACAGATAGTGGGGTAGGTTAATTGTTGATGTATGTGTTTGTATGTATATAACATTAATATAAATAATGCTAAAATGATGTTAAAGTTGTGATAACTACCTGTTCATGAATGTTTTGTAAATTAAAGTTGTGCAAAATATTCATGAATTGAATATATAACCATGGCACATCTTATGTACTTTTATTTGTATATTGGTGTAGTAGGAAAAAATCCAGATACTGCAAGGGTGCTGTGTTGTTCATTTCTGTAGAAAGTCATAAAATTGGCCTTGCCTTGCCTTGCCTTGCCTTGCCTTGCCTTGCCTTGCCTTGCCTTGCCTTGCCTTGCCTTGCCTTGCCTTGCCTTGCCTTGCCTTGCCTTGCCTTGCCTTGCCTTGCCTTGCCTTGCCTTGCCTAATTCAGAAACTGCTCAGTCTCAAAAAAGACTCCAAGTGGCTTTTCTCCTATGGATTCAACAGGGACATTTTCTTTTTCATCGTATTACATGTGCTAATCACTTCTGCCAAAATTGTCTATATCATACCCTAAAGCTTTTCTATGAATGGCCATATTAATTAGATAATTATCAATGTCTGTACTTTCTGTAGGTCATATTTCTCTTATATTACTTTTTGCAATCCTCTTTACACTGTCATGACTATATACATAAGCCTCATTCATAATACCTCACATAACCAATGAAATGCAAGTAAATATTTTGACAGATTCCTAAAGTATCACAACGGTGTTGGCACACTAATATCATAGAGAACCGCATGTTTTAGCTTGTTAAAAACATTTTCGCATCTATTTTTTTATTAATTTCAACTGATGCTAAATTATGTTAAAATTAGCTAAGCCACCTTAAAACTTATTTGTCTGATAGCCCCACCTATTTTTGAGACACTTCCTATTTTAGAAACTTGGGTACCTCTGGACAACTGGCATATTTCTGCCTAGTTCTAGAGAACTTTGTTCAAACGTAAACATAAGTATGATTGCATAGTAACTAGTTAATACTGTACAATGACTAGTATAGATTAATAGCATAGTTATAGAAGCATAGTTGTAGAAGTCAGCTGTTTTACTTATTTATTCTTTTTCCAAAATCATCTGTGTTCTGTACTATTTTCTGTCTTTTTCTGTGTAAATCTTACAATCCATTTTCTAGGTTCAGTTGCTGTACTCAAATATAATCCTGAAGCTTCAATTCCCAACTTTTGCTAGCAATAATTGATTTTTGTTTTAGCATATAGAAATTATGGAATTGATTCCAATGGAATGTTCAAAAAGGCTGGATCGCATTTCTCACATACTACTATCAAGATAGCTCCTACCTGCAAGAATGTTAGTACTGTATAATGAAGCTGGTGAGCAGCTTATGCAACTCTGAATGACTGAGAGCAACACGTTTTGTATTATAAAATAATCCATCCCAAAAGAATGGAGCTAAATTCAGAAGCTGCAATTAGGAAAGTTGTACCTTCTTCTGAAATGCACACAAGTCATATAAACTGTTGTAGTCAGTTATAATAGAAGCCAAACATAAAAAGTTCTGTTATGGAACAGTCTAAAGATTGCTGGATATATATTGCTATATATCTCAAAGATCTTACAATAATGCGGAAATCTTTGTCTTCAGAGTGATCTTTTAAAACTGAAGAGGTGTTCATGGTTTTTACAAGAGACAATGAAATACATCAAGACGGAGAAAAGTGTGTTTAATATGTCACATTTAACAAACTGAACTAGAGGAATAAGTGTGATCAAAAGAGTTGGATGAATACATTTGCTTGCATCTGCAATAAAAAGAGAAAGAGAAACAAATGCCTCATACAATGTGTTGAATTAGTAATTACAGCATTCATCCTATTAATATCATATTCTATTGACTATATATGAGAGCCAGTTTGGTGTAATGGTTAAGGCACCAGACTAGAAACCATGAGATGGTGAGTTCTAGTCCTGCCTTAGGCACAAAGCCATCTGGGTGACCTTGGGCCAGTCACTCTTTCTCAGCCCTAGGAAGGAGACAATGGTAAACTACTTCTAAAAAACCTTGCCAAGAAAACTGCAGGGACTCAACACTGGAGTCAGGAGTCAACACTGACTTGAATGCAAAAAAATGGCTATATAAAAATACCTCTGGAAAACAAATATGCTCGTATTTGGCAAATAAGTGATAGTGCCTGCAAGAATGATAGCAATAAAAATCTGCACAGTTAACCTCAACTGTGATATGAAAGTTGTAAAAAAATTATTAGACCTTAAAAAGTGTCTTCTCTTATAGCTTTATATTTTCAGCATGCAATTTTTCAAGTTGTCAATTCTCTTTGTTTTTAATGAAAAAGAAATTCCTGTTCCAGTTTAACTAATTATCAAGAATAGCATAACTGATCTGTGAAAGCATTCAGTGGTGAATAAGTATTCAGTTTCCTACTTAATATTTATCTTTTGCCACCAAGGTAACGTTTGTAAGGCTGAAAGAAAAACCATTACAATTTGAGAAACATAGTGTTTTGCCATCTCATACAACCTCTGTCTTTCGTGCGTTTCTCTACCTAATCTTTCCTTTGATTTCTAGCGAAGTTTCCTGGGTTGTGCTACTTTTAAAGTAGGCGAGTTGGTGAAGTCAGAAGAGCAACAGTTGACTCTTAGCCTGAGGTAGGTCTTTCTGTTAATTTCAAATCTTGTCAAATTAAGAAAATGAATGACTATGAATGAATACCATCGAATGACTGCTGCTTTTCTGTCCTTTACTTAAAATTAATGCAAATTTTACAAGATATGCTGGAGGATTTTGTTCAGCCCTTATCTCTCTTCTATAGGTAGATTCCTTGTTCCATTTCTCTATATGTTTGAATTATCCTTTTATCTTTTTATCTATAAAAATCATGTGCAATAATACTATCCAGTTTTGTTTTGTTTTTTAATGTGATCCACTTCAGATCTTGGACACGGTCCATGTGGTTTCCTTGGCAACATATAGAAGTGGTCTTCTATCTAAGTGCTCATAGTAAAACCTCAATTTAACAGCTCATTCGGGGTAAGGGATGTGTATTAAATCTAAATGTATATCACTTGCATCAATTTAAATTATTTTTGTAATTACATAATTGGCATAAATGGTATTATTTCCAGTAAAACTTTGGTTTAACAAACACCCTCAATTTAATGAACAAATCTTCAATTTAAAAACATTGGTAAATCTTCAATTTAACAGCCATTGGATAGAAAATGTAGATCCATGGAGAATGATCATGCAGTAGTTGTACAAATAAGCTGATGGGAGAAGAAGTGTCTCCCTGTTCACTCAGAGGGAACATTCCTCAGATTTTGAAAGCAGTGACATCTGTAAGGGAAGTCACATGGTCTGATTGCAGGATCCCTGGCAGAGCGCCCAAGGATTGGAATTGGTTTTGATGTCTCTTCAAAGTTGCTGTCACTAGAGTCTCCATAGGCTCTCAATCTTATCCATATTATTATGGTTTCATCTTTTATATTTTGAGAAAACAGTGAACTGTCATTCTCCTTCTCTTTCTCTACCTCTGATGACTCAATGAGGAATAAATGATTGAAGCAAAATGTTACCTATATCATTATTTCTTAGTTTGATATGTCTATCCTTTTCTGACATTGCTTTTAAGAAATATGTGTTAAAAAAGCATTTGGAGGCCTTGGCTGAGCCAGGCCTAAGCTGGGTGTGTTCAGTCTAATGATACCTCATTTCATCTCAAATATGAACTTCCTAGATTTTAAGAGAAAGAGTTATAAACAGTAATGTTAATCTATATCTGTTTACAATTGGGATCTAAATTGTTTATCATCATCATCATCATCTACAATCTCATTATCTCTTTTACAAAGTTAATATACAGACTGAATTTCCTAATTGATTTTTGGTGTAGTTTGTACATAGAAAAGTGTAGAAAAGAAGTTACCAAAGGACATATCAAAATATTATATTAGAATGAACAAAAGGAATAATAAAATGTATTCCCTAGCATGTTATTAATTATTAGAATCATTTAGAAGCAGAAGTTCCTGAATTTCATATTTTTAATTAGTAAATTGACAATGAATATAGCCCGGAAGATCCACACCAGCCAATGAATATAGTCTTATAGAATTTATTAACGTTTGTATCATAGACATGAAATTTGCTTTTTTTATTGAGAATAGTTAAGGGAAATTTATATTTTATTAGCTTGCAAACTTAGAGAAGAATAGCACCTATGATACAGAAATAACTGAAATTGAGTGCTGCCATGTAGAGTTTACATGACAGTATGTAGGTAGCTCAGCATTTTTCTGGGAGGGTGTTGTCTTCTGATTTGTCTTCAAGTGAAGAAATGGCACCAGTGCATTGTTCCTATAGAGTTTGATTAGTCAAGAAATTTGAGTAAGAATCAATAAAATGTGTTGTAAGTTGATTTTCAGTTTTCAGTCTAAAAACCACAAAATTAGTATGTATTCAGTGCATGGAGGGTTTTTTGGTTACATTTTGGCAATAAAAAGGAAACAAATAAACTTTTAGATTCATTCTGGTGGCTTCTTTAGTGCAACCAACAACTAATCTAATACTAATTTTTTTTAAATGTCTGTTAGTGTATGCATGCCTGCCTGCCATAACAATTAGAATATAACCATCTTTTACTTGACTGTCCTGCAGGAAGTTCACAGCAAAGACTTCTGACTGCATAGAAGTAACATCTTGACTGGGTTATCCGATGAAGAGTGTTTCAGAAATTTTAAAAATGTGAATTGATTGATTATTTACTTATTTTGGTTGAATTTTTAAAATCAATACCTTAAATGCAGGAAACATTTTTTTAAAACTATACCCTGCTTTTCTGTCTTTTCTTAAATTTAAAAGCACATATTTTTGCAAAGTTTAAGTGGAAACGTGCATGCACCAACTTAAATATGGGAAGAAAAGAGATTTATAACCTGCTTCTGTGCCTTTTCTGAAAGTTATATATATAGGTACATATATTTTTGCAAGGTTTAACTGGAAACATAAACTCACACCCCTCCAGTCTTCCAGCAAGCAATGAAAAATGACCAGACTTTATTTTGAACCTTTCTGAAACAAAACATATAGTGGTAAAAAACTTTAAACTTCTGTGTGCAAAGGTATAACTACAGGTCTGCAACTGAGCAGAAAAATACCCTCACAATGACTGCAGATATGTGCAAAGCACGTCCTGCAAGGGCAATTTGGGAACATGCCTCCTATGTCCAGAGTGATTACTCTGGGCATGCACAAAGTACATCCTGGAAGAAGAGGTTTGTTATGTATTCGGGCATGCACATAATAATTACTACATAAATGTGTGTTAATAAAGAGAACATTGGTTACATGTTCTGGCACACCCAAGAGAGGTAACATTTGACTCTGAAAGTCCTGTGGGCTTTGGAAAAATAAAGGTCTATAGTTTTAAAGATGATGACCTCAGCGTTCCTCAGAGGAACTTAAAATTTGAGATATAGGACGTTTGTCAGATCAAGCATGTGTACACACAGAAGCATAGTGGCTAAATGGATTTTATTTGGGTGAAGCAAATACAAGTAGTGGTGGGCAGGTTACAGAAGCACATGCACGCACAGCTCTCAAACAGTTCCCAAGTCCTTAAGAGCTTGCCTGGATGGGCTTGCTGATAGTGTCTGATGGAGCAAACAGAGGCATAGTCTGAGTCCCAGTCTGAGAGGTAAGGTGTTGTACCAAGGTTGTCAGCCAGTAATGTCACAAAGGAGCAGTGTTCCCACAAGCAAGGTTTTCAGGAAGCAAACAAACAGTGTTGGGTAAACAGAGCAGCTGTTCCTAACAAAAGATTGCTGGGCAGTGATGGTTCTTGCTGCCACCACAGGTAATCAAGTGCAGGAACATAACAAAAGGGCAGGAAACCACACAGAATGCCTTATGCGCTGCTTGGTGTTCTGAGTTCTTGGGCTGGGGAAGGTCATGGATCCCATCCCTCATCACCTGATGCTGCCAGTTCTGCATGTTCCTCAGCTCCGTCAGCCTCAGGTACCTCATTGCTAGGTTCTCCCTGAGGATGGCATTCATCTGAGGCCTCTGGAGCAGTACCTTCCAGCTCTTTCTAGCATTCGTCTGGGGCATCAGGGGCAGCATCTTCTAGCTCAGACTCTTCTGAATCTGATCTAGCCACAACAATACCATCCAACACCCAAAGCACTCAAGGTCATGTTTCACAGGACTTGCCAGGGTTCAGGCTCCCTGAAAGAATGACTACTGCTGACAAACTGCAATAAAATATCTTGGAGTTTTGATGAAGAAAATGGATGCAATATCATGTAACAGCATACAGCCTGTAAAATGGTGAAGGGCCGCCATTTAGACCCTCTCAAAGGATCCTAATGGGTAAGTAATTAGTTTTTATTTCTTGTTATATAAATACCAGTGGCTGGATGTCACCCTAAATTTGATTTATATTTTGCAGTCTCTGAATTGCCACTTGATAAGTGAACAGTTCAAGGGAGGGCATCATTATTTTGATTACTGCTGCTGTCAGGAATCTACTGAGGATTTTTCCAATCTGGGATGTGGCTGTGATTCTATTCTATTAGAGAGGCCATGCTATTTTCATTGTGATCTAGAGTGCTATAATTCACATGAAGAGTAACAGTTACATAGTGCTTGTAACTATGGCTCTGATTTGTGGGATACAGATCTAGCAAAAAGATGCACATACTTGCATCCGGTAACATAGATGCCTTTCTGAACTCTATATAAACATTATCAATAAAATTATTTTTTATGTCAACATGATCACTTCCCCACAGACTTCAATATGTTGGAATATAAAAACATTCTAAGAGGCATTTATTATATGCTTGGTCATGTAGGGAGTTATGAGGATGCGAATTGCCTATTTCAGGATGACAAGAAACATTACAAAAAACTGTCCAAGAAACAAAGTAAAGACCTGGCTTTCAAGACAGAGCGACTGTTGCTATTCTTACTGGGCTATGATTGAACTAATTCTGAAATTCAGTGGTAATATGCTAGGGACCAAGTTTACAGGTAGAGGATTTTATAAAGATGACTGCACTCATGGAGATACGTGCTGATATCTGCAGGAAACCTGGCTTCAGGCTAGAGAATAGCCAGTAATCATAGATAGAGTGTGCAGGCTATTTAACTAGCAATCTCTTTGTTTGTTTCCAGACAAGTGGCTGATTATGAGGGTTGATGTGAAAATCAAATTCACATAGAACAGAAATTAATTTCATCTGATGAAGTATGACAATGAAAAGTATAACTGTCAGCCTTTCTCTTTGTAAAGTATATGAAAGTTACACCTGGGATATGCTTGGGCCATGCAGAAGACTTGCTGACATGAATGGCAGATATTGATTGAGTGGGAATGAAAGTTTACAGCATTCCAGGGAGCAGCCTTGTGTGTAACCAGGAAAACCTATTTCTGGGGCAACTACCTAAACAGTGATAGAGTCTGTGGACAATGTGGCCTTTAGCAGTGATTACAAAGAGCCCTTTCAGTTTTCAGCACCACTGTGTGATTTTTTGGTGTCCTGTGCTACAATAGTAAACAAATCCCAGCCTGATTATAAGCAGGTTCTTTACATCCAGAGGATGCAGGTGTCAGGTGAAGATATGAAAGACTGACTGATTCCCTAGAGAGGAGTTTAGCCATGGCTATACTTTCTACTGTTTTGACCTGACACCTGATGGGGGTCCTCTGAGCACTCTTTGCTGATCAGGGACAGCAGCCTCAGAGCTGAGGTTTGCACAGCCCCTTACCAATGCAGTCAACATGATTCTCCCTGTAATCTTTGACAATCCTTTTGAAATCAGTCACACAAAGAACATGCTTTTTGATTATATGTGAAAATGAACATGCTGCAAATGCTCCACTTACTTTTTAGAAACTTTTTAGAAAGTTTTCTAGGAATTATAATAATTGTAAACATGGAACAGCTATCCCTCTTTTCCCTTCCATCTGGGGATATGGTGAATTTTTGGACTATAATGGAAGACTGTTAGCTCTGCTTTTCCTGGATCCATTGTGAAGTTTTTAGATCAACAGATGGGAGATAAGTGGCAATTGCAATACCCTCATGCAGGGACCTGTGGACTGCACTGTGTTTTTTCTATGAACCAGTCTAAAGGGATGTCCTATGAACAGATTCCAAAACTGTACTCTAAGGATAATATTAAAAATGACCAAATCGTAAAACAGTTTTTAAAACCTGTAAGGGTTGCACAAGGACCTCAGGCAAATAAGCAGTATCAACATATGCAGGGGTGCCTGCTATGCTGCAAAATAAAAAACAAGGCATATTGCTAAGTTCTTTTTAAACTCACCATAGAGTAAGTTTGGGCACAGCACCAACCACATGATGATGTCCAACTCAAAGGAATTGTTCAAATTTCCTTTTGTGTTCTACTGTGAAGTTTCTGCATATGAGTTTATTGAGACAAACCGTCTCAATAAATCTACATGTATTAATGTATTTGTTATCTGTTTTACTACAATTTAGTAAAACAGTAAATTTCTGGTAGTGGCAATGTATTCATATAAATGCCCTTTCATGCTTTCAACCTTTTCACTCCAATTTATGTATGGTTGGAACTATACAGGCTCCTGGAGGCTGAGCAGTGTCCTTACTTTTCATGGATCAGCTGTCTTAGATATCCATCATACCCTTTGGAATTATGAGAGATGGAAGTACATCTTGCAAACTCTGGTTTTATCATTTTTTTTCACAAACTAAGCCAATGACCCAACACCATAATATTTCCATTTCATCACATCGCAGTTATTCTCTCTCTAGCAAATCTATTGTTGTTGTTGTTGTTCAGTCATTAAGTCGTGTCTGACTCTTCGTGACCCCATGAACCATATTGCGCCAGGCCTTCCTATCTTTCACTGCCTCCCTGAGTTTGCTCAATTTCATGCTCATTGCTTCAGTGATGCTATCTAGCCATCTCATCCTCTGCCGAGCATATCTATGGCATAGACATAATTTGATATATGAACTCCTGTTTCATGGCCACATTCAAAATTGTAAATTATGTATCTCACACCTATTTCTGGTAGAGGCAGTGTATTCATATAAATGCCCTTTCATGCTTTCAACCTTTTCATAGTATTGCCCAATTATTTGTTTAATTTTTTTGTGGGGACTTAAGACATACACCCCACATGTGCCACAACATATCCTTATGAAAAGTATTCACTCCCATTGCCAGTTGTTTGTGACTTTGGAAGGGGGACTTAGAACAACAAAACAATTTGCACTTACCTCATTTTGTCCTCTCCACATCAATTTCACTACACTGTTGCTTCAGGCATGCATGAAAGTGATATGGGCACCCGTGAGTAAATTTATGGTGATAAGGGGTATATCAGAATTCACAGAAATAGTGTTCACTCAGATGTTTTTGATTCTGTGGCAATGATTGTTATATCACAATATAAACAATGCTTTTTCTTGTTGAGGCCTTCCTATGACAAAAGCACCCCACCAACGTGTATAAAACAAAACTTTTTTGGTTACACCAAGATACTTTTCAAAGGCATATATCTTTGAAAAGTCAATTTCTGTGGAAATATTCATTTTGTTATGGAGATGTCTGGCTCTAGTAATGATTTTTTGTTTTGTAAATGACCTGCTGGCTAACAAATACAGACTGCAAAACAGAAATTCATACTTTACATTGAAATTGATTAGATGGCTTTTTTTTCCCCTCCTGGTCTTGGCTGAACAGTGTAGTGCTTAAATTCCTAAGACCATCCCCTCTCTTTGTCAAAACAGCTGTGACCACTCCACTATATTAAGTGTTGTTTTAATCTTGTATGGCACCCAGAATCACATACTGTTATGAGATGGGAAGCCACATAAATAATTTAAATAAATAAATCTATGTTGCTTTGTAACTTGCTTTCAATATGCTTCAGGAACTTGTCAGCATTTAAATCAACCTAACCTAAGAGAGTGTGATTCAGCCTCTGTATCCATCCTGAGTGGGCAAAATTGATTTGGCTCAATGTCCCTATAAATATTACTTAAAAGATTATGTATCTGTTCGTGAATCACAACTGTATCATGTATGAAGGAACAGATAGAATCAGTTTGCAAATCTCCAGCAGTGGTAGTATTCTATGGCACTGTAATTGCTAATAGGTCTCCTTGTCTATATCCTTTCCAAATACCCTTCCATTAGACTCTGCATGTTCATCAAGTTTGAATCCTATGCTGTTGCACAGAATTGTTTTATAGCCACTGGTGGGGCTTCTGTGCTGCTTACACAGCCTGAGGCATCCCAAGGAAATCTTCCACCTTTTGCTTTTTTTACCTGGTGGCTCTGGATAAGGCAACAGAAACAAATAGCACTTCAGCAAAATCACAGTAGTGCAACACCTCGTTCCTTAAGCCTGTTGTAATTAGATAAAACTCAGCAGATATCTATACAATCTTTCATGTGTTGCATTGGACGTAGAAGGCTGGGATCCCCAGTAACAAACTATCACCATTGTGTATCAGTGGGCATTGGCAGTGCTACAAATATTTGATCATCCAACAATCTAAAGAAAAAAGAAAAGAAACACAACAGAAGTCAGAGTTGCTTCAGGAATGCTTGAAAGGAACCTGAAATTCTACCAATATTTATTTCTGTGAAAAATGATTACATTTATAGGTTTTCAGACATTGTGTGAGTCTGATATTTCATTCTGTTAAAAAAGGGAAAGTTCACATATTATTTGTCTCTAACAAGGTTACTTCTCAAAAAAAGTCATATCTCCTTAAATTAGTTGTGTTCGTTCTCAAAAACGTTCTTACCTGTGAAATAGTACCTCGCAATGGAGGCGAATATGTGTAGCTCAGGGTTGAACTGTGGAGTCCTTGGGGTTCTCTGACCTTGGTTCTTTTCTTGCAAACGTTTCATTACCCGGCTGGGTCCATAAACCCCGAACTAGCGAAAGAATCCATATCAGCTGTATTACACAACACACCCAACTTAACCAAATACACCCAGATCGAAATACCCATAATCATGGACCTCATCAACCTCTGCCTCACCACCTATTTTCAGTTCGATGGACAAATATACCAACAAATCAGAGGCGCATCCATGGGATCACCACTGTCAGGACTCATAGCAGAGATTGTAATGCAATGCCTAGAAGCTATAGCACTGCCACACATACAGCCTAAAATATGGATCCGGTATGTAGATGACACATTAGTTATAATAAAAAAGAAGCAACTAGAGAAGACACGTGAAACCATTAACAACATCTTCAAAGGAATAAAATTTACCAGAGAAGAAGAAAACAACAACACACTACCCTTTTGGATATCCTCATCAGCAGAGGAAACAACAGGAAATTAGAAACCCAAGTTTATCGGAAGACAATCCACACCAATCAAGTATTCCACTACCAAAGCAACAACCCGACCTCCCACAAGAGGAGCTGTGTAAGAACATTATTCAAGCGAGCTCAAACGCATTGCAGCAACCCAGAACAGCAGAAAAAGGAAAAAGATCACCTATACAACATCTTCCAGCAAAATGGATACCCACGTAATTTTATCAAAAAGTGCCTGACCACTCAACCTACTACAACACAACCCACACAAGCCTTGAAAAGGATCACACTGCCATACATCAGAAACATCTCAGAAACCACCAACAGATTATTACAACCATATGGCATCTCTGTAGCACACAAACCAACAAAATCACTCCAAAATATCCTAAGTAAACCAAAAGACCCAGTTGCCCAAGAAGAAAAAGCAGGAGTATTCTACAACATACAGTGTAAGGACTATAACAAACACTATGTAGGACAAACAGGCAGAAGACTAGCAGAACGCATCCATGAGCACCAACTAGCAGTCAGAAGACATGATGAAAATTCCCAATTGCACAACACATGGACAGACTCAACCACAGTTTTAACTGGGAAACTGTCAGCATTTTAGACCAAGCCAAATCCAAATATGCAAGAGAATTCTTGGAAGCCTGGTATTCAGACAAGGCAGCAATTAACAGACACATAGAGATAAACAGCATCTACATACTATTCAAAAGAGACAAAAGACCAGAAGATCGCCTCACCAGCATTCAATCACCAGCAGTCATCTCCAGCAATCATCACCCAGATAAGCAAAGGTCACCACCAGGCACACAATCAAGCAGTCAACATATGCTAATCAATGAACTACCAGAAGAGCAAAGCAGAACCCCCACCCCCACCAGCACTGGCAAAGCAGGCCACAGCAGATAAATAGAGAGCAAACCTCATCCCATTTTAGCACTGAAGATGTTACCTAGCTGGGTAATGAAACATTTGCAAGAAAAGAACCAAGCTCAGAGAACCCCAAGGACTCCACAAATAGTACCTCATCTGGACAAGGTAGAAAATCTCATATGGATACAGTCACTTATGCTCCTACCTTTATCCTTCATGTTGATGTCACAAAGCATACATATAACCTAAATTCTTTGAACTTTTGCAAAATCAATCAGACCTGGGAAGATTAATTTGGATAATATGTTGCTTTGCTTTGATTAAGTTGTATCTGTCTGTTTTACATTCCGACAGGATTAGCAAAAGAAATAAAACAGATTTAGTTTAATGTCTGTTATAAAATTCAATGGGAGAACGTTAACATCTTCTCTTGGTTGACAAGAATAGCTGTTTGGCCTACCAGCTTTTCCATATTAACAGGCCATTAGGCCCCAATGCATTACTAAAAGCAGATCAGTGGCTTTCTGAATGTAACATAAGAAAGTTGCCATTTCAGCAAAAGTGTCCATTGTGAAATATAACTTATACAGCTTGGTGGAAATATTTATTACGGACCAAAGGGCCTTGGGTCTGGAAAATCTATACCAAAATTTTTAATAAGTTCTGTTTCAGTTCAGCCATCAACTTGTTCTTCTTAGTCATGTAGACAAACCATCAGACAATAATGAAGGACTTTTATGATACAGACTTTCAGAATCTGTGTCATGCTAACAACTTTAAACCTAACAGTTTCTAAAATAACAGAAAATAAGGTGAAATTAGGGGGTTGGTTTTAGAAGCAGCCTGAAGTACAATTTTCCTAATCTTTTCTAACCTTTTGCTGTGTGGCAGAACCTACATAATGAGGCAGGAAAGCTCTGTCCTGCGCAGTTTCCTCCCAGAGGCCGCATGTGTCAAGAGTGTGCTGTCTCTTCTGGCTTTTCAGTTTGGAAGCTGAGGGTCAATCTAACATCAAACAAATCAGTTTCCATGCTGCTTGGAAAAAGGCCCCTTCTTCTACCCAGGCATGACAAGCCACGTAACCAACTTCCCCCTTTATTATGTGACAGATCTTTACTCTTGCAAAGTATACTCTACATCCTTAGTGTAGTCACTCTGAACATGCCCAGACACATTACTGACTTCCCCTTGGAGGACATATTTTCTGCATGTCTGTAGTGATTATGAGGGCCTATGTTTGCATAGCTGCAGACCTGTTAAATTTGTGCACCCAGGATTTTTTTTAAAAGTACTAGTTTTTGTTTTCCTTTAAAAAAGCTCAAAATAGGGTTTGCTCAATTTTCATTTTTTCATAACTTGTTGAATGGTTGGAGGGGTAGGTGTGTGCTTTCAGTTAAGCTTTGCAAAAATATGTGCATGTATTTGACTTTCAGGAAAGACCAAAAAAATCCAGGCTGTAGTTTTAAAAGTTCTACTATTTTTCCTGTATTTAAAACTGGTTTTAAAAACTCAACAAAAATAAAAATTAGGGCTTTATTTATTTCAAAAGTGGTCAAAATAAGTTTGGTTCAAAATCCAGGTTTTCAATATGCCCTAGGGTTATCAAAAATCAATACAATCAGGTGGACGATTATGTTAAACATTCACTTTAGGGCTGGCAAGCAGCCTTTCCTGATGGCATCACATCTGGTAGAGTTTGTAACCTGAAGATGATGTCACTGATTAGGGCAACTGATACATTCCGATTGTAAGCTTGTACACACTATACCTACTGGCGTGGCTCTAGTTCCTTATAAGTCAATTGGGGTTTGGAAGCAGTACTTCTTGTGGTGGCCCCCACTTTATGCCATAACTTTCCTCCAGAAGCCAGATTGGCACTAACTCTGCTGCCCTTTTGATATATTGCAATATGAGGTTGTTTTACTGGGCTTTTGGGAGTTGATATTCATCCCATAATATTTATCATTTTTATTTTTATTTTTTATGTTGAATTTGTATTGTGGCTTTTAAATATATTTATGTTGTAATGTTATCATTGGTAGCTCCCAGGGTTGTATGATTTTGGCAGTATGTACATGAAAAGGTAAGATGTGTCAAATCTGCAGAATTCCAGAGCAGTGATTTCTTTTTCTTGAATGTGTGAAAACAGGGCGATGCCCTTGTAAATTCAGATTTGGGATGACACATCAAGGTGCCAGCAGAGTTAGATTTTATACTTCTTGCATGCATTATGGTGGCCAACATTTAGGGACAGCATCTGTTTTAAAGTCTCAGCTTGGATATTTTGCATATTAACTTTATTTTCTTCAGAAATTATTATGGAGAACAGGTAATAAAATATGCTGCCACATTTCAGATTGTAAATGTGATGATTAATACACTGCTTTCTTAAATGTCAGGATTCATAAGATACAAGAACAACCCCATGATTTGTGGCAGTGACTGCAAGACAGCATGTTGTATTTAATTGCTTTTAATAAAGAATGAACATGATTTAGCTAATGAAGCTGCTATGTGGGATGAAAATAAAGTTCCCTTCCTTCTCTCCTATGTATCCTTTTTCAGGAGTCTGGATGGTGGGAAGACATTTGGCACTATAGATGTCAGATTTATCAACATGGGGAAGACTGAGGATGGGGAATCAGATCAGATCCCAACAGATGGGCAGGAACAAAAGGTAAAAACACAGGTCTGTGCACAAATTAAATTAGACATCAGATATTCCAGATACCTGTGTATTTCTCTAGTCGTGTCAGGTGTTAAGTTTGTATCTAAAAATAAAAATTAAGAAGTAATTTATAGAGTAAAATATAACTCTGTATAACTTTTCAAAAATATATATCCTAACATGATATAACAAAGCTGTATCTGGTATAGAATTTTAACAAAATTAAAATAACTGATTTTAAAACAAGTGAAATATAACTAGCTTAGAACAGTATGAGTTGGGCTGCTATCCTGTTTCTCCCCACTCCTACTTAACATAGAAATGGAGTTAAAGCATTTTAAAGGTTTGTTGTTGTTTTTAAGAAAAGGCCATGTTATTGATGAATGTATGGTAACCTCTTTTTTTTCTCTACTCTCATTTTGACCCACCCTAGCTTCACATATTTTAGAATACTCCACCAAATTTAGCAATATAAGGAGTACAGCTGTGAAAACAAAGGAGGGCATTTTAATTCTCAGTCTTAAGAGTTGGTCTTCTAGCCTTTGCTATTTTAGGAAAGAAAGCATCCTACTTTAAGATGCATTTCTATGATTGACACTAGGCAAAAAAGTTATGGCTAGTTACTTTTCTCGAACAATTGGCTATCATTGTTTTAACATTCATGGCTTGACAATATAAGCTCTGCATGGGTGAAAGTATATTTCTTTATGCTACTTTAAGCCAATTTACTTTGAGGCAGTTTAATTAGAGAAGTCAGTGCATCAACCTAGCACATTGATCTACAGCCACATAAATTAGATCACTTATTTAGTCAAAGAGTTTCAAAGCACACTTTCTTTGGTGAACAAAAAACAGGCTGAATATTGTCTGTGAAGCAGTTTGCTGGGGGAGAGAGAGAGAGAGAAAGAGACAGATAACTGTGGACAATGTGAAACAAGATGAAAAGAATGTCTGACAATGTGTGCTGCCCCCCCCCCCCATGTTCTAGTGAGCCTCTTAATGGGATGGAGGAATTGGTCTTCTGTGGGTTCTGTGAAGTTTCCAACTATTGCTCAGAAACATGAACAATTATGTATACTGTTAGCCAAAAGGAACAGCAACAATTCTTAAGTGTCTTTTGAATAAAGATAATAATTTTTCTAAAGCAACCTTTAGTTCCTGAATTCCTCACTTTGTAAGAAATTAAATATTTTCTCCCACTCAAATTCACACTTTGACATTTTAAAGATATTAGGGAAAAGAAACAGCATGCACTATGGTATTAAACTAGGGTAGTGCATTATACCAAATTCAGTTTGACTGCTTTGTAACACTTGTTTTTACTCTATGTTATGAATTTATGTTTATATTTACTAACTTTATCTTGCAGTGTGCCTTGGTTTATTCATGTTCATCTCCAGAAAACATAATTAGTAAAGATAATTTACCATTATTAAATGCAGGTATGTATGTTTCATTTATAATGGTGGGACTAACTAATGTTTAACACTAACCTTTGTCTATAACCAAAGGATGAGCTAACTTCAGGCTCATATGATTTCTGACAGCTTCTGGTAGGGGTCAAAGTGTGTATGCAAATGTCTTGCTAATTGTATAATCATCTCTCTACTGATATGCAGTCCCCCTGGTTTTTGTAGCTTCGGTAAATGCTGTCATCCAGAAATTCTTTTTCAGAAGCAGTAGCTACTGTTACAGCTAAGGGGAAATCATTTGAAACTGTTGGAAAATGTATTCATCCCCTGTGGAAATTCTGTGAAATCATCTACTCAATTTCTTTGCTGACTTCATATTCAAGGCCAGAAATTTTAGTTAAAGCATATTAGTGAAACCTGGAATGTACATGATGATGGTTGTACAGACCAAACTATCAGAGTATAGGCAGTGTGGAACTGGAGTTCCAATTTAAACCAGTAAAGCTTTCTGTGTCAAAGAAAAATTTTCCAGCAGCAAAGGTAAATCACTGAGAATTTCAAGCTATAAGTTTGTTGCATTGCAGAGAGCAAAGCTCTGTCTTTCCAACACTATTCCCTTGGACAGTTGAACTTTTCCCCTAAAGTATCTTTATCTTCTTTGGACTGTGAGTCAGTTTATTGGCCCTCACCCAGCCCATTACTGCAGTCTTCATTAAGATTCTTTCCAGCAAGATAGCCTAGATCACTTGGGCAATACATTTTATCACAATAACATGATGAATGTGATTTCCTATTGGGTTTTTTTTCTTCTATAGTATGTGTTCCTTTATATAGTTATTAGCAGACATGCAAGAGAATTATGGAACATACACACAAACATGCACACACCTGTTTAACCTCTGTATCTTGAACTGTTCATTGTATTCTTTGCCATTCTGGATATATAATGAGGAAGTTGGAAACATTCCCTTGTGGATTATAAAATCTCTCAGGCTGGAAGGCCATTGGCTTTATTCTTGAGTTTCTTCTTAGTATATTCCTTCCTTAGTAGAAGGAAGCCCAAATCCTTCATGAATTATGAAGCCTTTGTTGGGGAACAAGAATGAGAAATAATAATAATGTATTAAACTTGTATTTTACCCAACTTTCAATGAATCTGGGTGGTTATGAATTGTTAATCTAATAAGTGATTGTTGTATTTCAATTCTTATTTTAAAGCTTTGGGGTTTTATTGTTAATCATGTATCAATTTCAAATGTTGACATTAAAATAATATATGTGTAAGAGTACAGAAATGGCCTTGAAGAAGGCATCAGCAATCATTACATAAACATCAGCTTAGCCTTGGAAGGGAGGAATGAGTGAGAAAGAAACTCAAGATTGTCCCACCTTGATTCTCTTTGCTATAACAAGGGGAGAGAGTAACGTATGTCTTGGTTTTATACTGTATACTGTGTGGTACCTGATACTTGCAGTAATTCTGTTACTATACCCTACAACAATAAGTTCTAGTAGTATTTGTAGAATCTCTTTCCTAATCTAGCCTATCTCAAAGGGCTGACAGTTACCCTACCTGTATTCTATTTTTTTTAAAAAAATCAAATTCAAATAGAGAAGATTCCAGAAAGGATAATGACCCTGTAAAGAAAATAAGGGACTTCTTTTAATAATTTGACTTTCCAAAAATTAAGTTTCTTTTCTGCTCTTTACTAGCAAGTTCTCTTTATGAGATATGTTATTAAAGCCACTAATGCAGAGGAATTTTTAATTATCTTTGTTTAGAGGTTTCCTCTGAAGTATAATGTAATTTAATATTTAATTTTAGATTTTATCTTCCATAATCCCCCAGACAGCATAATAACAAAGTTGAACACATCTGAAGGCACTGATTGGGAAAGGCTAGTTTACACAAATCACTATAAGCTTTTTTTGCATATTCTTCATGGATATATGAGCAGATATTAGAAGTATAAAATGAAAGCTTTCAATAATTGGTAATATATATCATTGAATCCATATATGTAACTCTTTTAAAAAGTAAAGCTAAAGAGTTACTGAGTGGCCCCTAGAACTTAGTTCAGTTTTTTAAAAAATCCAAAGCAGCTTTAAAAGAATTTAAACAATTTTTTTTTCAGATTTTGAAAATGTGTACATTGTATAAAGAACTTGTTTTGGATTAGATTAAATTTCTGTTAAATCTTAGGAAAAAATTAATAAGAAATACTACTTAGTTCAGTAATTAACTAAGTAACATTATAGGGTTCTGAAGTACCCTGCATTGGCTTTTGTTATATAACAAGACCAGCCCAGACTTTATTAGGGTTGGTGGGTTTTGTTTGTTAATGTATTGATCAGGTTTATGAAACATATGTCCTGTTTATTAGAGCTCATCATTGTTCTTCTTTTCCTTGTTGTTTATTTAATTTGGTATGTTTACAATAAAAACAAATGTAAAACTGAGACATTAAAAACAGTTAAAATAGCAAATAAATAATAATTAAAACAGTTAAAATCTGCAATTAAAAACCAATACAAAACAATGTCTTTTACAGGCTGTTTAAAGGCTAATAAAGATATTAGCTCCCTCAACACTTCAGGGAGTGCTCTCCAAACAGCTGAAGGGACAATATGAACAGCTTGCTCCCAGGTCATGTCAACTGTAGGCCAACCTCCTCAGAAGATCTCAGTAAATATGGAGGTTCATATAAAAAGGGGCATTCTCTCAAATGGCCTGCAGGACTTTTAAGGTAGTGATCGGCACATGGTGTTTTCCTAGGAAATTAATGGTAACTAATGCAGTGCTTTTAGCATAGGTATAACAAGGTCTGTTTACTTCTTCCAAAATCACCATGGCTGCTGAATGATGTACAATGGAAGTTTCTGGACAAGACACAAAGATAGTCCCATATAGAACACTGTACTGTACTGAAGGTTAGAAATTACAAGCATACACATCAGTTTTAAGTACATTATCTTGCAGAAATGGATGCAGTTGGCATATTGCCTGACCAGGGACTCCTGACTGTTCAATCAAAACAGAGATTCAAATCCAGAAGCACAGGAATGTCCTGTCCAGAACAGGCAAATTTACCTCCTCTCTGGAATTACGAGAAACTTCATCTTGTACAAATTCAATTTCAGCCCATTATGAAGAGCATGCGAGGAAGCCACACCATTTCCTGAAATAAAAAATAGATACTCATGTAAAAGGTTGCGGGAAGGCTGGGAATATAATTGAAGAGAGAGTAGGTAGTTTAGTTTATATATGGCAATTTATTTAGTAGTTTAGTTTATATATGGCAATTTATTTATTTATTATTAATTTTATATGCCACCCATCTCCCCCAGAGGGTGACTCTGGGCAGCTTACAATTAAAAACCAAGACAATAAAAACAATAACAATATAAATATCCTCCAATTAAAATCACAAGTAACAATTCTATAAAAGCCAGTATACAATTCAAGATGATGAGGGGAGCAGTATCAATCATCCCACCAGCCAGTTCCAGCAATGCAAGCCCCCATCTGGCCCCCAGACCATCTGGCATAGCCATGTTTTTACACCTTTTTGGAAGGCCAGGAGAGTGCGGGCAGCCCACATCTCAGGTGGCAAGCTCTTTCACGGGGCAGGGGCCATGGCAGAAAAGGCCCTGTTCCTAGCCCCCGCCAGCCAAAACTCCTTGAGTGGTGGGGTCCACAACATGCCATTTCTGCTGAACCAAGTGGGGTGGGGTGGATATAACAGGGGTGAGACGGCTCCTTGGATAACCAATTCAGCTCAGGGGTCAGAAAACTTTGGAAGAAGTGCTTCAAATTATTCAAGAGCTCTGCCTTAAGGAACTTGCAATGAATGAGGGTTGGAAATTCCTATAGCAATTTCCAAGATTTTCTGTTTGTTCCAGGTTTAGTATTAAATATACTTTGCTGAAGTCTGTATAATTCTTGCTTCCTTGATCTCACCCAGTTCTATGTGGGGCTTGACACTTGGTATAGCACCCAGTGTTAAATCTCCTATTAAGCTCACCCAATAGTTTTAGGTGGATACTGAAAAGCACTGGAGAACAATGGTAACCTGAGGGTCACCGTATAATAGCTCCTATTTCAAGAAGAAACTGTCTCCTAGTGATACCATATGAAATCTACCTGAGAGATGGGAACAGAACCACACCATACCTTTGTCTCCAATTTCCAATTCTCAGACAATTCAGGAGGATAACATGATTGACTGAAAGCTATTGAGAAGTCAGAGAGGATAATCAGAGTACATTCTCTCTGCTGATCTCCAAACAAAGGTCATTCATTAAGCTTACTAAGATAATTTCAACCTGATAGCCCATTTTTCTAAGACAAAAAACAGTGGGTAGATGCTTTACAGTGAGAGATCCAAACTTCAACTGAGGAGGAATTTCCTGACTGTGAGAGCTATTAAGCAATAGAACAGTCTGCCTCCTGAAGTTATAGGTGCTCTGTCACTGGAGGTTTTCAAGAAAAGACTAGACAGCCATTTATCCAGAATGGTATGAGGATTTCTGCACTGGGCAGGGGGTTAGACTAGAAGATCCCTTCCAACCCTGTGATTCTATTATTCTATTTATAATGTTAATTAAATCTAATAAATTTTCAGCTAAAAGTGGCAAGCCAAGTTGGTAAGGATCCAGAGAACAAGTGGGTAATGTACCATTTCAACAGGCTGTCCAGATCCTCTGGTATCAAAAATTGAAATTGATCCAGTCAATCTGTAGAAGAGGAATAACTATACATCTCCATAGCTCACCGTATATCAAAGTTGGCATCCAGACTAACCTGAATATGAGAACTTTTCTCTCTTAAAAATCACTGAAAGTATTGTAGTGAGCCCCATAAAGTTCAGTATCAGAACTCTACAAGGAGGAGGTATGGTTCAAGTCAGCCTGAAACAACTCAGCAGTCCATGACATTGTGATACAAATATGTGCAGGAAAAAAAACTGCTTCTTTGCTGCATAGTGTCATTACGTAGACCTTCTATGGGGGATTATGTTGTGCCATGTTAGATTAAAGTGAAGTCTTTCTCCACCCACACTCTACTCATCTATCTTGCGCTTCAATTCCCACAGTTCTTCTATGTGCCACAGGTTAATTTCTGAAGCAGATTGGAAAAGTAGTTAGGAACAATTGTGTCAACCACCCTGGCAAGCTCCCTATTCCAGATACTAACAAGAAAACTGAGAGAATTATTAGTGGAACCCTCTTCCACCCACTCACCCATACCCAGCACATCATCCTAATATTTGAGCCTGCTCATTTATGTCCTCAGTGAGAACTTTGGGTTGATTTGTTTGATGATCACTTTTTTCTTTTCTTGGCTGTCTATGCTGCCCTCAGAAGTCTTCTCCAACACCAGAATTCAAAAGTGTTAATATGTTTCCTATCCTGCTTCTCCAAAGTACAACTTTCACTTACCTGGGTAATATATCCACTGTAATAATCTTTGGAAAACGTTACAGCTGCAGTTAAGCAATTCCATAATGTTTTCTCTTTTACAGTGTTAAAAAACCCAATCTGTAAATTATATAGATTCCCCACTTCTGACAACAATTGGATGTGTATACGAGAACAGATGTTTGAGAGCAATCTTTCTTTTCATGTTCCCAAGGAACTCATCAGCCTACACATAAAGGAGGATCTGAGAAGGTAGGTGAAACGAAAATGTTAAAAAATGTGCTGTTAGAATGGTTTTTAGAAAATTGCTGGTGGTAATTGACTAAAATATTGATTATAGTAATCAACTAAAATGCTTGAACTCACATATAGAAATTTAGAATTCCAGTCCGCTCAGCTCCTGTGGAGGTAAACTGGAGATAATGTAAAAGAATCAAACTATTGCTAAGGGACCAACGCAGGCATTACAGCTGAGGCAAGTTGCAGCTTACGCAGAAAATCTTTTGTAGCTTTTCCTGCCCTGGAGAGTCCAGTGGCCTGCCTGGATTGGGTGTGGCCAATCCAGAATCTGAAACTGTTTTACTGCCAAATACTCCAAGTACTTTTCTGAATTAGTGTGAACAGAGGAACATAATAGAAGTCTTCAAGCAGTTTAATTACATTATTCTAGCCAGCCAGATTTCATATGTTCATATTTTGCATGTTACGAGTTAAGCTTCTGAGTAGGATTTTCTGATAATAATCAGACCATTAATCTTCTTGTAGGTTTATTCATACAAAGAAGAAAATGTATTAAGCCATTAGAAGGAAGTTTACATTTTAATGTGTTTCTTTTTCTTAACTTAGCTCTTTATTATACTGATATTACAAATCAACAAAAGACCATTGTACAATTTTTAACTTCATAGAGAAAGAACTCTAGTATCCTTCTATGAGACAATATCCCCCTAGTAGATGCAGGCAGTCTAGAAGTTGATAGCACAGTTGATAGTATCATACTTTTTTCTTTTCTGGTAGATATCCTCTATTGAAGCAATAAAACTGTCTGCATCTTCATGTGAAATCCAATTTGAACTAGATTTAGATAACACATTTCTACTTCAAACTAATAAACCATAGGTGCCAGCAGGTAGGAAAAGATGGAGCACATGACAAAAGGTGAACCATGGTGTCATATGCAAATACCATAACTTGCAACAGCCATTGGGACACGGCTACATAAAGGAGGAATTTGCATCATAATATCAGCACATGAATCATCATTTTGATGTGAAGTTGATTTCCTGTCCTACATGAACACATTGCTTAAACAATTAAGTCTATAATAACCTAGAATGAGAGGGCTAAGTAAGGTTATTTTTTTCAGCAACGACCTTGAAGTGGTATGTTTTTCTGTGTTTATTTGGTAAGTATTTGAAATTACTAACAATCTCAAACATTTACTAGAATTAGCAATAGCCACTTATATTGTCTTCTTCAGCAAGCTTTCACCAACCCTAATATCTAACAATCAAGAAGAAACTCAAAGAAGTATGTAGCTTCAGGAATTTAGCCTGAATCAACAGATGTAAAAACCAAATTTCACCCAGCACAACAGGAACCTCTGGAGTTTTCTGTATTCTGTAATGCAACCAAGCTGTTGTAGTTGTAACAGTAAAAGTTTGCCATGTGTTTTCATTTAATACTGATATGAATGTTTCAATTATGTCAGTCTCCAGAGTTAATAGGAAGCTGGCAATTTGCTAAAGGATTTCCTTTTGTAACTCCATGAAGTGACTGTCTTTTATTAGCCTGACATTTTCACTCAGCAGGTGCATTTGCCAAGATGATTAACCCAGACAGATATATCCTGGTATTTTATATTAAAAGTGAAAGTAAGATTTACTTAAAGTGGTTTGTTAATTTTTTTTTAAATTGAAAATTTGAATATGCCATTATCATCATCCAAGTCAAACTATTTTAATCTGGGAATTCATTATTTGTTAAAGAGAGTTTTGGGGGTTTTTTTAAGTGATGTTGGTAGTTCTATTTTTCCTAGATTCCATAGCATATTTTTCAGTATTAAACAATTAGATGTGGATAGAAACCATCTTATTTTCACATGAAAGCTGGAGGACATTAGTATAATTTATAAACATTGATAAAGTGTAGATTCAAAAGATAACACCTCATCAAACAGTAATATAAATGGAAGGAGATAGATAGGACATGGGTCTTGAAGATACTGATTCAAGACTTACTTCCATTTTTTTCCTCTGTAAAACATAGAAATAACAGAGTAACTTTTGTGTGTCTAAGTCAGTCTATCAGCCTTCTAGAATGTAGATATTTGGGGATTATCATTCTCAGAATTCTTATTCAACACAACTGAATTCTAATAGTTCCAAGACACATGCCAGTTTAAGGAAGCCTGTTCTGCAACTGCATGCATTCGAGCATTTCCTCCAGGCTCTCCTTACCCTACTGAAGGATACCTTCAATTAAAACTGGATCTATTTCTATGCAAAAAAGTGCTTTATTGATTAGGCCCGGGATAATGTTATATATAAATAAGAATGGTAAAACTAGCTGTTGAACTATAGCTGTTAACGACTTCATTTGTACTAACATCTTTGTAGCATTGGATTGATAAAAAAGATTATTATGGTTATGATTATTTTGCTATAGGAATCAGGACCTTAAAGAACTTGGGGAACTCGCTCCACATTGGGACAATATGCGTAAAAATGTTATTGCACACTGTGATCAAATGTTGACCCTGTACCAAAATATGCTTGCAGAACTTGGAAAATATACAGGTCAGAAAATGCCTAAAAATTAAAGTTATGATTTTGTGGGTTTTTATTTTACAGAACTAAGTTTCATACAACTTATTTGTTACTGACTATCACACTTTCCTAGAGAGATCAAGCACAAACCATGAGCACATATGACCCTCTCCTTTTCTCTTAAAGTTATGAAAAAAATAATTACAGTATCGAATGCTACAGGTTTTCTTATATGGCTGCTGCAGTGGTTGTTTAGAAGCATCCATTTCTAGGTGAGAATATGTGTTCATTTTTTGCTATAAAAATTATTGTTCCATCATTTTATTTACTTCTTACCTTACCATTTACAGACACCTGCACCCATAAATGAGAGTGTACATCAGATAATACTTAAAATAGTCTTTAAGATACCACAAGGTTCTTTATTTTTAGTAAATATATATAATAAATGCATCACCATTGTCAACAAATCCATATATTAATTAAATATGCTGGTCTGTGGTCATAATAAATATTTGATTTATTGATATTAACTAAAGTGGGGGTTAGTCCTCTGTATTTTATTGGTATGCCAATTACAAGGAGACAGTCCTTTGGTTACAACAGAGCAAATAGTCTTGAATTTAATGATACTAGGAAATTTTCACTTATATTTCTGTAATTTCTCCCTTACAGTCATATCTCTGTAGATAATGTAGCTTTGGACAATAAAATAGGACTCCTATCATGTGAATTCTTACAAATTGAAAATAGAGCAATATTCAGATTCAGAGAGAAAAATGTGATGTAGAGCAATGGGGTCTCATATCAGACTTGTTAGCAATTCTTTAAAGCAGCTGCAACTTTTCCTGGGATTGCATGGGTGCCATCTGAAGCTGCAGCACAAAGTTTCTTGACACTCAATAGTTTAAAGTATTACCGACACAGAAGTATCGTCTTGGATTTTAAGAAAGACAAAACATCTGTATCCTCAGCTAATGATACTATATAATTTTTTTCAGGCTCTTCTTTCAAATCAAGTTGCAGTAAAGGAGAGAAAACACTAGAATTTGTTCCAATAAATCTACATCTGCAGAGAATGCATGTGCACAGCCCTTGTTTAAAAGGTAGACTATATGAAGTACACAGTTCACTACCTGGTAATTTTATTTAAGTCCGATCATGAAATATCTTCTTTCTTCTCTATTAGCTGCACTTTTAGATTTGGGTGTTTCTGCTATTGAAATGCACAGAGCTGTATTTAAATCTGTGTTCCTTGTTGAAAAACAAATGACTATTAAATCTGTCTTTTTCTCACAATTGTCCTAGAAGATACTTGCATCTTTCATATTTTGTTTATATTGATGTATCTTTATGCATTTCCCAGATGGATGCCAAGTATACCCTTGATTTAGTGGTGGAATTAGTTTCAGCTGAAGCCTGATTTGGATATATATTTTTAAGTTTGTTGAACTTAAAAAGTTTGGTTGAAATTAGTATTTTTAATTTTGGAGAGTAATTATAAATCCAACTAGAGGATTTATAATTATCTACCTCATGGAGGTTTTATTATATTTGTGTATTGCTTTTCTTATAGCAGATGTGTTTATTGTATTTTATTTTGTTGTAAGCCATCAAGAGTTGGAATGATTTGTTAGTGTGTACATTTAATAAATTAAATAACAAAAACAAACAGTGGAAAGGGATCTTAATATTGTGTTATCTTTATTTATGGCCAAAAACCAAAAGTAAACTACAAACTCATATAAGGAAGAATAAAAGGTAAGGAAAAAAAAAGCTGAAATAAATTACTGTAAATAACATCAATATGAGTTATTTATCTGGTAAAAAAGCTGCAGGTTAATGGATTCTCCCACAAATTCCTAATGCCTCTGGGCTTTGACAATGTTAAAAGACCCATCAGACATCCAAAGACTATAAATTCAGTACCCAAATATAACTATATATGGGGCAATAGCAGATGCTTTACACTGGCCACCTCTAGCCATTTTTAATCAAGTATCCAAGATTCGTGCCATTGTCTATACTACTGAACAGAAGGTGATTAAAATTAATTTGTTTAGTGGACATTGAGACAAGTCAGTTGTAGTAGAATCTTGCTAGGATGTCAAGATGCTTGTGTACCAAACATGCATTGTGAATTCTTCATTTTATTTGCTTTATGTCTTATCCTTGAGTTTTCAGTGCTGATCTAATTGACTGTAATAAACATCTTACGATGTAATGCAGCTTGCATGTCATACTTGAGAAGGCTGCAGTTATACACAATTCACTGAGTTGTATATAAATGTATTTTTTTATTCCACTGTTTACTTTACTGGAAATTTTCGTACAAAGAATTAGACTGGAGAGTCTGAAGTATAAATAGACATGTTTCCTATTAGAGGCACAATACCCAGGTGCAGTACAACTGCTACCTTTCTTGTGTCTTAAAGTTACTACAGAAATGTTCAAACTATGGTTCCTGTAATATACAGTGGAACCTCAAGTTACGAACGCCCCTCCTTACGAAAATTTCGCGATACGACCAGCTCCGGCCGCAAAAATTTGCCTCGCCGTGCGACCTCCGCCTCGCGATACGAACCGGATCCGCGGCCATTTGCCCTGCTGCCACGTGGTCGCGGCTTCCTGTGGGCGAGATCGCGGTAGCAAGGAAGCTTGCTCCACGAGGCAAATTTCCCCATAAGGTTCAATGTGTCAGCCGGCTTGCACGGCTAGGAAATTCCCCAGGTGTGCTTTAGTCAATTTCACCGCTCGAGCCCTAGCGCAGAAAGAGGAAGTGCTAATGAAATCTGAGTGCGCGGGGGGGGGAGGCTTTTGTCACGCGCGCACAGCCGGGAGCGGGAGCTTCCCCCCCCTTCCTCAAATCTTTCCTTTGTCCATAGCCCTTGGCGTGGTGCGCGCGGCAAAAGCCCAGTGAAATCAGTCAGCGTGCGGCCCCCCCCCACTGATTCCTCTTAATTCCGCTCTTTCCTTTGACAAAAGCGCAGTGAAAGCAATCAAATCAGCGCGGGGGTGGCTACATGGTTAACTGTACAAAACAAACACATACTGAACTGAGCTGGGCATTTCACCCTCCCATTATATTGCCAACCTGACACCCCCACTGAATAACTATCACACATTTCAGTAGGTGGCAGTAAAAATCATAACAGAATCACAAGATACTTTGTAATCTCAACACCTGGTTTTGTATAGTGAACAGGATGACCTTCTTCCCATGAGAAAATCCTGATACCCCTCTCAGCCCGTTTGCGACACAACAACACGTGTTACGGGATAGTATAAACAACTGATTACAGCAATACAATAACAATTTACATTTGTTCTAATCCAAGGTTTGCTAACATTTCTTCATGTTGTACAATAGGCAATGGTTTTGTAAATACATTAGCAAGATTTGCTTCAGATGCACAATACACAAGATCAATGAAATTTTCTAACATGGCTTGTCTCACATTTTTATACTTTACATCAACATACTTTGTACAAGCTCTAATGTTTTCTGTTTTAGCTAACCCTATACAGGCTTGGGAATCTTCATACACTGTATAAGGCAATGACACTTGAATGTTTAAATCAGTGAATAATTGATGAAACCATCTTAATTCACAGATTGCTTCTGATAAAGCTGCGAATTCAGCTTCTGCAGTAGACAAGGCAATGGAGGTTTGCTTCCTTGCTTTCCATGCAATTGTAGATTCACCAAATTTACAAACAAACCCAGTTATGGACTTTCTGTCACTTTCTTCTGCAAATGAACTATCAACAAAAATTACAGGCTTTTCTAACCCATTAGCTGACATTTTAAGACAAAGATCTATTGTACCTTTTAAATATCTCATTAATCTTTTCAATCCTAGCCAGTCATGTTCTGTAGGATTAGCTACCTTACGGCTCAAAATCCCAACAACATAAGATATATCTGGACGTGTCCATTGTGCTAGGTGCAGTACAGAACCAATCACAGAATGATACAGTGCAGGTGTTTCACACAACTTTTCACATGTTTCATTTTTCAAAAAATCACAAGTCATTGGAGTTTTTACAGGTTTTGCATCTAACATTCCCATGTTTGCTAACTTTCTTTTTCTGTTGACTTAGATAGATTTCTCCATTTTCAGCTCTATGCACTTCAATCCCAAGGTAGTATCGTAACATACCTAGATCTTTCAATTTAAAATATTGCTCTATTTGCTTGGCAAATTCTTTTACCATGTTTAAAGAACTAGTAGCAAGACAGAAATCATCAACATAAGTGAGAAGTACTGTATAATCTTTTCCAGTTCCTTTGGTATATACACATTGATCAGCTATTGATTTCTTGAAACCAATTTCCAACAAAGCTTTATCTAAGCATTGATGCCAACATCTCCCAGCTTGTTTCAATCCATACAGTGCTTTACGCAATCTGTATACTTTCTGGGAATCCTCACATGTGTAACCTGGAGGTTGCTTCATATACACAGTTTCATGAAGCTCAGCATTTAAATAAGCTGTATCTACATCAAAATGATGTACAACCATGTTTCTTTGTGCAGCTAAGGCCAACATTACATGCAATGATTCAGGCCTAACTGTAGGTGCAAATGTAAGATTATAATTCACAAACTGTTCTTGTGAATAACCTTGTGCAACCAATCTAGCTTTATACTGAACATTATTATCAGGTAAAAGCTTTTTTCTAAACACCCATCTGGAACCTATGGCTTTTTCTGATTCAGGTAAATCAACAATTTCAAAAACATTCTTGTTTACTAATGCATTGAACTCAGTATCCATAGCTTCATTCCATTTCTCTTGTTCATCATTTGGCAAAGATAACATTTCCTGAAAATTTTGTGGCTCACAAGTGATTTGACACACTCTGACTTGTTGAATAACAAATCTTTCTGGTGGAACACCTTTTGTTATTCGTGTTGACCTACGAGGAATCTCAAAACTTTCCTGTATTTCTTCTGCTTTCTCCTCTTTCATTTCTACTTCAGCTAAAGCCTCTGCGTCTTGCTTTATCTGTGGAGAGGAGGGTGCAACAAGTGGTGTTTGCTCTCTAGCTAAATCTGTCTGTGACTCCAAAAAAACCTCTGAATTTGCATGCAGCCTTTGCCAATTAGAAGGCTCTTCAAAATTCGCATTTCTAGAGATAACAACTTGGTTTTTGCCCAGATAAAATCGATAACCCTTTGATTCCTGAGAATAACCAAGAAATCTCAGACGCTGTGTTTTTGGTTGGTTTCTCCTTCTTTGAGACTTAGGAATTTGTACATAAGCAAAAGTTCCAAATGTATGCAGATGCTTTAAGCATGGATGTTTACCATACAGCAAAAAATAAGGAACTTCATTCACAGCTGAATTCCAGTGTCTGTTAGTAAGAAAAACCGCTGTCAGCATCGCTTCACCCCAAAATCTGGCTGGTAATTGATTATCAATCAATAAACTATCCTTAATTACTTTCAAAACACCAATCTTGCGCTCAGCAATTCCATTCTCAGCAGACATGCCCACATTTGTTAATCTGTGGAAAATTCCTTTCTTACGTAGTCAATTTTTAAACTCAAGACTCATAAATTCTCCCCCTCTGTCAGTCTGCAAACTCCCTACTTTATATCCATGTCTTTTTTCAACCATAGACACAAATTCTTTGAAACGAGAGAATGCTTCAGACTTCTGTTTCAACAAATAACAAAATGTGAAACGTGTTTTATCATCCACTAAAACAAACATGAATCTTGCTCCCCCCTCACTTGGAGGAAATGGACCAGCTAAGTCAGCATGCACAAGAGCAAATGGTCTTGTAGAAATCCTGCTGCTTTTTCTGGCGACAGGGGCGGATTTTATCTTAGATTGTTTACACACAGTACAATCAAGAAACTTAGAACACTTCTTGAATCTCAGTTCTGGATACACTTTGGCCATTTGTGACAAACACTTCCATCCAGGATGACCTAATACTCTATGATAATAATGAATGCATTTATCATGTACAGGCACATTACCAGCACAACTTCCAATTAACACATCTTGTTTAGGAAGCATTTCATACAATTGATTAACCATTTTCCCTCTCGCGCATTCAGCCCCCTCTTTTGTAACATAGCATTCAAAACCTTGGAACATAACAGAATAACCAATGCTAGTTAATACAGGGACACTGAGAAGAGAAAAATCAAGTGTAGGAACACAGAGTACATCAGAAACCACTTCTCCCAAACAAGGTATGAACACTTCACCTTGCATGGTTACTTTAGCTACAGAACCATCAGCCAGATTAACCTGTTGAATTTTAGGTTTACATTTAGTCAATAACAACTGCACATTGTTTACAATGATTTCACTACAACCAGAGTCCAGTAACCACTTATCAGCGTTACGTTTGTCTCTGTTAGAAATCAAAGCAGACACCAGTCTAGTACTCCCTTGTTTCTTAATTGGTGCTTTTCCACGATGGACGAACCTTCTGGAACTCTCAGCAGGCTGATTTTTCATAGGACAGTCTTTTATAAGATGCTTGGTAGAATTACAATGAAAACACTTTCTCACCAAATACGCACATTCCGTGCCAGCTGGAGAAGGTTGCTGCTTTACGTTATCAAGTCTTTTCTTAGGATTAGTCTGCAAGTCACGTGCACTTTGAATTTCTTGCAACCTATTTTTTAAATATTCCACCGTTAGATCGGCGATTTGAAGCGATTGTACGGCTTCTACTAATATGTTAAACGACTCATCCAGACTTGAAAGAATTATACATGCTCTTTGTTGCTCGGGAATGACCAGATTACGATCTGCCAACTCAGCAAACAAAGTTTTCATCTTATTCAGGTGCTCAATTACATTAGCTCCTGGCTCCAACTTAAGGTTATACAACTGCTTTGTCAAATTTACGATAGCAGATGCAGTTTGCCTTGCATAGATTCCACGCAACGCCACCCAACATTCATTAGCAGTTTCCAAACCACGAACATGCACCAATTCTGAAGACTCAAGTCCCAAAATCAAATTACCATATGCACGGTCCATCAAAGCTTGCTCTGCATCCGTGGGTGCTGCCGGGGGTGCGTTATCTACATAACGCCAAAGCCCCTCTCTCATGAAAAAAAGATTTTATATTCCATGTTTGGTAATTCTTTGAATTCAACCTTTCAAACGGAAGGCTCACTGCTGCAGGTGGAGCCGCTGCCATATTTCACTTAAAACAAGCACTCAACCACAGAGAAAAAATCCAAACCTCAAACGAAACAGTCACAGGCAGGGTAATAAATCCATAAATCACCCGTCACTCAGGAATTTAAGTCCTTGCTTCCAGCACGCCTGGATTCACGCCTTGGACATCATTCCTGGATCCTCACGCCTGGAATCCTGTTCCTCGGAACCACCGACCTCAGCCCTCAGTCCTGGGCACTTGGTCCTGGTTCTGCATACTGGGTCCTCTCTGGACTCGGAAACTTAGTCCTGAACCCTGAGCTCTGAGTGCTCTGTGGGATCTCTGGGATCTGAGCCCTGGTATCTGGGCCCATAACCTGTTGCGCAGAGTGCAGCAAAAAATCCCATAAATCCTGCTCTCAGGAAAATAACACATCAGCATGAGAGCTTGCAAGTAGCAATGTCCATATTTTGTTCCTCAAAGAAAATCCAGTCAGAAAAATATAAACTAACTGGTCTTTATTGATAAAAAATGCAAAACTTCACAAAATACAAGTTGCATACAAAATACAGAATATAACAAAGACTTCTTCTCATATTAGCTTCCAAGACTTAACCACAACAAAGTCTTTGGCTAAAAAACACTCTCAGAGAAGAGGTTCACTACTTGGTTACTAGTTAGGACTACATAACCTATAAAACCTACATGGTTAACTGTACAAAACAAACACACACTGAACTGAGCTGGGCATTTCACCCTCCCATTATATTGCCAACCTGACACCCCCACTGAATAACTAACACACATTTCAGTAGGTGGCAGTAAAAATCATAACAGAATCACAAGATACTTTGTAATCTCAACACCTGGTTTTGTATAGTGAACAGGATGACCTTCTTCCCATGAGAAAATCCTGATAAGGCTTTCAGAAGGGATAGCTTGATAGCTGCTCCCAAAATGAAGAACCGTGGAGTGGTGAACCTGGTCATTTTCAGGTGAATAGGAATTAATGGTTGGTGAAATTCATTTGAGGAGAGTATTTATGTTATTTAGGGCACATATCCAGGAATACATTAGGAACCATAGGTTTAAGACTTACTTTTAATTTCTAGCATGTTCTAAAATGACGTATATGTTTACTTACTACTTATTATCCCTGTAAGAGACTACAGTGCATCCTTATGTACAATTTAGTATGTAATCTTTCTGTTGCAGATGTTCTTTATGATGTCATCACTGTAGGAGCTCCTGCAGCACATTTTCAGGGGTTTAAAAATGGTGGTCTTCAGAAATTATTGAATAAATTTGAAGTGGAAAGACGAAAGTAAGTACACTGCCATTAATTCATTGTGAAATTAAACGTTTTATACTGTTATGATCATTGCACTTTAGATATAGTCCTGGTTAACTAATTTTGCATTGAATCTAAACATTTCTAGCAATTCTTGTTCTTAGTTAGATTATGAAGATAAGGATTATCAGCATGATTAATTTTATGTTTCTGTTGCTTTTCCCAAGTGAGTATATGGTAACACATTATTAATATTTATTTATTTAGAAAATTAAACAAGTATGTATCTCATTATAAAAAGTAATCTCCATTATTTTAATTTTATAGAAAAAGAGCTGAAAAACTAAAAACAATAAATGTATAAAGGTTACTTTAAGAATGTAATTGCAAATCGCAACATAGTCATATGTACTTACAAAAAGAAGGAATTAATGTGGGAGGGTGAATCAGTGTACATTGTTCAGTTGTTTTCAATCATAAATCCATCAGCATGCAAAGTTAAAACACATATAGTATATAGATTAATTGTATGCATTTTTGTAAACAACAAATATTCATATTTCTGAACAAGATAATTTTTTATGTATTTTCCCCATTATGTATAATTTTGGATATGAAGTTTTAGAATCAAATGCCATATTACAAAATTTAGAAAGCTACATGAAGATTAGCTGCATTTTGAATCATATATTGGCCTCAGAAAGTAATTAGTTCAATTTACTTAAAAATATGATCCAAACAAAACCCCATCTGTTCATCTATATTAGTTTTGTTATATTGAAAATGAATATTTATTTCAAATGCTACAGTTGCCTGACTGTAAGCATCTTATGAGTGACATACACACATATACAAGAAAGCAATAATTAACTATAGCAAAATGATAAATACAAATGATGATGATGATGATGATGATGATGATGATGATAATAATAATAATAATAATAATAATAATAATACTGTAGTGATAAAACCAGGGTGTCATATGTCATCAAACAAACAAACAAAAAAATCCTATGTTCAATCTCACCACATTCCTTAAATAAATGTTGAAAAAATCATATTTTTAAAAGCTTGCTGCACAGTCAAATCAAGTCAAACCTTTATTATAGTTTTTGGGCCAGAAAGCACAACAAAAAAAATACATAGACTTGTAATTATTGTAAAACTTTTAAAAATGCAATAAAATTACATAAAATACATTATTATAGTAACTGAAGTACAGATAGCAGTGGCAATCACCAAAATTTGTGCTAAACTTCAGCCATAGGATAGCTACAACAAATGATAGCACAAAATTGAGCAACTTGGGAAGATATATCAGGGTCCTGGTCAGATAGAAGCCATGACAGATAGATATTGTGCTCTCTACCAGGGTAGTACTTTAAAATGGAATAAATATATATCTTCCTTGATTCCCTATAGAGAGACCGACAAAGGAGCATATGGCTTAGGGATTCCACAGAGCCATCTCCACATGGACATAAACACTGCTGAAAAGGGATGTTGTTATACCACCCCCACAGAACTGCAGAGACAAAATTTCGATGGCACATGCCCATTTTAGAAGAATCCATAAAGTGTAGGGTTGGATACTAGGGTTAAATTGCTTTGAAAATCAATATTCCAAATAGGTTGTTTAAGATGATTTCTGGCATTTTCAAGCCCCTAATGGACACAGACTTTCCAAAGAAAGCCCTAAGGACTTGAGTTTGTGATCAGCTTTTGTTAGCCAGGTTGATTTAAAATGGTTTCTGAGAACCAGTGGAGCCAATGTACAGGAGAAAAAATAAATTTCAACCAAAAATTAAGGAGATATAACCAGGCTGTGGCACTCACAGAAACCAAACTTGTCTCTAACCTTAAAACAGCATTGTTGATGCATCTTGGAACTGCAAGTATTGCTCTTATAAATTTGGACTGGACAGCTTCCAGGACATTAAACTTTGTAAAAATGCAAATTGGAACACTGTAAAGAAGCAGAGAGATGACCTTAGCAAGAAAAACCTTGTAAGCTGCAGGAATAAAATGTGCCCCCTTAGAACAGAAGAATCTTAAGACAGCTATAGAGTTATGTTGGGCCACATTTGCTTGATAAGAGAAATGTGCGCTCCAAAAGTAGGTAGCCTGGAACTGCACCCAAAGATATTTATAAGTAGGTACTTGCTCTATTGGGGTCCCATTAATTTGCCATTTATGTAACCTACTGTTGTGTCATGCTAACACTAGCACTTTAGTTTTTTTTATAGTTTACTACAGGTTGTTCTTTTAGACAAAAGGAAGCCAATGCCCTCAGTGCCCTTCTCATTCCCACCTGGGAGACAGACAAAATTACTACATCATCTGCATATAGAAAGGCTGGAATTGCACGATCTGCTAACATTGGAGAGTGATGATTAGAAGATGAGAGAGCCTGAATTATTGAATTGATGTACAAATTAAAAAGGGAGCTAGAATACACTCTTGTGGAAACTGCTCCAGAAAGGTGTCTCCAAGGGAAAATCTGACTCTCAGTGAGATGTTAGAATAAAAAGTCTGGATAAGAAGGACCCGTCTTTTATCCATTGAGGATTCCTGAAGTTTTTGCCATAGCCTCTCCCTTGGAATCAGATCAAAACTTATTTGAAATCCACAAAGACTGCAAAAAAGGTGCCTTTGGGCAGTGAAGTACTGTATATTTTTCAGCTGAATGGTTCAAGCCCAGATAGTGGCATAAGGTTGAACAGTCCCCTCTAAATCCCACCTGTTCCTCAACAAGAATATTTTCATCTTGGACCCAATCCAACAGTTTTAAATAAAGATACTTTACATATTGTTTGATTATTGTATTAATTAAGCTAATTGGTTTATACTTGTTAGTTGTTAAGTCCATTTTCTGTATTCTTATAGAGAGGGATAACTACAGCCTCATTCCACTCAGATGGAAAACATTCAGCCCAATGTAGAGTGCATTACAATAGGCTACCAAAAAGGTGACAAGGGCATGGGTGACTGTACCCAGCATCTTCTACTGCAGGAATGGCCACAACTGGCTCACCAGCTGAAGCTGGGCAGAGGACTTCCTGGCCACAGCTTGCACCTCTAGTCCAGGATTATTGCCAGATTACGCACCAGCTCCTTCTGGGGGAGTTCAAAGCTATAACTGATATTGTTGCAGAATCAGCCACTTCATCTTTTTGCTTTTTTCTCATCCATATCCTTACAACCTCCAGGCACTGAGACAAGACTTTCACTGTATCTCTCATACAGTCAAGTGTAGAGATGCATAACTGAACCACAAACCATCAGATGACCTCCCCTAGTAGCTTCATATAGATGTTGAGTGATATGGGGGGAAAATCTATCTCTTAAGTGGAGTGCCTGAGGGCTCAACTTCTCCCCCAAGCATAATGATTAGGACCACTCATTTAGGAAAGAACCAAGCCACCAAAGAACAGTGCCACCAATCCCTAACCCTCATTGGTGTCTAGAAGGCTACTAGGCTCAATAGTATTGAAGGTCTCCAAAAGTTCTAGCAGGACTAGTAAGTCTGTGCTCCCCCCATCTAAGACTCAACATAGGTCATCAGTGAGAATGACCAATGAAGTTTTTGTCCCATGGCTGAAAAGGCTCCAGACAATCCATTTTTTCCAGAGTTGTTCATAGTTGTTTTGACTACAGTGATTTGAGTGTGCAGGAGGGTGTGTGTCCTCCGCTCTGCATGAACCATCCTGGATTTCCATGCACTACATTTTCATTTTTCAGTGAATAGAAAAATTCAAATTTCAAAGCACATCAGTTAGAAAAGAGCAAAAATAATACGAATAGGTAAGGAAAAACAATAATAAAGGACTGGTTGAACTTAACTGAGAATTTATCTAAGATGATTTCATTGCCTACTGCATAAAGTAAATAGGATTCAAATTCAAATGCATCAGTATTTGCTATATTCATTGTAGTTGTGATTATCCATACAGGAGTTATTTTCTTGGTCTAGCAAAATACAGATTATTCTTTTTAAAATGAAATCCAGAAAAATAATTAATAAAGATTTGATGAAGCTGATGAGAATTTGATCTGATGAATAGATGTTTATTAATAATTACAGATAGTAATCAATACAATCCTTGCTTGTGATAGCACATCTGGCCCTCTTGTTTGGTGGCTACTGTACTTCACAAATCAGTAACAACAATTGGCTTCAATTCAGCAGGTTAATACTGATGCATGTTTGATCATACATTCTAAATTACAGCAAAGTATCACTGATCATTCTTAGGATATGTAAGCTTAGATCCAGATTACTGATTTAAAATAAATAATGATAATTATATTGCAATAGATCATTTTTTTATATTCATGAAATTATTAAATTGGAGCATGAAAATGCACAGCATTTTTTCAATCCAGTTTTGGTAATAACATATAACTTAAGAATTTCACTTACTTTTCTTAATGACCTTTCTTATCTTTCAGTCTTGTTGATGAAAGAAATCCCTTCAAAAAGCAATGTCCTGATTTTTTTTAAAAAATGTTTTTTCTAAAGTCAAAGATAGTTTCCTAAAGTCAAAGACAGTCTGTAGGATTCCCTATATGTGTGTACTTTGTATGAACAAGTATAATGAAATATGGGACTCATTTATACAAAATACACTGGATTAAAAAAAAATGATAGTCATATCACTATTTTATTTTTTTATTTTTATTATATATGGCTGGATAGCATAGTGGTTAGAACACCGCCTTTGATGCAGGAGACCGGGGTTCAAATCCTGGCTGGCACCTACCTTACCAGTAGGGGTCCTTGGGCAAAGACCCCCTAACACTTCACCTGCCTACCTCAAATATGAGAGTGACACGAACTAAGAGAGTCATGCCGGCTCGGACGTCGCCCGGATTAACAAGGTCCACATCAGATGTTGGGGAACCAGGACAATCTGATGTTAAGTGGGCTACTGGAACAAACCATACATGGACGAGACAAGAAAACTTGGAATTGATGGAATGCTACTACAACAGCAGACCTAATGAGAGGGGATATATGAAACGTATGAGGGAACTATGGATAGACAGAAGGCCTACATCCACACTAACTGAGAAACAACTAGTTACAGTTACTAGTAACAGTCAAGCAGACCTGGAAGAACAAGCAGTTGTGCAGCCAACACCTGAAGCTGGAATGTCACTGCCACCCCTTCCATTACAGAGCACAGCAGCTGATATGAGGCATAAGATCATGGATAAACTAGCTACAGTCAACCCTCGAGTCCGATTACCAAGGCTCAGTGGAGAAGTACCGTCAGATAGTATGCTAGAAGATGCCAACAGAGCCCTCCAGACAATCCCTACTACTACCATAACTGAAACCAATGAATTGGTATATGCTACAGCCACTGTAATCCTGGAACTGCTTGGCTACACGATCTAGAAGAACAGCAGTACATACCCACCCTGGAAAATGAGATTGGAGGCTAAGATCAAGGCAACTCGAAGAGAAGTCAGTCAGCTGGTGGAACTACAGAAGCGTGTGGAGATTAAGGATAAGACTCGGCTACTGAAAAAATACATGGGCCTGACTCCATCTGAAGCCCTAGAGACTGCTAAACAAAGGCTCACAGCACTGGCTGCCAGGCTAAGGAGATACACTAGAGAAGCAGAGGCCAAGAAGATAAATGCCCTGTTCTCCAAAGAACCATCCAAAGTGTACTCCCAACTGCAGTGCAACCACAGAATATCAGCTGAGCCACCAGCAGCGGAAACTGAACAGTACTGGAAGAACATATGGGAGAAAGAGAAGACACATAACACCAGTGCAAAGTGGCTGCAGGACCTGAAAGCAGACCACAGCAATCTCCCAGAACAGGAACCAGTCACCATCACAGTAGCAGACATCCAACAGCGGGTCAAGAACGTGAAAAGCTGGACAGCACCTGGCCCGGACATGATCCACACCTACTGGCTAAAGAAACTAACAGCAGTGCATGAATGCCTAGCAGCACAGATAAACCAACTGCTAGCAGCAGGCTCCCACCCAGACTGGCTAACACAAGGAAGGACAGTGCTGATCATGAAAGACCCTCAGAAAGGAACAGCACCATCCAACTACCGGCCAATAACCTGCCTCCCCACAACATGGAAAGTTCTATCAGGCATCATAGCTGCCAAGCTACAAGACCATATGGGCCAGTACATGAGCACAGCTCAGAAGGGCATTGGGAACAACACCAGAGGCTCAAAACACCAGTTACTCATAGATAGAGCAGTCACCCGAGATTCAAGGTCTAGGCAGACCAATCTGAGCACAGCCTGGATTGACTACAGGAAAGCCTATGACTCAATGCCGCACACATAGATCTGTGAATGCCTGGTGCTATACAAAGTCAACAGGACACTAAGGACCTTCCTCAAGAACTCAATGGGACTGTGGAAGACAACACTGGAAGTGAACTCAAGACAGCTCGCACAAGTGGCCATCAAGTGCGGCATATACCAAGGTGATGCACTGTCCCCACTGCTGTTCTGCATAGGCTTAAACCCCCTCAGCCAGATAATCACAAGGTCTGGATATGGGTACAAGTTCAAGAGTGGAATCACCATCAGCCACCTCCTCTACATGGATGACATCAAGCTGTATGCTAAGAGTGAACGAGACATCGACTCACTGATCCACCTGACACGGATCTACAGCGAGGACATTGGGATGTCATTCGGACTGGAGAAGTGTGGCAGGATGATAGTAAAGAGAGGGAAGGTAGTTAAGACCGATGGAGTGGAATTACCAGTGGGCCACATAGCAGATATAGAGACCAGCTATAAATAGCTGGAAGAATCACAAGCCGGAATTAAGATTGCAGGGAGAAACATCAATAACCTCAGATATGCAGACGATACCACCCTAATGGCAGAAAGTGAAGAAGAACTAAAGAGCCTCTTGATGAGGGTGAAAGAGGAGAGTGCGAAAGCTGGCTTGAAACTCAACATTAAAAAAACTAGGATCATGGCATCTGGACCCATCAATCCCTGGCAAATAGAAGGGGTAGAAATGGAAGCAGTAACAGACTTCATTTATTTGGGCTTCAAGATCACTGCAGACGGAGACTGCAGCCATGAAATTAAAAGACGCTTGCTCCTTGGGAGGAAAGCTATGGCAAACCTAGATAGCATATTAAAAAGCAGAGACGTCACCTTGCCGACAAAGGTCCGCATAGTCAAAGCTATGGTTTTTCCAGTAGTAATGTATGGCTGTGAGAGCTGGACCATAAAGAAGGCTGAACGCCAAAGAATTGATGCCTTTGAACTGTGGTGCTGGAGAAGACTCTTAAGAGTCCCCTGGACTGCTAGGAGGTCAAACCAGTCAAATCTTAAAGGAAATCAACTCTGATTGCTCATTGGAAGGATTGATAATGAAGCTCAAGCTCAGATACTTTGGTCACCTAATGCGAAGAGAGGACTCTTTGGAAAAGACCCTGATGCTGGGAAAGATGGAAGGCAAAAGTAGAAGAGGACGGCAGAGGATGAGATGGCTAGATAGCATCACTGAAGCAATGAGCATGAAATTGAGCAAACTCAGGGAGGCAGATAGAAAGATAGAAAGGCCTGGCGCAATATGGTTCATGGGGTCACGAAGAGTCGGACACGACTTAACGACTGAACAACAACAACAATAAATACCTTGGTGTCCCACAGTCACACGGGAACCATGAGGAAGAGGCAAGAAAGACAGCAACATCCAAGTACCACCAAAGGATAAGACAGGTCCTGAAGAGCCAGCTCAATGGGAAGAACAAGATCCATGCCATCAACATGTATGCCCTGCCAGTCATCAGATACCCTGCCGGTATAGTGAGCTGGCCAGAGGAAGACATGGAGGCTGCCTATGTGAAGACCCGGAAGCTCCTCACAATGTACGGAGGTTTCCACCCCAAGTCCAACACCCAGAGACTGTACACCAGCCGCAAAGAGGGCGGGCGGGGTCTGATGAGTGTCAAAGCCACTGTCCTGGTTGAAACCCGGAGTATCCAGGAATACATCAGTAAGATGGCACCCAAAGATGAGCTGCTGAGAGAATGCCTCAGGCAGCAGCAGAGATGGGAGGAAGTTCAAGCGGAGGAAATACCATGGCAAGACAAGCCCCTGCACGGGATGTACCATCGACAGATAGCTGAGGTGGCTGACATTGGGAAATCCTATCAGTGGCTGGAAAGGGCCGGACTAAAAGACAGCACTGAGGCACTGATCATAGCAGCACAAGAACAGGCACTAAGCACCAGATCCATAGAAGCAGGGGTCTACCGCACTAGACAGGACCCAAGGTGCAGATTGTGCAAAGAGGCCTCAGAGACAGTCCAACACATAGTGGCAGGGTGTAAGATGCAGGCAGGAACAGCATACACTGAACAGCACAACCAAGTAGCTGGCATTGTGTACAGGAACATATGCACAGTGTATGGGCTAGGCCCCCCCAAGTCCAGATGGGAGATTCCACAGAAGGTTGTGGAGAATAACAGGGCTAAGATCCTGTGGGACTTCCAGATCCAGACAGACAGGCAGGTACTGGCTAATCAACCAGACATCGTGGTAGTAGACAAAGACCAGAAGACAGTGGTAGTGATAGATGTAGCAGTGCCAAGTGCCAGCAACATCAGGAAGAAGGAGCATGAGAAGCTGGAGAAGTACCAGGGCCTGAAGGAGGAAATCGAGAGGATGTGGAAAGTCAAGGCCAAAGTGGTCCCAGTGGTGGTAGGAGCACTCGGGGCCGTGACTCCTAAGCTGGGAGAGTGGCTCCAACAGATCCCAGGAACAACCTCAGAGCTCTCTGTGCAGAAGAGTGCAGTGCTAGGAACAGCTAAGATACTGCGCAGAACCCTCAAACTCCCAGGCCTCTGGTAGAGGACCCGAGATTGAGGAAGACACATACCACCCATAGGGGTGAGAGGGAAATTTTATATATGGACTTCCGGTGAGTAATGGCTGCACTCTAGGCTCTCCTTTTCAAGTGGAGAGTCATCATCTCAGACTTTCTTAGGCTCAGGCAGGCTCCTGAAGCGTGAAGAATTCTCTGGATCTAAGGAGAATCCTAGAAATTGTCCCATACGACCTCTGGACAGCCTTTCACAGCCAGAAGACCTTGAAACAGAGACTTTCAGGATTGACTGGTGAGTGATCAGCTGGGAAGTGGGGTTACCAGCAAGTTCCAAGCTGCGAAGAAGCCGGGGAAAAAAACGGACACTTGCGCTGACCTTCTCATTTCCAAAATCACCTTTGTTTGTTTGTTTGTTTTTATTTCTATAGGGTTAAAGAGAGGCTTTCTTTAGTTACAGTGTATTTTTTCCGTTTGGCTACTATAGGTGCTTTGTAGAAAGATTTACATTCTTTTTTTTATTAGGATAAATAGTTTTGTATATTCAGCAAAAAAGGCAAAGGCTTGGACTTTTTATTAATTTTTAAGAAACAAGAGAAAAGGAATTATTATTATTATTATTATTATTATTATTATTATTATTATTTGAATCTGAGTTTGGGTTTTTGATATTGGAATGTGGATATGGGAGCTGTGTGAACTCTGCTTTGTTTTCTTACTTAATTGGCCCTGACTGGAGAGGAATTTTAAACAAAATAAAGAGACATTCTCCTTTTCACTATTTACTTCGGATAAAATGTAAATTATATTTTTGACACTAGAGAGTGCTATTGACCATGGCTATTAAGAGAGCAAACTGCAGGGATGAGTGTTTCAAGATTATGTTTCAAAACTTTGCAGAAAGAATAATTCAGTCACTAGAGGATAAATTTGATAATTTGAACAAGAAACTTGATGCTAAATTAAATGAGCCTGCTACTGATGTGAGGCAAGTTGAACACAAGCTGGATGTTTTGGAGAATAATGGATAATAAAGATATGGAAGAAGAGAGAGAGAGAGATACCTTACTGGATCTTAAAGAAAAAGAATCTTATTTGGGATTTATAGTTATTTTGGATCAGTCTAATGATGATGTTGTTTTGGATTTACAAAAAGTATGTTTTAAATCACTGAGAGACAAAGAGAACTTATTGAAATGGTTCCTGAAAGAAGAAGACAAGGAGAAAATAATAAAGATTCAACTTGTGGGGCACTGTTTGCTATGTTTAAAGATTGAACTCTCTAAAAGTAAACAGAACTTGGATCAGTCTAATGGTAACACTATTTTGGATCTACAAAAAGAAGGTCTTAAACTACTAAAAGATAAAGTGACTGTATTGAAGTTGCTCCTGAAAGAAGAAGACAAGGAGAAAATAATGAAGTCTCAATATGTGAAATACTATCTGTTAGGATTAAAGAATGAACCTCTTAAAAGTAAACAGAAAGTGTATAAAGTAAATCTGTTTGATTACGGTTAAAACATAGGCTGATAGATTAATGGTAATTTTTTGGGACCAGAACTGTATAACGATGTTATTAAGATTACTGTTGCTTAATAGTAGTAAAAATGAATATAGGTGTGACTCCTGATAGTTATTAGAGGAGTTTCTTGTTGATTAGGACTGAATGGGGAAGTTACTAGGACTATATAAGGGAATGTTGGGAAATATGAGTGATATGAAAGTGCCTTCTATTATCTTTGGGAAGGGATGATGGTATATGATATACTAGTGAGATTTTTATATGCACATAGATCACAAAAACACAGAGATATTTAGGACTGGACATTAATGATAGCGACAGAGATGGTGACATAATGTATTGAAATTTAAAAAGGGGGGGAATTAGCCTTGCTTCTGTTTCGAAATTGCTTTTGTTTTTCTTTTTTTGCTTGGGATTGTAAAATGCCATGTAGACTTGGGTTTTGATAATTATTAGATTTTAGGATTAGAGAAGTATTTTGTATTAGTTATATTTTTAGAGTAAAAGATGTATGTATTATATACAGTTGCAAGAAAAAGTATGTGAACCTTTTGGAATTTCATGGTGTTCTGCATTAATTTGTCATAAAATGTGATCTGACCGTCATCTAGGTCAAGAGTATTGACAAATATAATGTGCCTAAAATAATAACACAAAAACAATTCTGATCCTTCATGTCTTTATTGAACACACTCATTCAACATTCAAAATGCTAGTGGAAAAAGTAAGTGAACCCTTGGAACCAATAACTGGCTGACGCCCCCTTGGCAGCAATAACCTCAACCAGGTGCTTCCTGTAGCTGTGGATCAGACCTGCACATCATTCAGGAGGGATTTTAGCCCATTCTTCCTGGCAGAACTGCTTTAGCTCTGTCATATTCTTTGGACGTCTCATGTGTATGGCTCTCTTCAAGTCATTCCATAGCATCTTTATTGGGTTGAGGTCTGGGCTCTGACTTGGCCACTCCAAAAGGCAGATTTTGTTTTCTGAAGCCATTCTGTTGTGGATTTGCTCCGGTGTTTTGGGTCATTGTCCTGTTGCATCACCCAACTTCTACAGAGTTTCAGCTGACGTACAGAAATTCTCACATTATCCTGAAGAATTTTTTGATACATTTGGGAATTCGTCTTCCCCTCAGTGACTGCAAGCTGGCCAGGCCCTAATGCAGCAAAGCAGACCCAAATCATGATGTTTCCTCCACCATACTTTATGGTTGGCATGATGTTTTCATGATGATATGCAGTGCCCTTTTTATGCCAGATGTAGTGCTGCGTGTTCTTTCCAAATAGTTCAATCTTTGTTTCATCAGTCCACAAAACATTTTGCCAATACCGCTGTGGAGTGTCAGTGTGCTCTTTCGTAAACTTCAGGCATGCAGCAATGTTCTTTGTAGTAAGCAGCGGCTTCCTTCGTGGTGTCCTGCCATAGACACCCTGCTTGTTCAATGTTTTACGTACTGTAGACTCATGAACACAGATGTTAGCCAGGTCCAATGATGCCTTCAAATCTTTGGCTGTCACTTGGGGTTGTTTCTTTACCTCATTGATGAGTCTTCGTTGTGCTCTTGGGGTCATTTTGACTGGGTGCCCACTTCTTGGTAGAGTAGCCACAGTCCCAAAGTGTCTCCATTTGTAGATCGTTTGCCTAACTGTAGACTGGTGAATTTCTAAGGTCTTTGAAATCACTTTGTAACCCTTTCCAGCTTTATGTAAATCAACAATTCTTGATCGTAGATCCTCTGAAAGCTTTTTTGGCGAGGCATGGCTCACATAAGTGTATTCTTCTTGTGCGGAGCAAACTCAAAAAGTTTGAGTGGTTTTTATCAGTCAGCGTAGCTCTAGTCCATACCTCCAAGGCTTAACAGGACTCCAGGTATGCTAACACCTGACTCCAATTAGCTTTTTTGAGGTCAACTCAAGGGTTCACATACTTTTTCCACTAGCACTATGAGGTTTTCTCAATAAAGACATGAAGGATCAGCATTGTTTTTGTGTTATTGTTTTAGGCACATTATATTTGTCAATACTCTTGACTTAGATGGCGGTCAGATCACATTTTATGACAAATTAATGCAGAACACCATGAAATTCCAAAAGGTTCACATACTTTTTCTTGCAACTGTATTTGTATCTGCAACAAAGAAAGTTGGAAGTCACCTATTCTTTTTCTCTCTTCTTTTCTTTTTCTTTTCTGCACTTTTAACTTTATTTTTTTCTGAACTTTTCTTTCTCTTTGTTTTTTCTGTTTCCTTGTATTTAATTCTTTATTGAAAATAATAGTTTATTTAAAAAAAAGAAATATATATATATATATATATATATAGTTGAATAATATTTGCATTAGATAAGCATATATAGAATTGTAACTGTTCACTGTTATAATGATATATTTTTTCTTGGTTTTTTTTTTCACTTTTATGTTAAAGCACTTTTATGTGTTAAAAATATAAATAATAAAAAAGTTCTAAAATAACCTCCCTCGCACACATTAATATATCCACTGAGAAGAAGCAATTCCAAGTATACATTCATTGTAAATGCACAAAACAGTTAAATCAGCCCTATAACACAACTGTATCCATGAAATCTCTTCCTTTGTAATCCAGAAAGAGCACTGTGACAATCCTCATTATCTCAAAATATACTTTGGTACCTTTTAATATCATTAAGATGTGTGCATGAGCTCACTCCTAACAATACAAACACGTATGTTTACTTATTCATTAAATTGTTGAATTATGTTTATAAATATGGCCTTCAGATTTCACTGGGTTTTATCTCCATGTGAGTGTTTTTAGGATTGCAGTTTTTAGTCTTTTCGGTGTTTTACAATCTTCATATAAATTGTGAATGGGTCATCGGACAGGCTACTTCCTTATGAAAAGCAACTTGTTTTAGAAGTTGATAGAGATAAGAATTCATGGGATAGTCCATGTGGAATGCCAACTTTATTGGGAGAATCAGCAGCAAGGAGGTTAATAAATTTCTATTCTCTCAGTGCATGTCTATTACTTCCAGAGCTTATGTGTCCCAAATGAGCAATTTCCTTTTTCATTCAAACCTTTTCCTGTTTATTCTCATAATGCCAAATTATCTGGCCATTCTAAAATGTAAGCATAGAGTTAAAGGACCCTGTTTCCTCAATTTGAGTTGATTCATTGAAAGATACCTGTCTAATATATTTTTAACTAAAATATTTTTAATCTCACATAATATAAATTTCTGGTTTGGGGGGAAAAGAGAGAGAGACAGTTAGTACAGAAAATGTTCTTTGTTTTGGATTATTTTGGTTATTTTTTAAAAGATGCATAGAATTCCTAGAGGAAAAAAAATGCAGTGACATATTAGAATTCAACTCGTTTATTATAGCATGAGGTTTTCTTGGCAGCAACCTTTAAACTCATACACAGAGTACATTGTTTGGACTTGGTCTTAATTTATTCTGTATTGCTACCATATAGAATGTTTCATCTTCACATAGAATGAATTATTTGTCTTTCAACTAAAGAAAGATTGTTCTAGATCATTATTTTCAAAACCACATAATGCAACATCACAATAGTTGAAGGCTTGCATGTTAAATTGATACAGTATTTCGGGTATCCATAAATCATTTTCAGAATACATGGAAGACATTTCCCTCTCATTCAGAAGCTAATCAGATGAGATGCACTGAAGCAAAACTATGCAGGCTTGTCATTATGAGGTTTGTAAATGCCCCATTACAAACCCACAAGGAATGCAAAATTGTCCCTGAAGGCTTATTACAAAAATGAAGAACAAAAACTCTGAATATGTTGATGAAGATTCTCAGTCATCCAGGTGGAATTATCTGGAGGTTGAGTCATGGCAACTGGACTTCTTATCAAACCAAAAGAAAAGTCCAGTTGCCATGACTCAACCTCCAGAAAAAACAGTGAACAGAGTGAACAACCAAACACTGACTTGGGCTCAAGTCTTGCTGCTGCTATGCCTTGGTACTACAATTTGCTTCCTAAGTCATTAGAAAGTCACTAGAATGTGATTAATTAAGAGATTACTTAAAGTTTAAATCACTTGCAGAGTGATTTTAATCAATGAAGGTAATTTAAACATACTTGCTTATTTTTACTGTAATAGGAAATTTTTAAAAAATTAAAGCAGACTTTTCTTTAACAAACAGCTCAATTAAGATACATGTCTCTGTCTAACCAGTCTATTTTAGCACACATGAAAGAGCATTGAAGCCACCTATTCTCTTTCCTCTTCTTAATGCAACCATCAGATTTATAATGCACATTAAACCACAATTCTCTATTTCTTTCTCTAACAGTGAATTATTGTTTAATTTAGCCAGAATTAGTGGACCAGAAAAAGCAAGAAGTGAGAAGAAAGTGAAATGCATGGGTCAGCTCATGTTCCCAGATAGCTGAACCATGGTTTAGGGAGCCAGAAAAGTACATTCAAATCAGTCCAGTGAACGTCAGTTTTTAGTGCTCCTTTTACTGCATAAATCAGCACAGTAAACTCTTGATTTAATGGACTAATAGAAACAAGAAAGTCTGCTAGATCTGAATCTCTGTTAAATCTGAATGCATTATGCATGTATAAATGGTGAATAGGATTTTATGCATGGTAAAAGACAAATGGATTTTGAGCTATTCGTAATATTTTTTTTTTTTTTTTTTTATCTGCTTAACAGTCATTACTGACCCTGCAGTGACCGCCCCCTAGCGGTTTTCAAGGCAATTGCATCTTTCTAGTTTCGGAATTAGACTTTGCCAGAGCCTAATTCCTAGAGCGTCAGCCCAGCTGGCAGCACAGGAGGCGGGATTTCCGTTGCTTCGCGCCCCTTTTTCGGACGAGCGCGGTTTTCGCGCTTTTACTGGCAACTTGTCCCGTCTCTCTCTGTTGAGCCGCTGCCAGCATTTTTCCTCCCACCGAAGTGAGAGTCCTCATTTATCTACTCACGTACGTTTTCGATCTGCTGAGTTGGCAGAAGCTGCGGGTATAGAAACAAGAGCTCACCTTGTTAACGCGAGGCTGGACTCGAACCACTGAAGCTTTCAGCCATTTCTGGCCGGCATGCAATGAAATCAAAATTCTTTATTAATATCTAATGTAGCTTGTTCATTAAAGTTACTTGATAAATATTGAGATATTTGTTTTAATTTGAACAATTTTGAATGAAGTTCTTGGAAAACCTTCTAGTTCATCACCTGGGAATGACAGGAGTGGAAGTCTAGTACATTTGGAAGTCTAGTACATTTGGAGAAAGCTATTCTAAACCTAAGCAAATAAAATTTCTCAAACTGAAAATTAATAAGTATTCCCCTTCTCTGTGTTAACGCTAGAAACATCATGTTTTTATCTTCCTATGACAAATACAACTTTTTTATCCTCTGTGACTATACACTTTCATGTAGATTTTTCTTTGGAGTGACTAATCTTGTCGCCTTTAAATTTCTATATTTGATATTTTTATGTTCTGTATTGCAGAGATATGTAGTGGGCATCAAACTGACCCAAAGACCCTCCAGTTTTTCTGTCCAGTCTAATTATAGGGCTTGTTGCCATAGAGACCACTTGGTTCTATCTTTTAAACAGCTAGTTAAAACTTATCCTTGCAGGAGTAGGCTTGGCATCCCTCATGCAGAAGGATATTTTGAAATCTCCTGAGAGGATCACATTGATCATAAAGTTCCATTCTTACAGTTTTTTGAGCATTTATTTTTACATTGATCTCTGATAATGCTGAAAAAACTATTAGACAAAGGATTTGAGACATGAATCTTCCAAAGACAGAGACTGGGACTCCCAGTCATTTATATGATGGTGTTTCTAACATTTGTATCCCTGCCTCTTATCCCTTTCATAAAATTACCTGTAGTATCTTGTGCCTTGGCTCAGTACAATACACTGCTTCTACAAATACTGAAGCAATCCCATTGAAAACTGGTTGTGCCAGTGTGGGTGAGGAGATGTAGAAGTGATCACCTATGTTTTCCTCCTCTCTCCTCTTTATAAAGAGATACATGCAACATGAATTATCAGCCAGGCAGGGATCTTCCATCTTACACTTTTTACCTTTGATAAGGCCAAAAATCAAGTATTTTTTTTAGTACCACTAAATGTTTTGCTTTATTCTGTTTCATGCATTATAAGTGGTCAAAAGTTAATTAATGCTCAAGTAGGTTTTAAACCAAACTTTTATTTTATCTCTGAAATTGTAAAATTCTATTTTTTGAATTTGCATCAATCTCTGTTGCTGATCTTTTTTACTTTAATAAACTTACACTTAAAAAAAAATATTTTAATTTAAAAAATTGAAAGCATCTGCAAAGTGAAATGGCAGGGTTTCATTCTCATTTTATTTCTAAAAATGTTTTAGGCTCCATATAGGTCTCATAGAAGGCTGAGCCTCAATTATTTATTTGGAAATTTGTCCACCTCCCATATAAATGTAATAATTAAATTGAGATTGGTAGAAGGCATTGGGGAAGCAGCTAAAGACTTAATGGGCAGTATTCAGTTTGTCTTCTGACAATCATCCCTTGTAACTTGTATCTCTCTTTGTTAAGGATCTCATCAATTCTATCCAAATACCATTTTCTTGATCTTCCTTTTCCTCTCATCACAGTCACTTGTTGTATATTTGTTTTTTGATCCTGGCCTTATGTATTTTCTAGACATGACCAGACCACTCAACATGCTTCTTTAGTACTTCACTCTTGTATTTAATCTACATTCCTTCAGGATCCATTCACTCTTGATCCTTGACACACACTAAAAATCCCCATTCCAACTGCCTAATATTTTAAGTTTCTCCTGGCATACCCAGCTCTTTCTTTCATATAATGAAGTAGGAAGAAGCATACACTTATATATCTCTACTTTTACTTTTTAAGGCATACATTCATCCTTCAGAAGAGACTACATGCTATCCACTTCTAGTATTTGCACATCTTAAAACTTCTACATCTACTATGGCTTAGCCTACTATTTGAATCCAAACAATGTCAACAAAACAAATTTCATCTTTTTGCTACAAGATGCTAAAAATCGTTAATTATGATAGAAATTGTTGTAAATATTTGTATTTCTGCATGACTTCCTTGCTTAAGACTTTCTTAGCCAAACACAGAATAGCCTGTGTATTCTTTGTTCAATATTTATTATTTAGTTCATTTGATTTACTGTCAAAGCCCCCAAAAAGCTAACTGAGAGTAATTTTTGTATATAGCAAATCATAATAAATAGAATTGAGCACAAAGAATAAAGTAGCTTATCAATAGAGGAAGAGAAGCCAGGAAAAAGAAGATTCCCTAAGGCTGTTACAAATTACCAAATGTTTTTGTTGGGGCTTGTATAAATCTCTGCTTCCTTCACAATTGTAAAGATAAGGCCCCTGTCTGCTTTGTTTTGATGTATTTCATGGTGCAACATACAACAGCTCATTCAGAAAACTTCAGAGAATAATTAATTTCAGCAATACTGCCTGTAGCGTTCGTCAAAGGAAAGGTTACATCTTTGACAAGGCCTGTTTTCTAGTCTTCAGTAAATTGAGTTTTAAAATAATGCCTGTAAACGTGTGACAATAAATTTTAGAATACCTTTCCGTATTCATTATAGAACTGATGAAAGCCTTTACGTACATTAAAATATTAGCCATATGTGCTTTAAAGCTGAAAATAGCTTATGACTTTATAATCAATTATTTGGTGTCATTTCTTGCCCTGCAGTACTGGGTACCAATGTATTTATTATTCACCTGAAAACACTGCCAAGGCAAGAGAAGTTCTCAGTAGCATCAATCAACTGCAGCCTCTCATATCAAGCCATGCAGACATGCTACTTAATTCGGCAAGACAGCAATCACCAGAAAGCTTGACGAATTCCTTAAAGATGCTTTCAGAAACTGTAAGTTTCAAACATAATCCCTACTGTGGAAACTAGAATGATCAAATTCCTAGATATTGCTGTGGTCTGCAGAATCTGTCTTCCTCTGTATGAAGAAATGTTGAATGGTTATAAGCTTCAAATGATTACCAGAGGAAAAGAGTTTTCTTTTCTGCCCCTTTTCGGATTGTTATCAAGCAGTTTTGTGGATATTTAACTTGATGCCTTTAATATAAAACAGAAAAGTCTGTATCATATTGCATTTAAACTAGCAATGGACTAAGAATAAATCATTACTATTTTTGAAGTATGAGAACTCTAATTTTTCTATACATAACTATTAGTATATTCTTCCTGCTTCTTGATAATTTATGTATTTTATTTGTATTGATGTATTGATGCCTGATATATTGTAACATAACTATAAAAAAGGAAAATCAATCTGTGCTGGAGAAACAGCCCTAAAAACTCTTCTTATAACTCTGAGGTACCCCTTATTGTTAAGTACTTTGCATATCCATATATTTTGTTTTAAACAAATCCTAGCCTTTTCTGCTTTATCCATTAAATGGAATTTGACATTTTGAAATTCAGCCAGCTTTTGGTCTATTGATCTTTGGAGCAAGGAAAAGACAAATGCAGAGCCTCTAGTATATTCCTCTGCCAGTGACTTATAATGATGTGCACCATATTTTAATGCTATGATATTATAAAATCGCATTTAAGATAATAAAAATCACTTAGACTAGCAGCCATTGATAATCTCATGCCCATTCTCCATTCATTTGTATAGTCCCCTCTTAAACTATTTGGCAACCATCACATCTGATGGTATGTGGTTTTTTAAAGTTTAATTATGTGTTATGTAAAGGAATACTTCCTTTTATTAGTTATGAATGCTTCCAGATCTTCAGTGAAGAATTCTGAATTCTAACATAGTAAGATAAGGAAGAAAACTTTCCTATTTATATTTTCCACATCAACCATTACTTTATATACTTTTAATATATTCTCCCACTCATATTTTCGCTATGATTAATGGTTCAATTTATGTTAAATTTAACTGTACGCTAAAAGCCCCCAATCGGTATAGTTTTAATTTTTTTCAGGAAGCTTCTCAAGGATCTTAATGATTTTGGTTGCTGTTTCCTCCAATTTATCATGCTCTATAATAACCTTTTAATATTTTTGAGATGTAGCGGCCGGAACTATGTAGTTCAAATGCAGTCTTGTTATGCATTTGGGCATTACTTTTTTCCCAGTTTTATTTTCGATTTAGCTCCTTATGATTCTAAATATGTAATATGCCTCTTTTTGACAATGACCACACAAAAGATATTTTTATTGATTCCATAGCACAAAACTATTAAAAGTAAGCCCCACCGAGATTGATACTGTTTACCCCTATGTAAAAATAGAGACTTTAGTCTTATGCATTTGGGTTGTACGAGCTTTGAAAAAAGATTTGGAAAAAGTACTTTGGACCTTATGTAAGATCAGCCCTGCATATTTCATATTTCTGGCTTCTATGTGAGCCTGAAAAAAAAGTTGCAGTTGCTTTAGGAGGTTGACGTTAAAGTAAATACAACTGCAAAGGCAGACACAACTTTTTTTCCCTGTCTGAACAAAACTACTAATGAATAGCAGCGATGTCCTGTGCTGATGAGAGAGCTAAAGCACTTCTAAATCATGTTTTGAAGCATGAATAGCCCCAATTTTCATACATAAACAGAAATTCACATAGATTAAAATAAACAGCAGAATGACCAGGTTATTTTTATTTTTATCATGCTAAACTATGTTTAAACTATACTGAACTTGCTTACCTATGGAATAAAGCACAGTGGCTTGGTTCACATATCTCACTAAGTTTAAAACCATGATTTATAAACCATAATGACAGGATTCACACAGCATGTATCCAAATTCAACAAACCCTATAGTGCTTAGCATATCACGTGAGCCAGAACAGTGTATTTTATTATCTCAGTTTTGAGACTGCATTACTGCATTTTGCTGACTGCACACTCATCTTAATTTTAGACAGAGTTATTTGTGCATGCCTTTAAGGATCAGCTTATCAGAAGTGCCCTTTTAGCTTTATACACAGCCCGCCCTGGTTGTGTCTTAAAAAAACCAACTTTACCAAGGAATAGCACTGAAGAAAGTAGCGAACAGAAAAATCAGGATCATCCATCGCAGATTAAGAGACAAGATTCTATACCTCATCACTCGGAATATGATGAGGAGGAGTGGGTAAGTAACCTCAAAATTCCATCCTTTACCCTCACATTGTGTTTATTCGGTTGTAAATTATCAGTATTTAAGAAGAGTTAGCTAGTTTAGTTATATCAATAACAGTGGATTCTTGTGACATTGAAGCAATGACTAACATATTTATTGAAGCTCAAGTTTTGCATGAATCATGTATATTTCAGGTGTACTGTACTTCATGTGATGTTAAAGTACCTACTTAACCTTTAATATGCCTTCTCCTGCTCCTCATTATTATTATGATTTAAATTAAAACTACACATTCATATTCAGTGTTTTGAATGCTGATATCATGCACACCCAGCTATAATTTGCATTTTTTCTATCACTAATTTATAAATATAGTATGAATAAAGAAAAGAATTTCAGCAAGACTAAGTATAAGTGGTTCAGAACTGTGACAACTCCTTTTTTCAATGTAAGATGCAGTATTTCAAAGACTAATGGTATTGCTGTATATTAAACAAAATGCATTAATTTGTTTCATTACAACTTCCATGTTTCATCTTCCCTCATTTTTCTTCTTTCTTCTCGTGTACCTTTTCATTGTTTTTCTTCTGCTCGTCAGGATCCAGGATCCTTTGGAACTTTTATATAAATTATAATGGCATCTAAGAGTTGCCTCAGAAATTCACCAAGCTGCTTAGCAGCTATTTCTCCATGGTTCTAATCCTCATAATTTTAATATATGTGTACATACATATTTCAGAATTGTGAAATGAAAGCTGACCATGACGTTTCATTTTCTATTCTAGTAAAAAGCCAGTTAAGTAAGAAAGATCCAAATGTTTGTGTTATTCTCTCTCAGATCCAGGGAGGAAATACAAATGGTTTCTGAACTACTCTGAATATACAGAGGGCCTGTAGTTTTGTTTTATTTAAGTGGTGTTTCTTATTTACAATGGGTGAATATTTAAAGTTTTATAAGTAATTTAAGGTTTTATAAGTATGAAGTTGGGGTATCTATTTTATGCTTATATTTTATGCAACATATAATGACTTCGAATTCCTAAAATAGTCTTTCCTAACCTAATGACCTGTAGAAATAACATGATACTAGCGTAGGACAGTGGTTCCAAACACCAGAAGAGGATCAGATTGGAAAAAGCCATCCTAGAAGCAAGTTTGCTTGCTTATAAAATATTTTGGCTATCGAGAAAGGATATCTTTATGATGAAAATTATTTCACTGAAATTCAGTTTTAAAAATATAGTTTTTCTTAAAAGTTACAGAAATTGCATTTTTATAAATATTCAGACACTTCACAACCTAAAAGTGTTAGCTTATGTTAGTTGAAACTAGAAACTTTTTCTTTTATTCTACTTTCTCTGTGTATCAAACACAGTATTTCCTTTTAGATGGATGCCAAAATTTAGGTTGGAAGGAACCTTGAATAAAATAGCATACCAGAAAATCCTGCCTATTTCTTCCTTTAAAAACATTGTTGTTCATGGTAGCAACAATTCTGTCTTTCATAGTTGGCTAGCTAATGCTCAGCTCTAATTCCAAAATACTTTGTCAATCTAATATTATGAATATTGCTTATGTTTTTTTAATCTTCCATACAATTAAACTGCAAAATGCATTGCAGAATTCTGCTTAGCATTAAATTGGAAGAATAAATATGTTCTAATATGCACATTTGTTTGATGCAAGCAAGTCATGCCAATGCACTTTATAAAAGGTGGACTGAACAGAAATTCTGAAGCATAACTATTTCCAACCCTCTTTCCCTTATCTATTTCCTCCAGCTATTTGTCTTTGAGCCCATTTTACTGTGGACCTATCTCCCCATTTCCCTTATCACACTCATAATGTCTATTTAAATGTAAATCCCACTGAGTCCACAAATACACTAATATCTAGTATTAGATTTCAGGATTTTTTTTTTTTTTTTAATCTGCTTAACAGTCATTACTGACCCTGCAGTGACCGCCCCCTAGCGGTTTTCAAGGCAATTGCATCTTTCTAGTTTCGGAATTAGACTTTGCCAGAGCCTAATTCCTAGAGCGTCAGCCCAGCTGGCAGCACAGGAGGCGGGATTTCCGTTGCTTCGCGCCCCTTTTTCGGATGAGCGCGGTTTCGCGCTTTTTACCGGCAACTTGTCCCGTCTCTCTGTTGAGCCGCTGCCAGCATTTTTCCTCCCACCGGAGTGAGAGTGCTCATTTATCTACTCACGTACGTTTTCGATCTGCTGAGTTGGCAGAAGCTGCAGGTATAGAAACAAGAGCTCACCTTGTTAACGCGAGGCTGGACTCGAACCGCTGAAGCTTTCAGCCATTTCTGGCCGGCACTTTCAGCGTCATTAAGCCGCTGCGCCACCGCGTCCCCTAGATTTCAGGATTACGTTTCATAATTCTGGCTTGTCAATCTTGCAAACATCTCTCCACAGTAGTTTGAAGCTTCTTTGAAAGAGGTTTTTTTTTTTCTGTACTTGCTATTATCCATGGGGCTCTAGCTGGGTCTGCTAAGCTATTCCAGTCAATGACATAGCAAATGGGACCTGGGGTCATTTGCCCCCAACAGTAATGATCCTGCTGAGAAACTCAGGTAACTGAAAGAGCCTGGGACTTCAGGTAGACTATTATAATCAGGAAGAATGTATACAGATGGAAGGGCACCATTAAAGTTTTTGAAAAATGGAGAAAGAGATGGAGATCTGAGTAAGAGCCACTACTCTGCACTGAGAGATTGGATGGGTAATCATATCACCTCTGGGCCTGATGAAAGCAGGGTGTGGAGTATAGGTATTAAACAGAAGCATTTAGTGGAAGAAACATTTAGTGGAGAAAGAATGATAAAAGATTTGTGGGAAGTGCATGTAGAGTGGACTGGTTCAAGTGGATTGGTCTACTTAGATAGTTGAATACGAGTATGGGATGGATGAGAGGAAGTGGTTTGGACATAAGGGCAGGACCTTACTGTAGCTCTCTCTGCTCTGGAGGGAAGCTATGAAGAATCTGGGGAATAGAAGATAACAGGAAGATCTTTCTGGAGACATACAGAGGGAGATGTGATCGGAGGTATAGGTCAGATCATTCCAGGGGAAAGGTACCTTGCAGTTTGGTGCTGGTCACTGCTTCCAGCTCAGCTGCCCCAGTCTGCCCCAGATTGCCAGAGGTCTTTGGTCTGTAAATACCAGGATTGCTTGTTGGAAGACAAACTGTTCATACGTTCTTGGCCATAAGCAAATAAACAGACCTGATGGATATTATTCTATATGTGGCTGCCTTGGAGAATATTCAGAAACTACAACTGATTCATAATGTGGCAGCCAAACTTGGTGGGTGAGAGCTGCTATATGAGCATAAAACCAAGGTTGTAAGCTCTGCATTGGTTACCAATTAACTTCTGGGTACAATTCAGAATGCTGGTTTTGGCCCATAAAGCTTTATGTGGCTTGGCATCTAGATATCTCAGGACCAGGGGGGTCTGCATCGACAATTCCTGGTTTCAAAATGGCAGGCACGACTGGGTAATCAAAGCCCTGCCCTTTTAATGTGTGTTATATGCATAGTACACATGTAAAAAAGGGTGGGGTTTTGCTCATACAGCTGTTCCTGCCATTTTAAAGCCAGTGATTATTGCTGCAGATACCCTTACTCAGGGCCATCTACTTCAGGTAGAACCTAACCAGTTGGTCAGCAACTCCTCAGTAAGAATACTGAAAGTTTTCCCCAATGTAAGATTTGGCAACCTCCCTGGAATATCATTTCCCAGAGATCTGTATGGCAACCCAACTCCTGATATTCAAGAAGGCAAGAAGAATGGAGCAATTCCATCAAACTTTCAGTGGTTAAAATCATTACTGGAAAAAGATTGTTGTGATTTTAATTTAATTTTATGATAAGACTATTTTGTTTTCTGTCATCTCAATTATTGTGTTACATTGATTTTAATATATGTTGTAAACTGACATGTGCCTCTTATGAGTGCAATCATATAAAAAGATAGGATATTACAGGTAGTCCTCACTTAGCGACCACAATAGAGACCAGCAACTTGGTTGCTAAGCACCATGGTCGCTAAGTGGAAAATCACATGACTACAATTTACGATTTTACCTCCTCTTTCTCTATTAACTCTGCTTGTTGCAAGCCAGTTGCGAAGTGTGTGAATGGCAATCACGTGACTGCAGGATGCTACAACAGCCATAAATGCAAGGATTGGTCGCAAGGTTTTTTTCTTTCACTTTGAATGGTCACTGCACGAAGCAATCAGTAAGCAAGGACTACCTGTAATACATTGTTTATTGCAATTACATCTTGCCCTCTGGAATCTCAAGGCAGGTTTCTTGTTAGTATAATTTTATTCCCCCAGCAACAGTCCTGTGAGATAGTTGGGGTTGAGAAGTTTGATCCACTGTCCCTAGACAGCTCAGTGCTGGAATGGGTACTTGAACTTGGGTCTTCCCAATCCATGTCCAGCACTTTAACCACCACAGCTAACATCAAGAACTGAATATCAATGGAACTATAATGTTCTATGACTAAGTCCTTGTAGGGAACAATTCTGTAAATGCAACAATGGCACATAAGGAACAAAACCAGTTTGGTTTCACATTTTTGTTCATAAGCAGCAGGGGAACTAGTTTCATTTCTCTTTCTTCATTTCCCTTCAGTGGAAGAATAAACTTAGCCACAGCCTGCATTCTGCTGAGCCAGAACCTGCCTGCCTCCTGGATCAGGCTAAAGAAACCATTTGCTGCAGCAATTTATGGCAGCAGTGGCCAGAAGAATACCCATTAATACTTCATAAGCAAGAGATAATTTTTCTACATTTGCTCAATTTTCTTTTTTAAGATGTAACATGTATTCATTCACATCAAAGTTTCTGAATGATATGCGGTATTATGATAAAAAAAAAAGTAAATATGTAAACACTGTATAACAAAAGAGCAGCAGAAAAAATTAAATGTCCAATCATCCTGTAGGGCACATTGTTCTTTTTTTTTTCCCCAGGGAAAGCTAATCAAGTATTCAGTAGATTAATAAACCAGCTACTGTTGTCAGGCAAATTGGCATAAAGAACTTTGCCTGAGAGAGATATTGTAAGTGTTCATATTAAATATTATCCTTTATACTGCAATAGCAATTAAAATACTGACAGGTGGTTAAGATCATTCTATATTAAGCTGCTGATTAAAATATAAATGCTAATAGCATCCATGAGCTGTATCAAACCATGTTAATTTTACCTGATTGTCACAATCTCAGAATGGTTGTTCCTATTTTTCTTTCACCAGCTGTTTTAAAGCCTTCCTGTAAGGAGGTTTACAAAAAAAATATATGTTAATATATAATGCAAGAATTGGGTGGGCAGCAAGCTGCTTGGAAGCCATAGCTGTTTCTTTCTGCCTAGGTAATTGGCTGGTTGTCATTGCCAGCCAATTGAACAGTAGTTAGCAAAAGCTAAATTACATAGGCTCATCTTGAGCAGATTTGAGGTGGGGAAAGGGTATTTCAAAGTATTTGTTAAAGAGCAACCTATTCCATATTCTTTTGTATCTTGGAAAATGATGCATCTGATTTGCAAAAGCAGTTCTTTGAATATGAAGGCACAATAATTAGGCAGTGTCCCTAAATACATTTTCAGTGTGTCATATCCTTTAATACAGAAGGAAGTGCATTTCAGATGAATAGCAGCATGTTTGGCTATGGGTTCACTGATGTGAATGAAGAATATAGTGTATGGAGAAAGCTGTGCTTCCTGAAATGTGAAGACATGAATGTTTTTTCAAAAACACTTCACTGAGAATAATTCAGATATTGTCATTTAATATATAACTGTCCTGTTCCATTCTGCCTACTTTATGCCCAAATACAAAAGTTAGCTTCTCTGTACACCCAATAGGCAGTACTGTCAGTAATATAAATAAATATATATATTTATTTATATATAAATAAATATATATAAATGTCTTTTATACTACAAAGCAAGTCTAATGTTTAATGCATCTTTGCATGTAGAATGCATTAAAAAAAACCTAAATAAGAGCTGCTGTGTATAACAGTTCTACTTTTGAAGGTGCAAATTACATTGGGAAGAAATGTGTGATTTTATATAGACTGCCAATAGAGAAAAAGGCTTATGCTTTAATGCTCACATGGTGCAGTTACAATTTTTTCCATTAAAAAAATAAGTTTGTTCCTTCTGCATCATGTAATTATTGCTACTGAAATACCTAGGAACAGTATCATAAGAGTAACTTTTAAGATTCAGTTCAATTGTATATAGGCAGTACTTCAAGTAAACTGTTCCCAAGTAGCTTGGACTTTTAAAGGTCAATACAGTACCAACACTTTAAATTGAACTGAGACGCAAATGAGTACGATATCCAATGAGGGTGGTAAGAAAATTGGTATACTGTTCTCTGAACACCTAATGCAAAGTACACTTATTAGGACTACCATGTCCAAGCTGCAAAAAACACATCACCTTTAGATGGCAGCAACACAGAACTATAACTCTTTGCTACCATCTAGCGGTTCTCTGAATTTTTACTGCCATCTACTTTGCAATCTACAGTAGATCTGGTAGGTCAATTTCCATAACACTGTTACAGCCCTATGATGATAAAAATGACACTTTTATTACTGAAACACTCTAGAAGCATTATGCGTTCTAATTAGAGCCAATGCATTTGAGGGACCAATTTGGCTCATTAAGATTTACAACTTGAAGTCTTTAAACTTTGTAATATTTTTTAATTAAAGAGTAACTTAATGTGGAACCTTAAATAAAAGTTTATTTTAATTGTTGCATTTCAGAAATAAAAGATCAAATAATACAAATTTATCTTAAGTGTCTGTTTAATTTTACCACCATTATACATAATTATGCTCCCAATGAATTGTAACTAAGTTCAGGTAAACATATACATAGTTATTAAACTATAAGATGGAAAACTTATTGCTGAAAGATAGTTGATGATGATGATGATCATCATCATCATCATTTTAGCCACTCTGTGGAGGTAGGATATAAAAGACATTTTAAAACTAAGTTGATACAACTGAATTTTCTGATCATATAGCCTAGGAAAATAAATGATTTGTTGCTTTTGGTTTTTATCCTCTGTGCAGTCAAAACATTTCAAGTAAAATAATATTCCTTCAAAGATCTTTCTTTAATCCCTAATAAAATGTTAGTGAAGTCTGAATTAGCTTAGCATATTCTTAGAATAATCTGGAAAGCGCATGACTTGTCTGTACTAAATCAGCCAGACAAAAGAAAGAAGCACCAGAGTTAGTTTCAAATGGGAAATACAGCATTGTGTAATCATTGAAAGACAATACTGTTCATGATCAGCACTGAGCTTGGTTCTCTTCCTGTTCAGTTTTTTTAATATTTTCATCATGCAATAATTTTTCCTTTGATACCTGGCTATCCAGCTCATTCAAGGTGTCCTTTTAGAAATATTCCAGTTTCACTTTAAATAATTGCTGCCTTGTTTCTTTTAGTTCTTGGTGGATAGAAAAAGTTGTTCATGTAAAAATCCTGACACATACAATAGAGCAGAAATACAGTCATTTGTAGAACCAGCCAAATGCCTCTAACATATCTCAGCAACAGAAGTATGATGCTGTGAGAATACTGTAAAATTTCTATATGATTGAATGATCATATAGAACATCCTCAAACGAGGATTATCATAGGCTAAACAACAGTTACCAGATTCTAGTTAATCATGAATCTCTTTTAAGGAATCTATGCCCAGGAAGTATTACATGCCTTTTTTACATCTTTGCTGCAGAACATGTTGATTCATAAGAAACATTATTAATGAACCATCTAAAACAATCTAAGTGGATTGCTGCTTTCAACCAAAACAGTTCTTTCAGTTAGATAACACTCAGATGATGATGCTGTTGATGATGATGATATTTTTTATCCCATCTATATCTATCATCTCAAGGTAGCGAACATACTTGATCCTCCTGCCTCCTGTTTTCCCCACAACAATTCTGTGAGGTAGATTGGGCTGAGAGAGAGTGACTGGTGCAAAATCAGCCAGCTTTCATGTCTAAGGCCTAGAGCTCACAGTTTCCTGGTTTCTAGGCCAGCACCTTAACCACTATACCAAACTGGGTCTCACAGTGCTAATTCTTCTGCAGTTAAAATCCGTCACATCTCTTTTCCAGGCATAAAACTGTATGCTTTGCATACCTGAAAGTGGTATAAACATGTTTCTATGTGCTTGTTAAATTCTACTTGCATTTTGTAATTTTAGTTGTAAGCTCCCAGAGAACAATATATATCACACAGAATTCATATGCATATAATGAAATACCATGTTCACATTAGAAGTATGAAGTATTGTGGTCAATTCTGTAAGTTTGTTGTGCACATGTACTTCATTTTTAGGAAAGCCACAATTGTCTAAATATACTTCATTTTTTTATGATTCCACTGTAATCTTTTAATGAATGATTGGAACTGCATAGGAATATAGGGAATAGCTTACATAAATATATTTAACTGAAACTTATAGAAGGTGAACCCCTGAAGATTTATGCCAAAATACCTCTATACAGTACTAATTTGTGTCAATATATTAGTATAGCACCATCTTAAACTATGTAAAATCTTCATTCCAGAATTATTCTTTAGAAATAATAACAAAGATCTTCTATTTAAAATTGATTAAGTGCTGGTCACTGTTCTTTGATATATTATTTTGTTTCATCTCACTATTGTCCTATAATATACCACTAAAGAAACTAATCAATTGTACTTTTTCATGCAGCTGTTACTACTGAGTAGTGATACTGATTTTTTTTTCAGGATAGGGTGTGGGCCAATGTAGGAAAGAGTTTAAACTGCATTATTGCAATGGTGGACAGATTGCTTGAAAAGAACAACATTCCCAGCATCAGTAAGGAAAATGAAAAGGAACCTTCACCAGCATCTCATATAAGTGGTAAGGAATGCATTTTTATTGTTGAAAAAAAGAAGAGTGAAATAAAACACCACAGTAAAATCAGATAGGAGGTGAAATGGATAGATGAAAGTGCTGATAGTATAGTTTCTGGACTTGTGTGTTGGAAGACTGTTTATCAGATTGCATCTTGGTAGCATAGTCTGGTATTACTTGCACTTATCAATTTGGTTTGAGTGTGCTCCTTGAAAAATCTCTTTAAGAGAATAACATTCTGTTCTCACATTTCTGATGTATTTTAATCCGCTTTAGGGTTTGTCTTGAAAATGGCATTCTGATTAAGAGCAAGGGCCAAAACTTAATTTTTCTCAACTAAAGTAACTGAAAAATAGGAAAAGAGGGTTTGACAAATGTCTCCTCACAGTAAACTGCATGCTGTTCTGAAGCTTCTCACAAGTAGTGACCACTGGGAAGGATAATTAAATTTCAGAAATACAAAAAGACTATGAAGAAAAAAGAACTTGGGGGGACTGGCCTTTGGAATATCACAGCTACTATTTCTAATGCCATAGTATATAGGTTTATTCTGAAGTATGTCCCCACTGAATTCCATGGAGTGTAGTCCTGTGTAAGAGGTTTTAGAATTACAGCCTTAATATTGTTCTGCACTAACTATGTATTAATGAAGAAAGATGGATTCCAACTCTTAAAAGGAAGGTAGAATTTTTTCCTAGTAGAAAGAGAATAGCTGGTTCTAAATGTGAGAAAAAGTATGGCAGGAGGTATAAGAATGGGAGTGAGAGATTGAAATGGAGTAACATAATAGCATAATATTGAGGGTAATGAACTGAGAATGATAAACTGAAAGATATGAAGGAATACATCAATGAACTGCTTTTAAATGCAAGGAACAGGAGCCTGAAAAGCAGTAGGATAATTACTCACAGCCACATTTGCAGTTTAATTAGTGAAGAAAACATAAGAGTCATGAAACAGATTAACAGCTCTTGAAGCATATTGACAGACAATAAAACCAAAGGGAAAGGGTCGGTTTGTCAAACAGACAGTGCGTCTCAAGGAATACAGGCAGAACGTCAGAGGGGCAAAGTTAGCGGGGTGCTGTGCTATATGATAGTATTAATATAAGCTCAGATACTTTGGCCCAGCTTTATACATAAAATTACATTACAAACTAATTGCTGCTGTCTAATATATGACCACATAATACTTTATTTTATTTTGCAACTTTGTTAAAGAGCTGGTATCCACAGTTTGCAGTTGCCACTAAATTGTGCCTATATATTTGGAACACTCATGTTATGAACAGTTATTTCTTTTGTGTCATCATTCAAGATTTATATAACCATTAGAGTCTCCTCCAAGTTACCTTGGTAGAAGAGGAGCTGAATGCATTCTATAATGAAAAAAGTCTGGAGTACATTAAAGCATCTGGATATTGTTTAGTTTGTCCCAGACTATTATGTCCAAGACTTCTGACTTGCTGGGGGCCAGGGAAACAAAACGTCTCCTGTTTACCTCCATAAAACTCTTGTAAAACAACAGCCCTGAGACCCATTAAAACATCATATTTGCAAAAGAAATAAGCTTTCCACCATTTCATCCTGTCTGCCTTTATCATCTATTAGCTTTGTCATATTGTGGGTTTCCCTGTCCTTCCTCATAAATATATACAAATTAAACTGATGTGAATGTTTAGACAAGAAAAATGTTGATGAAATGGACCTGATGGTGAACTTTAATTAACTGAAGAGCATGTTAGGGTTGTCAGTTCTTTGAGTGATTATAACATTTAGAAGTGAAAAAAAGGCAGAGGGCATCCATTTTAGATGGAAACATTTTTCACGCTTCAGAAAGTCACACTGAAAGATAAAGGATATGGAGAAAAAATGCATACCAAAAGGATTGGAATAAATTAGAAATGAGGTTAATAAGGTATATATAGATCATGATTATGTTAAATATAATTTTAAAAAAGCAATGTGATTTCTTGAAATTGGTAAACCTTACCTTTGATAGCTCAAAAATAGCTCACCTTTTCAACTTGGTGAGTCTTTGATATTGTGATTTAATTTAATAGGATTTATGCATGATCTTTGAATGCCAACAACTTACAACATTTCTAGAAAGGCAGGTACTGAATGTCAAAACAGATGTGGGATTACAAACAAACAATACCATGAATTTCTACAGACTGTAACCAGTTTGCTGTTTTACTTTTTAATCTTTGTTAAATTCTAAATATTCAACATTAAAACATTAATGTTTTAAAATACAAATGTTTAAAAGTACAAATTTCACGTGCAATATTTGGATGCATTTCCTGAAGTAATAATGATGAAGTATGAAATGCAGATAGTAGAATAGAAGAATGTCCTTCACAGGCCTCTAGCCTTCAGCCTCGGGGCCTTAAGAGTGCATTTCTCAAGTGCCAGCATTGGGGGAACAACCTTCCTTAGCTGGGCATAAACGTTTTGCCTTGGTGGAGTTATAGAGTAGACACTTGTAAATACTGTTAGGCATTTGTTAAATAGGCTCATTTCAGTTATTCCTATTTCTTAGACCTTCTCTTTAGATCCAGGGTCCACTGGCGTTTGGTGGCTAATAAATTCAATAAATAAATAAATAAATCCTCAAGTGGCAGAGTGTTTCTTACTGCCATGGCTTGCAATGACATTTCCCATTTCCATAGGTTTTGATTAAGAGCTTGACTGCTGACTGTTCTGTTCTGTTGTGTTCGAAGTTGACTTTTTTCAAAGAAATGTTATGTTTTTCCACAAGTGATAATGAATTCTTTCAAAATGCCTCTACTGATGTTTCTATGATTGCCTTGATGTATGCTGTGAAGTTAAACAGGGATGGTAACAATCATAAATGCCTAGCAAAATCCTCCTCATGCAAGTCCTATAAAGCATCTGCAATTGCAATAAGAGTCTCCATAACAATTTTTGTTTCTACCAGAGTGAAACAGTTACATGTGATTACTATTCAGATTTGGGCTTCTCTGCACTTTTTAGCCAAAACTGGAAAAGTAGGTCCTTCTCCCACAGTAGGGGCTAAAAAGATTTTATTCATATCTATTGGAGCAGCTAGGAGGCAAAATCTACTGTAGAATGCCTTATCTCCAGAAAAAGATCTTTCACATTAATTAATATTAAGTTCTGTGAATATTTATCAATATATAAAACGAATAAAATAATAGAAAATGACTACATTCTATATTTTACTTTGCATATCATGCAATTATGATTCTTAAACTTGAGAAAAACATTGATGAAAAGCATCCATTTTGGAAATACATTCCAAATGATTCAACACTGAACAGGAAATAAAACAAGGATGTATGACATCCCCTTGGTTGTTTAATGCATGAATTGTATGATTCAGTAAATAATGTGTATATGTAAATTAATGCATCAAAGATCAAGATTGCTACATTTGTCAAGGAACATGAACTGAAAACTGCAATGTTTATATAAATATCTAAAAAACAACAGCAAATATATGAATTTGTGTATCTTGGTAGGCTGCTTAGTTAAAATGGGGAAAAAATGAAGAAATTTTAAGGCACTCAAATGTTGGTACAAAAGTAGTGGGTAGTATCTTGTCTGCTGAGACATGACTGTTTATCAAAAGAATGGAAAATGGCTATGCATGCTTCTATCCACTTGGACATACAGAAGTGTGAGTTGGATATGTCTGGGAAACATAAAAGTACAATAAATGCCATGGAAGTAAGAAGTGTGTGTGGTAAAATAAGGTGAGAGATTGTTAAAAATGAATGAATGTGGGATGAATGTGGACTGAATACAAATGTGAATGACTTATGAAAGAAGTACACTGAAGTGGTTTAGTCGTGTAGAAAGAACGAATGAGGATTTAATCACAAAACAAATATACAGTATAAAGAAAGAGGGAATGGATTGAGAAGAAGGAGATGCCTGATAAAGGTATGGTTAAATTGAGCTGATGGGATCTTCCAAAGAAAGAAGCACAACGTTTAAAGAACAAAAGGCAATGTATGAAGCAGTATGTGCACATGAGGGAGGGAAGGAGGCTTTGCAAGGATAGAAAGACATGGAGAGGTACCGTGAATGTTGTTGGAGTAAACTATTTTCAGCTATATTTACTATTTTATTTTCTTGAGTTTTCCATTTCTTTGTCTTACCAGTTCTGACGCTTTTTATGCTCCTTGCATGTTTCTTACCTCAGAAGGAATTTGCTTGATAGTTATGTATGTTTGTATGTGGAACAATTTTGTGGAGTTCTGTTTTTGGTTTAGAGTTCTTTTGCATTGAAATTTCCCTATATTGCCAATGTATATCTTTAAACTAGGAAGATATAGTCTTACTTATTTTTCTTCAAATCTAATAAATATCCTTAAGGCTGGATTTCAGATCAGTTTCCATGGTAACCATCTATGGTGTCATCAGCACAGCATTATGATTTCATTGCAGAATAAAGCAGGTACAAAGCATTCCTTTTTAAGAAAGTTTTTTTTATAAATCAACAATACAATTTTTGTGGTGGCACTAGGAAGCTGAAATTCACATATTCCATATCCCTCTTTTTTGAAAAATATATGTACATGTGCACTATGCATAGGAATTGTATGTGTGTATGTGTGTATTCACACACATGCACAGTACTCACACTTCTCCAGTGTATGGGGAGTTTATTTATAGGATTGATTATATCCATTACCTACACACACACTCAATATATGGCATGAACAAACAGGAGGATAAATGGTGTGAAACATTAGCAGTTTACTTTTTTTGTGACTACTAAATCAAATGAATCAATCTCCTAATCTACCTTTATAATTACATTCTTTGAAAAATCACTTGCAGATGACCTCTGAAACTGTATTTATTGAATTAACAATGAAGTTTTCATTCTTAATTTTTGGCTCTTTTTCCATTCTATGCTTGTGAAACTGACTTTCTTTATCAAGGAGATTTGTTATCAGTTGATGATATTGCATAGGTGCTAATTTAGTATGCAAACAGATGCACAGCTATTGAGATACAGCCCAGTATGTGAATATGCAGCATATTGGATAGTTATGCTTTAATGCATGCCTCCTGAACTCATCGATGATCCATCACTGGACATTTTCATGCAAATATTGGACAGCCATTTGTCTGGGATGGTAGCTGTATTCCTGCCCTAGGCAGGGTGCTGGATTAGAAGACTCCAGGGTCCCTTATAACCCTGTAATTCTGTTGTTCTAGTTTGAGTTCATCATGCACACTTATTGCTGAATCTCAGAGCCATTAGTTCAAACCAGCTTGGATTCCAGAAATATAAAATATTCAGAACACCTTAGTAAAGAGGCCATCATAATTCTTTTGCTGACAATTTGATCCTGTTTTTCTTCTAATATGGCGATACCACAATAACCACAAGGTATAAACCAAATATACCGTACATGTTTCTGGCCCAAAGGCCATAATTCAGATTTAATAAAGTTTTCATTGATACCATACAGTATAGTATTTCTTTCTAACTATACCTAATTGAATTTACTCTAGGAGGGAAAAGCACTGCTGGCAGAAGTGCAATTTATTAATTCACACATAAAAATATATAAACACACATATGCATAATGTATATGAATTTCCAGAATTTATTCACATTTTCAGAAAGCAAACATTTATATATCAAGACCAGAAATATCAAGGGTTAAACTGACAGACTTTCCAATCTTTATGGAAACAGTCCTTCTTAAACCCTTCACTAGCAAAATGAAATTGACAAATTATTTCCAACTTGTGTCAGTTTCAACTGTAGTTCTCATGACACTTACTGCAGTGTTTTTTAAATTATTGTTTATTTATTTACAGGACTTATATGGCCACCAATCTTATATAATGATTCTAGCCAGCTCATAACAATCCATAAAAACATGGCTAAAAATAAAACTTCCCTTCCTCCCAGGTGCCAGACCAAATATCCTCCCAGCTCAACCCCCATCCTATCCCAATGCTTGGAGGAAGAGCCAGGTCTTCATAGCCCTCCAGAAGGCTAAAAGGGTAGGGATCCCTTGGATCTCAGGTGGGAGGCTATTCTAAAAGGCTGGGGTGGCACCAAGAAGGTGCACCTCTGAGGTTCCATCAGGTGTTAACATTAAAGAGAAGGGACCTGCAGTGTGCCCACCCTACCTAACTTAGTAGGATGGGCAGCCTCTCTGGCCTAAAGGCCATAATAAAGGTTTGATGATTTAGGACAGGCAGATACCCTCAGGGAGAGGTGGTCCCACAAGTAACCTCACCCCATGCCATGTAGGGCTTTAAAGATGATAACCAACCCTTGAGTTGTACCTGGAAAACAACTGGGAACAGTGCAGCTTACACAGCAGTGGTGTTACTTGGGTGAACTGCAGGGCACCCAGAACTATGTGGACCATTGCATTCTGAACCAGTTGCAGCTTCCAGATAGTCTTCAAGGGCACCCCTATACAGAGCGTGTTGCAGTAATCCAAACAGGAGGTGACTAAGTCAGGAGTGACTGTGAGCAAAGTTTTTCCACAATTCTATTCCATTATTAATTGATCTTACAGATTATGGAGGGACTGCAGAGAGCAGAGGTGAATCTCACAGAAAAGAGTGTGGGTTTTCTGTAGATTTTTTATTAAGGCAAAAAAAGTATCACCTATGCTTAGTGTTCTGTTCACACTCTGCATGAGAAATAGGTAATGTTTATGAGCCTGAATGTTACTAACATTTGGAAATGCCAGTTTGTACAAGCAAGCGTGCACTGACAGCTTCCTGGGTTTTAGAGGCTGATGCTACACACACTAGGGTTTGGGAAAATAAAACTAATATACAAGGCATTCTGACAAATTCTTGGATATCTGTCATAATGGGATGAAAATTCTGCAGAAATGAAAGGATAGCATAGCTTATTTCCCTATCTTGGAGAGATTCAGATGCTGCAGATTTCCAACAAAGTGTGGTAAATTTGCTGTCCCAGATGAAGTAAGCCTTGAGGATATAAAAGTAAAATAAAATATAATTTAAAAATTACTATTAATTCATACAGTCAATAAAAATAAAAAACTACATTTCTACTCCAAAAGAATACTCATTTCCTTAGTTTCACTGTAGCAGCTACAGAACAGTTATTTCATCTATTCAAAAGAACTTAAGGTAATGGTTTCTAACTGGAATCACATTCATGAAGTAAATTATTGACTTTATATTGTATTATATATTGTATTGGGGGTTTTATACGTTTTAGACTTCAACCTTCTTTCAGAAGTGTTTTAGATCATGAATTCAGAATATAGATTAATTATTTCATACTGTATTGAAATCTGTTCCAGCTTCTTTCCTTAAAATTTATTTCACTTGCTTAATTGCTAGGCATGGAACAGTAACTTTTTTCCCCATAATTTCTATCCTTTGACCTAGTTAATTCCCTGCTGGTCACCATTTTGACATCATTAACATATGACTGAATGGGAGATTGTAAATAAAGTACAATAAATTAAACATAGTCCATCAGATTCTACCGCCATTTCTTGCTTCCTGTTCTTTGATTGGTTATTATTTTCTTCACATGCTCTTAAAAAGTGTAAAAATATGTTGGAGAATGCAATATGGTAATGCTGGAACTTTCCAATAAACTGTAATTCAAATATTTAACTGTTGATAAAAATAACATTGCAAGTATGGATAGGTCAAGTTTGCATGTTATGAGTCTGTTTCTGTTTTAAAAAACACAATTTTCAACAGATGAAAACGAAATTTCTTCTTAACCTGTAGTACTTCAAACTGGAGATGGGACTTGAATATGCCTCTGTCTAAAAAAAGAGTGGAAAACAATGTGAAGATAGAAAGCTAGATATCATTGAGATTTTTGTCCCAGCCTCCCTGCCATGATAGTTTCCATTTAGTAAGATTTTTTTTGAATTTCCCACTGTGAGGGAAAAACTATATAAAACGGCCATTCACCTGTAACCTGCAGGTTCCCATGAGATATGAGACAACAGTCTCTGAAAAAACAGCAACTGGTATCATCTAATATGGGTTATTTTTAGTCCGGATTTCTCTTATTTTCAGGTAGCAATCTATAATATGTAGAATTTCTGTTTGTGGAACATTTTGCTGGGGACATGAAGTTGATGGGTTCATCGTTATGCTTTTGGATGACATCCATCTTTGGACACTAAACAAACTTTTATGTTGAGATGCTGCCACAAGGCTGCACGAATGTCTTTTAGTATTATGTCCAAAGGAAAAAGGCATGCTTATCCTCCTCTGTCCACTGCAATTATAGTAGGATTGCATTCAACAGCTAAATCTCTCTTCCCACTGCAGTATGTTTAAAACCTTGAATCAAAGAACTTATTGTAGGTAATGGGATCTACAATACCTTGCACAGTGAATCTTAATGATAAGATGTTCAAGTTTATTAACTGGGTCTACATATCCCTCCACAAATATGAATATAAAATGTATATATTGTATGTTACTCTTTTTTATTACATTTTTATTCAGCATTTTTAAGAAAAGAAAAAGACAAGGAGCAAAAAATAAAGCAAAAAGTTTTGCAAGCATCATATAATTAGGCTAAAATGTTCAATATTACACTGATTAGTTTTAAGTAACTGAGTCTTGTAGTATGATGCCTCCCTTCCTGCCCAGTCTCTAAAAGAACATTGGAAAGATGGCTCTTCCCCTCGGCCTTGGGTTAATATGGTTGTGTGGGACTTTTTTTTTGTCTCAGCTTGACAAAAGAGTTTGGTTGCTGCTCCCTCCAGGTCCTTTGGGTTTTATTGCCAATTTTATAGCTGTTGTGTATATCAAGCCACTCAGAATCATTTGGAATCATGCAGCCTAGAATTTAATAAATAAGTACTGTGTATTTCAGAAATACCATTAAGTCCTGGAGCTCTGCTCAGTTTCAGTTTTTAATTTGCTGCTTTAGTTTCATCTTCTGTTACGGTTTGACTAAAAACATTTCTTTTGTTGATGTGTAACTTTTATAATATTGTATTCAAGTACTCTTCAATTTTTTACATGTCAGATGAATGTTTACTATATAATATTGAATACAGTGGTACCTCGAGTTACGAACTTAATCCGTTCCGTGACTCTGATCGCAACTCGAGTTGGTCGCAACTCGAGGTAAATTTTCCCATAAAGTTCAATGTAAATATGGTTAATCCGTTCCGCCCTCCGAATTTGGTCGCACCACGAGGCAAATTTCCCCATAAGGTTCAATGTAAATACGGCTAATCTGCCCTCCGAATTTGGTCGCACCACGAGGCAAATTTCCCCATAAGGTTCAATGTAAATACATACGGTTAAACAGTTCTGAAACATATGCATTTTATTTTTAAACCACAAAAACATGAAAAAAAGTACAGTACACCAAAAACCTTCCAAACGCCACAGAACACACCACAAGCCTCACCGAACGTCTCCTTGCTACCATGATCTCGCCCACAGGAAGCCGCGACTGCGTGGCAGCAGGGCAAATGGCCATGGATCCGGTTCGTAGCTCGAGGTGGAGTTCGCATGTCGAGGTAAATTTTTGGGGCCGGAGCTGGTCGTATCTTGAAAAATTCGTAAGGAGGGGCATTCGTAACCCGAGGTACCACTGTAGTATTTAACAAATTGCTCCATCATGTCCATTATAGATACTTCTGTAATGAACTAGTTCTACAATTAGTAGTAACAGTTCTTTTGTCTTGTTCTTTTTACAATTGTTGGGCCAGCAGTTTCTGTGACTTGTTGCCTTTTTCAAAATATTTATGTTTAACAAAATACAATTCATTTACTTCCATTAAATCTAGTTGATTATGAATCAGTTTAATGTTTTGTTCTAAGTCCAGATGCTTGTACCTTAGTTCTAACTGCTTCAGTTCATTCACCAATATTTCCATGTGCTTTTGCATAGCTTTCTTTCTAATTAATGACAGAAAGATAAACAACTCTGCCATAAATGCTAGATGTAGATAAAGAGACATCAGGAGTTAAACTGATATGGAAGAAGCTCTTCAATTTCTATTGACACTTCCATTTGATTTTAGCTGAGTTCACCTTTTTCAAACAATGGGTTTGGTGATCAGATTGTTATGGGGGGAAAAATGACTTCTTTTTTTTTAAAAAAAGGGGGGAATAGCATGTGAACATGCATGTGGGTAGTATTATATGTAAAGAGATAGTGAATTAGTTCTGCTTTATAATAATTCAATAATTTAAGAATTTTGCAGCAACGCATCTAGGAAAGTAAAGAAATACAGTGGTACCTTGGGTTACGAACGCCCCTCCTTACGAATTTTTCGTGATACGATCAGCTCCGGCCCCAAAAATTTACCTCGCCGTGCGACCTCCGCCCCGCGCTACGAACTGGATCCGCGGCCATTTGCCCTGCTGCCACGTGGTTGCGGCTTCCTGTGGGTGAGATCGCGGTAGCAAGGAGACGTTCGGTGAGGCTTGTGGTGTGTTTTGTGGCGTTTGGAAGGTTTTTGGTGTGCTTGTCAGCATGGCTCCAAAGAAAATGCAGAGCCGTATGTATTTACATTGAATCTTATGGGGAAATTTGCCTCGCGGCGCAACCAAATTCGGAGGGCGGATTAGCCATATTTACATTGAACGTTATGGGGAAATTTGCTTCGCGGCACGACCAAATTCGGAGGGTGGAACGGATTAACCGTATTTACATTGAACCTTATGGGAAAATTTGCCTCGCGGTGCGACCAAATCAAGTTGCAATCAGAGTCAAGGAACGGATTAAATTCATAATGCGAGGTACCACTGTACCTGAAAAGATGGAGGAAAAAGAATTCAAGAATATAGTCTTGTATGACAGTTTTCAAAAAATCATTAAGACCCAGTAAACCAGAAAGAAAACAAAATCAGGATGCTAGGAGTTCACAAAAGCATTTAGAAGTGGCAAGCGAGGTATTTATAAAAGTAGCAACTGAATGTGTGCATTTGTCCTTCCAAAAGCTACAAATCTGTGGTGAAGTTTCATCAAGAGGCAAAAAATAATGTCAGCTGTTTTCAGTTCAGGGATTAAACCAGAATGAAAAATGATGTAAGTCACTGCCTAATCATAAATCAGATGCAAAGTAAACCAATCCAAGAAAAACTAGTAGGAACACAGGTATTAAGAAACATGATAACACAAATCAGGAAGAGTTCTAATTGAAACCAATAAAAGGAAGCTTACTAAGAAAGTTTATCTTGTTTGTTTCTGTTTATACTCTTTCAGATTTTTGTAAATGCCTAAAAGTGGGGGGAACATGTAGCTCTCAGAGAATTCATTTAATAGCCTACGAGTGACACCCGAAAAGACCCTATCCTTCATACCAGATAGATTGACCTGTAACAGTGGGAACTTCTTTAGAAAGATCTTTGCTGAAGATTGTAATGCCTGGACAGAGACATTATGATAGATATGACCCCTCAGATCTCCAGTTGTATAGAGCTGTAAAGGTTATATCAGTAGTTTGACTGTACGGTGAACAGCTGGCAACCAATGTAGATCTTGCAGTACAAGCTTCATATGATTGCTATATTTTGAATCAGTTAAGAGCCAGGTTGCTGCAGTACACTGGAGATGGGGGTCCAATAAATTTAAATAATAATGATAATAATTTTGCATCAATTGCAACTTCCAAATGCTTTTCAGGGGTGAGTCCACATACAGCAAATTGCTGTAGTCAAAATGGGATAAAACCAAAACATAGACAACTTTGCCAATCCAACTGGCTTAGGAACAATCTAACTTGGTTCACTATCCATACTTGTGGAAGTGCACTCCTCACCATAGCTACTACCTTTGGATCCAGTGACAGATAAAGATCAGGGAACATCTACAGACTACTATTTATTTATTTATTTATTTATTTATTTCACAAATTTGTATGGCCGCCCATTAGATACAACCCCCCAAGTCCTGCTTACCCTATTTATCAACAACATCTCTGTCTTTTTTGGATTTAATAGCAGCTTTTTCTTCCTCATTCAAGCCATTACTGATCTTGGACAATGCTCAAGGGTACAGGTTCCATCCTGGAATTGGATGCTAAGGAGCAGTAAAGCTGTATGTCATAAGCACACTAATGATATCTTAAATCAAAGCTCTGAATTAATTCCCTGAGCAGTTCATATAGATATTTGACAGCATACAGGATAGGATAGAATCATGGTATGTTATAGATCAGTACCTTGGGTGTTGAAAAGTAATTCTCTAGCACTGCCTTCTGAAAACAGCATGATAGTAGACTAGAACCACTGCAAAACAGTGTCTCAAATGGCCTTCAGTCCATGTTCACAGAGTCCTATCTGATGTCCTTCAACTTCTGCTTGTCTGAGTGATCAGTCACAACTTCCTGGTAAATCAAAGGTTTGTTTTAATGCTATGAAATGGAAGAAATTGTTCAGGCTTAATAGTGTTAAGTTCTAGTCTGTGTTCATATTCCATGTCAGCCAGGGCTTCAACAATATCACTGACATAGCTGAGAAATTCCCCAAATTCATTCCTCAAGCATTCCTTCTTCATTCTTCATCTATGCAATATTTTTGTCCTTTTCAAATTCTCAAGCTCTTAACTGTCCTTTTCCCATTTCTCTAATGCTTTCTTGAGAATTTTTCCCGAATAGTGTCCAGTTCTTCATTTGATCTGTGAATTACTGATTAATAAAAGCTTTATAAAACTAAACTTTCCTAAACTTCTGTTTAACACAGAGTATAGTAATTGAAATACTTCTTCAAAAGCATGCATATGATCATATCAGGATTTTTTTTAATGCACCTTCATCACTATGACTCTAGATGGAAAGTAGAATATCTCCAGTCAGTAAATGAAGAGAGATGTCAATGCTTTAGGTTCAGTTTAGAGTGGAAATATGAAAACATTTTTTGTGGATGCTAATGCAGTCATAGGAGATACAGGTGAAACTCGAAAAATTAGAATATCGTGCAAATGCTCATTTATGTCAGTATGGCAACTCAAAAGGTGAAACCAATATATGAAATAGACGCATTACATGCAAAGCGAGATATGTCAAGCCTTACTTTGGTATAATTGTGATGATTCTGGCGTACAGCTTATGAAAACCCCAAATTCACAATCTCAGAAAATTAGAATATTACATGACATCAATAACACAAGGATTGGAAATAGAACAATATCGGACCTCTGCAAAGTATAAGCATGCATATGTACTCAGTACTTGGTTTGGGCCCCTTTCGCAGCAATGACTGCCGCAATGCGGCGTGGCATGGATGCTATCAGCCTGTGGCACTGCTGAGGTGTTATGGAAGACCAGGATGCTTCAATAGCGGCCTTCAGCTCCGCTGCATTGTTCGGTCTCATGTCCTTCATCTTTCTCTTGGCAATGCCCCATAGATTCTGTATGGGGTTCAGGTCAGGCGAGTTTGCTGGCCAATCAAGCACAGTAATCCCATGGTCATTGAACCAGGTTTTGGTACTTTTGGCAGTGTGGGCAGGTGCCAAGTCCTGCTGGAAAATGAAGTCAGCATCCCCATAAAGCTCGTCTGCGGAAGGAAGCATGAAGTGCTCCAAAATCTCCTGGTAGACGGCTGCGTTGACCCTGGACTTAATGAAGCACAGTGGACCAACACCAGCAGATGACATGGCTCCCCAAATCAACACAGACTGTGGAAACTTCACACTGGACTTCAAGCATCGTGCATTGTGTGCCTCTCCATTTGTCCTCCAGACTCTGGGTCCTTGGTTCCCAAATGAGATGCAAAAGTTGCTCTCATCAGAAAAGAGGACTTTGGACCACTGGGCAACAGACCAGTTCTTTTTTTTTTTTTTTCTGTAGCCCAGGTAAGACGCTTCTGACGTTGTTTGTTGTTCAGGAGCGGCTTGACAAGAGGAATACGACATTTGAAGCCCATGTCCAGGATCCGTCTGTGTGTGGTGGCTCTTGATGCACTAACTCCAGCCTCAGTCCACTCCTTGTGAAAGTCCCCAACACTTTTGAATGGCCTTTTCCTGACAATCCTCTCCAGGCTGCGGTCATCCCTGCTGCTTGTGCACCTTTTTCTACCACATTTTTCCCTTCCACATAACCTTCTATTGATGTGCTTTGATACAGCACTTTGGGAACATCCAACTTCTTTTGCAATTACCTTTTGGGGCTTTCCCTCCTTATGGAGGGTGTCAGTGATGGTTTTCTGCACAACTGTCAGGTCAGCAGTCTTTCCCATGCTTGTGATTCCTACTGAACCAGCCTGAGAGACCATTGAAAGGCTCAGGAACCCTTTGCAGGTGTTATGGATTCATTAGCTGATTAGAGTGGGACACTTTGAGCCTAGAATATTGAACCTTTTCACACTATTCTAATTTTCTGAGATTGTGAATTTGGGGTTTTCATAAGCTGTACGCCAGAATCACCACAATTATACCAAAGTAAGGCTTGACATATCTCACTTTGCATGTAATGCGTCTATCTCATATATTGGTTTCACCTTTTGAGTTGCCATACTGACATAAATGAACATTTGCACGATATTCTAATTTTTCGAGTTTCACCTGTATATTAGTTAGGAAGAGATGGCTCCATGTGTGTTCTGAATGTTGCTCAATGACTTCTATGAACCATAGCCTGCATGGACAAATATAGTTCATAGGAACTACATTCAAAAAACATTTGGAATGTCAAATATATGAATTAAGTTTAAGAAAGATAATAACTAATAGATAAATTCATTTGGAAAAAAGATAGTAAGATATTGGAGATATAACATTCTGAAATAGATCTGTGAATTATGGGCTTTGCAGGATTCAGTTAATGTAGCACTGAATAAGTCTGTGAATGCTTAGTGGTGGTTTTGCTCCAGATGCTTCTACTGGGATCTACCTATACAGTATGACAGTTTTCCCAAACTGATTGTTTCCAAATGTACTTGAACTACCCAAATTTACTGTTAGCATGATTGTTAAATTCCTCATGGTCATGTTACCTTGGGAGTTTTGTACATATAATCTTAATATATTTTGGGAACTGTCACGTTGAAGATGATGGCTGTATGGGAGGTTTTCCCCTTCTGTTCAGAAATGTTACAAATTGCCCATGCTGGGATCATTCTCACCAATATAAAAACAAAACTAAACAAACTGTAAGCCATTACTGAGTTTCACTCATACTCAGGGCCTGGCATTGCCATGCAGAGAACATGGAGGCTCCTTTTCTCTCAAAGTCATTTATGTAGTTACATTTTTATCAAGAGGAATGATGAGCTGATATACAATCTGTGGCTTGTTTCTTCTGTAGGTGTTTTGGAGCTGTGCCCTCTACAGAAACTTTTCCTATCATGCATTTACTCTCTGCTACTGGCATACAGCTTGTTCTGTATTGCATTGCTTCTTAGTAGATACAAGTTATTGTTTCATCTTGTTGGAGAAGACAACTCACAGTGCTGCTTAGGCTATTTAAACAAGCAAACAAAAGATAATCCCTTAAAGTTGATTCCATTATTTAATATCTTTCTAGAACTTAATTACTTGATTCCAAGACCATTCTGAACATTCCCTATTTCACGCTAAATAATAGCAAAATATATTTTCTAGCCATCTCCCAATGATCTATTTCAAAGAAGAAGAAGAAGAAGTTCCAATAGTTCTGTTTTTGTACCGTTGACTTCCCTTTTAAAAAAAAAATACCAGTTTTTTTGAATACTCACACAAATTTTATGTAGTCAGAGGTCACATGAAGAAGAAGAATGGGACTGTGGAGCTACACAGACAAACAGATTTGGTTACATCATGAGACTGAAAATAAATGGGAGTGAACTTAAGACTTCTTAGATAGTCACGGACTGTAACTTATTGGAATTAAGTGAATGAATGGAATGGTGACAAAATGATATATAGATATGATTTGATATGTGATGACATCACTAAGACAGAACAAGTCCTTTCAAACTGACTACAGTATTTTCAGAATACACTTTTCAAACACTCATGGAATACTAGTGAGTAGCAAAGTGGCTTTTAATATTTAATGGGAGTAAAAGAATTTTTCAACTCTATTTAATCCTTTAATCCTTTTTACTGGGGGGAGATTCACCTGACAAATATAGTGTAGGAAGATACAGAACATTTTTATGGGCTTGTTTTAAACTCATTAGATAATGTCATGAACACAAACGGTGCACGGTTCCATGACAAGTTAAATATAGTAACTGTAATAACAGTGCTTATAATTATTCCAGTAAAGGGACTGAGAAAGAAAGATGACCATTTTCTATTTTATTCTTCTTTCTCCTCTTTCTTTTTTTTTGAGAGTAAAAATGGGAATTTATTTGGAACTGAATTATTATTAAATATGGTACACATTCTTATATCCTAAAATAGTTACAAAGCAAAATTTGGTGGCTTTTTTTTTTTTTCATGAAAGTTGGAATGGAAATTATGACAGCTCCCAAGGCAATAGCACCAGATTGGGGTAATTTGCATTCCGTTCATGTTTTTTTCAGAAATAAATGCATCAGAAGTGTTGTGTTTCCAAATATTCATGCAAATGGTTTCAGATAGCCACATGCACAGCATATCCACATGAAATCACTCAAGAATATCAACATTTAGTGCTATTAAACTTGACAAGCAGTGAAATGTATCATATTTTGCTCAACCAAACAGCATTTAATTAATTTTGTTTTTCTTAATTGGTTTTGTCTCAAATTGCTTACTTAGAGAAGTTGGTTTAACTTATTAACCTCAATTAGATTCTGAATATGTAATTAAGTTATAATAAACTGTCTCTTGTTACTGTAGTGGTATAATGAGAGCAGAAGACTATATAGTGACAGCTATGTAGGAAAATGATGTTCTCATAAACAGGAACATAGCCTTAAATTAGTATGCATGTGGATAAGAGATGATAGTTGCCTATGTTCTAATGTATTTCAGTTCTTCTTTGGTGATCACTGTCAGTGTTCCTCATTTGTTACAGGTGACTGGTATGAACAGCTGTATCCTCTCACAGTTACGCTGAATGACTGTATTGGAGAAGTGGTGACTAGGGCAAAGCAGTCAATGTCTTTTGTTCTGCTTCAGGAGCTTGCATGTTGTTTGCCACAGTGTTTAATGTTGACACTAAGAAGAGATATAGTCTTCAGTCAAGCAGTAGGTGTTTTTATTTCATAATCCTTTGTTTTTGTTGAAGAATAATAGATGTAAATCATGTCACTTTCAAATGAACCAACTTTAAGGAGGGTAAAGAAATACCTTCATACTCTGGAGCATCCTTCTTCAACCTGGTTTAATCTCATTGTGTGGAACTACAACTCCCATCATCTCCAATAGGCAACTTATTTGGAATTTTTGAAAATTGTAGTGCAACACATCAAAGAGCTCAGCCTGGTAAATGATATGTTCCTTCTGTCTCTCCACTGACAGTTCACTGGGCTTCTTGACATGAGGTACTAAAGGATGCAACCCTGAGTGCCTGCTTATGAGCTGTACTCATAATACCCACCTCATTGGAAGGGTATTGTACTGGCAAAATGCTACTCAGGGTGGAGTGCTTACCACATATTTCAGATATTCAGATACAAGATTGGTATTTATTGTAACATGCTCTTTTTTGTCAGTCCATCTGAAGCCATCACTCAAGTCTTTGATGGATTTCTCTAGCCATGTTCTGCAATACTGAACAGTGCCAGCTTATTTACCTCAACAAGTCTCTTTATTTCCTCTCAGAATGATTTATAAGCCAAATAAATAAATAAATAAACAACAAACAAACAAACCATGCAAACAGATACTTAGAGACAACTGCAGAGGACGTTGTTCCAGTAAAATTGATCACCTCAACACTGTTAGAAAACATAGCCATATATAGACATAATTTGTCTATAATATCAGTCAGGTTTTCAGCTCACTTGGCCCTCCTGAAAAGTTATAACAATTGCAAGCCACTTTTTAAATAATCGAATGTTGAATGGTCCTTATTAATGATGATCATAAAATAATTGTAAACATTTAAAATGGATTTTATAATGATTAGTAGTATTCTACTAGCACTGTCTGTGCAGGGAACACTCTTTTCTCCATAGAGTCACAAATCCAAATGGCAGTTAAATAGTCTGCTTAAACATGAGGCTTTTCAGTCTGTCCCTTTCTCACAATAGTTGAGATCAGTTTTCAGCAACATAATTGAAACCTGACACTTCAGATTTTATAGAGCCTCTCATCTCACAGAAGTGATTCTTTGTTTAAAAATCACCTGTTAGTGCATTCCCATAGAAGTATCTTTTACTCTCACAGCAGGAGAAGTTTAGAGCCTGGCCAACAATAGCTTAAAGACAGCAACAACTGGAGTGGCACATAAGCCTAGTAGAAAGAAAGAAGTGCAAAGTGCAAAAAACAAAGAAGGCTATGTTTCCTTTTTTGTGTTTTGAGGATTGATTGCTATTTTAATGTAGTTATATATTATTATGTAGAATTTTTAAATGGGTAAAATTTTCTATGGTAAGTATTGAACTGATACTGAAAGCTATGACAGTCCTTGACAACAGAATAACAGTATAACAAAAAGAAAGGTAGAGTCAAGCTCAGCTCCTGTCGATGAGATAGAGAAATACATGTAGTATTTTTGGCAAGAATATACACTAATCAGGTCCAATATGGCTTGACCTTATTTATTTATTTCACCACATTAATGGCCACTGAACTCACAAACAGCAACTCTGGGCAGCTTGCTTATTTGTTTGATTGATTTATATCCCATCTTCATTTTATGGTTGAAAACAGAACAGCCAATAACAAAACATACAAAATACCAAAATATGGAATAACAAAGGCTAAAGCACAACATAGTTCAAAGACATTTCAGAATGGATTCATCCAATGCCTTGGCCCAGTGCTCAGGAGATTTTCAAGGCCTTTCAGGCAGCCAACATGGTCAGAAACGTCCAAATCACAAATCTTTTTGAGATCAGCCAAGATCAGCAAGGTGCAAAGCACACAATAGGGAAGAAAAGTAGGAAAGGAAAAGGAAAACAATCACTAGAGCAACATCTCCTTTTTTGTCTGATCCATGGGTCCAAGTTACTCTCAGTGTGATGAAATAGGATCTTTGGCTGACTGATAAGGCTGCTTTGACTTTCCAAATCCAGTCTGTAAACATATTTTTACATAAAACTAAGTTATGTCTGCTATGAGATGTCTTTTGCAGCTTTTTTTTTAAGCTGGAAAGAGGGAGGGGATTTGAGCAGATATATAATTACATATTTTAATACTATAGCCTAGGATTATAGAGGCTCACCTGCAGCATTGAAAGATCTGTAAGTTACATTGAGTCTGTCACCAGCTCTCAAAACAATCTAACTGATGGGGATATTGTGGGGGAAATTTGGAAGAGGAATGCCAGACCTGCACAATATATGGTCCATGGGCCACATGCAGCCTGCCAAGCAACCTTGTGCAGCCCACCGGCATTTGTTAAAAATTTGATAAAATATATCATACACTTTAACATTTGCTACAAATCATAGCCAAAAAGTACATATACATTCACAACCCTGACCAACACACTTGTACTGTTATTACAAGCATTTCTCCTACATGCAGAAATGCATTAAACAACCAAGAGATCATCATATCTCCTTGTCTTAAGACTAGAATTGGCACCTAGTATCCTTTAGAAGCTCTGGATTATAACTATCATAATCCTCATTGGCCATATTAACAGGCATCTGATGGAAATTGTTTTAGATTTATAGCCTCTCCTTCAGAAGGCCCAGCTGAGATACATAGCACTCTCTTCCTCACCATCACCACTACCACCCCCTTCAAAATAACAAACTTGTGCTACTTTTGGTTGGAAATTATTAACCCAGTGAACTTCTATGGCTAAGGGTAGACTTGAGCTTGTGATTTCTGAGCATGAAGTTGAATGTATAACATCAGGAGGATACCAAATTATGATTATTAAAGATCTAAGTACCCACCCTCTTTCCTGCCATTTGTTCATATTCTTTCAAAACTAAGTTTGTATGGCAAGGATATGCTGAGCCAGTGGATATCCAGTGGTTCAGATTTGAGTTCTACAGTTATAATAATCATAACTCTTTTTCTGAAGCAATTGATATATCTATCTGAATGGTTATTGTCATTACCCTAGCTTGCTGGTTTGGTGTGTGGATTTATCATCAAGTTACACTCCAGTTTACGCGATCAAGGCTTCCTCCAGCAACTTCATACAGTGGGGCTAATTGTTCAATATGAAGGACTTCTCAGTACATATAGTAAGTATGCAATTCAGATAACTCTATTCATATCCCAGAACATCCCCCTGATAGAGAGATGAAGCAGGAGAAGGGATACCTAGAGCACTGCTGGAGAGCGACAAGTAGCGAATCTGATTGAACATGAGTTAATGCTGCTGTTAGGGCCTACCTCATTGTAGTAAGGGTGGTGAAATGTTTGTATTTCATTTGCCTTTATTGCATCTGCAGATAGCCATCCAGCAGCCCCATGTAGAGTGACCCGTTCTCTCCTGGGTGGGAGTGGCCCTGGGGGTCACTTACAGGATTGCTGGGAAAATTATGCTAGGCATCTGATGGACAAAGTCCATCAGATCCGCTCTAAGTTGGACTCTGGCCTTGATGCAGGTCCTGTGGAGGTTACTGGGGCTGGGTCTTGTTCAATTATCTGAGGATGGTTGGATCTGTTAGGCCTGATGAAGTAGACAGGGTCCTCAGGGTATGAGTGCAGCCATCTCTGTATTAAATCCATGTCTCTCCTGACTGGTCAAAGCCTCCTGGGAAGAGACACATGGTTGGGTTCTGGTGTTGATTAATTCCTCTTTGAGGGAGGAGGTAATCCCAACATCTCTTAAGGAGGAAGTGTTTCACGCCCTCCTCAAGGGGCCATGGCTAGACCCCACCATTCTGCACAATTTTGTCCACTTTCCAACCTTCCCTTGTAGAGGAGGTGGTTGTATTGCAGCTTCAGAGGACTCTGGAAGAAGCTGATCATCTGGATCTGTCAGCCCTTTGAGGTAGACCAGACTTGGAAACCCTAATATCAACCTTGCAAGTCTGAAAGTGCCTGAAAGGCTGTGGGAGCTTGGATGAGGCACAACAGGCTTCAATTCAACTCAAGCAATATCAAGTGGCTCAGGGGTTTTGGGCTTCTTAGTTCCAGGAAGCTTCCATCTTTGGTTTTGGATGGGGTGTGCAATCTGGGGGTTCTCCTAGATTCATGGCTCCTGCTCAAGGAGCAGGTGTAGTCATGACTGGGAGGACCTTTGCTCAACTTCAGCTTGTGCATCATTTGCACCTGTTCCTGGACCAAGAGGGGCTGCTCATGGTCACTAATGTCCTTGTGACCTCCAGACTGGACTATTACAATGTGCTCTACATAGGGCTGCCTTTGAAACTATTCAGAAGCTTCAACTGGTGCCAAATGCAGTGGTGTGGGCAGTTACCAGTGCAGGTTACTTGGCACATGTGACACCACTGCTCCACAAGCTGCATTGGCTTCCAGTGTGCTTCCAGATGCAATTCAAGGTGTTGGTGGTCACCTTTAAAGCCCTTCATGGCTTGAGACTGGACTACTTATTTCTCCCCAATTGTCCCTACCCATCCTACCCAATCCAGCAGGAGGAGCAGGCTGTGGGTACCATCAATTAAGGAGTGTCAGCTGGCAGGGCCCAGAAGGAGTCTTTTCTGCAGTGGCATCTGCCCTTTGGAACATCATCCCCCCTGAGATTAGATTGTCCCTTGCCTTATTGGCCTTCCATAAGACCTTGAAAACTTGGTTTTGTGCCCAAGCCTAGGGCCCTGGGTGTGTGGTAGAGATTCACTGTCACCACTACTGTTATCATTGTATTGATTCCTCTGTCAACAATATTGAACAAGCCAGGCCGTGGCTATCAAGCATCAAAAACATCCACCAGGCTATCCCACCTCCTTTACATGGACGATCAGAAGCTGTATGGAAAAACACCATCTGAAATAGAATTGCTGCTTAGCACTGTCCGAATATGCAGCCAAGATATTGCAATGGAGTTTGGACTGGACAAATGTGCCACCCTTACCATCAACAGGAGAAAAACAGTGAAAACTGAAGGAATTAATATACCCTATAGAAATAACATCAAGAGTCTGGATGAAGAAGATCGCTATAAATACTTGGGGAACCTTCAAGCTGACAACACCAAGCGCATTGAAGTCAAGAAGAAGGTTAGTAGTGAATACATCATGAGAGTGAAGAAGTTCTTAAAGTCCAAACTCACTGGAGTAAATACCATCAAGGCTATTAACACCTGGGCAATTCCATTCATTAGATACACAGCTGGAATAGCGGACTGGACTCAAGCAGAAGCCCTGGATAGGTAGACCAGAAAAATCAGGACAATGAATCATGCCCTTCATCCATGCAGTGATGTTGACATACTCTAGTTACCAAGGAGCATAGGTGAGTATGGAATGTTGCAAGTACACCAGACAGTTGAAGAAGAAGAAAGGGCATTAGAAGAATATCTGAAGGACAGTGAATAAGATGCACTGAAGCTAGTACACCATGAAGGTTTACTGAATCTGAAGGGACCAAACTGGCCTACAAGAAAGACCAAATGAAGAACAGAAAAGAAACATGGCAAGACAAAGTATTACATGGCCAGTACACAAAAAAACTAGCAGGCAAAGCAGATAACAAGACCTGGCAATGACTAAGAGCAGGAAAGTTGAAGAAAGAGACAGAGGGGCTAATTCTGGCTGCACAAGACCAAGCCTTAAGAACAAACGCATACAAAGCCAGAATTGAGAAGACAGCAACAGCAAATGCCACCACTGCAAAGAAGCTGAAGAAACAGTGGACCACCTAGTCAGCTGCTGCAAGAAGATTGCACAGACTGACTACAAACAATGGCATAACAAAGTAGCAACAATGGTGCATTGGAATTTCTACAAGAAATACCATTTGCCTGCAAGCAAGAACCAGTGGGACCACAAAACAGACAAAGTAATAGAAAATGAAGAAGCTAAGGTGCTCTGGCATTTTAGAATTCAGACAGACAAGCACGTGCCACATAACATCCCAGACTTAACAATTGTTGATAAGAAAGACAAAAAAGTCTGGATAGTTGACATTGCAATACCTGGAGACAGCAAAATAAAAGAGAAAGAACTGGAGAAAATCACAAAATATTGTGACCTGCAAATAGAAATAGAACAACTCTTGCAAAAGAAAGCAAAGATAGTACCAATAGTAATTGGCATCTTGGGTGCAATCCCAAAACATCTAAAGGACCACCTGAAGACTATCAGCATTGGCAAAATAACCATCAGTCAATTGTAAAAGCCAGCTTTACTTAGAAAGGCTTATATCCTACGATGGTACCATCAAACAACAACATCTGCCTATCCCAGGTCCTTGGGAAGGACTCAATAGGTGGATAAAAATGCCAAATCCAGTCCAACCATCTGGCTGACTGCATGACCAACATTAATAATATCCAAAAAATCTGAATCTTATCTTTTATGTAATAAGAAGAAAAAGGTGAATTTATTCACAGAACGTGCTCAGCCAAATAGTGGGTTCACATAACATACAGTGCTAGATTAAACAAACCTTATTATGGTTTGGTGCAATATGTTAACCCAGGCCTGCATCTGCTTTTGTGCATAAGTGTCCCAAACATATTGCTGGCACCAATAGAAATGAATATGTGTAGCTCAGGGTTGAACTGTGGAGTCCTTGGGGTTCTCTGAGCTTGGTTGTTTTCTTGCAAACGTTTCGTTATCTGGCTAGGTGACATCTTCAGTGATGTTACCTAGCCAGCTAATGAAACGTTTGCAAGAAAACAACCAAGCTCAGAGAACCCCAAGGACTCCATATTGCTAGCATGTGGGAAGGTAGAAATATGCATGGAAGTTATGGAACAGCTGCATAACAAATATCCATATAATTCTGGTTACTATACAGATAAAGAAACTTATAATAAGCAAATAAATAAGGGGGAGAAAGAACTTTACTGCTTTTTGCAACACATGATAAAAGTAGATATACAGTTGTGTGAAAAAGAAAGTACACCCTCTTTGAGTTCTATGGTTTTATGTATCAGGACATAATAAAAATCATCTGGTCCTTAGCAGTTCCCAAACACATGACAGATTACACCATGTTGTCATTTATTTTACAAAAAGAAGGCCAAAATGGAGAAGCCATGTGTGAAAAATGCTCAGAGAAATTGTAAAAAATCCAAGAGTTACATCTCAGACTCTATAGGCCTCAGTTAGCATGTTAAATGTTCAAGTTCATGACAGTACAATTAGAAAAAGACTGAACAAGTATGGTTTGTTTGGAAGGGCTGCCAGGAGAAAGCCTCTTCTTTCTAACAAGAACATGGCAGCACGGCTAAGGTTTGCCAAGTTGCATCCGAACAAATCATAAGACTTCCTTTGGACAGACAAGACCAAAGTGGAGATGTGTGGCCGTAATGCGCAGTGCCACGTTTGGCAAAAACCAAACACAGCATATCAGCGCAAACATCTCATACAAACCGTCAAGCACTGTGGTGGAGGGGTGATGATTTGGGCTTGTTTTGCAGCCACAGGACCTGGGCACCTTGCAGTCCTTGAGTCGACCATGAACTCCTCTGTATACCAAAGTATTCTAGTCAAATGTGAGGCCATCTGTCTGACAGCTAAAGCTTGGCCGACATTGGGTCATGTAACAGGACAATGATCTCAAGCACACCAGCAAATCTACAACAGAATGGCTGAAAAAGAAAAGAATCAAGGTGTTACAATGCCCTAGTCAAAGTCCAGACCACAACCCAATTGAAATGCTGTGGCGGGACCTCAAGAGGGCTGTGCGTAAACACATGCCCGCAAACCTCAATGAACTGAAGCACTGTTGTAAAGAAGAGCGGGCCAAAATTCCTCCACAATGATGTGAGAGACTGAAGAAGTCATACAGAAAACGATTACTTCAAGTTATTGCTGCTAAAGGTGGTTCTACAAGCTATTGAATCATAAGGTGTACTTAGTTTTTCACACATGGCTTCTCCATTTTGGCCTTCTTTTTGTAAAATAAATGATGACATGGTGTAATATGTCATGTGTTGTTGTTCATCTGAGGTTGTATTTACCTACTTTTGAGAACTGCTAAGATGATTTTTATTATGTCCTGATATGTAAAACCATAGAAGTCAAAGAGGGTGTACTTTCTTTTTCACACCACTGTATTTTAATGTTAGAAACTGACAGCCATATTTGTTTTAAATGATTTTTTTTCTCTTAAATCAAGCAGAGTTGCTAGTTACTTATATTTTCTTTTCTTTTTTATCTGAAATTATTTTTCTATATAGGTGAGGAAATTGGGATGCTAGAAGATATGGCTGTGGGAATATCCGACTTGCAAAAAGTCATGTTTAAAATAACCGAAGCTAAATCGGATGACCTGTTGCCTGTTATAACAGGAAGACGGTAAGTATTATCTGTTCTTCAGAACAAAAATATTTATGTTGTGCAAAAAAAAAATTGAAGTTATGTGATATTCAAGAAGAGACAGAAATCAGAATAAATGCTCTGAGCAGCCTTTACAGATAATAAATGAATATATACATGAGAGAAATAAGTTGCAGTATAAACCACAGCTGTTTTCCTTTAATATGAAAATTCTCAAATAAAGACACAAATCTTCTGTTTTATACCTTTTAAGGAAATTGTGGGTCTCAATTAAGGACAGAAATTCATTTGATTTTAATAGCTTGATTTTGTATTGTCAAAAATGGAGAGGGGACAATAATTATTTTTCCTTTTGTATGAAAAAAGTTGCAACTCAGCAGCATCTCTTCAGCTGACTGAATATGGGTCTTTCTTTGCTATCTAAGACCAAACCTATGCAGGCCCAACAAAAGATTAATATTAGAAGAATACTGATATTGCTACAAGGTCTAAATTAAAATATGACGGCGGGCCAGAAATAAATTTCCTGCATTTCTAGACTCAGTAACTCTGTGGCAAAGGAAGACATAATATACAAAATATTGTTTTAGGCACAGGCCATTTGCTAAGTGGAAGCAGATTTCTTAATTCCCTCATCATCATTACCAATCCAGCATACAAAATGCTGTGCAGAAAGTTCCTGCTAATGAAAACAGACTGTGACATGGGGAATCAGGATTTCCACAAGAATCATGCTGAGGCACCTTCTGTTAGTTAAGTTCCATTAATTTAAAAAAAATGTCTCTGCTTCTTCTGAGGGATTTGTCACTGTATTGCATTCCAGTCTATCCCATTCAGCAGACTCTTCAAACCCCTGTAAGAGCAACTAGCACAGATTTCACCAGTACAATTAAATATTATTGCAGAGTTCCCAAACTCTGTGGTGCCACAACCTCTTAAAATGATAAATGAATTTCTATGATTTCCTCAATGAATAAAATTAATGAGCTCTTTCCCTTGGTCTAGTGAGTGAGGTAGCTGTCAGTTTAGCAGCTGTCAGTTTAACATTACATGGGTTTCCTATCCCATTTCTTATTCCCTGTACACACACACAGTCAGAGTCCTGTTAGAACTCAGTCTCAGCAGGAACAGGTTTTGGCAGCAATTCAGCTTTGCATGCACAAGCCGTCAGTTTTCACAGGACTCTGGCTTTGTGTGCGGATGCTTGGTGCCTCACAATACAGATTACTGCTGGAACTTACTCTCACAGCTGGCTTGTCCAAGCAGACTGAACTGAGTTCTCACAGGGCTCAAGCTTTGTTTGCACAAGGCTTCTGCCGAGAAATCAAGATTGCTGGAAGGAGTATCCATATGGAACACATATCCATCCAGCACTCCAGTTTGGACACTGTGGTGAAACCATAGCATGCCAAAACATAAAATAAAACCTAAATTAGGCCTCTTGATCAAAGCAGCAGTCCTCCAGTCCGTAAGCAGAAAGGAAAAGAGAAGCAGAGCTCCAGGCTGTGAAATTCCCCCCCTCTTCCCTCCCCCATGTATGTTCTCTCTCCGCTCTTCCGGGATTCTCTGCAAGTTAATCTTCCCCACTCCCTCCCAGATCCCCTTTCTTTCTCCTAGACCATCATTCCCATTCTTCCCATTACCCTTCACTTCTATCTCCCTTTCCACTCTCATTCTCAATTTTATGGACTCGCCCAGCATTACACATGTCTTCCAAAAGAAAAAGAACCAATCCTGCTTTGCAGCACATTGTGCAGTCTAAAGCATGTATTTCCCCAGATACACCAGGGCATAAGTACTGAATTATGCATTTACAAGTACAAAAGATAAAATAAGATTACAAGAACATTAGAAGCAGTGTACATTCACAATACTATACAGTTAGACCTGGATCGGTCTGGATAGAAAGCTTATTCATGTTGAGTCTGACTCCTGGTATCTATATTAACATGTCCATGAAATTTTCTAGGCAGCATTGTGGAAGTAGTTTGTATTGCCTTCTCATGAGATTTTTTTTCATGTCCTGAATCTAGCCTATAGGCCTGGGATTACTGCTCATTTCCTGGTCGTTAAATCCAAGCCTAGCACTATTTAAATTTTTCAAGATCAGCTAAGATAACCCACTGTAGAGGCTGCCACTTACCTGAGTATGGAAAGGAACAGAGAAATAAATATGAGTTAATGTTAAAAAGTTTTAGGAAGTGGGAAAAAGAGACAAAATGGAAATAGTTTTGGCTTAATTTTTTGTTTGGTTTTAAGTTTCTTTTCTTCCTTGCTTGAATTTCTCTCTCTCACTGTATGTGGGAAATAAGTTTGGTGAGGTTGACTATAATCATAATGGAACTTCTTATAATTTTGAAATTGGCAAGTTTTTATAATTAAAAGTTTTTAGTTTTTGGTTTTTTTTGCACAAATACACTGTGGATAATCAACAGCTTATTATGTTTCTGTTGGTACATCTATAAAACAATGGCAGAAAGACAATACTGTAAAACACCTATTGGCTAAAATGATTGATTTGCAATTGTATGTTCATAATTCCAATTAGAAAATTCTGAGTGTTCTGGAATTTCTGCAGAAAAACAAAAATCAACTGATTTCATTCATGAAAAAATTCTGATACTAGATATTACCAGCTGATATGTTAAATAATACTAACAGGATATTGGAAAATTCCATTACCACTGCTCAGTCCCCCAGCCTATAGTTAACAGACCATATATTTATTGTGACATTTCTTAGTTTTTCAATTGAAGATAATCATTCAAAGTGCACTTGAGAGAAAGTAGAACTTAAAAAACTAGTAATCAGTGACTGTTTTCATGGTCCAGTTTCCTGGCAAATAAGAGAAATCTGGAATACTGATTTCATTTTTCTATTGTTTTCTGTTTCTGTATTCAAAATCAGTTGAAACTTGTTTCAGTTTCTGAAGCGATATAAGTTTATTACTGCACTGGGCTCTTTGTGCCCTCAAGGAAGTAAACATGTTTGTTTATACATTGCCTATAATTTATTTCCTCTGTTCTATAAATGGGCACTAGCTCATACACATGCTAATGCATCCTTAAAATATTTTTCTAAATTATTTATGGAATGTAGACTCATTGCAACCTTGTGCTTTCTATAGTGCTGGATTCCTTTCTAACAATTTATTATAGTATTTTACAGATGTACACCAGAGAATTTGGATTTTTTTTTCTATATTTGATTTTTAGAAACAAGGATTTTAGCAATAATTATTCCCTTAGCACCTACATTTTACCTTTTCTTAGTTGGGGGAGGGGGCAAACTTCTTTCCCACAACTGTTACTGGATTTGGTTTTCCATCTCACTATATGACATTCTACATACTATAAACAATGTAGTGGTGGCTCCAATGATTAGTATAAGAACTATATTATATTTTGATGTATTATTTTATTAGAGGTCTTTAAACTTTAAAAGTTATCTATCTCTTTTGTTTAATGGACTTACATAATAATTATTTCAAAGCTGGGTAAAGGTTCTGAATTGTGTTCCAGTTACAGACCACTTTGTTTGATAAATGTGGACAGTAAGATATTTATTGCTATGTTGGTATGGAGACTTCGGGCTAGATTTATGAAACCATCAGGGAATTAATAGTACTAGGCTATTAATTGAACTAATAGCCTTATCGCAAAATAGTTAAAATTCAGCCAGTATTAACATATACAGGAGGCAAAAAATCTTTTGATATATGATATGGTATGATCCCTCAGTTATCACTTTTCAAAAACCATGTTGTGACCTTTGCTACTCTTTATTTAAAACACTTTTATGTTATCTGCTCCCTTAACGGCTCTGGATAACTTACAAAAATATAATAAGCCAATAATATAATAATGAAAAACAAGAATGATTAAATACTGAAAAATAAATCAGCCATTGCTTAATATTAAAAGCCTAAAACTTTAGAAGAGCTACGTTAATATATATGGTTTTAGTCCCCCTTTGAACTGTAACAAGGCTTAACATATATTGTGTTCAACAACATGGAATGTACCACGGAGAAAGCAAAGTTAATTGTTGATATCAAACACATGTAGCAGGCTCCTCATTTACAATCTGAGACTACAAGATGAATATGCAGGAGTAGGTGATCCTGTAAATAGCTTGGAGCTAAGCAATGTAAGGCTTTATATGTGAGTTTCTTAAATTAGGTCCAGCAACTAGCAATTAGTGAAGCTGTTTCAACACGGGTTATGTTGGACCTCTGAATGGCATTATTTATTACCAATGCTGCCTCATTCTGAGCAATGTTTGGATTATCTTCAAGAACTGTTCCACAGAGCATATTATAATAATGCAATTATAAAGTCACCAAGCCAAGTCTTTTGTCTCTATGTAGGGATGTCCTTGATTTATTACCAAAATCCCTCAGTCTTGCCACAGATGTTCTGTGGCTGTTCGCTACCAGTGTTGAATCTAGAAAGTCACATAGACTGCAAACTTGTTTGTTAAAGCAGGCTGCAAATCTTCCAAATCCTGAAGTCCATTTCTTGGAATCTGAAACAATTCAATCTTATTGACACTAATTGTTAGCTTCTTCCCCCATATCCACTCTTTATAATCTGGAGATATTCAGAGGTTCCAGTGTTGTCCAAACTCACAAGAAAGGAGAAGTATAGCTAAGTAACATCAGGTTATTAATGACAAAGTGGGGGAGGAGAGAGTGAAGCAATATTACTTTACCATAGCGTACTAAGAAATAGAAGTAAAGCCACCATAAAAAAGTGTTTCCAAACTACAGCTGCCTCAAGTGCTCCTGAAAGATATCATGTCAAGTGGTTTCAAAAGCTGCCAAGAGATACAGGAGTGCCAATAGGGTTGTATTACCCATTTCTCTCTCCTCTTTCACCAGGGAAACCAAGGTGTCTTGTATGTCAAATCCAGATCTAAATCCATGCTGGAAAAGATGAGATAATCCACTGCAAATAATAGCTTCTAGAGCTCTTTCTCTTTCTCACCAGCATGGCTAAATATGGAGAATTGGACAGTGACCAATAATTGTTAGAATTTGCTGGATCCAAAAATGGTTTCTTAAGCAAGGGCCTCACCATCACCTCATTTCAAATAACAGAATACTTTCTCTGCAATTTGGAAGTACTAAGAGTTTGGAAAGAATTATTCTGGAAGAATTATTCAGTAAAGATGGTTACTGTCCCCTTGAGTTTGGCATTTGGGAGCTAAAACACAAATGTTTACAGTTTGGACTTCTATCATTACATTTTGATTTGAAATCTACAAAAAAGTTGGTATGCCCATACAACAATTACTACTATGTATTAAGGTGGTACATTGTCTTCTGGAATCTATCCTTAGAATCTAACAAATAAGAGTTTTCTATATTTGTTAAATCTAACCAATAAATAAATATAAAACTTACAAACATATAGAGTTATGGATCTTGTACATGAGGGATTGTCAAGAAATTTATCCAGCTTTGGAAGGACACATATTCAACTGAGCAGCAAGAAAATGGCCAAATGTTTTTGAACACTTGATATATTGCCAAGTTTGCTTTTTTTTTTTCACAATCCCTATTTTCTTTTTCTATTCCCCTTTCAAATGCTGCATCTGCTTCTGATGCCTCATTCTGATCCCTGATGTCCCATTGAAAAAAGAGATCGTAGATAGATGGTCAGTTTCAGAAGGATCATTGGTGTTTTAGGCAACTATACTACAAATATCAACTTATTTACTCTTGTTTATGGAAGGAACTGTAACTTCAAATGCACAGAAGTAACTTCAATGCACAGAAGATTGTGGTTAATTCTGATTGAGTTTAATAAGGAATATGTGAAATAGTAAGCATTTAAAAAGGCTTGCAAAATGAGCAATACAGTCACATATGACACCGAATAAAAATTTAACTCAACCAGAAACAAAACTTTATTCACTCTTTCAATTCATACATAGTAGTGTCTTGACAGATTTGTTGATTTTTCACATGACTCTGATAAACAAACCAGAGAGAAATTCACCAGCCCCAGGTTCACACTTACCATTAATTTAAGCTTACATGTGCATGCATGTAGATTTCAGCAGGTCTCTAGCAAATACTTTTTGAATACATGTGCTCATAATGCTAGAAAGGCCAAACTGTTTTTTCACTGGTTTTATTACTCTATTACTTAATTCTTTTTTAAAGTGATTTTATTTTTTTGAAAGCCTAACAGGGTTAGGGCCATCCAGATTTCTAGGTAGATGCCCTTCTTACTTCACTGAAGAATCTATAATTAAAATACTGGTCATATCTTCTGTATAGGCTTGAATATTTTGAGGACAAAAATAAAATATAGTACCTTGATATTTTAGGGTTTAGGACTCTGAAAATCAGCAGAGAACCCTTAACTGCTAAATTAATTGGTTTTAAGTTCAGGCTTTAAAAAACAATAATTGTACAATTTGATTTAATTTAAATCCACAATTTTTAAAATATGAACAGATACAGATAATCTTTTAGAGGAAGGCAGCTGTCAGGGTTTGTATATTTAAACATCTTGCTTTTTTCCTATTGGGTGAGAGACTCAATTGTGCTATAATCAGAATGGCAATTCCTGTCTCAGGTTTCTCTAAATTCGGCAGAGTCAGCTGTGTGGGGGTATATACTGTATGCGTGGGTGGGTGATATCTTGATCTTATAAGTCAGAGGTTGTTCATCTTTTCAGACACTAAAGCAAAGAATAAAGTAAAACAATTTAAAAATTAAAGCAGTCAAAATTTCATGAGATTTAAGCATTCTTGCAAATTTATTTAATTTATTTATTTATATTTCAAATTTAGTCACCACCAATCTCACTCAGAGAGTGACTCTGGGTGGTTTACAATAAAAATAAGAATAAAAACCAATTTAAATAAATAAAAACAGTATTCATAAATAAATAATATATTCCAAGGAATTGATGGTATATAATAGGTTATCGACCTCTGGGAGCATCTTCAGGGTGCCAACCATCCCCAGAGTTGGTTAACCCTCCTCAAGCCTCACATGAGCTGGCAGAGCCAGGTCTTCCCCCCTTTCCGAAAGGCTACGAGAGTGGGGGCCCGCCTCACTTCTGGGGGGAGAGTATTCCATAGGGTGGGAGCAATATTTGCAGGACTGCCTGTTTCCAATTGTCCTTTCTCATTCCATGAAATCTGAGAGTGGACATGCTCTGGGTCCCATCACTCAAGCAGTATCAATAAGCAGGACCCAGGATATACATATGTCTTTTCTGTCTCAGTATTTTCCTATGGGACAGCATTTCTTCCAAGATTCGGATAACCCTGAACCCATCAGCCTTCTGTAGGGCCCTGAAAACTTGGCTTTTCCCTGAGAATTGGGCCAAAGCACTGGATGAGTCTATCCAGAAATGAAATGATTTGAATGGGAATGTGCTGTGCTTGGCCTCAGTTCTTCTGTATTGGATGTTTGTATGTTTTGTTTTTGATTTCTCTGTTTTATGTTTTTAACTCTCTGAAAGCCACCCAGAGTTGCTATTGTCAGTAGGTAGCCATATAAATAATTTAAATGAATAAAATAAATAAAAAGGCTTAAGATTCTGGACATTAACCAAAAATGTTTAATCTCAAGGCTCTTTTGCTTCCACATAAGGAATACCAGGTATTCCATTGCAAATCTTTCTATTAAAATTATTAGAAATGTCAGGTTAATCAACATTACAACTTCCAACTCTTCTGGATTTCTTTCTGAGGGATATTGACAGTCTTTGTGGATTTTACAAACATGCTTTTTTTTTAATTGGAAAAGATTCTTCTTCATTTATGGAAATATCCTGCTTTTTAAATATAGATTTTGTTGTCTGCCAGCCTAGGAGTAAAGCAAACTGAAAATACAGTTATTTAAAAGGTGAAACAACTCAATTTTAGTTTTGTCTTTTTATTTTTATAGGGAACATTATGTAATAGAAATCAAGCTTCCAGAAAAGATGTTTGAGTTGCTTCCCCAGGAGATTAAAGATGGGAAACTGCTCTATGTCTATCCAGTCCTCTTTAATGTTGGAATCAATGAACAACAAACGCTTGCAGAAAGGTAAATCATCAGGGTAATACGTTGTTTTCTATTAGAAAAATGCCCATAGAGCTAGCATCCAATGAGATAATTGAATAATTGGTTATGATAACTTATCTAGAGCTGATATACAGAAGTAAGGAAAGATGATAAATTCATTCTGCTCACATCTGTATAAACTATACCTGATTGGCAGCTTCCTGAATAAATAGGCAAACTGGACTGTGCTGTGTTTATAGGAACTATACAGTTTGGAATTCAAAAAATGCACAGAAAATATATGTGTTACAGAAAAGGGTTAACCAAACTCCATAAGTTAGGAATGCATTATTTCATTGAAAATTTGTTCAAAAATTATGCACGTTAGAAAAAAAATACATTAAATTGTATATATTAGGAAATGGAGATTGGAAAATATCTAGGGTATCAAACAGATTGGCTTTTTTCAATTCATAAACTGATGATGAAATAGTGTCAAAATAAATATACAGTTGGAAAAAATAGAACTTGAGTCAAGCAAAATGGCATTCACCCATCCGTACCAAGAAATACCTGGCTAGATAGTTGCAACAGGCACTATTGGGTTTTTCAGCACAGCCCATCCAATGAAAGATACATCCTCACTGTCAGAAACTTTGGTGCGTGTTTGTGACTGGAGAAATCAAGGATATTTGAGGGGGGAAAAGGACCATCTCCTTAAGATCCTATCTGAGCATGTCCCTGAGCCTAACAATTCCTCTGAGTGTCTCAGCAACTGGTTAGCCAGCTATAGCATATCTGAACAGATTTTTCAATTTTCAGTTCCAAATAAATGTTGACATCTTCAGCTAAGAGTAGAATGTTTATTTGTCATTTATTTGCAGGGCTTATAAGCCTCTCTAGTTAACTACCTCTGAGTAGGTACAACTCACTAATCCATAATTAGGGTTAAAACAAATATTTTATAGTCAAAATTTTAAACCAAAACAGACAATATAAACTGCTATGGTGCACATAATTGCACCAGGAATCAATTTTAAAAAATCAAAAGAGTTATTCATTCAGAGAGAGAGTTGTACCCCCAAAACTTGGTAGAACAGCCAACTTAGTAATTTTCTGAACATCAGCAGGAATTTGGTCATCCAAATTTCTGAGGAGAAACTATTCCAGAGAAGGAGACAGCAGCAGAAAAAGCATGATTCTAAATTCTTGATTGAGGGGACAAATAAAATTTGTCCATAATGTATATGCTATTATTATATCAACAATAGTGAACATTTGAAGAAATATCAATTCATAATGCCCATATAATGGACTTGGCAAGGACTAAGGTGGTCCAATTACAATGATTTTTCTCCATTTAGACATTCATTACATGCATATGATTAAGAAAAATCTCTAATGTACCTTAAATTAGTATTTGTTTGTCTTCAGTTTAATTCAATATTTTAAATGCTTTTAAAGAATCGAGATGCATAATAAAAAATCATAGTAGAATATTCTAAATACAGCTGTGTGAAAAAGAAAGTACACCCTTTTGGCTTCCTTTTTGTGAAATAAGTGGTAATATGCTAAGAAACAGTCCACCCTATGTGAAAAGTAAGTATCAAAATTGTCAGTGCTATATAGTAACAGAGAAATAAAGATTTTTCTATGGGAGAATAAAGCTGAGCTATACTTATAGTTAGAGTGCATTGTTGGTGCCTGAATCTTTAATATATAACATTTAGCCTAATTCTATACATATAAGAAATGTACACTGGAATAAGCAATTTGACTTGATTGTAAGACTTATGCAAGGCATTAGGGCAGGCTATAACAGAACAAAACAAAGGCCTTTCATAGGATAGCCTCATATTCACTGACCCTCTATTCTGTGCTGTCACATATAGAAATTAAATCCAAAGTCGTCTTCCACAATGTCAGCCATTGGAATCTAGCTGCTGTAAAGATTTTAACTGTATAATTTCTCCATCATTTGATGCTTCCATAGAAAATTATTTTGAGCAGCACTAGAACTACATGCTGGACCCATACCCTACTAGGGTGTGGCTAGGAATAGATGGAAGTTTTGCAATAAATAAATAATATCAGGAAAGACTTCATTTTCAATTTTATCCTTATTGATTGAAAAATTCCTAAATGTTTCAAGATAATTTATTTCTATATAAATGCTCTGTAATACATAAGAATGTGCCATCATTTACAGTATTAAAATATTTTTTAATTACATTCAATAATGTATATAACAGGTATAATTGTGTAGTTTATTCTCTTGTTTAATCACCTCTTATGATGTTTGTTATTGTTATTGCATAGGAAAAAATAATGATGCAGTCAGGCCAATTCTCCTTTGGTTTGAGAGAAACATTATGGCATCACAAGTCTTGCAATACAAGCAGCAATCAAGAGATGAGGGGCTCTCTCAGTGTTGCTTCATTCAGTAGATCCTAGACTAAAAAAAAAACCCACTATAAAACGATATAGAAAATATTTGTAATTGCTAGAGGCTGGAATCTGAAGCCTACCATTAGATAAAACTGGCAGAATTACTGCAAGCAGTAGCTTTATTTCCTTGGAATTTTCCACAGGCATTTAATGAGGACCTTTAATGAGGACCTTTCAGCACTTCTCAACCAATTTTCCAACCAAAGGCCCTGTTTGTTTTTGTTGTGGTATCATTTTTGTAACCCATGTAATGATATTTCAGAACCTTTTTATTTTCTCAAGATCTTTAAATTGTAATGGTGATTTTATATCATGGCTGGTTTGAGTTGCAGATACATGCTACACACATACTCCAGAGCACCTCTTTAGATATGAATGTGAAACACTACACAGCCATAGTAATTAACCCATATTAATTAACATAAAGCTGAGATTGTTCAGTTTCTCTGAGTGGACCACATTTAATTGTTCAATAGTGCATTTATGCTATTTTTGTTCTTGTTTTTTGTGTATATGTTTTGTGATACTTTAGATTTGGAGATACCTCCTTGCAAGAAAGCCTTAACCAGGAAAATTTGGAATTGCTAAAAGAATATTATAAGTTATTAATGGAAAAAATGCCTCCTGATTGTAAGCATTTTAATAGATCTTCATTATGTTGAATTTGTCGCATTTACTAAACCATAAGGTAACATCGTTCATACAAAGCTATTTTTTATAAACCTGGGTTTCTTTATTATTTTATGGCAAACACTGCCCTTTCTGTTTCCAAAATCTTCTCCCAAATCCCTTTCACCTGAAATAGAATTTCCCAGTGGTATTAGTGGGAACTGACTGAAGGTTTACATGGAATAATGTTGAAATAATGTTTTCAGAGATTTTAATTGTGAATCAATCACTATTTCATATTTATTTGGGTTTTGACCAGCAAAAAGTATAACAAAGACAACAGAGAATTAATCACAGAATCATCAGGTTATATAACTTGCAGAGTAGCTGTGCGATCCCAGGGGAAAAACATGTCAGAGTTAAGCTGTGCTAACAGGGCATGACAAAATTCTTTGGAGTAGCAATGGGCACACTGTTGGCATTTCCTTAACTCATGTGTCTATTTTCTGGTATTGTGTAGTTACTGTATAACCCAAGGAAAAGTCACAGCTTTGTTAACGTGCCAACAGGTATGGCATGCACACCCCATAGCCTGCTCCAAAAAACCTTTTCAAATGCGGCATGTTTGTACAATTACAGGATTAAATGCTAATAACATAAATATATCTAGTATAATATATCTGTAAAACTAAATTCTATAAAACTAAGAATTAGTAGTGAATTTATCTATGAATCTAGGAACTGTACAATATAACAAAATACCTATTAATAAGTGAATCTAGAAATCTAAAATTATAAAACTATAAAGCTAAGCTAACCTAAAATAGCCTAAAATAATTCCTAGTCAAAATGAAATAATTATTAAATATTATTTGAAAAAGTATGGGTCTTAATGAAAAGGGGCAAAAATCAAAATGCAGATATGGAATATTTCTAGCCCAATTGATACTTACTGGACATCAGCTCAGGTATTTTTTATACATTTCTCTATAGAATGTGACTACAATGATAGAAGAGTTTTCTAATAAATGGGCATACAGTTTATCTGTGTGGTCTGATAATCTTAAAAATAATGGGTGGATAAATGTACATCAAGAGAATATGTTTAATAGTTTCAACTTGGCCAAGAGCTTCCTAAATCTTCTCTTTAGCAAGGCTAAGGATAAGGCACTGAAGTGATTAGGGACCTAACAGTACAAAATAGGTAGCAGGTACTAATGTGTAAGTACTAGTATTTATCTGCAACTATAACTAATAGGAAGGTTTGGGACTCTGGCCAGGTCAGACTAATGTGCTACATTCATTCTACATTGCATTATCAGAACTCTAGCCTGCTTATAGCCCACTGAAAGCAAATAGGCAGCAGATAATCCATGTAAAGGTAATTTCTTCAGTATAGTTCTTTTCAATTTTGAAGTCTCCAGAGGACTTCCAAATGCCTTTGAAATTTTGTAATAAAATGTTCCTTCTTTCCGTTTTCTCAAGATAGAGACATTTACTCTCCTCCAGTCTTCTAGGACCTCCAAAATTCAGAGATGACAGTAAGCGTTTCTGTGATTAGTTCCCTGCTTCTTTCAGTACCATACCATATATCTTCAATACCATAGCATACCATAACTTAGTTTTCTTTTCTTTTTATCTTGGCTATCTTGATCCATAGCTTCCTCCTTCCACTAGTGTTACAATGACGACCAGCTAGGCCTTCATTTCATTCTGAGAGAAGACAGATATACAGTACAAGTTAAGACATTTGGCATTTTCCCCATCACCCATTACCAATATATCCCTTTGTCTCACAGCAAACCTATATCTTCTTTGCCTTTCCTTTGCCATACTGAAAAATGCTTATTTATTTATTCATCAAATTTATATGGCCATCTCACCAAAAAAGGGACTCTGGACGGCATACAATAAAACTATAAAACAGATAACATATAAAAACAATTATTATTCAGAAAAAAATTAAAAATCACAATTAAAGGCTAAGAGAAGGCAGCAGATGTCAACAACAATGGAACCACCTCAGTACCTTCCCAGTCCCCTGGGGCCCCCAGGCCTGATGGCATAACCAGGTTTTGAGGGACTTCTGGAAAATCATCAGGGATGGAGCCAGCCTCACTTTGAGGGGGAGGATGTTCCGTAAGGCGGGCACCACAGCAGACAAGGCCCACCTCCTGGGTCCTACCAAGTGTAGCTCCCTACGGGACCCATAGCATGACTCTTCTGCCGGATCTGATGGAACAGACAGATATAAACGGGGAGAGGTGGTCTCTCAAATAACCCAGCCCATGCCATGAAGGTCTTTAAAGTTCAAAAACAGCATCGTGAATTGGACCCAGAAGCAGACTGGCAAGCAGTGCCACTCATGGAGCAGAGATGTAATGTGTGCTGTTCTAGAGGCACACATAACTGCCTGCACCACTACATTTTGCATCAGCTGAAGCTTCCAGATACATTTCAAGGGAAGTCCTATGTAGAGTGCATTACAGTAGTCTAATTGGGAAGTGATTAGTGAGTGACCATGAGCAGAGCCCCATGATCTAGGAATGGGCGCAACTGGTGCACAATACGAAGTTGTGCAATGGCCCTCCTAGCCATGACTGCCACCGACTCTTTGAGCCGGACTCATGAGTCCAGAAGGACCCCCATGTTGCGCACCAAATCTGTTTGGGGCAGTGCAATCCCATCCAGCACCAAAGATGGCATTGTCTTAGAACTGGCAGGCCCGAAAACCTAAAGCTACTTAGTCTTGCCAGGATTCAGCTGAAACCTGTTGTTCCCCATCCAGACATTCACAGCCTCCTGACACTGGGATAAGATGTCCATGGCTTTGCCAGGGGCAGAGATGTATAATTGGGTATCATCAGTATATCGAGGATACCTCACCCCATGGCAACAGATGAGCTCACCCAGTGGCTTCATGTAGATGTTGAATAGGAGTGGAGAAAGCACTGAACCCTATGGCACCCCACACAGAAGGGGCAAAGGGAAGCACTCCAATTACCACCAACTGGAATCAACCCCAGAGAAAGGAGGTGAACCAGCACAACACGGTGCCACCTACCCCCAATCCTCTGAGCCGATCCAGAAGGATACCATGGTTGATGGTATCAAAAGCCACAGAGAGGTCAACTAAAGCAAGGATGGATCCACAACCCCCAGCCCGCCCTCACCAGAAATCATACAAAAGCATGACCAATGCTATTTTGGTCCCATACCCGAGTCTGAATCCTGAATGAAAGGGTTCCAGATAACCTGCTTCATCCAACATCCTCTAAAACTGTTGCGCAACCAGCTTCCCCAAAAAGGGGAGGTTACATACTGGACAAAAGGGATCCAGATAACCTGCTTCATCCAACATCCTCTGAAACTGTTGCACAACTACCTTCCCCAAAAAGGGGAGGTTACATACAAAAATTGTCCAGTACAGTGGGGTTCAGCAATGGCTTCTTGAGGAGGGGTCAACCCAAGCCCTCCTTAAGAGGTAAAGGAACAACCCCCTCATTCAAAGTAGAATTCACCACTGCTAGAATCCACTTACACCATACCCCTTGGGCTGCTTTAATAAGACAGGAGGGACATGGATCTAAAGAGCAGGTGGCTGAGCTCACAGTCCTAAACACCCTGTCCACTTCCTCAGGCCCAGCAGGTTCAAACTATTCCCAGATAATTGGGCAAGACACCTCCCCAGGCATCTCCCCCAGACCTGCAACAAGGCCAGTGCCCAGCTGCAAGCAAATTTGAGGGACTTTGTCTGACAGATGCTGAACAAATTCTTCCACATGCCCCTGCAAGGGGTTTTATGAGCCCCCCTACCCAAGAGGGGACGTGTCACCTGAAATGGCCATGGGACGGCTATCTGCAGACACAATAAGGGCAGAGAAGTACTGATGCTTCGCCACCCTTACTACTACAAGATAGGCCTTAATAGCAGCTCTAACCCATGTTCAGTTGAGTTCATCCCCTGTTGAATGCAAGTGACGTTCTAGATGTCTCTTCTCTCATTTCATCACCCTCAACTCTTTCGTGAACCATGGGCAATGACGGGATCCACAAGAGGGAAGAAGTTGCATAGGCATGATCCAACCCAAAGCCTCAGCTGGCCCCCTGTTCCAAGCAGTGACCAAGGCTTCAAAGGTGGACTGTTATCAAGCCTAACCCAAGGAACTCCAAGAGACAGTGCAAATTCAGTCCAGCTATGTTTATTAGCTACAACCTTCAGCAAGAATCTTCCCAGACTGAAACCCCAACTCCCAAAGTCAGCCAGCCACAACAGTGTGAATTCCTCAGGGAGGTGCCAGTCTCATCCTCTTGTTCCTCCCACGCTCTTCTGGCAAGCTAAGAAAATGTTTATCTCCCTGAGCCTGGCCTTCATAATTCCATTCCATCACAACTGTGTAGCAGACTAGCAGGAACAGCCCCCAGCTGGCTCTGAAACCCATCCAGGTCGATCAGTCCCCGGGGGCAGACTGATCTAATGGGTCCAGCCTCCCTGCAGTGGATAGTGGTGCTAGAGAATCTCCTGGCAATCAGGGCATGATCTGACCCATGACAAGGGAGAGACCAAGAGCTCCCCCAATTTCAGATCACATTGCCACTGCTCCAACAGGAACACCAGATCTGGTGTGTGACCATTATCCCATGTCAGGCTCTGGACTCTTGAGCTGCCTCAGATCCAACTCCCAGAGAAGGCAGATTGAAGTCCCCAAGATGATAAGTCTGGGGAACTCCACTGCCAACCCAGAAATGGAGTCAAGGAGCTCGGGCAGGGAGGTTGCTGTGCAGCAGGGAATAATCCCTGCTGCTGCTGTGCAGCAATAATCCCAACTAATCCCTAGAGCCCAATTTAATGAACAGGATATCACATCCAGTAACCTATGGTGCAGCACCCCTGAAAGCCGTAAGAGTCTCCTGGATGACGATTGCCACACCTCCACCCTTGCCAGCTGATGCCATATCCAAAACCCAGCTGGGCATATCTCCGAAAGGGCCACCCCACCCCCTTTCCAGAACCAGCCAGGTCTGGGTAATCCTTGCCAGGTTGGCCCTCTCATTGGCGATTAAATCTCAAATGGGGGAGGTCTTATTACAAACTGACCTGGCATTTAGAAACAGCAGCCAAAAGCCAGGGCCTCTGAAGGTCTGCTGACTGTACAGGAGCTGAGGAGCTGGAATGCGAAACCAGTTTAAGACATTGACCCCACATTCCCCAAGAACATCCTGCTCCCTGTCTCCTACCATATCTCCTCATGCCTATCACCACTATAATACTTTGACCCACCCCAAACCCCCAAAGGCAGCAACACCCCCCAATCCTTGGCCCCCTAGTTTCCAAGGCCAGGAACCGTTCCCTGTCCTCAGCACCAACCAACCCAGGGAGGGAAGGCAAAGACCCCTGAGGCACTTCAGCATCAATAGCTCTCAATACTATCAGGTTGCTCAGCGACCACCTTCCCCACTCACACTCAACACACTCAAAAACATACACCCATTCACAGGAACCCCACTCCTGCCACTCTCACTGACTAGTCCAGGGCTCCCTCTCCATTCACCCCAACCCCATGAATCGCCTCCTCTGACTCTTACCCAGAGGAGAGAATTGGTCTTCAGTGGGAAACCCGCAGTCCACAAATCAAATCAAATCAAATCTTTGTTACAGTCAAAGACCAGCATAAGGAGAGTCAATTAAAAAGCATAGAAAATACATCAGAGTCTAAATAATAAAAAGCTAAAAGCTATAAAATAGAAAGTATATATCTAAAAGGAGGGGTAGGAGCATTAGATGGGTGTAGGGGAGCATAAAGGTTAGTATATGGCGACAATCCATAGGCAACATAGGCAACCTAGCCAGTAGATAAAGTCCACACTGAAGTGGTAAATGCTGTGTCATCCTTCCTTTTTGGCACTAACAGAAGGGAAGGCAAAATGGCCTCCTCAGGGAGGGAGGGGCCACAGTAGCCTGCCACTCTATTGTCATCTCCCCACCCCCAGCCACCACCAACACTTCCAGTGTCCCGACATCCTGGATGGCCTTTCAGATGGAAAGCTGCCAAGGTGCAGCTCCCAGCAGCAACCACCAGGGTTGCATAACATCACAGAAGGCAGAAGGCCTCTGTCATCAGCGTGCGGCAGGAATCTCCCAATGTCCCAACCAGCCACAGGAATGCCCAGTCTTCTGTTGCTGCCAACCGAAAAAGTGCCAGCCTAGCCAACCCAGCAGCCAACCCAGTCCCTCCAGCACAGCTTCCAACAAACCACCTCCAAAGAAAAGAACTTCTTGTTGTTGTTCTTATTGTGGACATTTACTGCAAGTTTCAGTTCATTCTGTGATGTTGATTCTACAGTTCATTCTGTGATGTTCTGGTGACTAGCTGGTATCCTCCTTTGTTTCTCCTTTTATTTCTATACACGTCCCTTTCTCCTTTCAGAATTTTAAAAAGCCTGTCTATATCCACGCTGGTATCTATATATGATCCCATTTTTCTTTGTAATATAAATTGTTTACAGTTGTACTTTCAGGATCCCATTTTACAGAATTTTCCATCCTTCCCAGACACATTTCTCCTTCAGAATTTCAAGCCACTGGATCTGATTTACCATCATTCATTGAAATCTGCTCCTCTGAAAGCCAGTATACAAGTTTGACTTCTCTCTATTCTTCCTCCCCTTGATATCATGAACTCAAGGATACCATGATCACTTTCTCCCAAGATTCCAGTTACTTTTACTTCTTCAACCAATTTTTTCTTCTTGGCAGTGATGTAGAAATTCCTTAGACTGTAAGTGCTAAACCTACTGGTTTTGCGTTATAGTTTTCTACCAATTTCTGTGTCATCCCTTTGCTTTCATGCATATCTCTTGTATTGTTCAGTCCAGTGTTTGGTATTATGTTCAGTTCTGAGCCTTTGGCACCTATCATTCACTAACATTCTCCAGATATATCCTTTCCAGGCTTTGTGAAATGTAGGCCACCTTTTGCTAAGGGTTGTTCATGTAGATAACACAGTCCATGGCCGAGGAATATAAATCCAGAATAGGATCTCAATTACAGGATCCTGTTGCTTTTCTCATGCAATAACTCTCTATTGAAAGGATTAACAGACACACCTTCCTTCCCAGGCCTCATAATTTGTGAAGATCTGTTCAAGATCTCTTCTGGCAGTGTCATCCATCATCACATGAATTTATTAGTTATTGGTGGCTGACAAAACTCAGCAGCTTGTCTGTCTTAATCAGGACAGAGGACCTGGAAGACAACACACCTCCCATGATATCATATTAAGTCTGCATAGTCTAGTTTCAGTTAATTTCACAAGGAATCACCCATCATCACAACATGCTTCTCTTTTCTCAAAATTGTTATTTTTTTTTCAACTTATTATAACCAAAGTGTCTTCCACCTTGTTCTGTGAAGCTGGGGTGGTGAGGCTTGCTCAGCTGGCTATGGATTGTCTTCAAGAGCAAGAAGCTAATACCAGGTTCTGAGCTCCATCATCACTGAGAACCTCCTGTTTCTCTTGTGTCTCTAGATGACATGCTTCCTTTACTTTCCCCTGTATGTTCTCTGGCATTCATGTCCCTCTCTGCTTTTCCTATCCTGTCCAGGAACTTTTTACCTTCTCTGGTGTGTGCAAGTATAAAACCTCTCTCTTCATGTTATTTTGCCTTCTCTTCCAGTGAGAACACAGGAGTGGTGGTTTGGGTTCTTTTCAGGTAGGAGGGCAAACATTGCATGAACATCACCATAAAGCCTCCTTCACTCTCCATGCTGCTCAGAGTTAATTGGAATGGATGCCAATTCCTTCTACCAAACTCCCATGTTAAGTTCCCCTGCCTGCTCTCTCTATTTGCACATTCAGTGAAGTTTTCTTCTCCCATCAATGTTTCTTCCTTCTCTTTTTCCCCTTACCACTTTGTTTCAATGCTGAGTATCTCATGAGGGTAAATTTTATTCATAAGAACTGTGTCTTGGAAGTGAAGAATTAAAAGTCCTATCTCCATATGCTGTGACTCTGGTGAAAATTGGAGGAGTGGAATCACATCTAATACAAAAGCTTTCAAAACTTACAGTAGAAGAACATCTAATGTGATCATTTGCTATAGGTATTCTATGTATTAAAGTGTTTCTATTTTAATATTCAGTTCCTTGATCCAAAACTTCCCTTTTTTTTTCCTTCTGCTATACATTTTGTTTTATGTGGGTGACCAAATGCTATAAATAGAAGAAAATCTAATTTTCCATTTTTGTATACTTTTTGGCTGCTTATTATTTCTTTGTCCCTTATAATGAAAATGCATTCCCACTCTGAGCCCTGGAAAACCGCTAGTTCAGGTTAAGTCCTGATTACATCTGCCATCAAAACATAAGACCTCAAAAGGGGGACTTAAAATTACTGTTGTTATTCAACAAGGATTTATTTATTTCAGGTGATCTTTAGTGCACTGCAGCATTTTTCTGGACTTTCATAAAGATGATTGTTGTTTAAAATTGCTTTCTCCCTAGGATATAATAGATTTGAATCAATATTTTTAGTGTATTTGCCAGACAGATGCAAGCATGCCTTTTCCAGCTGCTAACAATATTATTTGTGGATTTTTATTTGCTGAGTCTTTCGTAGGACTGGAATTAATGCTAATGAGGTTAAACTTGTGTTTAACTATGACAGACTATCAAAAATTGTTTTAATGCTGCTCATTTTTTGGGATGTTAAAACAGACACCTTTATAATTAGAAAAATCAGTAAAACCTGAGATAGCAACCACTTTTTCTGGTTATAGCTAGCAAAATTACTGCAGTAGCTTAGAATTAGGTCTTAATAATATATTAACTTGGTATTTATCCCAGCCGCAGCATAAAGGGAAAGTCCCTAGATTTCCAAACAACCTGCAATTTATAATACCACTCCTCCAAAATGTCAATATGCAAATACAACTTTTGTGTGATTCCTTAAGGGTCAAGACAAATGAGATATGAAACAAAGATACTTCTGTTCTTTGTTGCTTTGTTTTGTTTTTGTTTCTTACCTGTAAACCCTAAATTGATAAAAGAGAAATTCAAAAGTTCATCTATTTAAACCCTTCCCAGCCCCACATTTGCTAATAGCTGTAAAGGGGCAAGATATCATACAACTATATTTTTTAGAGTTTTGCCAAATATGGAAGGAGAGAGAAACATCCCCTAATTTTTCCTTTTTTTTTTCCTGCCATAAAACAAGAGCAAATATAGAGAGGTAGGAGGAAAGATAGCAAAAGGCAAGAGACAAACATGGTGGCTTGCCACCATTTGGAGGAAAGGTTCAGACATTATCATGAGGTTGAATTGTGTTGGTAATAAACTAAATTTTTCTTCAACAGACCCAATCAAAAGAGTTCTCACCATCACTACATGTAACGTGAACTACTGTGTTCTAGTAATGAATAGCTGGTGTGTTCTATAGTTTTTGGATAATCTCTTTGATTAAAGCTCCATATCCATAAAAGTCAATAGTAATATTAATGAAACACTATCTTTCCCAGTTGAAGTAAATTATGAAGAGGCCACGCAGCCTGAATTTGACAGCGATTTAAATTAAGATGGTGTTTGTCATTATTGTTGTTTTTTTCTCATGATCCTTCATGTCTCCCTTCCACCTGCCCACAAAGGTGCTGTGGTTTTTATACACCTTTGCTGCAGTTATTGAAAGAGCAGCACTAGGAATTATTACAAAGAGGAAACAGAAATGGAGTAGATTGTGGAGTGCTTCCAATTTCTATTCAAATTGCAGACATTGGGTGTTTTGCACTTCAGAAGAAACCCTTAAGTAGCAGTGTCTGTATTAATAAACACAAATTTGTTTGGTCAGTCTTAAATGATGACATTGCTCTGTTAGATGAAAATTCTCATGCATTTGAAATGACTGTGTAGATATTTTTTTATGGATGGGAAATATTATCACTAGCTGCTTCCTTCTCCTTTTCAGGCCTACCACATTTTCAGGAACAGAATGATTTAAAAGGATTACTAGAAAGCCTTCATCAAAATATTCAGACTAAAAAAAGAAAGAATGTAGAAATCATGTGGTTGGCTGCAACGGTAAGAAGCCTCATTAAACAGCAATTCCGCTGAAATCATTCTGTCTTGTTAAATTAAACTTCAGACCCCAAAAGAGTTAAGGAAAGTCACTAATGAGGTTTTTTTTTTCCTAGATCACTCTAAATTTCTTTAATTACAGAATATGTATATTTTTAGACTCACTGGGTGAAATATATCACTGGGTGGAATCAGTTGCATATGCATGCTTTACCCAAGCCAGTTTTCTTAGTGCCTATTTGAATTCTTGTTGCTGCCATATCTGTCTATATTCAACATATTGATATTACATATTCTTTTGAAAAGGTTCTCTGCATTTAATGAATCATATACTTTTAATTGCTTTTTCTGTTGGAATTAACTGTTTTAGATTTTGGTTTGAGGTTTGGTTTGAAATTAAAAAAGAAATTGAGATGATTCTATAGCCATTTCTTGAATATCCTGTTTGCATTTTCATTTCATCTCATCTGAAGTTGAGAAAGACAGAAGATATAGCAGAGAAGGCTGACATTAGGGGTGAAATGAGGGAGTGTTAGGATTAGATTCCATTTTCATAAGAGCTCTAGTAAGAAAATACTTCCTGAAAACAGTATGGTCTCTTTACAGGCACAGTTCCTGTGGCCAAGCTATATTGATACACTTTTGCTATCTGGTCTACTAAGACTCAAATTAAATGATAGAGGAGCTCTTTCAAACTTCATGTACAGAGAGCGGGTCTATGAATCTCCTTTCTTAACCCTAGTCCTCACTTGTACTCTCCAGCCACTTCCTTAAAAGCCAAGAGAGGAATCAGGGCATTGTCTCTACAAACAAACCCTGCCTTTGAAGATTGGGATAAGCCATTTAGCTGGAATGAGATTCCTCAAACTCAGCAACAGGCTCACTGTGGAATCTGTACACCCAGGGTCTACATGATGCCAGCAGATCAGTCAATCCCCTCTCACTCTAGCTTGGTCTTCCTCTCTGACAGGGTCTCAAGGTTCCCTATTTTCCTGCTGTTGGGATTCAGCCTTGGAATGCAAGGAATACAGCCATGGCAATCCCCACTCTCCTCATCTCCTCCTGATTTCATGGAGGCACAAAAGAACAACAGGGGTGCCTGGCTCCTAAAAGGTTGCTGACACATACTATAAATCTTCAAATATATGCATATACAGATGTTTGTAAGTTATTGTGACCTTTGTTTTATACTGGAAGTACTTTGATACAATGCACTTTTCTTTGATAAATAATCACCAAAGTTTAAGCACAAATTCACCCTACATCATCTCAAATTCACATTAATGGAAGTCTAAATATAATTGTTATAAATGGTTTGCTCTAATTGTGCAGAAGTCGTGGGCTTTATTACAGGCATATTTGCTTGATTTATTATTTATTTCCATTAATCTGACATCAGCTGCACATATACTGACACATTTATGCAATTCACAATCTTAAATTAGGTAATTAAGAATATAGATTGTGTTATCTGATTTGGGCTCCACAAATTACCCATCTGTAAGTTAATTATTTTTCTTTTTCCAGTAAGTTGTTTTTGTTTTTGTTTGGTAAGGTAGATATTAAATACAGTAGTCCATGGACCATTGTAATATATTTGATGGATCTCCAAAAAGCAGGTGGTTACTACTTTATTTATTTTATTAATAAGAATAAAACATCTATAGTGGCTAGATTAGTTTCTCCGTATATGGCTACAGTTTTTCTTCAGAATTTATCCATCAAGATGGGAAGTTAAAAACTGGAGAAAACTTGTAGTATGTGTATTTTGGCACCACTTCCATTCTTTCTGTTCGTGAACTGCTTCAGTGCACTTATGTTTGAACAGTGACAGTTGTGAGGAGGAGGAGTCACAGTAGTAACCATCAGTGCTGTAATGATGCTCTTGCTGGTACTTCAGCTCAACTGATCAGTGGCACACAGCTTCCTTCACCTCAAGGAAAGCAGCTGAATCCAAACAAACAATTCTGAGTTTGCACATTATGTCATTACAACTAGCCTCTTTATACATATATATAACTCTCCCCAGACCTGAATTAATTATGTCTGTGGAGCATTTTCACAATGCCAACCTGATCCATAGAATATGAATTCAGTATCACTACATGCCCTGGTGGTTGGAGTCGGGCTAGTACACACAGTGACTTTCTTACATGATTTTTTTTCAACATATGGGAAGGGTGTATATGTGTGGTATGGTGTGTGTGTGTGTGTGTGTGTGTGTGTGTGTGTGTGTGTTCTATAACTCCTTGGCACATTGGCCATTGTAATTCTATTCTCCATTATATTTTTCCTAACATCTGAATTAACGTAATAATTGCCAGTAGAACATCTCATCTGTTGATAATTATCACAGCTCTGAAGCCTTTCCATCTCTAAACTGAGATCTGTGTCTTTCCCCAACGTTTCTCCCTATAAGAAAACTCATTTCCCATATGAAACCCATTGTGTTATTAGTATATTTATTCTATCTGGAGGCTTTGTTGCAATGCTGCACCTCTTTAATAGTAGTCTCTATTTGAGGGTAGTCTCTATTCCATGGGAGGGATTTCTGTCCATATTCCCTGCCTTCAGCTGCTTGTCCATAGTTTAACCATCCAGTTTCTACCTGAAATTAAGACAGATGCATCATCAATTTTTTTTTTCCCCTTCTAGCCAGGGTTAAGCATTTGTTCCTGAAGCATCCATTTTCAGGGTGTGTGGGTGCATACTTGCCTTTTTACAACTGATTTTCATTCTATTTGCCATCCTATATAACACCGTGCCCCCATGCCACTGAAAACACCGTGCCCCCATGCCACTGAAAATGCAACCATGCTAGGGCTTTTACCTGCTACTTTGCTATATAACCATGACCATGGTGTTGCAGTTGTGTTTACTAATCATCAGACAAAGGAGAAATACCTAGCTTTGGAGAAAACTACCAGATTATTTTATTGAAATGGTGATGAAATTAATTCACAACCATGAAAGTTCAATAGTGGACTTGGAGTCAGCAAAGGCAAATCAAAAGCACTGACATGCACATAGTTATAATGCATTGGTAACCAGGACCAACAGCAAAGCTGATTCACAGCTAGGGTTCACAGAAGTTTCACACATAATTTTGCATTTTGCCAATAGCAATAATCACTTTCCTGCTGCCATGAAAATGTTCATAGCTAAAGTCATCGGCCCCTTGCTTAACAGCATGCAGATTTGTCACTCTCAAGATTCATACCCAATCAAGACAATGCATTATAAATTTTTGAGAGCTATATTGCAAGCGTCCCACTGAAACTAGCTTCTGCCTTAATTTCTGTGGAGACTTAATCTGGCTTTGCCACCTGAAATCTGGTTTAAATTACTATGTCAGGGTAAAACTTTTGCCTCCAATTCTGTTTCCTTACTGAAGACTGCCATCCATACAGGTTTACAGGGTTGTAAAGCATGGACTAACAGCCCACTACCTCACTTCTCTGAGAAAGCCTGGTCCAAGCTGAACAAATGGCCTCAACACTGATCTCCAAAATGATTAAATAAATCCCCATCCATATATAGAGCAGACCTAAGTATTTAGTAAATATTCTCTGTAATCTCATAAAAGAAAGTTTACTGTTTTATTATCCTCACTGTTAAAATGTCAATTTAAACTTTCCTGCATAGGAGAGATTCTCTTCCTCTTTGCTGGAAGAAATGGAAAAAATTTCACACGTACATTGTCCTTTCTACAAAGCAAGAGAAGTTGACCTCTCCTAACCCATTTTTATCCATTTCATAGAAGACCCCTTCCCTACTCTTGGCTGACAGGTATTCAGGTATTTCTAGAAAAGTCACCAAATTTATTGCAGACACTATCACTGTTGGATGCTTGATTGCCATACCACCTTGGAAACCTCAATGTGTATATATATGCAGCTGTGGAATTTTATTAATATTTAGAACCAGTTTCATTGTTTCTTGCTATGCTCATTTTGGTCTTTGACTGTAAATTCAAATAAACTATATTATAGTGCCGTGAATATTAGCATAGACCTGAAGAAAGTTAAGACAAATCAGTAATATTCTAATTTCATTTAAAGTTGGGTTATACAGGCTTGGGAAAGAAAAGAGCTAGTGGTTTGGGAAGCTTTAATATCATAACTTCCTGACCTAAAAGATTATAATAAGCAGTTTGCTCCAGATAATAGAGATTATCCAGCAGGCTATAATATCTCATAGGAGACAGTTTGGAACTTGCCTCTTACAGAACTGATACCATATTCTATAGTATGAAAAGTTATTTATAATTATAGTCTTTAAAACAATTACTTAAATTTGTCTGTGAATATCAAATAGTTTCAAACCATTTGTTAGAGCTACAGTATTAATCTTATACTAACATTCAGTTAGTATGAAACTAATCGTAAGTCCATTAGTCAAATTAATTTGGAATTTTAGGCTGCTTTTTTGTTATTAGGTTATATTCAGTAAATTACTACATTTAAAAAAAATGGAAAAGAAACATGGATTTTATAGATACTGTGTTTCCATTAGCTGAAAAATTGACCTTATACCCCAGAATTATTCCTAACGTTGTTGTGGTTTTTAGTTTATAACAATCGGATTGTCTCCACATGAATTAATGTATTGCTCTAAAAAAGGTATAATATATTGCCCTAAATACGTTTTAGAAAACAAATGCAATGCTGATTTTACTAGTATAGTAGCTATATTTGTTCTTCCTCTTCTTTTGAAGCAATATGTGGCTGCATCTGCAAGCATTTAACCAGATTTTATTTGAAGGTGTAGTGTCCCTTCTTTACCCCCAGCTATTGCCATAAACATGCAGTAATGTATAATATTGAATGGGACATAATTATGTATAGAAATAGGTTCATGAGGGATTATTTCTTTCTAGTATATGAACAAAACTTCAGGGGTTATTCTTACTATGTTTTTATTCATTAAAGAATAATACAGTACAAAGAACAAACAGAAAGGATCTTGTCTTTAACTGGTGTTCTTTAGAAATTCAAGTTTCAGCCAGGAACCTAATTGTAACAACAACTATTTAACTGCAGACAGTTGCAGTGTAGTTGTGCAAGAGCAGCTATATCCTGAACATTACATGATTTAGAAGGGTGAGCCTGCTCATCCCTTTCTCCTTGCATGTTGAAAGCTACATGCATATTGATTTAGTTTTGCCAGATAGTATCTCTGAGATTTTCAGCTAAATGTAACTTCATTTAAAATCATTATCTTTGAAATGATTGGCATGAAAGTTTTATCTGTATCGTTTGGGATAGCTCAAGAACACCTTATACTACTAAAGAATTACCGTTCCTCAAATATCTGGAAGTTAGAAACTTGGTTTCTTAAAGCCAAGGGTGTACATAAGAATAGTTTAAGCCCCCAGGAACTTTTGCAGATCCTGAAAGCCCTGCCCACTCCCAAGCTTTCAAAAGTTGTCATCAAACTGTACTTTTAATATGAAATAAAGAAGAAATGATTAAATAAATGGGGAGTAATTATGTTAACTTTATTTGATTTTTGCTAATTAAAATGTACGTTTAGGGCTTTTTCCTGACCGTTGCTTTTTTTTTCTTTGAGTATAACTTCCAGCCCATCATTTGAAAACAAAGTATGAACTCTGACATGACAAAAGTTTTGTATTCTTCATTGAACTCTAGTTGAAACTTGTTTATTACAGCGTAAGTAAACTTACTACTAGGGCTAAAATTAATTAAGGATACGAGATAAAACTGTGGCTTCTTTAAAAGCAAAAAGAAAGGAAAAGAGAAGGGAGGTTCATAGGGTTTGAAGGTGCAGGTAGACCTGTGACATCTGAAGCAATGAGTCTCAAGTAGTACCTTCCATGCTACCACCATTTTTACTCCCCAGACCCTCAAAGGTTGAAGGACAATCCACTGTCATTTTAACTTTTGCCAAACTGAAACTCTAAGAACAAGAAACAATAAGCACTGCTCTGTCCTGAGCTATTCCAGCGACAAAGTTCTCATACCCGCTTCAAGCTAGTGGGAAGTAAAATATACACACATCCTTACATCATGTTGCATTGATCACTACATGCATGTCTGGCTGTCTACAAAACAATCACAACTGTTCATATAGGGCAGTGGTTCTTAAACTTCTTTCTGTCAGGATCCCTTCCCACTTTTAAAAATTATGAAGGACCCCAAAAGAGCCTTTGTTTGTGTGGGTTATATTTATAGATATTTACTGTATTAAAATTAAAATTGACACATTTACTTCCGCTAGTGCTTTTCATGACTGTTGGATGGGATTTTATTATTGTGTTATTTTTCAACATAGGCTGGCAAATAATTTTGATTTTGATGATTCCTGAGAAGGTCTTGGAGGGTCCCCAGTGGTCCTAAGACCACACTTTAAGAACACTGCTATAAGGAAAAAGTTTTTGTTTTCTTCAAGATACCCTTTCTCTTGAAAGATACAGCAGTACAGCTGTTATCCAGAAGATTGGAAGTGGAGAAAGGAAGCAATTACACAAATAGGGAAATCATCCATTCCCAAGTTTCACAGAGTTACAGCATCTCAAACTAGCCTTGCAGAAGTCTCAAATAACCTCAGTTGAACTGGATATAAATCATCTCAGGTGTCAGACAGGGATACCATCATGGAATTGCAAAAAGAGTCAGTCCAAGATGAACCCAAACACTGTGTGCATGCAGGTATTCTCAGTTACAGTGTATGCATTGTAGAAGGACAGCCTTATTAGTCTATGGTAGTCAAAAATGAGGAGGAATCTGGTAGCACCCTTTCCAGCTAAATTTTATAAAGGCATAAGCTGTCATGGGCTGTACCTCACTTCATCAGATATACGAAGTGTTAAACTAATGTAAGGTTTGAAAAGATAATGAGGCAAAGGAGGGTGGGGAGAAATGGTGGTTATGCAAATGTGGGTTACATATGAGACATAAGTACTTCATCAATTAGCAGTTGTAATGTATTAAAAACCCATTCTATTTGTGAAGACCTTCTGAGATAGCCTGAAATCTTTTGATGTTTTGATAATGAGTTTGGCAGGCTCTCACTCTATGATGCTGGTATAGTTCTGTGGTTCTAAGATGGCAGCTTTGAAATCTGTAATCAAGTGTAAGCATCATTGTTCTGTTTCTTGTTGCATGTAGAATTTTTTCAGATAGAGTACTCAAGTGTGGATCTGCCACCCAGTGCCTGAGAAACTGCAGTGTCCTTCTCCAATATGAATTGCAATCTATTAATAAAGTGTTTGAGTGCCTTAGCTGTGAACTATAGGTGAGAACAGGTGGTGTTCTGTTGTTCTGTTTCTGTGTCTTTTAAAAATTGCTCCCTGGAGATTGATCTGGCTCTATTGATTTGCCTGTTGATCTGTTTGGGTAGGCAATTAGGTTTCCTGAATGCCTGGTTTAATTCTATCAGTTCAGCATCTCTGTCAAGTGGGTCAGAATGCAGTTGCAGCATAGAGCCTGGCTATATATGATATGTTTGGCGATGTGTTCTGGTTGGAAGCATGTATGTATGCATGGCAATCTGTGGATTTCCTAATGTGTTGTTTATGTATTTAATGTGTAGTTTTACTGTGACATCAAGAAAGCGGACTTGTTCTATAGAAAGCTTGAGGCTGAAGTTGATGGTGAGGTATTTTATTTATCAAACATATATGCTACCCATCTCACTGTATAAGTGACCCTAGGCAGCTTACAAATAGAGGTAGAACTTGTTGAGGTCATGAAGGAATTTGATGAGAGATTTCTTCCCATGGGTCTAAATGATGAGAATGTCATCAATAAATCTCAAGTAAAGAAGGGGTTGCAGGGGAATAAGATTGTGAAAACTGAGTTGTTCTAGATCAGCCATGAAGACGTTGGAATATTGTGGAGCCATGTGTGGGTGTGCCCATGGCTGTGCCTCTGATTTGTAGGTATATGTTATTGCCAAAGGTGAAACAGTTATGGTTGAGTACAAAGTCCCACAGTCTGATGGCAAGGCATGCTGTGGTGACCTCAGCATGGATATAGCTTTCTGATGGCCTAAAATCCATTTTGTAAGGGATGTTTGTGTATGGTACCTCAACAGTCATGGTAGCTAAAATGGTGTTAGGTAGATTGTCAATGGATTTCAGTCTTCTTAGGAAGTCTGTGGGATCTCTTACATACAGTAGCTAGAAATGCTGGTGAATAAGATCTGAGTACAATACAAATGTTCCCTCCTTGTTTTACTACTTTTTCATTAGGAAGTCAGTGGAAACAAATTAAGGTGATGGTAATAACAGAAATCTAAAGCTTGCTGTTCAGACTTTTTTACCAAAGAAACAAAAAGGACATCTCCTTTCTTATTTCTTATAAGAATTATCATATGCTCACTAAGTTTGTTCAATTATATAAAATACTTGTATATTACAAGATACAATTAAATAATTTTACAACTCTTAACGATTTTTTGAAAAACAAAATGAATGACATGCCCACCGGAAGAACTTTATTTAATTCAATAAGTTCCAAAAAAATTAGCTCGCTAAAAACATGTAGGCAGCAAAGATCATTGCATATTTGACATTTTTAAGAAATATAATTCCACAGGATTTCTACAACTCATTGATTCCAAAAGTCTGTGTTCACTGAGAAATAATTGTTCACATACTAGATAACAGATTCCACAAGCTAAGTGACATTGCTTCTGTACAAGACATTTTTCTTGTCTTTTTATCTGCTTTTAATATAGTACAATTTATATTGCCTGTCCCCATGGGTTGCATTTTTCTGATCTTTTTTTCTGTCCTGTTGCCAGAATCTTTGTTCTTCAACATCTGTTTGGTTCAATTCTAACTACCGTGAAATTTTATATTTTAATTCAGAAAGCTCAGTCAAAATTATTTAATGAATTGAACCTAATTTTTAAAAATAGAAGCACAAACTTGAAAGCCTCTACAACACTTCTGTAGTGCTGTCTCATATAGTTAGGAATCAAAATATAACTTTTGAAAGAATAAGCGGAGAACAATGCTTTGTGATTCTTGGCACAGGTGGTATTCTATGGGTGAAACTATTCTATTGATTTGTATCGTGTAACTATTTACAACATAATTATTTATTGAAACTACTAAAAAAAATTAAGAACCATGTTGCAGCCAAACACATATCAACCAAAACACAATGATCAACCAAATATCTCTGGAAATGAAGAAAGTCCACAGGCATCATGAGTAACAGCCATTGCCTTAACTTCTGCATAGTGCTGTAGAGTCTTCAGTTGCATTCTATGGATTGTTTGCTAAACATTTTGAAATCATTCATATGTGTCATGGTCTGTATTCCACACATCTGTGGATATGCCTGTACCATTAACTTGACAGATATTGTTGGTTGATATTTAAAGTCAAGAATGTAGAAAATATATTTACTCAAGTTTGATCAACCACTTGTTTGCTTGATGGCTAATTACATCTAGTAGGAATTTGATGACTAGGTGAACCATGGAACTTGTAGACCCTACTTCAAAGGGAAGGAATGTTACCTGCTTCCTGAAAAGATAATAATTAGACCCAAGATTCTTGACAGCTAGAAATTGGTAATTAATATTTCCTTCTGGTTGACAGTGAGATCCAGGCACTTTTCATAAATGAGTTAACCTCTAATTGGGCTTTAGCCTAATTTGGATATGCTTGGTATGTCCTTTTCTGATGGAGATAACCCAGCTACTGTTATCCGTGTACTGGTAACATCATACTTTGCTTACTGCAGAACACCTAATCTGGAACTTGTGGCAGGTTCAGAATAAAACAGCCAGATTGCTGAATAGTGCACCCGGCCATGTATATGTTACACACTTCTGTTGAAGCTACTATAGATTGGATACCAGTTAGCTACTGAAACACATTTATGATTTTGCTTATAACATGCAAGGACTGAAATAATTTGGGGAGCAAAATAGCTGATGAAATGCCTTCACCATTACAGATCTGTTCAGTATTGAGGTCATTGAGAAGGCCCCATAAATCACAGAGCATCATTTTTTGGTTTTTCAGAGCTTTCCTGAAAAATTTCAGCTTTCCTGGAATATTATGTCTTCTGAAATGTGTGAGATGCCTACTGTTAGATTTGTTACACATCTCTTAAAAACATCTCAATTCAATTTACCCAGTTCTTCTCTGAATGACTATTAGGAAACTCGGGGGTGGGCGGTATGGTATACTGCTTTTGTTTTCCTTTCCTCCGAAGTTTTTTTTAACCCTGTGCATGCCTGTATTTTGTTTTTAATTTATTGTTAGTTGTGGTTTCTATTTTGCTCACTGTCTCAAAATGCATTTGTATAGGAAGTAATATGACATTATACTAAATAATAATTATCTGGATTACTGATTTGAAAAATCATCCTGAAGGATTTCTGTTAGATTGCTTGGCAATTATGCATGCAGGAATTACATGAACTGTAAGAACCACAGTACTCAGTTCCCAACGAAAGCAACTCTCATTGAAACCAATGCAGGTTCAAAGGAAAGATCATTTATTGGAAAGTAGTGAACAGCTCTAGAAGCAAGAACTAGAACTGAGTTCCATGCGCACCAAAACTTAGTTTTACCTTATTCTCATTTCACCTCCCCCCCTTCAGTCTTGGAATCCCTCTTGCGCATGTCGAAGGTATCCTCAGGTTCTCATGTTGGTAAGACCTTGGGCATTCCTGAGAGTGAGGAAACAGCCCATCTGCGCCTAACAATTAACATTCCCATCCTTCCCCCCGACCTTCCTCCCTCTCTCTGTAATGGCAGAAACGAAGCAAGCAAACTAGCAGTACAAGTGATTGATTGCGAGGATTCTGACATGAACCTTCTTGAAATCATCTAGAGATATAAAGTGCAGTGGGATCAGTTTAAGAGATATTTTATTCTATTTTTCTTTCTCATTAGATACTTAGGAGGCAATGGAAATATTTAATATATGACCACAGTGATGGGCTCTACTTTTATGTGACTTGTACATAATATTGAAAACAGTAGAGTTAACAAGCCAAACTATGTTTTATGAGGCAGTTGCTCCTACATATGGATGAAGGGAAGTGAGCAAAAGACTAAACATTCCATAGTTTTATATTCAGCTCAGTAAGCCTCAGTATGTCATTTTTTATTTCAAGCCCTAAAAGTGACAGTAATTACGCTAAACAACATTTCATAATTTCATTCCTCCTGAATGTTGATTTAAATAAAGCTTCATTTTAAAATTAATTTTGAGATTTAAGATTTAGTGACATTCTTCTTTTATCTAAAACAGATTCTTGGAACAATTTTCACAACATGTTAATATTACTATGTGGAATCTAGTATTGTATGAATGGAAGTCAAGTCATTACCTTCAGTGTCCTGCATACCCTAAAAATTGCTCTCAGGTTAGGGAGATCCTCCAGAGCATATTTTGGGCAATTAAATGGAAAAGGGGGAAATACCATTATTCTTTATCATTGAAAACAATTTCCCCTTTGTAAAAATATTATTGCATTCTTCACATTCTTCTAGATTATTATAACCATTATTTTATTTTTAAATTTTATTTATTATTAAACTTGTATGCTGCCCAAATCGCAACAACTCTGGGTGGCTCACAACAATCAAAACAAACAAATTACAATAAAACAAGTTAAAAGAGGAAGAAATAAAATTAAAAATAAAGATGGCAAGAACAACAGTCCAGATGGGAACTCTCCCTCATCTTCACGTCTCTTCTAAACAACAGCAGAGTTATTCAATTTACCTTGGACATTTGCTACTGAAGATGTCCTGTTGTTATATATTAAGTGTTACAGATTTTTATACATTGTAAATATTTGGCAATTGTTTAATTAATATGAGAAAATTCTGTCAAGTGAGAAACATTTCATTATTATTGGAAAAGCAATTATCAATATTGTGGACTGATGAAAATCGATTACAAAGATCTACTAAATGTTTCAAATGAGATTTATCTGTGACTTTTAGCCGCAAAGCACATGTCCAAAGATAAAGGACTTTTAGACAGTGATAGAGCTGCAAATTTACTGAGATGAGAGAAATAGCCTGTGATCCATCAGATATTGCCTAATTGACATACATGGGGCATTCCATTCTGCATTGGCAGTGTTGGTGCCCCATGGATTATCAGGTTTGAGAAATGTCTGGAATTTCTTCCTAGGTTGCTCTCACAGCTCTAATCTTGAAAACAAAACAAAAAGATGCACAGTCTGACTCAGATTATCTAGGTTCAGTATTTCCTTGAGTTGCTGTAAGCCCAAACAGAAAAAATGAACTCATGGCAAACTTATTTATACTTACCAATAAGATCAATAATACTAGCCAAAATGATTTAGAAGCAGAATAAAAGACTGCTGCTTGCCATAATCTACTTTCTTCATTAGGGGCCTTCCATGTGTATTAACACCAGGACAAACCAGGCTGTTGGGTGCAAAATATTGGATCTTTTCTGTACAGCATCTGATTTGCACACCCTACCAAGAGAGATGAGGTTCAATATTCTAAACTCAATAATAATAATAATAATAATAATAATAATAATAATAATAATATATAAATATTGAGTTTATAACTGTTTTTAATTATAAATGGCACTAAGTACTTCAACAGTCAGGTCTTGTTGATACAGTTTTTTTCTTTCATTTTCAAACTATGCTGAACTCATCACCCATTTTATAACTTTTTATGTACAAAAAATAATAGATAAAATTACAAAAAACATATTGTACATTCACTGTTACTTAAAATTTCTATAATACAATGCAAAAATCCATCTTCAAGCTTCATCTGTATCAGCTTAGAGTTTGTGTACTCTCAGTAGAACTGATAAAAAGTTGAGAGAAGTTTTAGCTTCTACTGTCATATAGCTTAGTCACAGTTCCTGAAACCAATACTGGTATAATGTAATATAACAATATAATATAACGATACTGGTATAATGTAATATAAATGTAATATAAATATTAAATATAATATTTATTATGATGTAGATAAAGCAGTAAGAATTTCTTTCTTTTCATAGTAATTTTATTAAAAATTATAATTACAATGATAAAAAACTAATACAAACTAAAAAATAAAATAATAAAAAGGAAAAAATAGAAGGTGCAGAAAAGAAAAAGAAAATAAGAGCCAGTTTGGTCTAGTGGTTAAGGCACAAGGCTAGAAAGCAGGAGACTCAGTTCTAGTCCCGCCTTAGGCATGAAAGCTGGCTGGGTGACTTTGGGCCAGTCACTCTCTCTCAGCCCAACTCACCTCACAGGGTGGTTGTTGTGGGGAAAATAGGAGGAGGGAGGAGACTTAGGTATGTTCACCACCTTGAGTTATGTATAAAAATAATAAAGGCAGGATTTTAAAAAATCTAGAAAAAAATAGAAAAGGAAGAAAAATAAGAATAAAAAGAAAAGAAATATATAAAGAAATGACTTCCCCCTTCATCACAAGATAAACAATTTTAGTAACTTATCACTTTCTCTTATAATACAACAAATGATGTCTCCTTCCCATATCCCATCTCTTATCTATAAATAAATCCTTAAAACCTCGTCATTTCAGTCCTGATCAGCAAAAGTCCATTAAGGGTTACCAGAGATAACATATCTATTTTAACCTTAATCAAATAAACCAACTTTATATTCCTTCCTTCTACTTTTAACAATCTTGATCTTTAGTCCCTTCAAATATTTTTTTTTAATTTTTTCTTTGTCCCTTTTCACAAAATTCTTCAAAGCTTTAACAAGCCTCTTTTGTAAATCCAATATAGGAAAATTATCCAGGTCACTCTCTTAGTTTGTTATATGAATCCACTTTTGATTCAGTCTCAGTCTTGTCCAGTAAAACCTGTCCCTCTTCCATAACTTCTTTTAAACACAGTCTATATATAGAGGCAGACACTCTTAAAATTAATTTCTAGGCCCATTGTTCAGAAATATCCTTCAGTGTGTTGAATGTTAAAATACTTTGCTCCATTCTCTATTAGCATGTGAAATGTAAGTGTTCTTCTCCTTTAATTATAATCTTTAGTTCCTTCTAGTTCCCTCTAGTGTCCAACCTTCAAAGTCCCATCCTATCATGTTTTTACTAAAAGAGTTCAAAACAAAAGCATTTTCCCATGGAAAGGATTCTTATAATTAATTCCAAAATCTTATTTCAAGTTCATCTGGACCCTTAGTCCATTTGTAACTTTCCAAAATCAAAGTTCTATTCATCCTTTTGCTATTTATTAATTTTTTTACATCCTTAAATTTTATTTAAATTTTTTTTCGCTAAGGATTGAAGGAAACTCACCCAGTATTTTCAGATTTTTCAGTCAAAAGGTTCCTAATAGCTGTAGTAGTTAACAAGCAGTTTCCGAAAGTGATTAGAAAAGGAAGTATGTGAACTTAGTGTCCTTTCAAAGATGCCAACTGCAGTTTGAGCAAGATGCTTGCTCTATTCCCTCATCTCCCAGAGCTCTAAACCCACCAGAGACTGCTATCTTGTGGTCTCCTCGTGAGGAGCAGCTGCCTGGAGCACTTGTGGATGATCTAGAGTCCTCTCCTTGTCTGGAGAGGAATTTTCAAAGAGCCAGTCTACTCATTCCACCATGGTCGTTGGCTCCACTTTTTGCAGAGCCATCTTCAGTTCACCATTTCTTCCCCAGAAGTCCAGAGCCAGAATTTTTTTAAAATCAGGCCATCCCTTCTTTAATTATCCAGAAAGGCCCAGGTCATTTCCATCTTATGCAGGGCCCGTCCAGAATAAAAATAAATAGTGGCATATGAAAATAAGGCAGTCTCCTCTCACCCACCACCCATCCCACAGACAGAACAGTGAGTGCAATGTTAAGTTAAAAAATATTATTAAATATCTAAATTTGAGGCCACCTTGACTCCCAGGCCAAGTGGCTTCCCTGATTGTAATCATGACTTAAGTTGTCATTTAATTAAACATCTTCTCCCTATAACCACAGAACAAGGGAAAGGTAGATATAGAAACTCAAATGATGCCTGTGCGTCCACATCTGGACTTGGGTTATCAACTCAAACTCAGAAAACTTTTTTGTAACCACTAGTTTCTCTCTGTTTTGCACATTTTGATGCATTCAGCATAATGATTCATATACATTTTGTATATTAATAGAACGTTGATTAAAACTACTACTACTATTACTACTATTTAATGAATAAACTATATGCTGGGATAGAAATGGGGCATTTTGTGTCATCAAAAGAAGAAAGCTGAAAATACTTTTGAAATGTGTGATGTATTGGTTTCTCCATATGGTTGCATATGCTAGATAATGTATTGTGCCTGTAATTAAAATACATGAAGTTACTTTGTTTTCTTTGTGCATTATAAACAATCAAACAAAAACTTTATTGTAGCCAAAGACCAGCATAGAACAATACACTATAAAAGGCTAAAGAAGTATAAAACGATAATATGAAACAAAAGGAACAATATCTTTTTTGTGCATTATAGATTTGTCGCAAGCTGAATGGTATACGGTTCACCTGCTGTAAAAGTGCCAAAGATAGAACATCAATGTCAGTGACGCTGGAGCAATGTTCAATTTTAAGAGATGAACATCAGTTGCACAAAGATTTCTTTATCCGAGCACTGGACTGTATGAGGAGGTATGTTCTTAAGTCTTTGTTGTTTGTTATCTATTTACCATATTTTCAAGTTTATAGATACATTTGAATATACTTTTCCCAAAAAAGTCAGAAGTAAGAATGGTATAGTTAGAAAAAAATAGATGTTCATTACTTTCCCAAGTCAGGATCATATTTCAGGTCTTTCATAGAGACCTTTTCCTGAAATATATTGAATTCTCACAAAGAGAGTTTATAATACTGCTAAATATATATTATGTTCTAACAGTACTTTATTTCCCTTGATACTTCTGTGTTTTTGGTCAATTAGAGACAAATAAAATATAGCAAACAAACTTAATTAAGCTGGCACTGTTTTTTAAAATTAAATTACTTTGCACTTAGTTGTAATTATATAAAGAATCTGATTAAATTAATCAGGATTATGTAATTAGGAGAGGTAGTTTGATTTGGTTATTGGCAATAAATTTAAATGAAAGAAAATAATGACTTGTAAAGGTCAAATGTGTTATTTTGAAAGGAACTCACATTACATACACTGTTAATTTGGACAGGTGCTGAAAAACACATATTTTTAGATTAAAAAGTAAACATTGTTTGCACTTGATAGCTAACCCTTTTTATACTGAAACTCCAGATACTGTCTTTTTTCAGTGAATAACTCTCTGGGGAGAATTAACTGATCGTACTTTGAAGTCCAGTAGAAAATAAAAATGTTCAACCGTTTATCACTATTCCTCATTATGCAAAGAAAATTCTTTTTATATTTTTAACATATGTAATAACAGTTTCTGCTTAGGAATTCTTTGAACATGCAAATAACTTGACTAAAAGAAGTTAAGTACACACAGTTTACCCTTCTACTAAGTGGATGAACTTTTTGTAAAAGCTGCTAATGGCTATAATAATAAATCAGTGGGACCATAGAACAATTCAATTCCTTAGTTCTTTTGAAAATTGCTAATGTTGTATGATGATAAGTTACACTTTACATTTCATATACTCCATTATTGTCCGTATGTTCTGTTCCGTTTAGTGTTTCATCCATGATGGGTGATTCATGTGCTAGCTTTCATGTTGAATGTGCTTGTATTGATTATTGGTGCATTTTCTCTTTTAACCATAGTTTCTATTCATTTACAGCTACTCTGCTTTTCAGAATCAGCTTGTAATCCATATGACAGCATAGATATTTTGTCTGAATAAAAGCACTGTAGGTTTTAATTTTTAAAAGAAATATTAAGTTCATGATACAAATGAACTGTGGTAGAATAGAGAAATAAAATTACTACAGACTCACATGTTTAAATCTGTATAAGTCATGTTATTAATTATAAGATAGAATGCCAATTACAGTGTTACAGAAGAATTCAGAACAGAAGAAAGTAAAATTTATTGTCCTGGATCAGACCCTTATGAGTTTATTCCAGTAATACCTACACTTACACATTCACATCCAGGGATGTACTGATAGTTATTTCTTGACAACTGCCTCCCACATCTAGAGGGTGTGTAAGGACTAAACTAGATATTCAGTTGCAAACAACTGTGGCTAAATCTGTTCCATATTCAATTGTTCATTTACTCCTATGTGTGAGTTAGACTTAATTATATGTTTTTCAGGAATTACCCGACGGCATGCACATAACACCAGAATGATCACTATGTGTACCACCATTATCAAAGTAATGGTGAAAATAATCAGAGGACCGTAATATATATTTTTAAACAACCTGCAGTTCCACTGTAATGCTGGTCCATACTAAGACACTGGCTTATTTCAGAGCCAAGCCTACTGCATGGTCCTGGCAGAGTCCCTCCAGTAGCCACATTCCTGCCCTGAGGCTGCTGCCCCAGAAGCTGTGGGGCATCCCTGAACGCTGCTCTGAGAAAGGCTTTTAGTGGTCTTTGCAGGAGACACAAATCAAACCTTTTTTTTTAAATCAGTTGTCTTCACTTAATAAAACAGAACAAAGAAGAAATAACAAAAGAAGAAAAGAAAGTAATGCAGCAACAACAATTATGGATAAAGGTTTCTCATATATGTATATGTGTATTTGTATATATGTGGAGTCCTTGAGGTTCTCTGAGCTTGGTTGTTTTCTTGCAAACATTTCGTTACCTGGCTAGAGCACTGAAGATGTTACTTAGCTGGGTAATGAAACGTTTGCAAGAAAACAACCAAGCTCAGAGAACCCCAAGGACTCCACAGTTCAATGCTGAGCTACACATATTCTCTTCTATTGGTGTATATATATGTGCATGTATAAATTTACACAACAGTTTCAAGAAAGGACCATATTTAATCATAACTAACCATATATAATCTATGTCTGTAAGCAAACCCTTCACGTAAATTATACTTAGATTTGTTTTGCCCTGCCCAACATCTGACAATTCCATATTATGGTTTATATCAATTTTGTCCTGAAGTGATCTCCAGTAAGTTAAAATACATGGTTTTCTTCACTAAAATTTTCTTAGTTTTTAGTAATAATTTTCCTTATCTATTATATCATTTCACTGTCCTTTTTAATGTAAATGTATCTGAAGATTTTATACATATATTCACAAACACTAATCACTTATTTTCAAAATTAGCCTAGATATGACCTTTTATTCATGCATACCATAACTTAAACAGCCTAAACAAAGTAGGAAAATACTAATTACCTGCTAAACATTGATCACCACCTTCAGAACAAGCCAGGCTTAAGCCAGTTTCAGAGACAGAAGTTTTAAGAACCTAGCTTGTTCCAGAATAATTAAAGGCCTCCTGGATTATTTCTATGTACTGCAAAGAAAGAATAAAGGTGTATAAAAGTTGTGTGTATATCTCAATTTAGTAAACTAAAACTTTTTTAAATGATAAACTTGGGGTTTATATTGTGAAAGGAGAAAATGTTTCTGTTTGCACACTCTACATTATTTTTTAATTAAGAGGATAAAAATGCTTTATCCTTTTCTTGTAGGTCAGATTTTCATAGGATTTTTTTGTTTTGTTTTGTTCTTTCATGATCCAAGATTGTTTCTGATAGTTCTTGTAAGGTCCTAGAAGCAAAGTTGCTGATAATCACAGAGCTCTTAATAAAATTGACAAAACTTAAGTATTTCATCTTCATTTTTTCTCTCTTTCAAGAATTTGACACTTTTTGAATTCTTCTTAATAATCCACAATTTAGCTACATCTCTAGAAGAAAAGGGACAGACTGAGAGCTTCGTCTGTGGTCCTCTAACTAGCACTTTGCAAATATATCCCCATGTTGTCTTTTTTAGGTCAATAATAGCGTTGGAATGGGGAAATGCTGAAATTATTCAGATAAGTTGGAATGTTGCCAATATTTGCTTTTTAAGTCTCTGCCAGCCTTTCTACTTCAGTGCAGTTTTTACTGTGTGTTCTTCCTGAGAATATTTACATGGCAGTTCTAGACACTCAGACTATATGCTAAACATTATTGCATCTTGATATACCTTACTTTAAGAATCACACTGTTTTATAGTTATGTGCTATCCTTCCATGCCTTCTTACAGTGCATCTTGAAGGAGGAGATCAGAAAAATTTGCTTTGATTTTCAGTTTAAGTGGAGGTTTTTCATTACACTAAATTCTCTAGTTAATTTTAACTATGGTTTGTTGAAGCAAACATTCATACAGCAAGATTTTAAGTTGGTTTTTAATTAAGATTGTAATGTTTTGTTGGATTTGAATGTTAAACCCTGATTACTTAAAATCAGAAGTAAAAACACAAAATTTCTTTGTGGCTACCCTGAAAGAAGAAAAAGTACATACATCTGAAGGGAAGGGGGGTTTATAATGCTAAACCAGAGGTTAGTATTACAAATAAAGAAGACTACTCTACCTTAACAGTCTTACTTATTATCATCATTATCATCTTATATTAGTTTTTAGCCTCCTTTCCATTAACAGTAATACTAAAGTAGAATACATTAAATAACCAATTAAACCACCCAAGTTTACCAAAATTGAAGCCAGCGGTTCGAGCCCAGCTCCGCACAGCAGAGCGAGCTCCTCCTTCCTCCCCAGCTCCTGTCAACCCAGCATCTCGAAAACTTACGTGAGTAGATAAATGGGTACTCTCACCCCGGTGGGAGGAAGAATGCTGGCGGCGCTTGAACGGGAGATGGGGAGCAGTTGCCGGTAACGCGGAAGCCACGCATGCCTGAAAAAGGTGCGAAGCAATGGAAACCCCACCTCCTGCGCTCGCCAGCTGGGCTTTACTCTAGGAAAGAGGCAATGGCAAACCACTTCCGAAACACCTTGCCTTGAAAACTGCAGGGACTCGTTGAGGCAGTCGCCGCAGAATCAGTAACGATTGAATGCGGTTAAAAAAAAAAAAATCGAATGAAGCCAGTTGGCTTTACTTTGCATAGAATAGTGCTTCCATTTGGTGACTCTTCCACAGAATACAGAAATGAGAGACTTTTTTTAGTATTGCTAAAAATTGCCATGAAAAAATATCTTCACTGTTTATGAAAATGGTATCATCGCATCTGCCCAGAGCTCATACAACTAGAACTATGATTCTTCTGCATTTACTACAAATTTTGGGGAAATTAAAAAGATAGAGCCTCAAAAAAAAATTTTTTCTTCTCTATATCTTTGAGGGACCTTGCATTTTTAGTAGCTTTCATTTAACCTATGGCATTTTATAAATCTTTTATACATATGATCTAAAATGAATACTACAAGGCAAAAGGTTTGCTTCTCCATTTTGTGTGATTATTTCATCAAAGTGTTCCTTCAAAGGCTATGCACAATACCTTGGTTTCAGTTCTAAAAAGGTCCTTTGGATTGTGCAGTAGGAAAAACATAGCACTCTCTGAAACACTCAAAAGCACCTTTATGGAATCAAACCCAAAGTGACACACCACTTCTTACTTTTGCAGTTTGAAATGTTGTCAAGTACTGATGAATATAGTGACTAGACTAACACAGGACTACTCAGTTTGTAATGACTGTCACAGGCGGGTCTTGGCATTTCAAAAACAGCACTGCAAAATGTACCCTCTCTTGACGCTAAATGTTAGCTTACATTAATACTATTGCACAAAGTTCAACAATAATAACATAGCAGTCAATATGATCTAATGATAAATTAACGTTCTTTAGGGTAGGCCCACCTTGCTATTTAAATTGTAGGGTTTTTTTCCATTTTAATGAAAAATGTAAAAAACTCTACAGTCCATGAATAATGTATCAATCTGTGGTAAGTTTGGAGTTTGCAGTGGTAATAGAAATGAACATTGTGCAATACACCACAGAGTTACATTAACTTATTTTAAGATTTTTTCTGATTCTGCTAAACTGCAGGGACCAGTCCAGGCAATCACCAGGAGTCAACACTGACTCAAAGGCATAAAAAAGAAAAGAAAATGTGTCATTTTCCCCAATTTCTTAGAAAAAAGCATCTGGCATCACTGATATTAGAACTAGAATTAAGGGGAATTAAATGGTTCTGCATAAATATTTACGTGTCAGTAAGTGATACATGAATGGCACTGGCAAAAGAAACTTAAGATACAATGTATTCTAAATGTTTAAAAAATTATCTAGATTTGGTGACATTTCCTGATTGAAGCAAATCAAAATAAGCTATAACTAAACCTTTGCCCATACATGCAGCTTCTTCCAGTGAACTACAATTAAACATGGAAGTCTCAAACAATATGGATTGGTTTCTGGCTTATTCTTTGGTAAAAGAAGTACCACAATTCAGGGGAAAAAATGGAGAAATGAGACGTTACAGTTAGTGAATTTTGTATTGCATTTGGGCCTGCTATAAATGCAGACACAAGTTTGGGAATTAGACATACGCAAAAGTCTGCAGCTGGCATCATCTAAAAGTAATCTTCATGAAGAAGCACCTGGTTGTTTATGACTACATGTTCATTCTGAGTATTCAGAAGTGGATTTTCTGCAGTTGTATTGAAATCTAAATACCAAAACATGCTGAATATGGAATCAGCTCTGAAGCTGAAACTTTCATTGCTTCAGGCACACTTCCAGTCTCTGAAAGCTGGAAAGCAACATCACCTATTTCATTAAATAAGTCAAGATAATAAATAAATATGTGTAGACTGCATACATGCTTACATGTAGAAGTAATACTATTCCTCAGCTGTATGCAAATGCTGCTGTGATTTAAGATATGAATTCATTTAAATGCATTATTCAATAGTAGCTTTTTGTAACTATGCTTTATTTCATGGTCAACAGATTAGATCATCTACTTTGGAATTCTACAAATTTGGGGGAAGTTAAAAAGTGTTCCTCATGGTCAAAAATTTTGGGAAGCTCTGCTCTAAAGCTGAACTTTACCTCAATATTATCAGGAGTCATAAGCAAAAAGTTTGCATAAAATCTATTTCCCAATACATTTAGTATCATTAATGTACCAAAATGTTATTAAGACAATCATTAAAAGTCCTGGTATTAGCCTTTTATTTGTCTTTCCTGTTAGCTGTCAGTTCTGAATATTCTGTTGTTACCACCTCCTTGCCATACATGCATCCTAAAGGACCATTTTATAGAGAGTGTAAACCGTCCTCCAAGGTGATAAAAGATTTCACCATTTTTATGAGTCTTATTTCTGTGACATAAGAGCATGAAATTAACTTGCTCTTACTGTCCTAAAGAAATGCATTTTGAACCATCCCTGGTGAAGTTGCAATTCAGAAATCAATTAAGGAAAAGCAAGGCTAATGAACTTTTAAGTTAAAGGAGATTTTGAGGAGGGAAACATATTCCATTATCTCTTTGGGGGTTAGAATGAGAAACAGATGTGATAGATAGCCTGTCCCATACCCTGCCGGAAGACTGCAATGATTTGTTTGTTTACTGAGACTTCTATGCTGTTCAATTCCTGTAGGCTCTGAGTGGCTTATAAAATGCCAAAACACAGGGTTAAAAAAATTAATCATGTAAAACATACCTAATATACAGTCATGTGAAAAAGAAAGTACACCCTCTTTGAGTTCTATGGTTTTACGTATCAGGACATAATAAAAATCATCTGGTCCTTAGCAGTTGTCAAAAGTAGGTAAATACAACCTCAGATGAACAACAACACATGACATATTACACCATGTCATCATTTACTTTACAAAAAGAAAGAATGGAGAAGCCATGTGTGAAAAACTAAGTACACCATTACTGCTTCCATAGGTATGAAGGGGCTAAGTAGCAGCCAGGTGCTGCTAATCAAATGCCCTTGATCAGTTGATCATCAGCAAGTGTGACTACCTCTAGAAAAGCCGAAGTTTTAGGAGTTTGCTGGTCTTGAGCATTGAGGTCTGTGTTAACACAATGCCAAAGGGTAAAGACATCAGCAGTGATCTTAGAGAAGCAATTGTTGCTGTCCATCAATCTGGGAAGGGTTCTAAGGCCATTTGCAAACAATTTAAAGTCCCTCATTCTACAGTGAAGAAGATGATTCACAAGTGGAAAACATTCAAGACAGTTGCCAATCTTCCCAGGAGTAGACATTCCAGCAAATTCACCCCAAGGTCAGACCGTGCAATGCTCAGAGAGATTGCAAAAAATCCAAGAGTTACATCTCAGTCTCTACAGGCCTCAATTAGCATGTTAAATGTTCACATTCATGACAGTACAATTAGAAAAAAACTGAACAAGGATGGTTTGTTTGGAAGGGTTGCCAGGAGAAAGCCGCTTCTCTCTAAAAAGAACATGGCAGCACGGCTTAGGTTTGCCAAGTTGCATCCGAACAAATCACAAGACTTCTGGAACACTGTCCTTTGGACAGATGAGACCAAAGTGGAGATGTTTGGCCATAATGCATAGTGCCACATTTGGCGAAAACCAAACACAGCATATCAGCACAAACATCTCATACCAACTGTCAAGCACGGTGGTGGAGGGGTGATGATTTGGGCTTGTTTTGCAGCCACAGGACCTGGGCACCTTGCAGTCCTTGAGTCGACCCTGAACTCCTCTGTAAACCAAAGTATTTTAGAGTCAAATGTGAGGCCATCTGTCTGACAGCTAAAGCTTGGCCGACATTGGGTCATGCAACAGGACAATGATCCCAAGCACACCAGCGTACCTACAACAGAATGGCTGAAAAAGAAAAGAAGCAAGGTGTTGCAATGGCCCAGTCAAAGTCCAGACCTCAACCTGATTGAAACGCTGTGGCGGGACCTCAAGAGAGCTGTGGATAAACAAATGCCTGCAAGGGGGTACTTTGTTTTTCACACATGGCTTCTCCACTTTGGCTTTCTTTTTGTAAAATAAATGATGACATGGTGTAATATGTCATGTCTTGTTGTTCAATTGGTGTAATTGGAGAAATATTAAAATATAGATGTTCCTTTTTTTTTAAGCTGTATGATGTGTTTAATGTGTTTGTAAAGGTTGTATCTATGCCTGATGATTAGAATAATGTCACTTTTGTTCCCATATACAAAGGGGTTAATGTGTGAAATGTACCTGGAAATGTTTTCTGATTGAAAGGATATAAGAGATGACAACGAGCAATATTTCTGGAGTGCAGTGTGACTATATTCTTGGCAAGGGCTATGCAGACCGATATTTGCTCATTGAGGAATGTATGCTCTAAAAGGAAAGTTTAATGTACCTGTATTAATTGAAAGAAAGGATATGATAAGGTGAATTGTCTTAAATTATAGAATGTTTTTCACAGATATGGATTGAAGGTTAGTTGCTGAATGCAGTAAGAGTGTTGTATAAAGTATATGTGAAACTAAATGGAACACCTAGCAATGGTTCAGCACTAAGCAGGGAATAAGATGAGAAAGTGTGATGTTCCCTTGGTTGCCTTGTTTGTTTGTTTGTTTAATTGATTGATTGATTGATTTATCTCACAAACGTGACTCTGGACAGCTTACAATAAAATAGATAAAACACATATTATACAAACATAAAACACAGCAGCCAGGAATCATTAAAAAACACCATTAACATAACCAGGAGACAGGCTCTGTCCCACACCCATGGCCCTAGGCTAAGGCACAAAACCAAGTTTTCAAAGTCTTGCAAAAGGCCAACAGGGTCAGAGTGAGCCTGATCTCTGGAGGGATGATGTTCCAAAGAGTGGGCACCATGGTAGAAAAGGCTCTCCTGGACCCCACCAACCAATAATACTTAGCCGATGGTACCCGGAGCATGCCCCCCTGCCAGATCAGGTAGGACGGGTAGAAACAACTGGAAAGAGACGGTCCCTTATTTATGGGTAAAAGTAGAAGGAATGCTTGTGATGAAGTTAGATGATAATGGTAATCTAAATTCAGGGAGGGTTTTGTATTCTCAATCTGTCTGTATAAGTCTAGTTGTCTTTGCCCTATATCCTGAGACTCCCTCCTGAAAATACCAGGTAACAATGTACATATTAGCCCTAGATTTTCTGCAAACATTTATTCAGAGGCTCTCAGTTTCCTTTGCCAAAACTGAGTAGTTATGTTACCTATTTGTTCAAAGCAAATAGCTGGGAGAACTTTATATGCTAAGGACAACTAAGCTGGGACAACTTTATATACTAAGATAGCAGAATATGAAGCCAGTTTATGGATCTCTGGTTTGATATATCTCAGTTTTTCTATTAAGATCCATGAGAACTCTTTAGCTGTATATTCTTTAAGGAAATGAATTTTGAAATACTCCTCAGAGCTCTTGCTTAAGTATCCTTGTGTATGCATCAGCAATTCTTTTCACAAATTTCTGTCCTCTTTGAAGACATATAAAGATTCTGAGATTAATGTCAGATTAGTATGCCATCACAGATACTCACTTGTACAAGAGATTCTGTGGTTCCATTCTCATTATTTGCACCAGGTTTGACCATGGCCCCTGGCTGTAATCACATTAGTATCCACTTTATATACTGATAAGCAATGTTCTCATTGCTTCTAACTTAATTTTCTATGCTTAATGTGTAAATGAAAAAAAAATTGAATCACATGTATATGAACTTTTTTTTAAAAAAATCCTTCCCTTCTATCCTTCAGAGAGCGATTTATTGTATTAAATTGGATCTTGCCAAAACTCTGTTGGGATTAAAAAAAAAAATTCTTTTCTTTTTTCTTTTCTTTTCTCTTCAACAGGCAGTAGAAAATTCGTTTGTCTAATCTTATCATGTTCAACAGTTTTCTAGTTAGAATCTAGATATTTTTTCTTTCAATCAAAAAAGAGCCAAAGTTCTGTTGATGTACAAACAACTGCAACTATATTTAAACTAAATTAATTCAAGGTTTACAGATATATTGCGATATTAAATAACTGTAATACAATTTAATACTGATTTTGTCAGGTTATGTTGGCATATATGTTTGTATCTTTGTTCTTTGTTTAAATAACAGTTCTTAGCTTGTACTTCAAAATACATGCTTCATATTCCAGTAATTTAATTTTGAGAGCCAACAAAATACTATTACTAATAATGCATTATAATGCTAGTTGGTTCAGGTTAAAATCAGAAACTTAAACCAACACCTTTTGCAACAAATTTTCCTCTTGAGTTTCTGGGCCATATTATGGGGGTGCAAAATTCTTGTCTGTCCAGGCTCTTGTTTCTCAACTATATGCCTGCACTGTGGGCTCTGTCTTTCAACTTCTATTGCCTTCCTCAGTGTTACAACAGATTACTGTTTAGTATGCCCTTCACTTACGTTCCCCAGTCCTCAGTCTGTGGGCCTGAATAACAATCCTACATCATCTCTCTTTTCCTGAATATTACTGAACTTACTTGAAATTTTTCCAATCCACTTTTCTTGTCTGCAGTAAGGAGTTGTGTTAAGTTCCTGTATCTGTGCAATCTACCTTCTTGGACATCTAGCAATTTGGTAGGAAAGCAGAATGGAGGCAGTGACAGTCTCCCTTCATCATTCTGCCCCACATGAACACCCAACCCTGTCAATTTCAGTGTATGGCTCAGTAAGATGGGAAATGTAAAGTGTACATAAACAGGCAGCCTTCTTCAAGCTGGCCAGTGGCTAAATTGATTGCCGCTAGGATTAGAATTGTAGTCAAACATATGTGAATAGCAAGTCAGTATTTTTCAAACTTTGGATCTGTTTCCACTACTGAGCCACAACACTGCATCTAGTGAGCCTGTTTCACATCTCTCCCTCATACTAGTTGGATGGTGAAATTGCCTGAAAGTATGATGGGGTTAGAAAGAGATAAAAAGGTGGTGGTGGTGGTGGTGATGATGATGATGATGATGACGACGATGTCCATGCCTCAATTAAATTCTTAAGCCCAAGGTGCTTTTGTTGTGTGGTATATAACTTTGTGTATAGAAGGATTTAAAAGGCTGAAAAGCAACACAAACAAAATATATTAGAACAAAGTTGCATGTTCCCCAGTGTGTGCCTAGTTATTTTTTGTGCTGGAATCTGGTCTTTTAGACAGATATGCTTTATTACACCAAAGGGTGGCATCTTAAAATAACATAGAGATGAAGTGTCCATTAATATAAGTTAAAAAGAAACAAAAAAGGATGTGAATTGAGTACAATAACTGAAGATGATAAATTACACATTTTACACTACGTAAATTCCAATTAAGTCTAGTGGCTTCTGACACAATAGGTACAGGGCAAAATTTAGCCACTTTCTTGGAAACATCAGTGAATAAAAAGCACACTCTTTTTCTGTTAGTGCCAACCTGAATTTTTTGCAATTTGAGAGGTTATCAGCCCTGCTCTCCAGGGATGATAGATTGGCCAAACCAGGAATATATGAATAACCATCTCAATTTCAGTATCAGAATAGATACATCAACTATGTGTTTGTTCTGCTACTGAAATTGAGATTATCTTGGAAGAAAGACTTGTTATATCTCTCTGTTAACACCATCAAGGAGAAATCATCTAGGTGTGCCAGAGTGAATGCTCTTTGATATGATAATACAAAAATCTGGAACATATATTTAGGGGTAGATGAGCTTGAAACAGGCGGGTTTTTAACTTGTGCTAAGTAGCAATTGTTGAGAAGGGGCTGAGGATCTAATTTTCTGGAACTATTAATTTGGTACTTGAATTGATTCTTAGTCTCTTAACATTTTGATTTTTAAGTATATGACATTTAAGCTTCTGTATCTTGTTACTTTCCTCTAGCCATTAAAAATACATAAATTAAAATTCATATGAAAATATGTGTGTATGCATGCAATTTATGTGTGTGTGTGCATGTATGTGTATACACATATGTGCCATAGTCCTGCCTTAGGCACAAAACTAGCTGGGTGACTTGGGGCCTGTTACTCTCGCCCAACCCTAGGAAGAAGGCAGTGACAAAACACTTCCAAAAATGTTGCCAAGAAAAACTGCATGGACTTGTCCAGACAGTCACCAAATGTCAAGATTGACTTGAAGATATACCTATACCTATATCTAGATAGATATAGATATTTCTTTCACTACTAATTGTACTGTGCTTTGTCATACTCCTATTTGTGACTGACTGACTTAAGTGATTTTTAGCCCTATCAAGTGTGTCCTAGTAATAGAAATCCAGATTTAAGTAATCAAGAATTGAGATTTGCCATTAGGGACTTTTCAGAAGAATTCAGAACTTAAATTACTTGTGCAAAATTTTTGCAACTTTAGTTATCTATTAACACATCAACATTTGCCATGATCACTTGGTTACCAAAACACCATATTCTTCTTCCATTCTTCACTGAGCAGGTTGCTCAGCTAGCAAGTTTAATATCATTTGTTTGCAAGCATGTCTTGCAGAAACTAGCCATTGTGAAGAGATTAATTGCTGTGATCCACGATAAATCCCACTAGCACCAAAAACTGCAATGCATTCATTTTATACTACCGGAGAGATGCTCACAACAAATTCGAGATTCTTACTGACAAGAAGGTAATAATAAGAATTCTGGAAGTATTTGGAATTGTCTAATTTTCAATTCAACAATTATAGTGTAAGTGGGGATGATTTGTTTTATTAAAATAACATTAATAGGCAATTATTCTTAATAAGCTTATTTATTCATTTAAAGTCTTTTATATATTGTACTGCTGAATTCCAAAGTGACTCCCAGAGGTTTCCAAATATAAACACAAGAAACAATAAATACATAAAAACACATAAAAATTACCAACCCAAACCTGCTGTCCATACCCAACGGTGACAACCCTTACAGATCCAAAGCTTGGTGGAATAGCTTCACTTTAATGGCCTTTCTAAATACTAGCAGAGAGGGCACCATATGAAACTCTAATGAAAAGTTTTTTCAGAGGGATGATCAAAAAAAACAGATAAACATTCTTTCCTACCCTATATGAACCTCACATATGGAAGGATGTTTAACCATTTTTATTAGACAAATAGGATGAGCCAGTCCTATTGGAAGAAAATAATCTTCAAGATACCCAGGGGTCAAGTCATGAAGATTGGTTCAGTAGGGGAGAACCATTACTTTAAATTGTATTTGGAAATGTATTGGCATTGAGTGCGTCACCTGCAAGACTGATGTTACATAGCTCTAATTGTTTTGACTGCCAGAAAGTGGGCTGCTGCAATTTATACCAAATTAAGTTTCTGTTTTTGAAGTTTAGTCTTCAAAAACATCCCTATATAACATAGATTGCAGTCTGTCCTTAAAGTGGTAAAGATATGAGTTACTCTTGCCAAAACCTTCCACTGCAAGTAAGGTTGCAAACCAGTGCATGACCCCCCCCCCCAAAAAAATATCCAGGTTAAAGCTCCCCTGATCTTGCTAGAAGTAGTCAGGAGTTCAGGAGTTCTTCCACCTCATCAGACAACACCAGGGCATTCAGACATACAGTGGTTTGGAGACAAACAACATCTCAGCCTCCAGACACACTGGCACAAAACTTCCATGTTTCTAACTTAGCCCAGGGTGGAATTGTAATCCTGGGTAACATTAACCTCCACATGGCAAAGGTATAATTACAACATCCTAATGATGTACCATTTGCCCTGAAGTGAAATTTAGATCTAATGTACAGTTGCTTACAGTATATGAGTCAGACCAGAGATTACCTGGGACAGTCCATCCTTCCTAAGACATAAATATTGAAGTCCCCTTGCACAAATAACCAGGGAGGTTCCAATAAAAATCCAGCAATAACATCTGGAAGCTCATGAAAGTATCCCACCTTGTAGCAAAATGGATAGCACATCAACAGGATCCCCAGCCCTGTAGAGCCCAACTTCAAATACAGGCAGCCTGTCATCTGTAGCACATGACCCCTGGTTACCACCAAGGTGTCCATGAGAATCATTGCTGCCCTTATGTCCCTACCTTGAAGTCATGGCTCCAAAGGACTTAAAACCTGGGAGAGCATATTTCAGACAGGATGATGATTCTAGCTTTCCCAACAAAGTTTCAGCACAGGTCCATTTGTTTATCTACAACTAAGTCATGGATGAACATGTTCTTTTCATAAGTGGACCTGGGATTACCAACACAAGTTTAAGTCCAAAGCAATCCAGCTCCATGACCACTGACCAAGAAAAGGAAGCCAGCACCAAATTGCTGGTTTTCTTTCCCTTGAAATGTCCAATCTCCACATCTCCCTCCTGGAGGTTAGTGAGCATGCTAGGCACTCATGGGGTAGGAATGGGAGTTTGAGAAATATTTTGTACTATAGCAAAATTTCTTGTTTTCTAGTAGTCCCTGTATGGCTCCATTCCTTTTAGCACATTATCCAGGCATGTTATTAATGAAAATGATAATGTAGGCAAAATACATGGGGAGTATATGGTGTTTTTATAAACTGTTTTCTTTTAAGGTAAGAAAATTGACTATATTTCTAATCCTTCATTCTTTCATATTCTTACTGCTTTTTCCTTTACTTTGCATTAAAGCTGCATTTTGCTAAACAGCCTGCAGGTCAGGAGTGATGATTCTCCAGTGAGGAGTGTCAGTAGTATAACAATTTCAATAAGTTGCAATCTTCATAAAGCTCAACATGAGTTTTCTTACAATGAAGCAGGACTCTGAATTATTATAGGAATGGGAAGTTGAGTGCATGTCACTCATATTTCTTCCTCTCTGTAGTTTTTGGCTTGAGATTTAAAGTTTGGTAAAACGATCTGTATAAGGTGGGGGGGTGGGATTAAATATGGCAGCATAGATCTTTTCTTGCCTGACCATAATCTGCCAGTGTGCAATCTACTTGTGAGAGAGAAGCTGTGGAAAAGACAGAAGCAAGGTTTTATTGATGCCAATAAGGATTCCTCTGTCCTGGGAATTTTCTCGTGCCCTGCATAAGGGAATTCTGCCACTTCAGAAAATGCAGAGGAGAGGCAAGGCAAGGCAAGGCAAGGCATGCATCGAATGGGCACTGTCAGAGTGCTGGCATCAAAGCTCATGGTTGTGAAGTTCTAAGAGTTGTCCAGCCCTTAGAAGAGTCATAGTTGATCAAGTAGAAGCCTGCCTGAGTCCAATGACCTGCAGATATGCTGGACCTGCATATGCTAACTAAGAATTCTAGAGCTGGAATCCCAGCACAAGTGGAGGAGGCTAGATTTTGAATGGGAAGTCAATGATTCAAGGACATCAGCAGTTGCAGAATAAGTTAAGATCTGTGTATAGAGTTCCAGTGGACAAAGTAGCATAAAAACAAATCTTCCCCATCCATTTTAATTCCAGGTGATGCTGAGCACAGTGATGCATATGAGATCTCCCCTGATTTTTTTTTTCCTACACTGAAAATCATACATTTATCCATTATCTCCACTTCATGACATTTCAGGTTTATTTTACTCCTTTGGGGTGGGTTATTTCATTTTGAATTACAAATGCATTCTTAATGTGGCAAGGGATACCAGTGAGACATTTTGGATCCTTGTTTTTCCTTTTGAAGAATAACCCTAAAATGTGATTTTAAAAAGAATGATGGTCAAGCCGCCGAAATGGAATTATTTAGCATAGATTTGTAATCCTGCATGGCCATCTTTGATGTTGGAATACTAAAGTATTACTTTTCTCTCCTATTAAATGCTCTCTTATTTGTTCCTAACTTCCCCTGTTTAACAGCAGACAAACCCAGGGAGCATTGAATGAATCGGATGATCCTGAGACAGGCTGTCTAACTGATCACAAGCCAACTTCTCGACACTTCTATCCTGTCGCCTTGCTGCTTGTCAGCTCGCACTTGCTGGTTGTGTGGCTTATTTTAAGTCTTGCTTTACTATTAGCAAAATATCAGTAAAGTTCACTTCTGTTTGTTGCCTTTTTTAAGGAACAGCAACACTTTAAAATGACTCATTGTACTATATTGTTTATACATTCTTGGACCCTCAAATTAGTTCTTAAGAAGCCCATGTCTTGAACTGCACACATTCTCCTTTTCTTCCCAGGAATCAAGAAAGCATACTATGCTCAGATGATTTAATTCACTATCTAACTCTAGCAAATCTTTTCACTTTGTCATTAACTCTAAGAAAGCCAGTATACGTTAGGGTTTCTTGATCAGATTTGATCTAGTCATGAAATATGATCTATCCCCTTTTAATCAAATTCCTATTTAGGGGATTGTCAGCACTTTATTTTAATTCAGGACAGATTTGCAGGAATACTTATTTTTCCCAGCATAATATTTGTACTCAGGTGTGAAAAATTGCCAAATTCTACTTAACTAGATAGAATCATTTCCTTCAACAGTGCTATCTTGGCAGCCAGGAGCCATGTAAGACAATTGGTTCCTTGTATGAAAATGTGATGATAAAATTTCCAGCATGATTCTATGTATTTTTTCTGTGGTGATTGGTCAAAAGATGTAAGAAGATGGAGGAAAATACTTACACACAGACATTTAAAACTAAGTTGAGTGTTCTGGGTAAGGACAGTAAGATTGATTTTCAGTGCGCTACTTTCATTATTACTTGCCAGTAGAATCCTTCTGTTTTAACAAATAATTTTAGTATTTCTTTTAACTATTTGTTGCATAACTAACCCTTTTTTGTCAAGCCATTCAATGGCATATAGTAATTTATGTTTTGTAACATAATTACCTGTTTGTAATTGTTGCTTTTGCTGCCTTTCCTTTACAAGATGCATCTATATTATTTTAAGCAAAGTTTTCTTTGCATTTTGATGCGCTGTGTTGGCTCTTGTGAATTTTGTACTGTGTATGAACCAAGCATCCTTTCTTTGTACAACAGAAAGTTGATTCAGGCTCCAAGAAAGCCATGTTTCTCTTTCATCACAAAGTTAAAAATGAGACAAAGGTGGACATTTCCTTTGCAAATCTATAGGGCCAGACTTAATAAAATGCCTTACTCATGGAACCTGAACACTTAAAGTTACATGTAAACTTAACATGTACAAAAGAGCAAAAGGAAACCAATCTGAAAAAAAAATTAAGAGAATTTTTTTACAGTAAATATATTTCTAAAGCTAGAGTAAAATATATCATAAAAATATAATATCTAATCAAGCCACAGTGAGAAGAAATATATTTAAAGAATCCCATAACCTACTTCTGAGGGCAATAACTGTATTGGGCCTGGCCTTGGATCTAATTCTGTAAGATGTATCATCACTTGTGGAAAATATATTGTAGATTTATCTTTGTTATTTTTACTTCAATTGTTGCTAAAACTCTGCAATGTACAAAATAAAACATATTTATTTATTATTTGTTTCATGAAGTTGTCTTTTTCCCCCCTTTGCACTAGAGAAGGATGCCGCATAGAAAATGTCCTGAAGAATATCAAATGCAGAAAGTATGCTTTCAACATGATACAGCTGATGGCTTTCCCAAAGTACTACCGACCACCAGAGGGGACATATGGAAAAGCTGACACCTAACCTTTTAGACAAAAATACACTTTCAAAAGTGTGCAGGATTACACAGCTCCATTCATTAGTTAACACACATTGTTTTGTGTGTTTCACAGATTGAGAGGATGTATATAAGCAAAATACCTAGGACTTGTTTTATCAAACTGTACCATCATTCAAAAGAAACTTCAATAAATATGGTAGATTGAGCATCCAGGCAATGAGCTACCTGTTGAATAAATACAGCATTTTCACAAAAAAATAAAATGTATATCATAAGCTCAGCAGAGTGATGGTGAGTGGAGTGATCCTCAGTCCAATAGAAAGGCAAATCATGAGTCTGGACTTAAAATCTAGCTTTTGATACTGCTTACTGGATTAAGAGCAAAGTCAATTTGCTACTTTGCTGTTGTATACAAAACTAGAATTTGAAGAAAAAACAGTAATCTCTGTGATTTTGCCTTATTAAATATGTAGAGATATTGTCACCTTTTCTGGATTATTTTTGCAGTTCCATCTATATTTACTGCTGGCTTCTTCTTTTTTTAAGTTCATATGCTCTTCCAAAAGTGAGAACTTTCATCCATTAATCTCAGTGGGATGTTGCAATCACCTTGGAAGTAGGACTAGGATTTCTTATTTAAAAAAGCATTTAGGACAGTCTATAACAAGGATGACCAGTAGAAAATACTGAAAGCATAAAGGGAAATACTGTAAGGAGCCTTTACTGGTAGCTTAAAAGAATGTTTACATCTGAATAAAAATTACAGGATTTCAGTAATTTTGCAACTCTTAGAATTAAATAAATACTAATCAGAATGAAGGATTAATTTGTTGATTAATCTACTGTCGTTCATACAGAGTTAAATTTTATTTTTACATGCTAAAAGATAAGTTTTTATGTGGAAATTAATTTGTGAATGTTAATACAAAATTCAAAACAGTGCTTTTTTCAAGTGAAATGTAAGGTTAGTGTAAGTTTTACATTAGACTCGTGGATGCTGGAATGAAAAGTAACTATCATTTATAGAAATGGTGCTGTTTAAGAAATTTAAACTGATTTCACAGTTCATTAAATCCCATTAAATTTTGAAACAGTGACACCTGGCAATAGAACATTTGAAATGTAGGCATTGAAATGTATCCAGTTCAAACACTTAGAATGGCTTTCCCCAGCTACAACTTCCATAATCTATGGGCAGCACAATTATACTTCTTGGGCTAGTCCAACTCAGTTGGGGAGCACTAGATTAGAAATGCTGTTCTAGAGTAACACATTGGAAGTTACTAATTTTTGCAGAAATAATAACTCAGAAATTGAATCAAAAGTTGTGAAATATCAAACTTCAGGCTGATTTCCTTCACTTTTTACCCCTCTTTTTACCCACAGAGTACAAATCTTTTTATGTTAGAACCTCCTTATTTAAAGATGCTTTAGGGGCCTGTGAATCCATATCTTTGTAAGGAGTTTGCATGGCGCTTTTGTAATCAAAACAGTTTTGAGATACAAGAAATTGGCTTCTCATTCTTTATAGTGCCAAATGTATAGTGTTAAAATGCCATCAGGCATCCCATTCTTGCTAATACTGAGTAAGTTTCCTACCATTTGCTTGCTTTAACTGGAAATGAGTAATTGAGAGCAGAGTCAGTTTTTTTTATTAACGTAGTACATTCCTGGAACAAAGGGCCTGTAGCGAAATAAAGTCCATGTACAGAACTAGCTATACATGAATCTTTTGAATTTGAGGTATCACTAAGCATCTGCATATGCTTTGATTGTTTTGGAATGACTCATACATGAAAAAATGTATCATTCTGCATTATGTATCCATCAATGTTGTAATAATAGCAACACATATTTTAATACGAAAATGCATTTCTTGCTCAAATGAGTAAACAATTTGGGAATATCTTTCTTCCAATAAAAATGTGAATGGCAAGCAGTGTCACCTTCCAAGTAATCTTTCCATACCTGTTGGCTGAAGTGAGCAGGGCCTATTCAGGATTGCCACTGTTCAATTGCTTCAGCTGGGCAGGTCCTGAAGAATTAACCACTGGAATGCTGCTTTTGTCCATTTCAGATTTATAGCACTGAAGCCAGAACAAATGCACTTAATGCACCAACATTTTTCTCTTAAGATCTTTACATGCAGTTCATTTGCTGCTATAAATAAAAAATATATTTGAAGCCTCATCACCGCTGTTTCAAGTATCTTACTTAAAGAAAGATGACAGCTTTACTTCTGTAAAGATGAAGTATTTTAAGAACTTTTCTCTAGTCCTGGGTTTTATGACAGATGAGAAAGAATAGCTGATATGCAAAACTATCAGTATAATGCAGTTTAAATTATGTTCCCATGCAACATGTTACTGAATTAGCACATACAGTATTGTTTTCCTCTCATGGCGAGAGAGAGAGAGAGAGATCCAGATAATCAGAGGTGACTGCAGAGCAGGTGTAGAGAAAGTTACAATGGTGGCCATGACCAAAGCTTTCCCTTTTGTACATGTACATGCAAAAGGAGAAGGGCATTAGTTGTGCGGTTGCAGCTGCCATCTTGATTTTTTTGACCCACCTCTGCAAAAGCCCCTGAAAATGATCTCCCTTTGTAACCCATTTTAAATGGAAGGATGACACACCAGTGTAGGCCCATTGTTGTAGAGCATTACACGGTTTAGAAGAATCTTATTTCCCTCTTTAGGTTGCAGTATTTTCTTGCTTGCTTCTGGAATCATATGAGCTGTCTTTCATTTTCTGATACCAACGTTCAAAGAAAATCATAATAGCTCTTTTTTGTGAGCAAACATTGACCATGTAAAGTTTTAAAAGGGGAGCTAATTATGATCATTGAAGAATATTGCAAATAAAATGTGATTCAGTGCCTCAGGGAAAGGTTTGTTCATAACTGTAATCCACATAAGTTCCATGTCCCTACAAGTACATACTGCATCAAACTATTTTTGAAAGTGGGTTTTCAAAAATAGTTTGTGATATCAGATAGCAAGAGATGAATGTGAGAAATAGAGAAATGTTTCCTCAGAGGAAAAGTTTAAAGGATTATTGGGCACATTATAACCTTCAAGCGTGGTCAGAAACTTTGTATGAGTATGGCCAAGTATGCTGTCCCAAAATTATTACTATTGCATATGTCCTATTCATATTAAGAAAATTTGTGAAAGAACAATGATTCATTTTGCCATTAAAGCATTCATAATTATTAAGAAGTATGTGGAAATGTTTTAACAAGCTGGAAGTATGTTTGGAAGTCTGCTTGATTTTAATTAAATTGGGCCATAATTTATAAATATTTTGCTTTTATGCATGCCATCGGTTTTTTTTTTAATCATTTTGCCTATTATTTTAGAAACTGTAAGCATTCGTGTATGTAAGTCATATCCATTGTACATTGTGCGTGCATGTATTTTTATTTAAATAAAACTCATATTTTCATATTATTGCCTGAGTTTGAATTGTTTTCACTACCATAAAACAGGCATCATAATGTAAGCACCTAAGAAAAAATGTGTCAGTTAAAGCAATGTACAGGTATGTAATATTATTTTATTTACCTTATTGAAGTAATTCAGAGAGCCACCCATCTAACAGCAGTGACACTGGGCGGCATACAGTGATTAAAACCAACAATAAACAACAATTTTTTACTGTAAACCGCCCAGAGTCGCTTTGTAGTGAGATGGGCAGTGATAAATTTGAAATATAAATAAATAAATAAAATAACCCACAGCACCTGAGGTAAACAGTACCTCCCAATCATTAAACCACAGCAACCCCAGGGCTTGCCTAATCTTTTGGCTGAAACACATGCAGAAACCTTAAAAAAGGCTAGTGGGGTCAGGGCCACTCAGATTTACACTGGGATGCTGTTCCACAAGGCAGGTGCTGCCACAGAGAAGGCATGGCTTGTGGGTCCAACAAGATGGCACTGTTTAATAGAGGGGGCCTGGAACACGCCCTCGCTGCTAGATCTGGTGGTGCGAGCAGGAACAATGGGAGCAAGGCAGTCCCACAAATGGCCCAGCCCTATGCCATGAAGGGGTTTATAGATGACAACCAGCACCACTGAATTGTGCCCAGAAGCCTCCTAGGAGCCAGTGCAGCTCACAGAGCAATGGCATTATATGGGCAGAGTGAGAGATGCCAAAAACATCTTGCACCGCTGCATTCTAGATCCAAGTGGGAAGTGACGAAGGAGGCATGAATCACCATTCAGAGATGGGCGCAGTGGGTGCGCAAGCTGAATCTGCACAAAGGCCTCCTTCGGGTTGTAGTATTTTGATATTCCAATGAAAACTGCTTTAAGAACTGTGAATAGGAAATACTAGCAAGAGTCATAAATATGCATTGCTTTTCTTCCGGTTCAGCATTCCCCCATAATAATGCTATGGTAGCTTATGGAAGCAGAGCAATGACTGTCACCACGGTTGTGAATTTAGACCTCACAGGAAACCATAGATTGCAAACATTCCTCAAAGCAGAGTTTAGAAGTCATGATTGCAAATTAAGAATTATGCCCGTGATAGTGGGCATACTGCTGGGGATAATCTCTTTATAGATTTATAAGATTTATATGGCTCTTCACCCAGGCCTTTAGTGAGGGAAAATGAGACCCCTCACTTCATTCCATCTGGTCTGTCACAATTGCCATCTTTTTATCTTTACCTTTTATGTTTTATTGATTTTATTGTAATTTCTTTCTTTGATTTTTGTGAGCCGCTCAGGATCATTGAGAGTCAGGCAGCATACAAGTTTAATCTATTACTATTATTATTATTAAATATTAAAGCTCATAAAAACAGAGCTCAGAGTTTCTATATGTATTTCTTAGCCATTCTTTGCAACGCTATGGGAAAAGGAAAGATTTCTTTAAAAAACTGTTGAGCTTCTTCCCACTCTTTCTTATCACCTTTCTTACCCTCTTGGAGTTTTGTTGTTATTTATTTTCTTCTTGTACGAACAATTTGTAAACATATGTATAAACATAATTCACTGCAAGGCAAATGAAACTAAAGCAGTTGTTATACCCATGATCCAAATTCTCCAGCAGAAGCTGACCTTTAATAAGATGAGATATTATAGTTAACTAGTTACAGTGAAATACAGGCTTGTTGTAAAAGGACTCTGATTACAGTTCAAAGACCAGTATCAGCTATTTTCCAGATGACTGATTTTCGGTAGCCATATTCATTTAAATCAGTGGAAATTATCTGTGGGTTCAGGCTCAGACCTCTACACCTTCAGGCATTTAGGGGCTTATGTACAGTGCAGGCATAAACCATTCATAACAAGGGAGGCAAGAGGGCAAGGGATAAAACATGCACCACCACATTGCAGTGGTAACGCTGATGTCTACTGCTGAATAGCACGGCTTCAGGAGAAAGGCCTATTCCCATACACCTTCCTGCAAGCAACAATCTTTGCACCTATTTCCAGCTCAGTAAAAAGCCCAACCTTTACATCTGCAGATATTCAAGTCTTTCATAGATTGTGTGGACTGGGAATTATGAGATACACTCTGATATACTGGTGGAGATCAGGATGGAGAGATCTAGTGTATACTGCCTAGTCATTCTGAGCTGGTCAGAGTGGGGCAGCATACAAGTTTAATAATAAATACATAAATAAATATGATTTGTCTAGAAGAGAGAATTTTGGACACGTGTTTATATGCACAATTTTCTATTTAGCATACATGTGGAATCAAAAGTCCCACATCTGAGAGTGTACACATAAATTTAGTTAAAATCATAACTTGCATAAATTTCTACATAGCTACATTTGGAAAGGCCTGTCAAATAAATATATTACAAATCTTTGTAGAGCATAGAAAAAAGCAGCAATTGTTTGACCACATATTGCAAACACAGCACATTTTCATGTATTTCCTTATAAATTTTCCATGCTTTGGCCTGGAATCAAATTCTTTGGTAACTACACATATATACAGTTATCTGGTAAAACTGGAATATATTCAGCTCCCATTAGTTAAAAGTGCAGTGAGGAGAAAGATGTAGCAATCGGCAAGCAGTCATCACTATTTCTTGAAATACCAGGCTACTAATGTGCTGATCTATCTATCTATCTATCTATCTATCTATCTATCTATCTATCTATCTATCTATCTTGGGATCACCATATAAAAGTCCTTGCCTTTGTAGCTGAGAGCTGTACCAATAGAAGCAACTGTTGGCAAGAACCTTTCCTTGAGTTTCCTGCAACTCAAGAGTTAAATTCTCTTTCCCCAAATGAAATCATTTCAACAATCCCCATAGTAGAATTATTCAAAATCATATCCCTGGTATAGCTATTTCAAGATGGTCTGTTTTGACTGGCCAGAATTTCCTGGAGACAGATACTGGGATTTCATCTATATCTATAACATGCAAGCCATCTCTCCTGCCACTGAGTACTGACATATGATGCTTGGCAAGGAGCATCTCTCATTGTTACACATCGCTTCTCTTTAATATTCATAAAGAGCATGGGCCTGTAAAGAGTATGGGCAGTAGGCTAACGAAGCCAAACCTGGATGGGAGACCATCCAATGATGGGGAACTGTCCATGTGAGTTCTGTTATGCACACACAGAGGTACACAAAAGAAAAAAAAAACCCAAGCTATTTCAAACTGTTGTTCAGAATTACATTCAGTGTATTTTCATTTTCTGTGGCGAATGGTAAGAGCTAATATTTTAGCTACATGCAGAGTATGTCTGTTCTTATAATCTGAACCCAGCTATAGTAATCACCCAAATACAGGAAAAATAAAATTCAGAGAATGAGTAAAAAAAAGTCATGAAACACCAGTTTGCATTTATATATTCATGGGTATGTTAATGGACACCAGCAGGGAGTATAAGCTCTCACACTTTCTAGAAATCAACGGGGAAGCATTCTCTGTGCAGGACAGTTCCAGTTTGCATTGAACTGAAGTCATGTCAATTTCAGAACTGGGGCACTTAACACTGTCTGCTCTGCAGCCTGTGGAATTTTATTTCTCACTGGGCTCCTGAGGCTTATTTTTAAGTTAATTTGTTTGGACATTATTAAAAAGAAAATTCCTTCTGAATTCTACTGGTAATAAGGGATTAAACTGCCTGTCAAGCTCTTCAACAGCAAAGGCTAGAAAATAATTACAGGTTGCAATTGGAGTGAAACGCTGACCTAGGCTGATGGCTGCGAAATATACAGAGAACCACACCTTGCACTGCACCTCACTGACTTACTGTGCAAAAAAAGAGTCTCTACATTGTCATGATTCCACGATTCTTCAATTCTTGTGAAAAAACGATTTTCCCCCAGAACTGTGAGAAAAAAAATGGTTTTGTTCTGTGTACTTGTCTTTGCTTTCCCCTTCTGAGAATCCAGTCTTGATTATGAAGACTTATCCAATACAGTCCTGAAAGCAGCCCTTCAACAAATATACATTACTACTTCTGGCTAATTAAATATAATAGTTGGCAAATTTCTGGCTGAATAATTATTGAAATTATAATTTAACTGAGTTAAAAAGAAAAGAAAAGCAAGGAACAATTATATATATATAATATATATTATATATTTCTCAGTGCCAGAAAAACATACTTTTCTTCATGTATATTCTAGATTGTATAATTCAAGTTTGAGGATTTTCAGAACCTCTAGATTCATTGAAGAATGTTCTGGATTGGGCCCAGCTAGACAAACATCAGGTGTGACCCCAGAGCCTCCTGCACACGAAGGAGCTGCGCCACAGTCCTGCTCTGTACTGAGAAGTGGCTCCTGACAGGTCCCTTGGCCCGCCTCCCACCTCCCTCCAAAAAAGGTATAACTAATGTCTGTTGATTTTCAGGCTACACAAGATCCACAATGGTTAACTTTATAAAACTTTCAAATGTTAAGTTAATAATAATAAAAGTTTAAATAAGTTCAGAACAGATCCAGAGAAGAAGGAAGGAATGGGGAAAAAATGAAAGAGAGGGGCTATCTAAATGCTTTTCTTTCTTTCTTTCTTTCTTTCTTTCTTTCTTTCTTTCTTTCTTTCTTTCTCTCTCTCTCTCTCTCTCTCTCTCTCTCTCTCTCTCTCTCTCTCTCCCTCCCTTTTTTCTTTTTTCTTTTCAATTTTTTCTTTCATTACAACATCAAATTCCCTCCCTTCCAAAGAAACAATTTTAAATTACAAAATACTGATTGCAATTATCAGTTGTCAGTGACTACCAAGTTTATATCTGTAAGCATATATGTGTAGAGCAGTTTGGTGTAGTTACTAAGGCATCAGGCTGGAATCTAGGAGACTGAATTTTGGTCCCACCTTACGCATAAAGCCAGCTGAGTGATCTTGAGCCAGTCACTTCTCTCAGCCCTAAGAAGAAAGAACAGGCACACAAGAAACTGTTACCTAGAAAACTGCAGGGGACTTGAAGGCATAACTCTTAAGTGTGTATGTGATTTCTATTTTCTATACTTTAGCATGTCACTATTATGAGAGCCAGTCTAGTCTAGTGGTTAAGGCACCAGGCTAGAAGGCAGGAGACTGTGAGTTCTAGTCCCCCCTTAGGCATGAAAACCAGCCAGGTGACTTTGGGCCAGTCGCTCTCTCTTAGCCCACGACATCAGGCTCGGGTGACAAGCCAGTCAGTCAATTCCTGTTGTAACCAACGGATCAACATTTGGTTGTTGTAACCAATGGATCAACATCTGGGGAAAAAAATCAGACCCTGCACATGTGGGAAAAACACTAGGATGAAAAAAAAAACATGCTATTACATGTAATTGCAGTTTACTGGTACAGTTGTATTGTGACACACAAATTTGTACTTGATTTGGGAAGAGCTGCTCCAAACAATTTTTTTTCCCACATGGCATGGCAGAAATTAGAGGGAGCATTGGTTAATACTGATGTTTTACTGTTTTTATTTATCATCTGTACTTTGTATTAATATACAGAAAACCATATAGCTGCTTAATGCTTTTGTAACACAAAATGTATTCTCAATGTATTTGTTTGTATCATCTATAGGTATTAAAATTAGCCCTTAAATTAGCTATTTGCAAATGGAAAGAAAATAAAAGAGACATGTTTCTTTTTTGCAAGGCAAACATGAAATAACTATATCCTGTTATACCTGACTGAAAAACTATGGTTTAGGATGTGAAACTAGGAACAGATACTGATTTATAGGCAAAAATTAAACCAGTTTTCCTACATGGGTATAATAAGAAACTGGTGTCATGGCTTACAGTCTCTCTCTCACACACACACACACATGCATGCATGCGCGTATGTGTGTGTATGTATGTGTGTGTATGTGTGTGTGTGTATATATATATATATATATATGTGAAACAACATAGGAAACAAAGAGGATAGGATCTCTAATCAATCATGGTTTAATAATCCAGAAAACTACACCCCAATATGGGCACCGTGAAAGTGCCTAGATAATGGCAATAAAGGAGGATTACACCAGGAGAGAATCTATTAAGTCCTGCAATGCAGTCACTTTTCAGCTGTTGTTCGTTGTTGTTAAATGTACATTTTAATACCTAAGCCAAACAAATAAATATTATATTGGGATTAAATGTTAAAGTAATTAAGTTCCTACTGAATATCTCAATTTAGATTTTAATAAAGGTAATCATAAGTTTAGTCTTCCCAGTATTATGCAGAGAAAAGTAGATCAGATGTGCTATCATTCAAGCTGGAACAAAAGACAGGCAGGGGGAGGGGCATCAATGCTCTGTTCAAGCCAAGATCTTATGAATGAAGTGTTTCACCCACAAAAGCCTTTCAAATCAAGACTCAGCTCCAGCTTTTCCCAGGTGAATCAAAGCAGCATGAAGTGTTGCTCGAGAGGCTAGCTAAAAAAAGAAGACCCGATATTCTAATTAAGCATGAGATCACAATCCTCCTCCTGGTAAGTACATGTGCTTGTAATTCATGCTGTACTGCATCAATCTTCTTCTTGAGGTGTTGCTTGGAGCATTATGAGGTCTGCTATAGGAGCTCCTGTTACTATCCCTGGTAACTTAATTGTTTATAATGGGAGCTTCTCTATGTATAGCAAAGATGGGAAAATTCAACTTGTAGCAGGACCAGCTTGTTATTGGATTACAATTCCCATCATCCACAGACCGTATAGCAAATGGGAAGTGATAGGTTGCTCATCTCTGAGAACCTTGATAAAACATCAGATCACCAGAATGTGCTCTATGGTCTGGCCCCTATAGGGCAATAAAATGTGCTACATCAGAGTGGACTTTAATCATGGTCTAGCAGCCTTTATTTATTTATTTATTCATTCATTCATTCAACTTACAATAATTATTAGCACTGGGCTCCTCCAAGGTGTACATGTTCTCAGGAAGCAGTGCAAAATAATCCTTGCGTACGCAGCACATTACTTAAAATTTTTCACATTAAACACATAAGTATTGTAGTTTTCTACCTCAGCAGCCAACTTAAAATATGAGTTAAGAAATTGCTTTAGTGTAGGAAGGAATGCAGCAGTTGTGGTTATAGATCAAGTTAAACAGCTAAACCCCATTTGACAACAGTGAATCCTAGATGGGACTGCTTATTTTATATATTATGTTGAATTAGATGAAATTTATAGATGTTTATGAAAACATCTCCAATCTCTTGCTCTGGGCAGACAGGAAAAATGCCTTTTCATAATATAGTTTTCATATCCTGCAAGCTGTCTCACAGTATATGTACTGGTTGCACCTGTTATATTTGGGGGGAAATCTAAAAATCTATTTCATTTTTTCCTAACTCTCCTCCCCATCGCCATGTGTTCCTTTTAGAACATTCGATGCTTTGGCCACAGTGGCTGTCTCCCAGCCTTTGGCCAGCAAATGGTTTTATGGATCATGGAAGTGCTGTTCGTCACTGTCATGATCCTGTGCTCCAGGACTGCAGGGAGAATGATTGATGCATTGAAAGGGAAGCCTTTCAACCTTAACAGCATGTTCAAGCAAAACTATGATTGTCCTAAAATGCTAGAAGCAAATAGTACATAGCAGATCTCTATGGGGCTGAGAAAAGCCATCCAATATGTGACCACATGACTTTATTCTTTTTTCAAAGTGCCATTTCTTCCCCTTAACCCCTTAAGCAGTGGTTTTCAACATGAGGTACAACCAATTTTATAGCACCTACATTGGCTTGGTCCAGCACACCTAGTATCATTTAGCACATATAAGGGGACTTCTGTACAGTCAACAGAAAGTTTCTTGTGAGACATAAGACCACAATCTATTTGTCTGTTGGCTTGTTTATAAAGCACCATAAATGTTCAGGGCACTTTATAAAGTACAAGAGGAGAGGTTCTTGCTTGGAATCTAAGCTTTAACAGATGGGAAACAACTGAGAAAAATTAGGGTAGCTGAGCAAGGAATAATTAGGGTTATAATATGTGGTATGATGGATGGATGGATATACTATTTATTTGTATTAAAAATTGCATCCCACTTTGGGGATAAAATGCCTAAGGAGATTAGTCCCAGTCCTGCCAGCCCCCCAGGTACAACAGGACTCCAGATTTCAAGTTAGATCATTATATAATGTAGAGCAGCCTTCCCTAGATCAGTTGTATGGCTTTCAACTCCCAAAACTTTCCAGTTGCCATTTCTGAGAATTCTGAGAGTTGAAATCCACACATCTGGAAGATGCCTAGCTTATAGTGTGGATACAGCTGAAGTACTATTGCTTTGATACTCAACTTGCTACAAAGAATTTAACTCAAATATAAGAGGTGATATAAATAATAACATTAATCTACTAACATCCTGACAACAGTAAGCAAAGACAAGGTCAGTTGTATCAGTTCCAACTAAATTATAGGCTTCACCCACATTTTAGCATTTTAAAAATGAGGTTCCATAATCCTCAGCATCCTTTGAAATGGTGGTTAAGCTTGATGCCTGACTGAGTTCTACTAAGGATGGAAGCCCTCTTCTTTTAAGCCTAGTTTGCTGGATTCTTCAGGCAATATAAATTCAGGATATCCTGCTCTTGTCTAGAATCTGCCCTCTCCTTGTCTCTGCCCCTCCCTTCTCCCCACCTGCTCTGTCTGACTAATAACAGCTGTTGTGGATGCTGGCCAAGAAACCAGGGGATTCTTCAGGGATCTTTCTGTTTTCCTCCAAGTCTCTTTTTAAAAAGTCTAGCCACATAGATGTTGTTCTTGCTATTATTATGAAATAAGCTTGGCCAAAAGCTTGGTGCTTACAGTTCCATACAAGGTGCTCCATATATTACTCACTTTGCCTCCAAGGCCAAGATCATTTATATAATCTCCAATCTTATTCTTCTAATAGGAGATGGTAGGGATTGACCAGGGGACTTTTTCTATGACCCCCACCCACTGAACTACAAACTCAACCTCTTATGAGTATAGTCAGCAGCACTTAGCCTCTCCAGCATGTTCTAATGCAATTATACTGAGCCTTCAAATATGGCTAATATATCAGTTCAGCCTTTCTGGTACCCTGCCGTCCAGATATATTGTAGTGGTTCACTACATCTGGAAGGCACCAGGTTTAGGAAGCAGCATGGTGGTTTTACTTTTCCAACATCAGTTGAGTTAGCTATTTTATAGTTCTCCTTTAGTCAGAAGAAAACATGCTTTAATCTTCATTCCCTGAACACTAGTCTACAGAGTTAACAAAGCCTGATGAAATATTTGAAATGTTCAACACCATTACTCCAATTTCTTCGCATTCACTGAGCACATGCCTCTGGTGAATATGTAGCTGACAAATCAAATGTAAAAGCTGCACTCAGCTATCAATATTTAATACATGGCTCAGTTCATGTCCTTCCACTTCTCTCACTGATATAAACTACAGTAAATGAATATAGTGATATAATTTAGAAGCAGAATAAAAGTTAGGATATTTGACTCATCAATTCTTAAACCTATCCTTGGCTAGGTGTTCTATTTTAGTATAACCAAAGCTATGTTTTGATTATACTAAATGTTTTATTATATCTTCTCCTTGATATTGACTGGTATTTTAAACAAAACTTGTGCAATGGAGAAACCATTAAAGTTAAATCAGATATCAGTTTCATTTTTATATTCCTTAGGGTTAAGATTGCTATGGTAGCTCATTTTCCTTCAGTGTTGCTGACTGGTAGACTCAGTAATGAGTTGCTCCTATATTTCTTTTTCAGTACTAACTTGAGTGTTGGAGTGCTTAACGCTTAGGATAATATGCCATGCAGATGTCTATACCTGTTCAAAGGCCTCTGTGTGATCTTAAAAATACTCTCAATCTTTCAGCCAAACCCACTTCACGAGTTATGAGAAACAATGGGATGAAGTGAGGTGGGGAAAGGAAGAACCATGTATACTGCTTTGAAATACACATGGGATTTAAAAGTAATACACGTGGAGAATAAATGAAATAAGTAAATCTGCAAGTGTTGCAAATGTAGCCTCCTTGCCAGACATTCACAATACTGCAGGCTGCTTGCCAAATACAGAATAAGCATTCCTCTCCCTAAGGGAGAGATGGTCTTGGTCACATACATAGAGCCAGCTCCTCCCAATTCTAGAGAGATAAAAAGCTTGATCTTTTTAAAACTAGAACTCAAGAGAAGCTGAAAACAAAGACTGGGAACAAGTAGGGTTTACTATTGTTCCATAGCCTCCTATTACATTTTGGAATCACAGGACAAAGGGGGTGTAAGTAAAAAGAAACAGAGAATCTTTGCTTCAAGATTATTTTATTTATATAGAAATAGGTAATACATTCTAGCCAGGAATTTGGCCGTAGTTTCTTGATATATGCTTCTGTCAGTTTTGTCCATATTTTTAATTCACTATTAAGATATATATGGCTATATTTAATTTAATTTAATTTAATTTAATTTAATTTAATTTAATTTATAGACTACCCCAATCTGTTATGATTCTGCATAGTATAATTTTCTTGTGATCTATAGTAATTTGAATCCCACTCCAATGCCTTTAAAAAGAGTTTTTTGGATTTGTTGCAAACCAGTGTCATCTTATGGTCTGCCCACAGCATGCATGCATGCATGCATTCATTCATTCATTCATTTATGGATTTTCTTGTTTAATTTATTAGCTATTGTTTTCCTGTGATCTTCTTCATAATTTATGATTACTAACAGTGAATATTTGCATTTTATATTTGAAGTTAATAGGACTTTTTTAAAAAAAATTATATATATCTATATTCTACTAAAACTCTCTTGTCTATAATCTTCAACTGGGAGAAACAGTGTGTCATACAGCAACAATTTTTGACCAAGGTACCTCTCATGGGCTAACTTACAGAATGCATCCAAAATCTGGGACCCATGACTCCTGTGAGATTGAAATCTGGGGAATTTGTGGCTACTTCAGCACCGCTGCACTGCTGCACCATTGCAGTCAGCCCAGGTCACGTGATTGCCATGGGCATATCCCTGACTTGTTTCCAGCCTCCCTCTGTCCCTTGTGCCCAACTGGCTGGTGGCAAGGCCCAATGGGTAAGCGGTGATTGGCTGCTTTGGAAACAAGGCAGAAATTTGAAATCTCTTAACTGCAGTGGGCATTGAGGGAAGGATGAGGAAGTGACTCGAATGCCTACTGGTGAGGTAGGGCTGGCTGGGGGTTACCAGTGATTGATGGCTGAACCCTCTTCCCCCCTCGAGGGAGGGGACCCTTGGGGACATGCCAGAATGGGGAGTGGGAGTGCAGTTTTCCTCACAGTCCATGGCTCCCTTTGTTCCACCTCGCCCCAGCAAAATGGCAGGCAGTTCCACAGGTCAGCCAAGGATCAGGAAGAAGCTTCATTGGGGTTCTACTGAGGGTCATGAGGGGAGGGCAACCAGTGCAAACCTAGAAGGAAGGAGGAAGGAAGGAAGGAAGGAAGGAAGGAAGGAAGGAAGGAAGGAAGGAAGGAAGGAAGGAAGGAAGGAAGGAAGGAAGGAAGGAAGATTTCTGACAATTCCTGCCAGCTTCCCAAAAGCAAAGTTAATGGGGAAGCTGGCTGTTGTAAGCAAGTTGTTTGGGGAAGCAAGTTGTAAGTCGCTCACACTCCCACTGCCTTTTTGACCTTGGTCATTCTGTTTCTCTGTTTAGGTAAGGAAATATCTCTGAAGCCATGACGCAACAGGTCACGAGTTGTCTAGCATTTTTTAAAAGTTTGATTTTGTTTATCTCTTCTGAGATTGGTCAGTATCCCAAGGGGAGAGGAAGGGCTGAATCTCCACTACATAGCCACAAGGTTGCATTGTTGAAACCATTTCATTTTTTGCATTTTTACTTTTTAAGTGCCAAAAAGGTAGCATTGGATATGAGAGTGGTGGATGCCAGTTGAATTCACTGTTTTCAGTTTTCAAGATTCTACTTTTACACCAAAGATACTTTTCTGAAATCCATATAGTTCTTTCTTCCTTGGTTTGCCGCAATGTGAGCCTTGACAGAAACATGTAGAAATGTAGCTGTTAAAGGACATTGTTTTTGGTTTTAAGGAAGATGTCCTTTAAAATGCCTCCAATATGAAGGAGTCCACTTCCAGAAAGCTAACTGGAAAAAACACACTAATTTAGCTGTAACTGTTTTTAAAACATTAAGAAAAATTGGGTGAGATCAGACAGTTATCTTTAAACTACTTGAAGCCTTATCCATTCCCATGTTCAACAGGGCATACTCCATACTGGGGAGGGGAGGCTCAAATCTCACTGCCTATACAAGAAGCCCCCTTATACTACCTCTATGCTAAAGCAGAAATTCAAACCAAATACTGGTTTGGACTGGAAAGAAAGAAGGGCTAGCATATGTCTAGCCCTGTTCCCCAGTCTTATCTAAGAAGAGCAGGGAAATAACTGATATACAATTTATAGTCCAAATTAAAGCTCAATAATTTAATAATCAATTATTACACAAATAATACACACGCTAAAATTACATATAAATAAGAAGAATAATGAGCTACATGTAAAATTCTTAAAAAGTTAGAAAAGGATAAAAGAGGAAATCTCCTAGTGGAAGCTGAAGTCTGCAGACATTAACATTGCATGGAGTCCTGTATCTTGAATTCTAACCCAGCAATTGCTTTGATCTATATAGTTTAATATGTTTGTATGTTTTTTTTGTTATTGTTGTTATTGAAAAGAACTTACTATTCCCTGCAAGGTTTTGGTGTAATTCTATTGATATATTTAAGTTCTGGGGCTTTAATACAGTTCTTTCAGCATCTGTAAACCAGTGTTCTCTAGTGTCCAAATCAGGAAACACAATAACCAGTATTTATAGTCAAAGCTTAAACTACAGTTGAAGACACAAAAGTAGTAATGCTAAGTTTTGATTTAAGAAATTGGAAAAATATCTAATCTGAATCAGTATCTTGATGTAATGTTATTGTAATTCTGATATTAATTTTAAATGTTGTAAACCACTTTGTCAAATAGGCAAATGGGCTAACAAAAACAAGGAAACAAATGTCTATTATTAAGCTGGCTCTAGTATTTTTTTTTTCATCCCAAACCTCTGCTTGCATTGCAAAGTGAAGGTCAGGGCCAGCTGTGCATGTCCTTGGGGACCCTTCTCAGTTGGCCATTGGTTTTTGTTTCCTCAATAGAAGGCCCAGGCTGACCTGTTTCTACAAGGCAGTATTGACTGTCACTTTTTGAGCTCAGTTACAGATCAAAATGCTCAGGGCTTTAGGCTGTGGCTCATGAACAATCAAAAGCCAGTTCTTGGCAGTTAGATTAGCCATAACATATGAAAAAGTTAAGTTTTACCATGGCCCTAGTCAGAGAAAATGGGATTTCAGAGCAGCTTCTTAGGTTCCCCTCATTTAGAAATAAACCTTCAAGAACCAGCACAGCCCTCTGAGATGAGTGAAAACCTTATTCACTGATGCAAGGTGGAGGGAGGTATTAGATATTGTGACTGCTGTTAAAAGTTGCTAGAACATGACAAAGACACCTACAAAAGCAGTACGTCTTAGAGCAGTGCTTCCCAAACCTGGATAAATTACCCAAAATGGGATAAAAGTGATTTTTCTCTGGGTAACAACAAACAGACCCATTACCCAATCACAACAGGGACATTTAAATTGACTTAAAGATACATGTACTAAAATATATTCGAAAACCTCCCGAAGCATTCCTATTAAGACAAAAATTGATGAACTTACCAATGGTAATTGGTTGAAATGACATAAAGATCATTCAACAATATTGTTTTTATAATACAGGTAGTCCTCGAGTTACGACCATTCATTCAGCAACCATTCGAAGTTAGGGTTTTGGGTAATGAAGGAAAAAGTTTGAGAAGCACTGGATTAGAGCTGGACTCCTTCACAGGAACTGCTCAGTTTCAGGCTCTGGCAGCTCTGTGTTGCAAAGCTATTAACACTTCTAATTATACTGTTTTCTCCCTCCAAGCATACATTTTTCTGTCACTTGGTAATAAAGGGTTTGCACCCTAGATCATTGGGTTATGAGAAGCCGTTCTTTCCAGAACCCTCATTTTCATTCTTTTTTTCTGCCTGCAACATAGTAGCTAATTTTACACTAAGGATCTAATTACTTTAGTTCTCCTGGCATTTTTCTTTGCACTTTAACAAATTTAAGAGTATGTGGCTGGGCCTGCAGTTCTCATTAGAGGTGCAAACAAACAAACACACCATCTCATGAACTGCCACTGAAAATATGGTAAGTAACAAAAATAAACTTAAATCCACGTTTGGTTCTGATTTTATTTCAAAAATTGTATACAGTACCTTTATTTTCAGCATCTGGATGAGCTGCTCACAGAGAATTTATTACAGATTCTATTTTATGAAGGCTGATGCTGATGTGGTAGAGGCAATACAGGGTAGGAAGAAATTATAACCCTGAGGCTTTTTGAAAATGGAATTTCTGCAGAGTAATTATTAGAGCCTTCTTGCTTTGTTGAGTAAATGAGGTGATAACAAAGCTTTCAAGTTTTATTATTCACAAAACTGTGAACAGGAAGAAGAATAGCAAATCAGAGTGACATCAAATAGAAGCTGAATATGCTTCTGTATATTCAGTTTAAATAATAATACTTCTTTACAAAATTATTATAAAGTCTAGCCTGCTTTGTAAATTGTACCCATGTGACTATCACTGGGTTAGATTCATTTTACACCCAAATAATGATGTCATGTTTATTCTAATACATATAAGGTAACATACGTATACTACTTTTCTCATGTGTTGGTTTATGTTTTAACTTATGAGACTGTATATAACCTGAATTGCAGTAAACTCCAAGCAGTTTACAATTCAATTATATAGAGAGCAAAAATCAGGAATTCAATGCAAGGGTAACAAGTAATCATAAACAATACAATACCATAATATCATCCATCAATATCATTCATGGCATCATATTCTCTGAACAGCATGATCCCAAAAGGCCTTCTGGAAAAGCTCGGCTTTAACAAGCCTCTGAAATGCCACAAGGAAAGGAACTTCTCTTGTCCCCAAGGCAGGCTGTTCCGTAGGAAGGGAATCTTCATGGAAAATGCCCGCTTTCAAGTCCCCTCTTGTCAAATTTCCCAATATGTGAGAATTTCTAGTAGGCACTCTCTGTTTGCTTGTATGGATGGGCAGATCTTACTCAAAACCAGTAGTCTCAAAGATATGCAAGCTGCAAGATTAATATGACTTTAATAACCAGCACCTTAAATTGTGCTTGGAAACAAAATGGCAAACAAGGCAGCTCCTTCAGTAGTTGATGTGCTTGACCTATAAGCCTACATGCAATCACATTTTGCACTAACTGAATTTCCAGGGTTTGTTTAAGGGCTGCCCTATGGTAAGTAAAGTGAGAGGCAGAAAGAGCAAGAGAATATCCTCAGAATCCCCAGCTCTGGAAAGGCTACACATGGCACGCTTGCTGAAGCTGGACAAAGAACCTTCTGGCCACAACTCAACCTGCTCCTCAGGTAAGAGCTGTAAGTCCAGGAGAGTCCCCAAATTGCAATTCTGCTCTTTCAGGTTAGCAGGGCCCCAAGCAAAATCAAAGTTAGTACAATTCTAGAATTGGTTGGTTTCTGAATTAGCAGCCATTCTATCTTGTTTGGTTGAGTTTAAGCCTGTTTCTCCACATCCAAACCTTGATAGCTTCCAGGCCCAGGCTAGGACTTCTATTGCATCTCCAATTTAGTTCAGCATAAAGATATACAACTAGGTATCGTTTGCACATTAATGAAACCTCATCCAGAGGCTTCCTGTAGTTATTACATTAGGACAGGGGTGAGCTCTGGGTGCACCCCATACTGGAGTGCCTGAAGTCTCAACTTCTGTTCCTCTGAGGATTCCCTGGAGAATCCATTGAGGCTGAAGCTTAAATGTGTTACTGCAAGATGGGAATGGTTTAATAGATTGAGATTCTTCTGGCCAGTAATGCACTAGACCTAATTAGATGAGAAAATGCCTGGTGGTGACTGACATTGAGATGAACAAGTTGCCCTGATGCCCTGTGTCCTTAATGCTATTGGGGCATAATTCTAGTCAAGCAAGTGATGATAAATGACCCTGGCAGGAGCCTGTTATGCTAAATGTTTAAAGAATCAGAAATATAGAAACTCCCAAGCAAATGTTTATGACCAGCAGTTTGGAAAGAGCAGATCAAGGTGGTGTTCGGTAAGGAAAAATAAATAGGAAAAAAAAAATCAACTAGGGCTTATAGGGAAACTCTCAAAACTATAGGAAAAAAAGGTTGGCATACTGATACCTTAAAATTTAAAAAGCTCTCCAACATTTTTCTCAAATCAACCAGCAAGTCTTCAATTACTAGTACAAGCTAGACTTGGCTTATAGTTGTTGGTTTCAGTACAGCCAGAAGTTTGGAACCAGAATTGAGACAATAATAAGCTCATGAACATAGTCGACTATAGCAACAACACTTGGATTTAGCTATCAGGTTAATATAAACAAGATTTTCACAATGGCCTTTTCCCTAAGCAAATAATACTTTCAGAGTCTTGAACTGACATGTGATAACAGACCACATACGCATCTCATGAGTCAGAGGCTATGCATGTAGACGGGGCAAAGGAGACATGAGCCTGATCAATGCAGAGGTTGGTTATGTCCAAATCAAATTTACTTTTTCCTTAGTTGCTCTCCATTAATTGGCAGTGTTTCTCCATGGAACCTCTTGGCAAGAAGACTACCGTATTTTTCCATCAATAAGACGCCCCCATGTACAAGATGACCCCCACTTTTCCAACCAAAAATTAAGAAATCAATATTTTAAAGATAGTGCAGAACACATTTTTATTTAGTAATTAGTTAACATTTACCTGATACACTCAGTGGGAGGAGGTCCAAACCGTCTCTCTGCAGCTCTGTATCCATGCCGTTTTGCATAACTGATTACATTCAAGCATGAGTGAAACTGCCGATAGCTTGTCTCTGCAAACAGCCTTCCTCTAATTGGTTTGTTCAGCATCAGCTGACGTCAGTTACATAAGGCTCGTGATTGGAGGAAGTCTGTTTGGGAGACAAGCTATTTCACTCGTGATTGGAGGCTAGCAATAGGAGGAAGCCTCTTTGCAGAAACAAAGTATGGGCAGTTTTGCAACTGCGAGGTTCTCTCCTCGGCTGACTTCCTTGAATAAGACGCCCTTCAATTTTTAGGGTAAGGATTTTAGAAAAAAGTATCATCTTACAGTCGGAAAAATACAGTACTCTGGAATTTCTGAACAGAAAAACTGATCAGAGAGGAAAATGGAATGCTAAATCATCAATGAACAAACTACATTATGGTTCAGTGCAAGATCTGGTTACTGATTTCAGTACAGACAAGGAGAGGGTTAGGGCGAGACCTTATTTGAAACTCTAAACTCTTATTTTAAATTTCTTGAAGGTATGAGAATTCCTGGATAGCAGGTTTACTTTGGCATAAACAGTTTTTTTCCACTCACATTGTTCAAACATAATAAAATGTTTTAAGTTCTGGATATTCTTCCCTCCAAGGGAAATCTGATCTGTACATTCAACCTAAAGTCTGAAAAAAAGATGTAGTGGCTTAAAGTTTAAAGTAACAACCATTGTATCTTTCTCCTTTTTGTTCTGATAATATTCTGAGAGATGAGCATAAGACCAGTCTTTTACACCAGCTGTATTTATTAGATTTTGTAGATTTTTGCCTGTTCTTCAGGACACCTACCCTCACAAGTCAGCTTATGACAGAATAAAAAGCAATATAACAAAATGTCAGATTATTAAAATAGCAAACAAATAACAGCAATAGGACAAAAAGATTGACAACAGTGATAGACAGAATATTTAAATACAGAACCACAAACATGACTCAAGTCTGGAGTGGCAGAAGTGACCCTGTGCAGCTCTCCAATATAGCTAGAGAAGACGCCTCACAATACCCTTCCCTGGGTAAAGGAGTATCTATAAAGGATATGATGTTTTGCACAGTTCTTAGGCTTTCTTGTAGCTCTTCAAGATGCTGGTATTAGCCCGTAATTTCTCTTTATTGATATATTAATTCCTTTAATGATGAGATACTTCAGAAGTCAGATGAGAATTGCTACTATAATCTTTCAGAATTTACCTACCAAATGAGACTGTTCTCTGCCTTTCCAAATGTTGTCTTTATATTACACGGCTTTTGAGTCAGGATGTCTCATTGAGTCAAACTTAATTCCCTTTGAGTATTCCATTTCAGTATTAGCAACTGTTTTGCCTGAGGGCAGGATTTCTATTAGGCAATTGCTATCCACATTTTTTTCCCAGTATATAATATCCAGTATATAATTTTCTGGTTAATTTATTTACTTACTTACTTCTGTCTCATTCTTTCATTAGTATTTTTTATTGGCTATTAGGTTTAATTAGTTCCCTAAGAGCAAGAATAGCTCTTAGGGTCCAGCAAGAAATCCCAGAATTTAGTGGTGAAGTTTTGCAAATGTGAATCTCCAATATCATTCTGGCTAAGTGACAGGGGATCGCTAAACTAAAATGTCTGTGGACCTGGATAAGGAGAATCCAAAATGACCCTTTTTTGGCTATTTCAGAACAGCTACACCTATTCAAACAAAACTTTATTTCAGATTTGTTGTTGTGCTGTTACAGAAGTCATAGCAAAGAACTTGTTGATTGTACTGAAAAAAACAAACAATGCACAGGGACAGTAAATGCTCCCCCAAAAAACACCAGGCATAAAGATGTTTCTCTCATAATCAGCCCGTATTCCATCTCTACCTTCCTAAATCAAAGTAGCTGCTGAAATTTTTTGTACTGATTGGAATAATGTTATTGTAATAAATCTTTGTGAGACTGTTAGTTCTCATACACTGTGGATACACTTAAAAATTATGTATTTTGATATGATATGGGCTAAATGTGACTTGATCAATGTCCAAAACATAGGTGTTATTGCTGGTTGAAATGTATGAACAAGATTTTGGAAGCCAGTGAGAACCACATCCTCTGGCTAGGATCCTTTCCCTGAAACATTTAAATCCAAAAGAGCCAGGTACTACTACGGATCCCAGCCAAGCCCAGAACAGGGCATGGTCAGTCAAATGTAGGTGTGGGTAGGTACCTTTTTCCTTCTAATTTCATTTCATTTATTAAGACATTCTGTCCCTCCCCAGTTTTTATATTTATAGTATGTAGTTCACCTCATAGCTGAGCTACACAGTCACAAAGAGCTTTCTTCTCTCCCTTTTCCTTCAGTGTTTTCCACACCTCCACATTCACAACTACCCATCTACAATTCCAGCTGCACATTTTGTTTTCCATCTAACCATTCACATTTCCAATAGAAAAAAAAAATCTTCCATATACAGTAACTTCTACACATTTTCTCCATTCAACACTTAATCCAGCTGTTTCTCCATATTGGTGAAAGTTTTTCACCTGGTAGCTTCCTTTTTACCCCCAGTAGATGGAGAAGATGCTTCTGTTTCTCCAAGCCTAGCAGGAAAGAAAAGCCAAGGGGGGACAGAAAATTCAACATTAAGAGAAAAGAAGATAATAAGCAAAGGATATCTTAGCAGTTGATATAAACTGCGTTGAAGAAAACAAATACAGAATATATTGATATATAGATATATATCATAGTTATTGTATGTTGGCCTTTTATAATTTCTTTGATGCTACTAGTTAATTCCAAGGCATTTGGTGAATTTTCTCATTCATATACTGTACTTTCTCATTTGTACATTTTAATTGAGCTTCTAGTAATATAATTTTAAGGTACTCTGAAGTTTCCTGAATGGCTTTGATTTCCCCCTCTTTTCAGCTTTATCACAGCCAAGCCCTTCGTTTTTGTGAGAAATTCACTCATCTGAAATTAAATTTGTCCATGTTGGGCTTCAGAGTGATTTTATACTTGTTTATATCAGTAATAAATGGGGCTATTTTAAGAAGAGCATTCATCAGACAAAGTAAGATTCCCATAAAGTATGGAAGAAAATGGTTTCTTCCTGAGAATCAGTTGGGAATGGGAGAACATACACATCTTGATAAAGAATATTTGTAGTTTTTTTTTTAATCCCTTTAAATTTACCATGTTAAGGTGACACAGGGTTTTAAATCTATGGCCTTATGCATGCTTATACTTTGCAGAGGTCCAATATTGTTCTATTTCCAATCCTTGTGTTATTGATGTCATGTAATATTCTAATTTCCTGAGATTGTGAATTTGGGGTTTTCATAAGCTGTACGCCATAATCATCACAATTATACCAAAGTAAGGCTTGACATATCTCGCTTTGCATGTAATGCGTCTATCTCATATATTGGTTTCACCTTTTGAGTTGCCATACTGACATAAATGAACGTTTGCACGATATTCTAATTTTTCGAGTTTCACCTGTATGAAGATGACTGGGCAGCCATTTATGGTTTTGTTTTGATGTTACTTTAATTCATACAACTCTACAAAAAACATCACTATACAGACAACATAGGAGTCAATAGTACTATATACTCTGAAAGCAAAGATGGAGAAGTTCTCCTCAGTCAGTAAAATAAAACTTGGAGCAAGCTGTGACTCAGATCACGAACTCCTTGGAAAAAGCAATAATTTAAACTAAAGAAAACAAATAAAAACATCAAATCAACAAGAAATTAATCTCAGCATTATTCCATATGATTATATGACAGAAGTTAAAAAGTAGATTTAATGGATTAGACTTTACCAATACAGTGCCTGTAGAATTCTGGAATTTAATGATATCATTAATGCTGACACAAACAAAAATATCCCCAAATGCAAAACCCAAAAGGAGGTGAAATGGTTATGTGCTGACATATGTGCTGACTGAAAATTGGTTGAAATGGTGCAATGGTGAAATGGTTATGTGCTGACTGAAAATAGTTGAAGAGGAAAAGCAAGAGCTATAAGAATATTCACTCAACGAAATGCTGCATCCAGAGAAGAGCTGGGAGAGACAAGGAGTTATATATAACTAATGCAAAGATATTAAAGTTAACAATCAAATCAGAAGGGCATAAGTTCTATTTAAGAAAATTACAGAATTCAAGGGAAACTTTTAGCAAAGATGGACACAATAAAAGCAAAGACCTTAAGATTTACTAAAAAAAAAAAAGACAAAGACAAGATAGCATGAATATATTGAAGAACTATATGAAAAAGTTCCTAGAATCAATGAGATGTACAACAGTGATCACTTAACTAGAGCCAGATCTTTTGGAAAATGAAGTGAATGGGCCCTAGAAAATATAAAATCTTAGAAGATGATGCAGTTGAAGTGCTACTTGGGATTTTTAATCAGTGGCCAAGGGGCTGGAAAAGATAAATTTATATTTCAGTGCCTGAGATGGACAGTGCTAAAGAATTCTCAGATTACCAAACACTTAAATTTACATGCTAGTCAAAAAATACTCAATATTTTGCAGTCCAGACTTCAAGTGTGCATAGAACAAGAACTGCCAAATGTACAAGCAGGATGAAGAAAAGGCAGGGACACCCAAGATTACATTGGTTACAACCAGTAGATAATGGAAAAGGCAATGTAGATTCAAAATATTTTGGCTTTATTGATTATACAAACAATTTGACTAGCACATTACAACTTATGGGTGGTCCTTAAAAACATTCAGCTGCTTATTGAAGAAATTGTGCAAGGAAGAGGAAGCAACATAGAACAAAATATGGAGCCACTATTGGTTCAAACTGGGAAAGGAGTGCAGCCAGGTTGCATACTATCGCTTTACCTCAAATTCTAGTTTCAATCAATTAACAAGAAATTCCCTCATAAACCACTGTAAAAGAATATAACAACTTCCAGGGAAGTGTGATTGCATGTGATGCTGCTGCTACGAAGCCTGGCTTTTGATCACAGAATGAAATGTAATTGAGCAGCAAAGTCCTCAGGCCACTACAAAGTGAGGGCGGTTAGGACAAATCCCTCAGTTAGCCTAGATTGGCTAACCAGCATTTCAAATTTAGCGTACAAATTTATTCACCTGGCCTATTTCAAAATGCTATCTGCAAAAACAAAACCCCTTCTCTTTTTTTTATCTGTTTTTTCTAAAGCAGATTTAACTGCACCATTCGGGATGGGCTGGTTGTTTTTTATAACTCAATTCCTTTAATTGTTCTATGAAAGTTATCACATATCAGTAGCAAAGGGAATGAAACAATTATGGAATAATAACCTGATTATTTCTCAAAAGCCTTGGTAGCTATTTTTATTCAGGTTCAGGTCATTGAGTTTCCTCACATTTCCCCACCACCACCACCAACAAATTACATTGAGTCAAAAAGGTAAATACTCCCATCCTGCTCCTTACACTTGTATAAAGAAGCAGAAGCAATATAGCATTCACTGTATCATGCAGTAGTACAATGTTCCTGCTCTGATCAAACTGTCATATCAGGCTTTTTCTGCGTATAAGACTGTTTACACAGAAACATGCCAGTCCCTTTATTTTGATTTCATTGCAGGCCACTGTGAAATAAGTTGGGTGATCCAAAGCATAAACAACACAGTAAAGAACAGCCGATATTGGTGTGTTTGGTGAGGAGACAAGAGTTCTTTCCTTGCACTTATGGGAATCTGAGCTTTAAAGGGGAAGTGAGAAAAAACAGATATACTGAAAATAGAGATGCCTCCAACAACACTTAGCTGATTACTTGGTTGTGGTGAAAGGCAGAGGTTTACATTCATCCTTCCCAGGCTGTGCAAAAAATCTTCTCAGAGGCATGTAATTCATTTGAATGGCTTTGATTGGTAATGAAAGCCAGCCGGTCTTTAAAAGGGGGCTAAACATGTTAAAATAAATAAAAAATAACCTGAACATTGTACAGTGAAATTTAGTTCCACTTCACAGATTTTAAATTCTCTGAACTGGATTTGTTTTTCTGATGTTAGTGTTTACCTCTCTTTTCATCTTTGATTGACTAGGCAATGGCACGGCTGGGGGATTTTAGACATTAATGTTTTGATGGGGATTCTTTTTGAATGGCTGTAAGCATTTCTTAGAAAAACACCATTCTACTATAGAAAAGACAAATATATCTTAAAGGAAAAATTAGGGGGGAAAGCATCTGGAATGGTGGATGTGTCTAGTTGCACGCTGTCTGCTCAAATCTATTCCGAACTTGGTGCTGGAATGTCTGTTGCCTCTCCATCATTTACCTCCATCATCTTTTATCCCCAAACTCCAATCCTAGCTGTACCACTGAAAAAAAGAGTGAAACTTCTTGTTTTCAATCTGTAAGCTATTATTCCAGTTGGAATTATAAAGGAAAAACACTCAAAAGACATTATCTCAAGAGAAAAATACATTCAAAAGAAAAGTTGTTCAGATATCATAAACTGGCTAATAAAATGCTTTACAGCCACCTAATGCTTATGAAATCTCCTTAAGGTGGAAGAAAACAAAACTGGATAATGAGGACTTGCTTATAGCAGTTTCAATTACTATAGTTTAATTTGTAAATAAAAATAATAATAAAATAAGATTTCTCAAATGAAAGAGCTAGATCCGCTTTCAAGGCCAACATTACAAATTTCAGCACAATTTAATGATAAAACAATGCCTTTGGAGATTTTTCTAATGAGAAAAAAGTAATGGTGCCAATAATCGTAGTACATGATTGATGTCTATGCATAAGCCAGTAATACCCAGTGAAATTATTACATTGTCTAAAGACCAAAAACGATTGTTAATTCGTGATGGCAATGACTGAGGACACATTCCACAGAAAGTGTCAAAAAAGGACAGACAGAATTCTAGTTGTTTAGTTTATTCTCAAGCAACATTGGATACTGAGCTGACTATTCCTTTGGAGCTTACTATTGTTTTATGTATATCAGCTGCTGTATCCTTGATTGTCTTTCTATGAATAAAAGGACTTTTTATTCATCTGAAGTGACTCAGTTGCGGACATCAGATCTAAAGCAGAGCCACAGAGCAGTTAGGCTAGCAAATGCTGCAGGAAGAATGCCCGGATAGCATTGCAATTAAGTGCTTCTAAAACTGGCTTGAAATCCATACTGAGACCGTGCTGATCAATAGTTCCTCAAAGAAATAGACTGCAGTATTGAGTGAAATGCCAGGAAGTCCAGTCCCAGACCATATATTATTCAGAATTTTTATCATTGCCTTAAAGTCAGTAGAGGATTATCAAATTTTCAGTTGACACAATACTGGATGGGATAGGTAACACTCTAGAAAACAGACATAATGTTCTTAATAGGTTAGAGAAGTGGGTAGAAAATAACAGAATGGCATTTTACACAGATAAATGCAAAGTTATTCAAATTTGGAATAAAATGAAAAGTACTTGTTTATAATAGAGAATACCTTGATAAAGAATATCTTGTTGCTACTTTCACAAAGAGGTCGCAAATAGTTGAACTGTGCTAACTGATAGCAGACTATATTATGCCATGTATGTTTTCTGAATTGTCTTACATAAAGTTGTGAACATTCCGTGGAGTCCTTGGGGTTCTCTGAGCTTGGTTCTTTTCCTGCAAACGTTTCATTACCCAGCTAGGTAACATCTTCCATGCTGGAATGGGATGGGGTTTGCTCTCTGTTTATATACTCTTGCATGCCCTGCCAGTGTTGGTGGGGGTGGGGGTTTTATTTTGTTCCTCTGCTAGTTCCTTGATTAGGGTATTGTTTGCTGCTTGCTTGTGTGCTCTGTGGTAACCTCTGCTTATCTCGGTGATAATTGCTGGTGAGGAGCTGTTCTGGTCTTTCCTCTCTTTTGAATAGTATGTAGATGCTGTTTATCTCTATGTGTCTGTTAATTGCTGCATTGTCTGAATACCAAGCTTCCAAGAATTCCCTTGCATTTTTGGATTTTGCTTGGTCTAAAATGCTGACAGTTTCCCAGTAAAAATTATGGTTATATCTGTCCATGTGTTGTGAGATTAAGGAGTTTTCATCATGTCTTCTGACTGCTAGTTGGTGTTCGTGGATGCGCTCTGCCAGTCTTCTGCCTGTCTGTCCTACATAGTGTTTGTTGCAGTCCTTGCACTGTATGTTGTAGATGGCTCCTGTTTTTTCTTCTTGTGCTACTGGGTTTTTTGGTTTACTTAAGATATTTTGGAGGGCTTTCATTGGTTTGTGTGCCACGGAGATGCCATGTGGTTGTAATAGTCTGTTGGTGGTTTCTGAGATGTTTCTGATGTATGGAGGTGTGATCCTTTTCATAGTTTGTGTTGTTTGTGTTGTAGTAGGTTGAGTGGTCAGGCACTTTTTGATAAAGTTGCGTGGATATCCATTTTGTTGGAAGATGTTGTATATGTGGTCTCTTTCCTTTTTCTGCTGTTCTGGGTTGCTGCGGTGTGTTTGTGCTCACTTGAATAATGTTCTTACACAGCTCCTCTTGTGGGAGGTTGGGTTGTTGCTTTGGTAATGGAGTACTTGATTAGTGTGGGTTGTCTTCCTGTGAACTTGGGTTCTAGTTTGCTGTTGTTTCCTCTGCTGATGAGGATATCTAGGAAGGGTAGTGTATTGTTGTTTTATTCCTCTCTGGTGAATTTTATTCCTATTATTGATGTTATTGATGTTATTCCTGTTTATTCCTATTATTGATATTATTGATGTTATTCCTGTTATTGATGTTATTGATGCTTTCATGTGTCTTTTCTAGTTGCTCCTTTTTTATTACAACAAAGGTGTCATCTACATATCACATCCATACTTTAGGTTGTATTTGTGGGAGTGCTATAGCTTCTAGGCGTTGCATTACAATCTCTGCTATGAGTCCTGATAGTGGTGATCCCATGGGTGTGCCTCTGATTTGTTGATATATTTGTCTATCAAACTGAAAATAGGTGGTAAGGCAGGGGTTGATGAGGTCTATGATTCTGGGTATTTCAATCTGGGTGTATTTGGTTAAGTCCGGTGTGTTGTGTAGTATTGCTGATATGGATTCCTTTGCTAGTTCTGGGTTTATGGATGTAAGGAGAGCTGGCATCAAATGAGACCATAATGTCATCTTCATCTATGTGTACATCTTTGATTTTCTGGAGGCACTGTAGTGAGGAGTTGATAGAATGTTCACTGTTCTCTGTGAGGTGAGGTGTTTTTTGTCAGTTCTTTCGCTATGTTGTATGTTGGGGTCCCTGGTAACTACCAAGAAACTACCAGAGGAACAAAACAGAACCCCCACCCCACCAACACTGGCAGGGCATGCAAGAGTATATAAACAGAGAGCAAACCCCATCCCATTCCAGCACTGAAGATGTTACCTAGCCGGGTAATGAAACGTTTGCAGGAAAAAAACCAAGCTCAGAGAACCCCAAGGACTCCTCAGTTCAACCCTGAGCTATACATATTTGCCTCCATTGTGAACATTCCTTATTTGTGAACCGTACAGTGGCCCTCGGGTCTTGTGTGATGTTTGTAAACTTGTCTGCCCTTAGTTTTGATTGAAAGGTCTGTTGACTGAATTTTAACTTCAATAAACAAAAGTAAGCAATTCAGTTTCATTGTTATATCTGACCATGTTCCAATGATATTGCAAGTGGTATTTACGAAGATTTACTGTGTTGATTCTGTATGTGTTGTGGGTTCCTTAGATTGTGACTCTATAGAGCAGAAACTGATGGATTGCCAGCCTGCAGCTGGGGAGCCAACCCTAAGGATTGGCCCTGGATCTAATGACATAAGTTGAACACAAGTAGCTTCTCACTCTGAGAACAGGGAAAGGATCCAGACCTTAGCCAAGTGCCCAGTCCTAAAACAAAAAGGGCAGTTAAAAAGAACCTAGCAGTCAAGGTCTGTGTAACTCCTTGAGCATCAATGATCAATCAAGGGTCAGGCTTGCTATTTAAGGGCATGCTTCAAGCCTCCCTCCAGCTTCCTGATCTGTTCTGCTGATTTTAAATTCCAACAGCTTCGGGGCTCCCTGTCCTGTACACTGATAAGTAGCTTTTGACCCCTGGATTGGATTCAGTGAACTCCTGAACTTTTGACTTCCAGCTAATGGCTCAGGCTTCGTTCCTTCAGCTAGGTCCATAGACTGACTTACTCTGCTCCTGTCCACAGGCAAACAATTCTTTTACCAGTCTCTCCCTGAATGTAAGCTTCTATTTCATTTGCAACCTTCAGCCTATGTTTTACCTATTTGTGAGTTGAACTGATTTATGGCCCAGCTAATAAAGCAGTTAGAATCAACATGCTAATTTATTCTTGCCTGCTCACAGCTCAGCTGTGTATAGAATTACTAAAATATTTAAATTTCCCTTTAAAAAAAGACAGTGAAATATTCTTTCAGATAACAAATTCTGTGGGACACTTTTAAACAATATGTTTGGGGTTGGATTACTGCATATACAGTACATCTTGGAAGAAAAGAAAAGAAAAAGAATCTCAGTATAATATCCTGGAAAAGAGTAAAACAAAAAACCTTTAAATAAATTGGAATTGGGTTACTTACATGTCCTAGGTACTGAATATTCATTAAATCATATAAAATAGGATTACTGGATACAAGGGGGAAAACCAAGTAGAATGGTTTCTAGAATGAAACAACAGCAGCAATATAATGCTAGCTTCACAATTAAAAATTCACAGGGTAAAATTCAAAACAAACACACACACACGTTTACATTTGACTTTGAGTATGAGCTTCCAATGAATACGTTTCTACCTTTTAAAATAAATGTTCCTAAAATTTATGTCCTAAGATCATCATGCTGAGTTGTCAACACCATTAATGTCACAACAAATTATAGATACTATTAAATCTATGAAAGCAGGAAAGGAATCTGGTCCATGTGGATTTCCAATAAAATGGTATATTTATGGAAATGTTTGTTCATACTGTATATTGTTGGCCACTATAATAAGATTTACATTAAATGCATGTTTTACTCCTCATTTTATGAGATTTACATCATAGTAATATTGATTGAAACTGGGTAAAGTTCTCACATATTGTGCTAGTTAGTTTGATATCCTTGTTAAATGCAAACGCTGAAATGTTGATGGCAACAATAGCACAGAGATTACTGAATATATTTCCTTCTCTAGTTCATCCTGCACTGTACAGATTCATTAAAGAGAATATTAGAATATTAGAAGATGTGTTAGACATTAAACTGAGAAAATTTATTTGGCTACGGTCACTTCTTTAGATGCAGAAGAAGCTTCTGATATGTGCTAATTAAAATTTTGAAACATCTTTATTAACTAGGTTAGACTGTGGAATTTAAATCACTAAGCTATAATTATTATGAGCATTGCTTAGAGTCCATTAAAACATATGTAATGACTTTGAAGGTGGAGAGTAAGAGGTTTTTCTCTACTATCATGTCTACTGAAAATTGCCTGAAGGAACTGTTCCCAAGGAACAGGGCTGATCCTTATACCCTTGGCAAATTGCAATGGCTTTTCAAACTTTTTCCACAGACAAAACCTCTCATATAAGCAAGCATATTGATAACACCATTAATTATGATAGTAGGGAGGCCAGTACATTTGCTTGCCCAATGTTACTGGATCACTTCTTTATTCTCTCCTTAAGGATGTGGGCAAGATGCTTGGAGTTATTATCTGCCCATGGGACCATATCCCTTTTGGCTGTACTGGCTGGGAGTAATCTATTGATGGAGGTCTTATGTTCTATTATTAATGCCTCTATCTTATAAGGGTAATACTGCCTGCTTTTTCAACCTGATGAAAAAAAAATTAGATTCCTCCCTATTAAGCAGCTATAGAAGTTTTCTAATTTGCCTTTCTTAGTCAAGGTGGTTGAGCAGATGATGGGTGGGTAACTCCAAATGCTCATGGATGATACTGATTACCTAGAACTGTTTCAGTCTGGATTTAGGCACAGGCCATTATAAAAACTATGATTTGATGGATGATCTCTTGATGGATCATAATGGAGGGAGTGTGCCCCTACTCATATTTTTGATATAATTGGCCACCTAAGGAAGCTGATGTTTGGGACATGGCTATGCTCCTACCTTAAGTAGGAGCAAGTCCAAATCCTGAGTTAAAATGCATTCAACTTAAAAAAATTCTAACAGCCAACCTTTTAAAAATTATCTGTTGGGGTATCCAATATATATATAAAAAATCTCCCTCTCACCCCTATGGGTGGTATGTGTCTTCCTCAATCTCAGGTCCTCTACCAGAGGCCTGGGAGTTTGAGGGTTCTGCGCAGTATCTTAGCTGTTCCTAGCACTGCACTCTTCTGCACAGAGAGCTCTGATGTTGTTCCTGGGATCTGTTGGAGCCACTCTCCCAGCTTAGGAGTCACGGCCCCGAGTGCTTCTACCACCACTGGGACCACTTTGGCCTTGACTTTCCACATCCTCTCGATTTCCTCCTTCAGGCCCTGGTACTTCTCCAGCTTCTCATGCTCCTTCTTCCTGATGTTGCTGGCACTTGGCACTGCTACATCTATCACTACCACTGTCTTCTGGTCTTTGTCTACTACCACAGTGTCTGGTTGATTAGCCAGTACCTGCCTGTCCATCTGGATCTGGAAGTCCCACAGGATCTTAGCCCTGTTATTCTCCACGACCTTCTGTGGAATCTCCCATCTGGACTTGGGGGGGTCTAGCCCATACACTGTGCAGATGTTCCTGTACACAATGCCAGCTACTTGGTTGTGCCGTTCAGTGTATGCTGTTCCTGCCTGCATCTTACACCCTGCCACTATGTGTTGGACTGTCTCTGAGGCCTCTTTGCACAATCTGCACCTTGGGTCCTGTCTAGTGTGGTAGACCCCTGCTTCTATGGATCTGGTGCTTAGTGCCTGTTCTTGTGCTGCTATGATCAGTGCCTCAGTGCTGTCTTTTAGTCCGGCCCTTTCCAGCCACTGATAGGATTTCCCAATGTCAGCCACCTCAGCTATCTGTCGATGGTACATCCCGTGCAGGGGCTTGTCTTGCCATGGTATTTCCTCCGCTTGAACTTCCTCCCATGTCTGCTGCTGCCTGAGGCATTCTTTCAGCAGCTCATCTTTGGGTGCCCTCTTACTGATGTACTCCTGGATACTCCGGGTTTCATCCAGGACAGTGGTTTTGACACTCATCAGATCCCGCCCGCCCTCTTTGCGACTGGTGTACAGTCTCTGGGTGTTGGACTTGGGGTGGAAACCTCCGTACATTGTGAGGAGCTTCTGGGTCTTCACATCGGCAGCCTCCATGTCTTCCTTTGGCCAGCTCACTATACCGGCAGGGTATCTGATGACTGGCAGGGCATACATGTTGATGGCATGGATCTTGTTCTTCCCATTGAGCTGGCTCTTCAGGACCTGTCTTATCCTTCGGTGGTACTTGGATGTTGGTGTCTTCCTTGCCTCCTCCTCATTGTTCCCGTGTGACTGTGGGACACCAAGGTCTTTATAGCTGGTCTCTGTCTGCTATGTGACCCACTGGTAATTCCACTCCATCGGTCTTAACTACCTTCCCTCTCTTTACTATCATCCTGCCACACTTTTCCAGTCCGAATGACATCCCAATGTCCTCGCTGTAGATCTGTGCCAGGTGGATCAGTGAGTCAATGTCTCGTTCACTCTTAGCATACAGCTTGATGTCATCCATGTAGAGGAGGTGGCTGATGGTGATTCCACTCTTGAACTTGTACCCATATCCAGACCTTGTGATTATCTGGCTGAGGGGGTTTAAGCCTATGCAGAACAGCAGTGGGGACAGTGCATCACCTTGGTATATGCCGCACTTGATGGCCACTTGTGCGAGCTATCTTGAGTTCACTTCCAGTGTTGTCTTCAACAGTCCCATTGAATTCTTGAGGAAGGTCCTTAGTGTCCTGTTGACTTTGTATAGCGCCAGGCATTCACAGATCCATGTGTGCGGCATTGAGTCATAGGCTTTCCTGTAGTCAATCCAGGCTGTGCTCAGATTGGTCTGCCTAGACCTTGAATCTCGGGTGACTGCTCTATCTATGAGTAACTGGTGTTTTGAGCCTCTGGTGTTGTTCCCAATGCCCTTCTGAGCTGTGCTCATGTACTGGCCCATATGGTCTTGTAGCTTGGCAGCTATGATGCCTGATAGAACTTTCCATGTTGTGGGGAGGCAGGTTATTGGCCAGTAGTTGGATGGTGCTGTTCCTTTGTGAGGGTCTTTCATGATCAGCACTGTCCTTCCTTGTGTTAGCCAGTCTGGGTGGGAGCCTGCTGCTAGCAGTTGGTTCATCTGTGCTGCTAGGCGTTCATGCACTGCTGTTAGTTTCTTTAGCCAGTAGGTGTGGATCATGTCCCGGCCAGGTGCTGTCCAGCTTTTCATGTTCTTGACCCGCTGTTGGATGTCTGCTACTGTGATGGTGACTGGTTCCTGTTCTGGGAGATTGCTATGGTCTGCTTTCAGGTCCTGCAGCCACTTTGCACTGGTGTTATGTGTCTTCTCTTTCTCCCATATGTTCTTCCAGTACTGTTCAGTTTCCGCTGCTGGTGGCTCAGCTGATACTCTGTGGTTGCACTGCAGTTGGGAGTACACTTTGGATGGTTCTTTGGAGAACAGGGCATTTATCTTCTTGGCCTCTGCTTCTCTAGTGTATCTCCTTAGCCTGGTAGCCTGTGGTGTGAGCCTTTGTTTAGCAGTCTCTAGGGCTTCAGATGGAGTCAGGCCCATGTATTTTTTCAGTAGCCGAGTCTTATCCTTAATCTCCACGCGCTTCTGTAGTTCCACCAGCTGACTGACTTCTCGCCGAGTTGCCTTGATCTTAGCCTCCAATCTCATTTTCCAGGGTGGATATGTACTGCTGTTCTTCTTGATCATGTAGCCAAGCAGTTCCAGGATTACACTGGCTGTAGCATATACCAATTCATTGGTTTCAGTTATGGTGGTAATAGGGATTGTCTGGAGGGCTCTGTTGGCATCTTCTAGCATACTATCTGATGGTACTTCTCCACTGAGCCTTGGTAATCAGACTCGAGGGTTGACTGTAGCTAGTTTATCCATGATCTTATGCCTCATATCAGCTGCTGTGCTCTGTAATGGAAGGGGTGGCAGTGACATTCCAGCTTCAGGTGTTGGCTGCACAACCACTTGTTCTTCCAGGTCTGCTTGAGTCTGGGTTGTAATGTAGAGGTGGTCTATCTCAAGTTGAGAGAGCAGCTTCCTCTTTACTATGTTGAAGCGCTGGGTAACTAGTTGTTTCTCAGTTAGTGTGGATGTAGGCTTTCTGTCTATCCATAGTTCCCTCATACGTTTCATATATCCCCTCTCATTAGGTCTGCTGTTGTAGTAGCATTCAATGGGAATGATTATGGCGTACAGCTTATGAAAACCCCAAATTCACAATCTCAGAAAATTAGAATATTACATGACATCAATAACACAAGGATTGGAAATAGAACAATATCAGACCTCTGCAAAGTATAAGTGTAACGAACTGCCACTTGTTGATCTTAAAACCAGTAACTTTCCTTGCAACCAATATTGATTCAAAAGAAAGTTCATTTATTAAGAATAAGTGTACAGATCCAAAGCATTGCTGAGACTGAATAAAAGCGCGCCAAAAACTGCTTTTCTTTCTTTTCCCCCCCTTACTTCGCCCTTAGTTCTTGTCTTCTGATTCCCTTGCTGGCATGGCCTTGAACATTCCAGGGCTTGTGATAAGAAACCATCTGCATCAAACGGTCTCTCCTTCCTACTCCCCCTCCCCTTTTCCAATGGCAGAACCGCAGCATGTAGAAAAAATCATTTTTGTAAACTAGCCATATAATAATCTATTATAAAATCTTGCGAGGATTCTGACATACTGCCCCTCCACAGAAAAGGATGTCAGTCAGATGATTCCTCTTTTTCACTCTAAAAGGAAAAGCAAAGATACACATAATACAATAACCAATCTAATTGTTAAGGCTTTGTAGGATAAGCATCATAAAATTTTTTAACTAAACGTGGGGCCTTTACATGTTTCTTGTCAACCCATTCAGCCATTGACTTGGGAAAATGTTTCCACTGAATTAAAAATTGAACCCCCCCCCTGTGCTTTCTGCTGTCCAGTATTTCTTTAACTTCAAAATGTTGTTCTCCTTCAACCATCAATGGTTTAGGAGGTACTGGAGAGGGATGCCACTGAGAAGACTCCTTATATGGTTTAAGCAGGTCGCAGTGGAATACTGGATGGATTTTTTTAAAGGTAGCAGGCATCTGTAATCGTAGTGAAACTGGATTAATTACTTTATCGATTACAAAAGGCCCTATGAATCTTGGAGCGAGCTTTCTGGAAGGTTGTAATGATTTAAGATGTTTAGTAGATAAAAGAACCTTATCTCCTACTTTCCAGTCTTTTTCTGGTGTTCTCTTAGCATCTGCAAATTTCTTGTATGTAGCTCTGGCCTCCTGCAACGAGGCAGCAATCTGAGGCCACACTTGTGTCATCTGCTGGATCCACTCATCAACCGAAGCGACTTGAGTGGTCTGCTTAGGCAGTTCTGGGATGGGTACAAAGTCTTGTCCTGTAGCTATTTTAAAAGGGGTGAGACCAGTGCTTTGGTGCACTGCATTATTATAAGCTACTTCAGCGAATGGTAACAGTTCATCCCAATTGTCTTGTTGGTAGTTAATGAAACATCTCAAATATTGTTCCAATACTGAGTTCAGACGTTCACATGATCCCGCTGTCTGGGGGTGGTAACCCGAACTCAAGCCTTGCGATGCCCCCAGTAGTTTTAGGAACGCTCTCCAGAATTTGGCAGTAAACTGGACCCCGCGATCCGAAATTATCCGTTCTGGGACCCCATGAGCTCGGTAGACATGTTGTATGAATAATTTAGCCAATTTGGGTGCTGATGGAATGGCTTGGCATGCCACAAAATGTGCTTGTTTGGAAAAAAGGTCTGTAACTACCCAAATGACAGTCTTTTTGTTGCTTTCAGGCAGGTCTACAATAAAGTCCATGCTTATTTGCTTCCAAGGAGCTACAGGGTTTGCTACTGTCTGTAGAAGCCCCATTGGTTTGCCCCCTCTCTTTTTGGCCATAGCACACGTGGGGCATGTGGCTACATATTCCCCTACATCTTTTCTCATTGTTGGCCACCAAAATTGACGTCTGATCAGATGTAATGTTTTCACAAAACCAAAGTGCCCAGCTGTTTTGCTGTCGTGACTTCTTTGCAAAACCCACTTTCTAGCATCTGCAGGGACATATAGCTTGTCTTGCCACCACCATGCCCCTTGTTTGTTTACTAGCAACTGGCTGTTGCTTTTGAACCACTCATCCTGAGCAATCTGGGCATTTAATTTTACCAATAACTCTCCTTCTGGTTGTCCTTCACCCTTTTTTTTCTGAGCTCTAGTGACCACTCTTAGGGCTGCTTGGGTACATGGAATTACTGGAGCGACTACTTCCTCCCGTTTGCTATTGTGTTGAGGCAATCGAGACAGAGCATCTGCCAGAAAATTTTTTCCCCCAGGAATATACTTCAGGGAGAAGTTAAATCGATGAAAATATTGTGCCCATCTCATTTGCTTTGGTGACAGCTTCCTCGGTGCAGTCAAAGCCTCTAGATTCTTGTGATCAGTCCAAATTTCAAATGGATGGGGTGACCCCTCTAACAAATGCCTCCAACAAACTAACGCCCAGCGTACTGCGAACGCTTCCTTTTCCCACACCAACCAGCGTCTCTCAGTCTCTGAAAATTTCCGGGATATGTATGCACAAGGAAACAGTTCCCCCCCTGCCCCCTTCTGCAACAACACAGCTCCCACTGCTACATCCGAAGCATCTGCCTGTATGACAAATGGCTGTTCTGGATCAGGGTGTTTTAAGATTGGTTCAGCCGTAAACAGACGCTTTAAACTTTGAAACGCCTCCTGGCACTCCTTAGTCCAGGCTAAGGGGGCTCCAGGTTTTGATGCCTTCGCCTTGTCCTTGCCCTTGGTTTTCAACAAATCGGTGAGTGGGAGTGCTACTTGGGCAAAGTTGGGTATAAACTGCCGATAGAAGTTAGCAAAGCCCAGGAAACTTTGAAGCTGACGCCTGGTTTTGGGAGCCTCCCAACCTGTAACGTCCCTCACCTTTGCTGGGTCCATTTCAATTCCCTGATGCGAAATTCTATATCCTAAATAGTCAATTTGCTGTTTATGAAATTCACATTTGGAGAGCTTGGCATACAACTGAGCTTCCAGTAGCTTTTTTAGCACCTTCCTGACTAATTGCACATGTTGCTCCATGGTTTCAGTGTAAATCAGGATATCGTCCAGATAAACCAACACCCCCTGGTATAAATACTCTTGTAACACCTCATTTATAAGTTGCATGAATACCCCCGCCGCTCCTTTTAATCCGAACGGCATTATTTCATAACGGAAGCACCCCAGAGGCGTATTAAAGGCGGACTTCCATTGGTCTCCTTCACGTATTCGCACCCTGAAGTACGCCTCCCTCAAATCCAGCTTCGTGAAAATTTTCCCTTTGGATAAATGTGCCAACAGGTCTTTCATTAAGGGGAGTGGGTACCTGTTGTCAGCAGAAATGGCATTTAGCCCTCTATAATCCGTGCACAAACGTAGGGAGCCATCCTTCTTTTCCCTAAATAGCACCGGTGCAGCAATTTGAGAATGCGTAGGTACAATAAAGCCCCTCTTTAGATTCTTGTCAATGAACTCCCGCAATGCTTCCAACTCTTTGGGTGTCATTGGATACATTTTCTTCCTTGGGAATTTAGCCCCCGGCTCAATCTCTATGGCACAGTCACTGGCACGATGGGGGGGTAGCTGATCTGACTCCCTTTCGCTAAACACCTCCTGCAGGTCGCGGTATTCCTTGGGAATCTGGATTGCAGCTTCCACTGCCTTTTCCCCACTCACAGCACCCATCTCTTCATCTGACAACGTTTTGGTAATTCCTTCAACTTCCACTCCCCCCTCCTTCGGGAAACGCAAGATCTTCTCCTCCCAGTTCACTTCTGGGTTTTTCCTTTTTAACCAGTTCATGCCCAGAAGCACTGGGTTGCATGCCATGGGAGTCACTAGGAATTTAATAGTCTCTCTATGGTCCCCCATAGTTAGTTCAAGCTCTTCTGTACGATACTCCACCGGCCCTCCCCCCGCTGGCGATCCGTCCAGCTGGGTAAAAACCACAGGGGTTTTGAGTCTCTTTAAGCGCAGTCCCAAACCCCGGGCAAGGGCGGGGTTAATCAGATTTCGGGAGCAGCCAGAGTCTATCAGCGCCCGTATCTCTGCCCTCCGATTAGTCCTCACCACCCTTAGTTCCACCCAAATCTTAATGGGACTCACCCCCATCTCTTCGCTGTCCGATTCCTCCCGTGAGCTGCTTTCTTTCTCTGGAAGAGCAGCCGCCTGTCGGAGAGAGAGCGGAGCTGACAACTTCCGGGTTTTGCCACCGCCGCGTGTTGCCGCTCTAGCTCCCGTCTCGCTGCCTGCTGCCGCTGATTCCTTCCTGCCGGGCTTTGAAGACTTCGGCCCCTTCCGTTCCGTCTTCTTGCCTCCCTGCTCCGTCTTCGCTTTAGGGCACGCAGCGGCAAAATGCCCCGGCTCCCCGCAGTTGAAACAGACGCGCCTGCCCCCGCTACTTTTCGGAGCGCTGGTCTTCGCCTTGGGCGCCGCCTTCTTTGCACCGGGTAAGGGCGGAAGTCGGGTTCTTGCTTCAATGGTACGCCATTGCTCCTCCACTTCGCCGGCCATAGCGACCCATTCATTAAAGGTTTTCGGGAAACCCCGGCACAGCACACGCTGCAGCAATTCGGGTTGCAAGCCTCTCTGGAAAAACTCAATCAGCAGCTCCTCCGGCACGTGAGGCAGCCTTTGAGCCAAGCCCCGAAATTCATAGGCGTACTCTGATACCGACTTGGACCCCTGCTTCAGCCTTTCCAGGTCGCGTCGTGCTTTGAGCGCCACACACGGGTCTTCAAAGCGCGCGCAGAGAGCCGCCATGAAATCCTCCAATTTTCTTAAAGCCCGGTCCTTCGCCCTATGCAGGCCAACCACCCATTCCGCAGCCATACCTTCAAAAAAACTGGACACATAGGAAACCTTCTCCTCCTCGCTGCGGAACAGACCCCCGTAGCCCTCCATGTAGATCCGGACCTGGGTGATAAAGCAAGCCAGCTGCTCAGCATCTCCCCCGAATTTCATGGAGATGCCCCGCTGCTGCATCGGGCTCTTCTTGGCTCTGCTAGGTGTGATATCCTCCTCCTCCTCGCTGGAAGTCTCATCTTCGGCTGACAGCTCTGCCACCTCCGTGCCTCCTGGTGTGGCGGCCGCTTCTCGTGCGGGAGGTGTAGATCCCCTTCCAAGCAGTTGGTCCATCGCTGCCTTTATAGCTCGCATATCATCGGATATGGACCCCATCTGCCCTTCCAATTTCCCCAAGCGATCTTTCAACGAAGGAGCCCGTCCTTTCGTCCCCGTTGCTTTCATCCCTGTCCGGTCTGGGCGTGATGATTGCGCCGGCTCCCCCTGGGTTATCACCTTTACTTCCAATGGAGGAGGGACTTTTCTTTCTTCTTCTTCCTCAATAACATCATCAGCCATCCCGTTGCTCGGTTGGTCCCGGTTAACGTGAGGCTTGTGACTCCCCTCAGGGTAATCTCCCTGGTAGAAGTCTGTACAGGGAGTCTCAGCAAAATGTAACGAACTGCCACTTGTTGATCTTAAAACCAGTAACTTTCCTTGCAACCAATATTGATTCAAAAGAAAGTTCATTTATTAAGAATAAGTGTACAGATCCAAAGCATTGCTGAGACTGAATAAAAGCGCGCCAAAAACTGCTTTTCTTTCTTTTCCCCCCCTTACTTCGCCCTTAGTTCTTGTCTTCTGATTCCCTTGCTGGCATGGCCTTGAACATTCCAGGGCTTGTGATAAGAAACCATCTGCATCAAACGGTCTCTCCTTCCTACTCCCCCTCCCCTTTTCCAATGGCAGAACCGCAGCATGTAGAAAAAATCATTTTTGTAAACTAGCCATATAATAATCTATTATAAAATCTTGCGAGGATTCTGACAATAAGCATGCATACGTACTCAGTACTTGGTTTGGGCCCCTTTTTGCAGCAATGACTGCCGCAATGCGGCGTGGCATGGATGCTATCAGCCTGTGGCACTGCTGAGGTGTTATGGAAGACCAGGATGCTTCAATAGCGGCCTTCAGCTCCGCTGCATTGATCGGTCTCATGTCCCTCGTCTTTCTCTTGGCAATGCCCCATAGATTCTCTATGGGGTTCAGGTCAGGCGAGTTTGCTGGCCAATCAAGCACAGTAATCTCATGGTCATTGAACCAGGTTTTGGTACTTTTGGCAGTGTGGGCAGGTGCCAAGTCCTGCTGGAAAGTGAAGTCAGCATCCCCATAAAGCTCGTCTGCGGAAGGAAGCATGAAGTGCTCCAAAATCTCCTGGTACACGGCTGTGTTGACCCTGGACTTAATGAAGCACAGTGGACCAACACCGGCAGATGACATGGCTCCCCAAATCAACACAGACTGTGGAAACTTCACACTGGACTTCAAGCATCGTGCATTGTGTGCCTCTCCATTCTTCCTCCAGACTCTGGGTCCTTGGTTCCCAAATGAGATGCAAAAGTTGCTCTCATCAGAAAAGAGGACTTTGGACCACTGGGCAACAGACCAGTTCTTTTTTTCTGTAGCCCAGGTAAGACGCTTCTGACGTTGTTTGTTGTTCAGGAGTGTCTTGACAAGAGGAATACGACATTTGAAGTCCATGTCCAGGATCCGTCTGTGTGTGGTGGCTCTTGATGCACTAACTCCAGCCTCAGTCCACTCCTTGTGAAAGTCCCCAACACTTTTGAATGGCCTTTTCCTGACAATCCTCTCCAGGCTGCGGTCATCCCTGCTGCTTGTGCACCTTTTTCTACCACACTTTTCCCTTCCACATAACCTTCTATTGATGTGCTTTGATACAGCACTTTGGGAACATCCAACTTCTTTTGCAATTACCTTTTGGGGCTTTCCCTCCTTATGGAGGGTGTCAGTGATGGTTTTCTGCACAACTGTCAGGTCAGCAGTCTTTCCTATGCTTGTGATTCCTACTGAACCAGCCTGAGAGACCATTGAAAGGCTCAGGAACCCTTTGCAGGTGTTATGGATTCATTAGCTGATTAGAGTGGGACACTTTGAGCCTAGAATATTGAACCTTTTCCCACTATTCTAATTTTCTGAGATTGTGAATTTGGGGTTTTCATAAGCTGTACGCCATAATCATCGGAGTTATACCAAAGTAAGGCTTGACATATCTCACTTTGCATGTAATGCATCCATCTCATATATTGGTTTCACCTTTTGAGTTGCCATACTGACATAAATGAACATTTGCATGATATTCTAATTTTTCGAGTTTCACCTGTATATATTGACACTGAGAATTTTCAGTCAGCCCAGTTGTTTTGTCATGCCTCAAAACTTTAAAAGAATTTTCAGTGACCAATTGATCTTTTTCTGCCCAGATTAAGAAAAACAAACTTACACTCATTGAATTAGGGTATCCCAAAGGCTCAGTTTCTCATAACAAGGATCTAATTTAAAAACATAATCCCAAAGCTTTACAATGTATCTTGCTGCCTTTAAAGCAGAGGAAAATAAGTAAATAATGAATGCAGCTAAAATTAGAACCAAGCACTTGCTAAGTTTTTGATGGAATCAAATAATTGATTTTCAGTTGTACCTGTAATGGTTCATTGTCAAAATTATTCGCATTTCACTTAAAATAGAAGTCAAAATAGAAACTCTCCATCCTCAAAAGAAAGCCTACATTTGTCTAAGGAAAACCTGAAGGTTTGTCCATTCCACAGAAATGTCCTCAATAGTTCATCAGTTTGTTGAAAATATCTCGAAGGAATTAGCATATAGTATCCCCTTAAAATATAAACCAATCTAGATATAATTATTTTGATCATGTTTATTCTTCCCAATAAGTTTAGAGGAATTTACAACCACCTATTTATGTCAATATTTATCCATGTAATATAATAAAAATGTTTTAATGTACTAAGAAATATATTTGGGATTTCGGACTGAAACAGCATTGGTCTCACTTTTAGATGATCTCTGGAGGGAGCGGGATGGGGGTAGTGCATCTATTCTTGCTCTTCTTGACCTCTCAGCGGCTTTCGATACCATTGACCATGGTATCCTTTTGGGCTGGCCTGGGGGTGGCATAGTTTTGTGCTGGTTCATCTCCTTCCTCCAAGGCTGGTCCCAATTGGTGTTGATAGGGAGCCAGAGGTCCAGCCTGCAGTCCCTCCTTTGTGGGCTGCCACAGGGTTCAGTACTTTCCCTGCTCCATTTTAACATCTACATGAAACCACTGGGTGAGATCAACTGCCACCATGGGATGAGATATCACCAATATGCAGATGATACCCAGTTATACATCTCCATCCCAGGTGATCTGAGTGATGCTGTGACTACCCTTTTGCAGTGCCTGGAGGCTGTGGGGGTCTGGATGGGGAACAACAGGCTTCAGCTGAACCCTGGTAAGATGGGATGGCTGTGGGTTGGGGACCCTCTGTATCTGGAAGTTTACCATCTTTGGTTCTGGATGGGGTCGCACTACCCCAGACAGACCTGGTGCGTAATATAGGGGTTCTCCTGGACTCATGATTCCTACTCAAAGACCAGGTGGCAGTCATGGCCAGGAGGGCCTTTGCTCAACTACATGTCGTGCACCAGTTACACCCTTTCCTGGATTGGGAGTCCCTCCAGTCAGTCACTCATGCCCTAGTCATTTCCCGCATAGACTACTACAATGCACTCTACATGGGGCTACCCTTGAAAAGTATCCGGAAGCTTCAGCTGGTTCAAAATGCAGCCACACAGGCAATTTTAGGTGCCCCAAAGATGGCACATATTACACCTTTGCTGTGTGAGCTGCATTGGGTCCCAGTTTGCTTCCAGGTCCAATTCAAGGTGTTGGTTATCACATTTAAAGCCCTACATGGCATGGGAGCAGGTTACCAGAGGGACTGTCTCACACCCATCGTATCAACCCATCCCACCCGGTCAAGCAGAGGTGGTATGCTGCGGACCCCGTCAATGAAAGAATGTCGACTGGCAGGGTCCAGAAAGAGAGCCTTCTATGCTGTGGCCCCCACCCTATTGAATACCCTCCCCCTGAGGTGAGGCAGGCCCCAACGCTCTTGTCCTTCCAGAAAGCAGTCAAGACCTGGTTCTGCCAACTGGCATGGGGTGAAAAAAGGGGCAACCAACCCTGGGGGTGGCTGGCACCTTGAAGATGCTTCCATATGTTAACATCTTACTGATCATCAGCATTTTGGAAAATATTATTATTTGTGTATGTGTTTGGTTTTATTATATTTTTACTGTATTTTTATACTGTTTTTATTGTATTTTAATTAATATTTATTTGTTGTTCTATTGTGAACTGCCCAGAATCACTTCTTCGTGAGATGGGCATTATCTAAATTCGAAATATAAATAAATAAATAAATAAATAAATATTCATTCATTCATTCCTGGGGATAGTTATTTCAAGGGATTTAAGATCATCTGAACGATATGCAAGTCACTTTTCCCAAATTTCCAAATACTTGTGATTGTTTCCAATTAATTGAATAACCTGTTTTATTAAAATTAATAAATTGAAGGTGGCAGATTCAGGTGGGTGTTCTTAGCAACTGATCTGGCAAGAGAAGAGAGACCATGAGAGAATTACTGGGTTACGTCCTTTAGGTTTATGGCCAACTGACTGAGGAAGGAATGCTACCTGTCTCACATTCTATGTTCTGGAACAGTCTACCCCATTCACCACTCTGATATCTCCCCTTCTTCCAGTTTCCCCATTTGGCCAACTCTCTCCCTGAACATACATATTTCCAAACTGCAGCCCAATTCCATGGCCAACTCTTCACTCTAGTCTATCCCAAAGAGTACAATTTAGCACAGCCCTCATCGAATAACCCTTCCCTATTCCAAATACACATTCTCAGGATACAAATGAACAAGCAGCAGTGGTGGGACTTCTCCAATAGTGGTGACAGTAAACATATATTAATAATGGTGAAAGCAGGGTAATAGGTCTCACAAACTGGACATCAAGCTTCCAGGTAAGTACCAAACATGGTTTATTTATTTTCTGTTTATTAAGATTATCATATATTGTAATTTTAATTGATTTTAACTGTTTTGTAAACTGCCCAGTCATTTCAACGAGATGGGTGGTGACAAATTTGATAGATAAATAAACAAACAAACAAAAAGAAAACAGAAGCAGACAAGGGAGAAACCCAAGTAGGTTCAAGAAGCTAATTTCTACTTCCAGCACTCCAGCTCATGACTCCTTCTTTCCCAATACTCTCCCAACCCTAACAAACTAACCCTTCAACATTTCCCCCTCTCCTTCCAATCTACAGTACATTTTCCAATGGCCTTTCCCAACCACTTTCTCACCACCAAATGTGTTCTTTCCTTCACCGGACTTTCCCCCTCCGCAAGAGTCTCAGCTATGCCTGACTCAGCCACTAAAGGACACCTCTTTGGTTTCTTGCTTGAGTAACATCCCTGCACCCATGTCCTCAAGCCCATTCCTGTTCTCCAGGCCCAGAAGAGAAAAGCTGTTACTTTGGAGCCTTGTGGGAGTTGTTTCATTGCTCCTAACTCTAGCCACAACTTCCTTTCCATTGTGTCTCTTGCTTTGTATAAATAATTCATAGGTGAAAAATTACCTTGCAGATGTACTTATAAAATACTGGTTTGGATCAGATTAAGTTAGTTGAATTTAATTTTTGTGCAGTTCTATGAGTGTATTTGTATTAAATTGTATAGTTAGCATTTTAAAATAAAACCAGAGTAATATACTGAAAATGTGCTAAAGACAAATATTAGCACTTGTGTGTTATATTACTTTTGTTATAGGATTTTCAATTTCACTTTCCTGCCTTCATGTACCTACTGAAGAATTAATGTTTCCCCAAATTTCTTTGAAAGTATGATGAAAAAGTTTAAGCTACAATTCTTCCAATCACTGTAAGGATTTCACCCAAAAATAGGGCAACTTGTTTCTTTTTGTCAATGTTGTTTGTAGGCTTTCCATGCCCCAGAGCAACAGGAAGTCCCCCCAAATCATGCTTTTTTATTTATAATGTTTACTTTTATTGCTATATTACACAAACTACTAAAACAAGAAAAATATTACTTCTATAAAACATGTGTTAAAAAAAGGAAAGGAAAAAAAAGTAAACACATGGAAAAAATAGAAGAAAAAAACCCCCACCCAAACAAAATCTAAATAAATTTCATAAATTGATAACAGCAACTCACTTTTTAAACACACGTTTTAAATTTTATTTATGCAGAATTCTGTTAATCAGGCCTTTCCATTATGTAAAGAGCCAGTTCAAAGGCTGTGAGCACATGACTTTAAACACGTCTTTCCCAAAAATCCAAGCTTTATAAATCCAAATTATTCCTAGATCAATCAATTCCAAGTTTTCACTGTAGATCAATGTCACATTAAGGTCTTTAAATTTAATTTCTCTTTGCAAAATCATATTAAATATAATTTGGATATCAGACCAAAACTAAGCAACTAGAGAAGAAGTTCAAATTATACATGTCAAAGTCTCCTCAAATCTATGACCTCTCCAGGTTTTAAAGGTTGACAACAACATCAACTGATTCGTCCAATAAACATGAAAAATAACGTTTTGATAAATTAGTCTCATCTTAACATCCTACCAAACATTTAATATTCTTTAAGACATGATATTATTGATTTCTTAGAATAGGAAATAATCAGCCTTAGGCACAAGGATCTTAATTATTTCTTAAATACCACATTTAATAAATACATTATTTAATATTGATCCTCATGAATAAATTCTTGCAAAATTATTTTCAGTCTATCAGCTAGAATCATTGTGAACAACTTGTAGTCATTATTCAATAATGATATTGGCCTATAGTTTCTTGTTAAAGTCAAATCTTGTCCCTCTTTTAGTGCTAAATTGGTCTATTTCCAACTTTCTGGCATCTGTCCACCTGTAACATAGAGTTCATCATGTTTTGTAGAAGTTGTAAAAGTTCATCCACAAAACATTTATAATAAAAACCTGATAATCCATCTGGCCCAGGCACCTTTCCTGGTTTAATCTTTGTTATAGCTTCAGAAACTTCCCTTATTGTTATAGAGACAGGTTTATAATCTGTCTCTGTTCCTCTGTAAACCTCAGAAAATTTTATTTAGATATTCATCTATTTTCTTTAGAGAGATGTCACTTCCTTTATACAAGATGAAATAATATTGATGAAATACTTTTTGTATGGTTGTGGGTTTTTGTTGTTGTTGTTGTTTTTGGTATGGCTGCATTATCCATTAATACAGTATCTCCCTCTTGTAATTTCAATATCATTTTTTTCTTTTCATAATTTACATGCCAGCCACTTCCCTGGTTTGTTTGCAAACTTTTTTTTTTTGCTTTACATAATTCATTTTTATTTCTCTTCCTATTGACAAAGATAACTGTCATAAAAGCTTAATTTGTTAATACTTCTCTGGAAATTTCTTTAATTCTTCTTTTCTCTTTATGTCATCCAAAATAGCTTGTGTTTTCTCTTTACTCTTCTTTTTGAGTTCACTATTATGTTGTATAAAATTACTTCTAATAAAAGTGTTACTTGCATCCCAAACCATTCTTAAATCAATGTCTTTACCTAAATATTTTCAAAAAATTATTTTAATTTCTTTTCACAATCCTCCACTATTCTTTCTTTCTGTAGCAACATTTCATTTAGTTTTCATCTAAAAGAACTAGATTTTCTTTTATAAACCAAACTTACAGGATTATGATCTGAAAAAATCTTTGGTAATATTTCTACTTTAGCAACCTTAGTAGCCAAGTTCTTTGAAATCCAATCATGTCTATTCTTGAAAAGGATCTATGTCTTTCAGAAAAGTAGGTTTACTCTCTTGAATTGCCATTTTTCTGTCTCCATATATCAACCAGCCCTAAATTGTCCATCAAATCAAAGAAAACATTTGGTAATTTGTCTTATGACTTAATATTTTTCTCAGCTGCTCCATCCAGTTGTGGGGAGATCACTCCATTCTAATCCCCATCAAACACCATAAGAAAGACCTATTAATCTCTCCATAAGTCCTTTATACAACAGTACTTTATCCTCATTTGGGACAAAAATTCCCAGTATCAAAGTCTTAGTCCCATGCAAGTTAACTTCCACCCGAACAAATCTATCATTCTCATATGTCAGCACAAATTCTGGTTTTAGTTAGGGATTTATATACAAAACCACTCCCTTTCTTTTCTTTTCTTTTCTTTCTTTCTTTCTTTCTTTCTTTCTTTCTTTCTTTCTTTCTTTCTTTCTTTCTTTTTCTTTCTTTCTCTTTCCTTTCTTTCTTTCTTTCCTTCCTTCCTTCCTTTTCCTGCTGAAATAAATTCTTCATCCAAATTTTTGTAAATCAAATAGTTTATGTCCTTTTTTCTAATATGTGTCTCTTGTAGGCATGTTATATCTTTGCTCCATTTATATTCCACATTAAGCATTTGTCATCCATAATCAAGCCACATTTTTAGAAAAATGGATACCTGTAGCACCTAGTTTAGTATCATCCTGTTCAGTTTCCTGTTGTACCTATTGCAGTTTTTGAGTAGTCTCATCTGAAATCTCTATTTGAATCTCCTCCAGTTCCTTCTTTAAATTTTTCTAGATATTATCTCGCCTTCTGGACAGAATTCAGTAGAAACCTCTGCTGTTTAAAAGTAAAAACCACACCTTCCAATTTGTCCCATTGAAATGGAATATTTTTCTGCTTTAATCTCCCAGTCAAAAAAGAATGCAAGATCCTAATAGGAATTTGTTTAAGAACAATTACATCTGTATTATCAAACTTCATTCTTGTATTAAAATGCTGCTGCCAAACTTGATCCCTTCTTCCTGATAAACTGCACCAAAATATCCCTTGGAACATTTCTTATTCTCACAAATCTTGTATTTATTCTATATACGTTATCAACATCCCAGAAGGGAAGCGGGGGGGGGGGGGGGGGGGAGAGAGAGAGAGAGAGAGAGGGAGAGAGAGATTGAGAGAGAATGGTTCAGGCTGGCCACTGAGAAGCTATCTTTCCACAGAGGCAATAAATTATTTCTTTCAGCTACAATGGAGTATTCTCAGTAAACAGTATTCGTTTTTTCCTCTCTGTTGATTCGCCGTATAATAGACATGAAGTTTGCTATAAATTCTGAATAGTTTTTTTCTTTGTATGTTTCACAACGTTGGCAGGTGCGTGTATCTATATTCTTCAAAGATAAAAGATTGGAAAATTAGTATTATGCAAGTACAATAAACAAAATGCTGAGAGCGAAGACAAGGACGTATCCATGCCTGACATAACAGTTCCTAATAACAGGGTTTCTACTGCAGCTAGAGTGAAAAAAAAATCTTTTGCTTTCTTAAATTTGAAGTATGAGTTTCAAAACTATGTTTGTGAGCAGATGGTTCCGGAGGAAATACCAGACAGACTGAAATTCCAGGTTAGTAGAATTCAGTGACTAAGTTTTTCTTTTTCCTGTCTATTCCACACTACTGCAACAAACAATCCATCTTACAGCTACCAATTTATATACTTATGACTTTTCATCCTGTAGCAACTTGCAGCCTACAAAAAATGTATAGCTAAATATTTAGGCTTGCCTATTTTCTTACAGATTCTTAAATGCCTCTAGACATTTTCCTGCAATTTACTCCTGAATCATAATTAGTTCCTGAGATTCTTATGGACCACAATGCTTAAAACAAAGTTGGACACTGTCCATGAACTAAATATGGTCTGGAGATCCTCTAGCTAATGTTTTGAATAGTGCAGGAAGTTCAGTGTTAGGAGGAGAGGATTGTGGGGAGAGGATATTTAACTCACAATTCACCTCAGTGCTGTTCAATTTATCAAATATCTCAACTTGACAAAAGGAAAACTAAACAGCTTCAATAATCTTTTCTCAGGTATAATCTTGAACTCACAGCAAAATGCAGGAGGATTATCTCAAGCCTCTCCCTAATGCTGAAGAGAAAAATGGCTGAGGATCAAGGCTGAGAAGAGAAGTGGGGCACCTTTTATCTCCGCAGGATCCTCAGAATTAACAGACTAGAATCCTCTGGATTAGGCTATTAAATACATATAATACTCTAGTATTTCATGTACTGTTTGAAATTGGGTATGTTCATCCAAATTGGACACATTCCATGTAATGCACCCAAAACTTTGAAGATGTATGTTAAAGTAAGATATGCAAATTTCTTGAAGATGCTTGAACAGCAATTTATATTTTTCTGTCTTTGAACCATGCCCATTTCTCTCTGGTTTGTTACACCAGGTTGGGCAAACATTCTTAACTCTACTTTCCTTCTAAGAGCAACAGAAATCCAAGTCTTTTCATCCCCTACCTGAAGAAAGAGTTAGTATTAAGGATGCGAAAGGAAAAAAGTCATTCGGTAGAATAATACCCTGATGTTTGGAGTTAAAGTAAAGGCTCTCTGTGGACTTTTTTTGTTAGCAAGAAAAGAGCCAATCTCATAGAGATAAACATTCTCAGCACAAAGAGCATAACTTTGTCTCTGATGTGTGGCATTTGGACATGCCCTCCAAAGAATATAAGTTACGCTGGGGAGGCCTACAACTGTTTTTGTAGCCCTTGAAGGGCGAAAATAGTTACAGTAGATGTTCAAGCTTGGTTTCAAATGCCAAGAAGCTCAAGAAAGGTAACCACAAAACACAAAAGGTGAATTTGGGTTAGGTAACACAATTTAGTACAATTTGAGAAAACTGATGGAAGGGCATTCGCAGGTTATGTACATATTTATTACAAATAGAAATTATTATCAAATTAATCTATAGCAGATCTAAGAGCTAGGTGAAGGAATGTTTTTATAATGGATTAAAGCCACATCTTTCAAAAAAGACTCCATAAACCTGCCTGATAAAGGCAACGGGGGTGGGTGGGGGGTGGATTCTCTGGGAAAATAACTGATAGAGGAAGTTAAGGCCATTTTTCTTAGGGCCAGAGTCAGTTAGGGTACGTTTTCCCTTTCTTCTGTTTTTTGTGTTGTGGCTAAAACCTGGCTCACCTAAAGCAACCAAATCATTCTTAAGATACAACATTTTATTAGGTATGCAAACAACAAAACAGTGTACACTGAGCTCCCATCAAAGCATTAGTAGCTTGCTGAGCAGCTCTGAGCAAAAGCAGAGCCACAGCATGTACACCTTTGACAAGACAAAGGAAAAGGCAGACACAGTGCAAAATTACAGCACGATGTTGGAATATTTTTGATAAACCCATCTGGGTGACCTTATTATTTCTCCTTTCCTACCAGGTCAGCATGTCAGCTATACTATCTTTGAGATACAGTCAGTCAGTAAAAAACAATTTGGTTTACTGGCCCACTGGTCCCTGTCTGATTCCTCCCCCTGCTGCCACTCAGGATCAATTCAACTTGCTGAGAATGTTTTCTTACAAGGGCACTTTAAACAACTCACATACGGGGGGCAGGGAGGGGAGATAGTACCTTTTACCACCACATCTAACAAATGATTTCTTGAGTGATTTTGTGAACGAATAGAAGCTGTTACAAACTCCTTGTACACCAATTCAGCACAACATGTACTTTACCCCAGGTTAGACTTACCATTTCATGGGATAGAAAATTTTTAATAATTCTGACTATACGATGCACACTATCGCAAAACTTTGAATCCCCAAATTTAGACTCATACAAAACTACTTCCATCTCAAGCTGAAAGCATTTTATCACCGATACATTACAGTGACTCTAGGAAAAAGAAAAAAAGAAAAATCAATAGGTTTGTAAGGTAAATGTTTTCTGGCCTCATTCAGGCATGACATTTTGCATTCATTTTTGTCACTCTCCCTTCTTGCTTATAGAAGTGGAGAGGTTACACTTAGTAGAAGTGTAATATATGAATCCATATATTATTTTTAAGAAAAATGATAATTTACAAAAATATATATAAATATATATTGTGCTGTATATTGATTACAATAGTGGATAAAGCCTGGAGAGAACGAAGTTCAGTTTTCACTTATCTATGAAACCCTCTGTAAGCTACAGTGTTATTACATGGAATAGACTTTAACAATAAATATTTACAAATTAAACCAAATCAGTCTGAACATTATCTTCTACAGTTCTATATGACTGAAATAAAATATAAAATGTCATGATTTGCTGCCATCTAATTAATCGTTAATTATAATCTGATAAACATGCAAGCATGTCAGTTGGGTTCCCCTAAGTGGAAGTTCCAAAGCTTGGGTGCAGTTACTGAAAATTGATTTTTTTAGTTCCAGTCAGACTTATTTCTCTGATAACTGGGACAGACAAAATTGCTTATATAAATAATCTAAACAGGCTGGCAGATGTATGTGGAAAAACTGGGACCATAAACAAATCAAGGCAATAAGTTGTTTCAACAAGTAAGGAGCACAGGCTCTTGAATGTTCCAGTTAGCAACCTGATTCCCACATTGTAGGCCAAGTTTCAGAATACTTTTCAAAGAATATCTCCTAGAGTACTCCTGTAGTCCATAAACAGTGAAATAGGATAATGTACTACTACAGTTAGATCTCTGGATTGATTTAAAAGGCTGGTGAATTACAGATTTTAAACTGCATACAACATATTTTACGAACTATTCAAATTTCTGAAAAATAAAACATACTTACAGGGTAATTTAAATCTGCTGTATATAAAAAGGCATCAATCTAAAAGAAGAAAATTGCTATGTAATCAGCAGTTTTAAAACATGCTTTTCCCCAAAAGATGAGATTAGAAATCATTTAAAAATTGCTCTGCATCTTGAGAACATTAAGCATCTAGGGAGTATGATTTGGCAGCTGTTGAATTTAATAGTGAAATTATAATTTTTCCAAACTATATAGGAAAAAGCTGAAGGGTTTGCCTTTCAACAAATCTGCCTTACAGTATTTGCTGAATCAAAGTTTAAACATGATTTTAGGAAAAGAGTTATTTGGTATTTAAATTCAAGAGAAACATATTTTCAGAATTAGAAATGCTTTAAAGTTTTAAGTGTCCTTAGAGAATATACTTTTAAAAATAGAACGTGAAAATACTAGAATCAATCATCCAGAATACACTCAAATATTGTCAGGAAATAAGTTAAAACAGTTCCAAGACAGAGATAGAGATAGACATCTTTTTGGTTATCCACTTGTAATTAAAAAGGAGAGGAGAAGTTACACAAATTTATAAAGTGCCTTTAATTGCTAAGTATTAGTTGTGAGCACATAGCCTTAATAGCCATTTTGCTCACATGTATGTTACAACATCTTGGGCTGGCGGGCTAGTTGAGTATTACAGCTTTAATATATACCTAATATCCAAAGCAATATAGAAGTAGACAGTATTTCAGACTAAGGGAAAATCAGATGAATCACACTGACATAGCACCATGTATGTACCCGTCACAATATATATATTTTTAAGCCCTGTATTCACTTCTATTTTGTGAAGTTACCTCAGAGCTGACTTGAATCTTTTCCAAATCCAACAGCACTTCAGCCAAAAGAGTGGTGGCCTGTATAGGTAGTAGACATGAGCTTGTTTGAAACAAAAGAGTAAACACAACATAAGTATCAGAATACTTCAGTGGCATCATAACAAGAGTAAATAATATTTAAATCATTAACCAAAAAGAAACATGTAACATGCGCATGATCTCTGAGCATTGCAAAATTATATGATGACCTGATAGAGGGATCGTTCCAGCCCTAGGGTTAGCTGGATATGATTCAGACATCCAATCAACCCTGCTGAGATGTCTGTTTTCCTTAATATTTTACCATAATATTATTTCATGTTTAAAGAATGAGCTTGGGATAGCAATAGTGCATTATCCAGTTCCTAAGATGGAGACTCCTTACAATGGGGGTGGGGGAAGAAAGAGGATATGGGGCAGGGTGGGAAAATCATTCATCTGAGCTTCTAGGAAAGGGCAGCATCAAGAAAACAGTACACTTTTGCACATATTGCAAACGTGCATTTTATGCACAATTTATACATTGCAGGTATGAGGATGCAAAGTGATAAGAGACCAAACAGGGGGGGAAATACCAGCACTTTCCTTCACTCACCTCAGAATAAGATAAAAAACCAGAAATTTCTTTTTCAGGTTTTTAGGAACCTGGAGAACAGACTTCAGCACAGTATTAGAGACCATGATTTCTTTCTTGAATATTTCTTGCCCCCATACTGGATGAACCTTCACCACCGGTGAGGAATACAATCGTTATCCTATATGTTGCAAATTTTGTTTGAAAAAAAATTATTTTACTACTATAATCATTTCTGTAATTCTAATTAATTAAAATAGTCCTGGTATCAGCCTCTCATATATTAAGAATCCCCCAGATGAGATTTCAATTTCCAGAATTTTCAGCCAGTGTGCTTTTTCCTAAGCACACTGGGAACTGAAGTCCACATATCTAGAAGTCTTCCTGGTTTGGAAGACTGCACTAAAATATTTGATATTGAGAATTAAAGTGATGAATATACAGTTGCAATAAAAAGTATGTGAACCTTGTGGAATTTCATGGTGTTCTGCATTAATTTGTCATAAAATGTGATCTGACCACCATCTAAGTCAAGAGTATTAACAAATATAATGTGCCTAAAATAATAATACAAAAACAATTCTGATCCTTCATGTCTTTACTGAGAACAACCATAAAAACTTCATAGTGCTAGTATGAAATGTATATTTGTCTATCCACAATAATGTCTCTATCCATGGCACATTTCATGTTGGATGACTTTGTTATGAAAACACTGAAACAAACAGTGAATTTATTTCTTCACTTAGGTTCTCTTTAAACATCAGGGTGACCTACATGAAATTTTGATAACATTCAGTGGCAAAGATATGCAAAAATTCAGAAAATCTGAAAGGGAATTAGTATTTTTCACAGAACAGATTCTGGAAAAGTAAAATATTCCACTGATAACATGGAAAGTTAATTATGTAGGAAGAATAATGAATTAATATTAGAATCCATTCATCAGGAAAACGCTTGAAAGGAAATCTAGGTTGCTATAAAGACTTATAACCATTTGTTCAGTGACCGTTCAGCGATGACAATGCTGAAAAAGGAGACTTACAACCGGTACTCAAATTCTGGCCATCCCAGCAGTCGGTCACGTGATCATGATCTGGGTGCTTGGCAACCCATTTGCCAAGTGCCCTGTGATCACAATTGTCATTTGCAACCTTCTTCACTGATTTTGTTGTGGGAAGCCAGCAGGAAGTTGCATCACCTAACAACCATGGGATTCAGCTAATGACCACAACTGGGACTGCAGGGATTGCTGTTGCTAAGTGATGCAGTCACATGAGGCCTCACTTTATGACCGCATTGCTTAGTGACAGAAGTTCCGGTCCCAATTTTCGTAAGTCAAGGACTACTTGTAATATGCAAAAGGGACTCACTTTCTTAAAATGTTTGCATCCAGCAGTCTGGATGCAATGCCACCTTGAGTTATGTATAAAAAAAGTGTGATAAGAATAGTAATAGTAATCAACATCATCATCATTCAGTTAAAAATAGAAATGGTGATTTTCCAACAAAAAGAAAATTTACACTGTTAAGCATGGAGTTTTTCCATTAACTTTATTCGAAATACAATATTATCTGTCTTTCAACTGGTCTTCACTAGTAACTTTAATTGAGATTAGTTAGGTTCCCACTTAACTGATAGATCAGATGAGAGAAATTGAATTATTTTCTTGCATATTAAATTCCATTCATGTGGCAAGCTTTATACTTGGTTAAACAGCCATAAAGATAGCAGTTTAAATGTTGGCCCAAAATCTTAAGAAATAACATTTGATTTATTGGCAGTATAAATGCTCCAAGATCAGTCTATTCTCTTCAACAAGCAGTCCAATTAATTAATGATAATTAACTTCCAATAGCAGGATGGGATACTGCTAATGTTTGTTGCTGTTGTTGTTGTTCTGATGTTGCAGTTAATGTGGCATTCAGCCACAAGTGGATCTGATATGCATTACTGAAATAAAGTTGGATGAGGGGATGTAGCATTCATGAAGATTCCAGGCTTCAGGTTCTTCAGTGATCTCAACTTCACGGAAAAGGAGAAGAGTAGTTATGATTGTAAGAGACAATGTGATTGGGAGAAATAGTGTGCCTGTCATCAGGATCTCTGCACCAGAAGCTGCAGAGTGTGAATGCCTGTGCATTAAGCTGGGCAACAGAAATAAGTTGGGTGTCCTACTTGGGTACTAGTTGGATCTCTCCTGAAGCTCCTAGATCATGCCTCTGGTCTGGTTTTATAATTACTCCAGTTACTTGTACTTGGAGGCTTCTATTTCCAGGCCTTGGGAGCAGATTCCAGGAAGGTTCAGGAACCTACTGGTTTCTATGACAACCATGGGCTTGTCCAAAATAATATCTACCCCAACACACACAGAAGAACACATACTTGTCCTTTCCTTTACTTGAGAGCAATTGATGTGTGATCTAGACATGGAGGACATTATAGTGAATCTTTTCTCATGGTCAGACCACTTCCTAATATAGATAGGAATAGTAGCTACACATTACCTCCATCTTAAATGCTTCCCATCTATCTGATAGACATTTCCATTACGCACCACGTTCTAACAAATTCACTCAAATTCACTGTAACCTTGACTTCATGGGCAAAATCTCATGGGTGCCTGGATTCTAACATAAATGTTGCAATATGTTAGTTTTTTAATATAATTTTGATTAAGAATTTTGATTACAATAGTAAAAACTAATACCAACTAAACTTAGAGAAAGACAACAGAAAGAAAGAATAAAAATGAAGGAAAAAAGAAAAAGGAGAAAAAAAAGGATATAATAAAGAAAAAAAAAGAAATATATAAAGTGACTTCCAACCTTCATCACAAGTACAAACAAATTTAATAACTCTTCACCCCCTGTAAAGTTAAACAGATACCTCTTCATCCCTTATCTATAAGCATATCCATAAAACATCAACTTTTCAATCCTGGTGTCAGCAAAAAGTCCATAAAAGGTTTACCAGAATACTGCAAAAAAAAAAAAAAAAAAGGTCTTATTTTAACTTGATCAAATAAACCAACTTTATATTCCTTCCTTTTACTTCTAACAGTCTTAATCTTTAATTCAATCAAATATTGTCACAGGATTTGATTTCTCTTCAGTTCTTTATGCTATTGCACAGATTTCTTCAAGGCTTTAAATAGCCTCTTTTGTAGATCCAATAAGAAAACACTTTCCAGGTCATTCTTTTGGTTTATCATTTGTATTTCCTTTTTAATTTTTAAAATTTCAGCCAGTTTCTTTTGTATATCCAGTAAAGCATCCTTTTCCAAACTATTCTCTTGGCCTGTCATTTGTAGTTCCACATTCTGTACTTTCTCTATCTTGTCAGATAAAATGTGTTCCATATTTGTCATTCCTTCATCTTTTAGACATAGTCTATCCACAGCAGCAGACATTGTTACTCTTTTTTATGAATAATTTTATTAAAAGATTTTACAAAGATTTAAAAAATTATAGAAACATAGAAAAAGAAATATAAAAAGATTATTAAAAAGTAAAAGAAAAAATGAAGAACAAAAAAAAAGTAAAAAAAGAAAGATATCTAAAGAACTGATTTCCAATCTACTTTGCAGCAGTTACAAACATAGCAATTACCATCCCCACCCTCCCATATTGCATATCATAGTTCCCTTCTTCCCACAAACAAACCTTTGAAATCAATAAGTCCCACAATCAACAGTTCATTTTTTTCCACTATCAGCAGAAAGTTTATAAAGGGTTTCCAATCTTTTATAAAAGTTGTTGTAGTTCCCTCCTTAATCAAATGAGTCAATTTACCCATTTCTGCAAACTTAGCCATCTTCACAATCCATTCCTCCAATATTGGTGTTCTATAGACTTCCATCTTTCTATATACAGGTAGTCCTCATTTAATGACTGTTCGTTTAACAATGGTTCAAAGTTACGATGGCCACAGAAAAAGTGTTTTATGGCTGTCACAAACCATAGCACACCCCCCGGTTGCAATTTGCAACCTTTTTACAATGGTCTTTAATCAAATCACTGTGGTTGTTAAGTGAATCACATGGTCATGAAGCAAATCACATGGTAATTAAGCGAACTCTGGCAAAAAATGTCCATTGGGGAAGCTGGATTCACTTAATGAACATATGATTTGCTTATGACCATGTGATTCACTTCATGACCATAGTAAAAATGGTCATAAAATTGAGGCCAGTCATGTGGTGCCTTGCTTAATGGCTGCTCTGCTTAATGACTAATTTTCCAGTCCCTATTGTGGTTGTTAAGTGAGGACTACCTGTATAATAGCCTCGCTGCAGTTACCATATATAAAACCAATAGTCCATGAGCCTTTTTCTAATTGAAGAAGCAGATATCGTTACTGACAATGTTGATATTGCAGTTAATAATTTCTGGCTCCATTCTTCTAAGATCTCCTTTAATATTTCTGATGTTATAACATTTTGTGTCATTTTGTAAGTATTAACTGGCATCAAGCTTGTATTTTTTTTTTCTTCTGCTTATAATCTTCAGTCCCCTCTAGTGTCGTTTCTAAAATCATCACTTTTGTTATGACTGGCAATAACCACGATACTCAGAATAAGTCTATTTCCCATGAGAAGTTATTTTTTTATAGTTAATTCCAAAATCTTATAGTAAAAATCAATATTCCAAATTTATCTGGACCCTTAATCCATTTATAACTTTCTTAGATCAAAATCTTATTTAGCTTTTTGCTGTTTATTTCAAATTGTTTAAATTCTTAAGCTTATAATTAATTTTTATTTTGTTCAAAGCTGAAGATAAACTCACCCAAACTTGTCATTCCAAAGGTCTCTAATAACTGTAAGATAGTTAATAGGCAATTTCTGAAAGCGATTAGAAAGTGAGATTTGCAAACTTAAGTGTCCTTTAAAAGGTTCCACCATGGTTGCAAGCAAGATGGCTGATCCTGTTATCTCTTGGTACTCAAACCCACAGAAAACTGCTGTCCTGCAGTCTCCTCATGAGAAGCAGCTGTCTGGAGCACATGTGGGCAATCTCCCATCCCCTCCTTATCTGGAGAGTTTCAAGGAACCAGTCTACTCATCGGTTCCTTGGTCTTTGCCATGGTCATCAACTCGACTTTTCCAGAATGGTCTTCAGTTCACCATACCTCCCCCAGAAGTCCTCAAATGTTGCAATATGTCATGATGTTACCTGACAACTCTGATAAAGTGGAGAGTTATCCACTCTCATATATTCTCTGCTACCTGTGGGCTTGACCCATGCCCATGCTAGTTCCTCTAGGTTGCCAACAGGAGCATGATGGGCTGGGTCCAGGAGGTGGTCAATGCTTCTTTGGGGGAGGGTTGGAGTGCAGGAGGCAGTGGTATGCCACTTTCCCAATAAATCTCTCCTGAACCTGGCAGTTTGGATTACTGACTCCAATCTTCCTTTTTGGGAAAGGCTATTCAGAGGTGACAGTATGTCAACTCTTAAGAGTGAGATTATCTGGGTCCCATTCAGACTATGCATGTGATAGAAACAGCACAGGTCACTTTGGTTGATGACCTGTATTGGAATCTCAATGGAGGGAGTGCATTCCTTTTGAATATATCAAGAGTATTTGATACCATGGTATCCCCTTTGATCAACTGTGATTGTTGGGAGCTTGACACACTGAAGTTTAGTAGCTTCCTTCCTTCCTGGGTGGGTGATTTTAGTTGATAGCAACGCAGGATAAGTCATCAACCTGGTGAATGCTCACATGTGTGGTTGTTCAGGGCTTGATCCTCTACTGTTTAATAGCTAAATAAAATCACTGGAAAAGATTACCTGTCAGTTCTTGCCATTAATGGGATCAGTGAATTCAGTGAAACTTATTTCTAGCTATGGCAACACAAGATTGCCACAATTCAACATAGTTGGTATATATTAACTATTTTTACTCCTCTATTGAGAGTTATCCTACTCATATATAAAAGTAATATAAATGGTTTTAAAATACAGTAAGTGCCCAGACACACAGCATTTACAAATACAGATTGTTGGACTTCCGGTGGTGGGCATGGTAGTTTGAGCGTCTTCGAGATTGCAGAGATGGCATCTCTGCTGTTTATCACTCAGTGGGTACTGCAGGATGCTTTAACTTCCTCCAGACAAAGGAGGGAGCTTGAAATCAACCTATTTGATCTCTGGATGGCCATTCCTCATGAGTAAATTGCAAAAATGGAGGTTTTTGTGAGAGGCTCATGAGTGGAGCAGCTGGGAGGCAGGGATTACATCTCTGTTAATGGCTGAGGCGTAGCCTGCATAAGGACACTGGAACAGGCCAATCCCCATTTCTATAGCACTTTTGGATTATATCTATTCTTCAGTTTGAGAGAGACGTCTTTTTATAGCAGATAAATATTTCACTTGGTATTTCTCTTATTTTGGGGGGGGACTATAAATTTTGGGAAGATCTAGAGATTTAAAGTAATTAAATTTTTGAAACCTTCACAAAAAGTGGGATAACTAAAGTGGTATAAGAAAGTTAACAACAGAGAAAGAGGAAGATTTTCTTTTATTTGTTTTTTATTATTTTTCATGAATCTGTATTGTTAAAACTATAACTACTTTAATGGGACTCTGTTCTTGAGAATGCTTTTTGTCTTCTTATAATTGACCTGACAATTGACTAGGATCATATACCAAAAGAACATATTAATCAATCTAGCCTGTGTATAGCGGAACCTATTCTTAACAGAGAAACCAGCTGCCAATTGCTTGTAATTACTTGCTTGGTTTTTTTTTTCCTTTTCTTTTTTGTAGCAGAGCCTACCTTCAGCAGAGACACCAGCTGGCAATTGCTTGTAATTACAGCTCTAAAGGTTTAGTGGATTTGAGGTTTTCTTCCTTCCTTTTTCTCTTTCTCTTTTCAGCTCTACATTTTATTCTTTGGAGCTTTTTATAACGGCAACATGTAGAACCTGATTGGAGGTTAGAAGAGCCTCTATGAAGCAGCCATCAGAGAAGAAAGATAAAGAAAGAAAAGATAAGCCAATTTCTGCTAATTTAATTAAATCAATGTTTGATGAATTAGGATTTAAACTGGCTCAATCATTGCATGCAAAATTGAATGTTAAATTTATGACTTTTGAAAAAAAGATGGAAGAAAAATTGGACAAGATGTATATTTTTGTAAAACAAATGTCTCTAGGTATGAAACAAATGTCTGCAGAAATAAAACAAACTAACAATAGAATGAAAATCTTAGAGAATAAATCAGGCATTAGAGTTATAGAATTTAAAAGAGGAATGGATAATTTGGTTTTGTTGGAGCTGAGAGAGAAAGAATTTTGTTTGAGATTTAGAACCATTCCAGAGGCTCCAAATGAAGATATTAAGAGAAAGGTGGTTTAGGCATTGTTGGATTTTTTTGGACTGGAAAGAAGAGACAGGAGAGGAGATTGACAAAGTATATCAGATTAACTCACATTTTGCTATAATAAGACATGTGCCAAAAGATGTTTTAGTGCATTTATAAGGAGAAATACAAGAGATCAAGTTCTGCAACAGCATTTTAAATCAAGACTGAAAATTGATAATGCAGATATAATTATTTTAAAAGAAATCCCTAATAGAACTTTTAAGTAAAAGATTTTTTTTTCTTTTGACTGAGGTTTTAAAGCAGAAGATGCCATTCCATTGGAGGAAATTAGAGGGTGTAACTTTAACTTTTCAACAGAGAAAATTTTAATTGAATGCTGCTCCAAAGACTAGAGAATTTCTGGAAAAATTTAAAGGAGACCTGGAAGAGGTTCAAATGAGAATTGCAGAGAAGATTGACCAAAAATTACAACAAACAGAGGAGCTTTAAAAAGATGGTGTGGAGCCTATGCCATTGGTATAGGCTTTTCTAAGATATTTGCTTAACCATGGATTATACATGACTAGCGTGGAATATAAATGGGGCAAATTCCCCTCATAAAAGGAAAAAAATATTTCAGTATCTGAAAAAAGTAAAATAAGATATAATTTGTTTGCAAGAGACTCATATGAGAAATAAAGCCATGAAGTATTTAACTTGTAAAAATGTGGAAGAATTTATTTCAGCAGGACCAAAAAAACTAATGGAGTTGCCTTATAAATTAACCCCCATTTAAAACCACAATTCATATTGACTGATCAACAGGGCAGATTCATGAGCACGGAAATTGAACTACAAGGTCTTAAAACTCTTGTTTTGGAACTTTATGCTCCAAATAAGATAAAGGAAATTTTTACAAACAACTTATGGAACAATTGATAAACCTTTTATATGAGAACTGGTGTTTGACGGGAGATTGGAATGGTATTGTTTTTCCATAGTTAGACAAAACATCTGAGAAGAAAATTAAAATTACCAAGATTTTTTTTTCAATTTGATGGACAATCTAACTTTAGTGGAAATATGGAGACAAAAAATAGCAGTTCCAGAGAATACACTTATTTTTCTGAGAGACACAGACCCTTTTCAAGAATAGACATGATACGGATTTCAAAAAACTTGGCTACTAAGATAGCTGAAGTTGATATTTTATCAAAAACTTTTTCTGATCACAGTCCAGTGAGTTTGACTCCTAAAAGGAAATTTACTACGCTTAGATGGAGATTATATGAAATGTTATTACAAAAATAACGGATAGTGAAAGACTGTAAAAAGAAATTAGTAGAATTTTTTGAGAACAATTTAAATAAAGGCACGGATTTAAGAACAGTTTGGGATACAACTAAAGCTTTTATTAGAGGTGATTTTATTCAATATAACACTGAATTTTTAAAAAAGCATAAATGAAAACAGGCTATTTTGCAGGAGAGTAAGAGAAAAGAGGGAGAATCAAAGAAATCACTGGCAAAAACAAATATTTCATACCAAATTAAACTTTTACAGCAACAGCTATCCATGTTGACAATAAGAGAAATGGAAACTGAAAAAGATTAAGCTTGGAAAAACACCTGGGCCAGACAGATTACCAGGGTCTTATTATAAATGTTTTAAGGATGAAATTTCACAGCCTCCCCAGAAGACAATGAATTTTATTTTAAAAAGAGATGGGATGCCACAGTCATGGAAAATAGCTAGTATTAGTCTAATACCTAAAGAGGGGCAAGATTTAAATGTAACTAAATTTTAGACCAATATCATTACTGAATAGTGACTATACGTTATCTACAATGATTCTGGCAAATAGACTAAAAATAGTTTTACAAGATTTTATTCATGAAGACCATTGTGGATTTTTACCTAAAGGACAACTAAAAGATATTAGAACAGCATTGGACATTATACAGTAGAATATTTTGAGCAGCATAATGAAAAACAAGCTGCATTGATTTTTTTTGGATGCAGAGAAAGTTTTTGACAACTGTAATTGGCGATTTTTGTTTAAAATTTTAGAAGATATAGATTTTGGCGAGAACTTTATAAAACGGCTTAAACTGATATATATACTACAGAAAGCACAAATTATTGTTACTGGAGATTCAAAAAGGAATAAGACAAGGTTGTCCATTATCCGCACTTTGTTTATCTTGGTTTTGGAAGTTTTGAATAGAGACATAAGACAAGATGAGGGGATAATGGGTGTAAAAATTTAAAAAGAGACATATAAATTGAGAGCTTCTAGGTACACTTGCACACAGTTTTTGAAGGAACTCAGCAGGTAAGTTGTTCCAAACATCTTGGAGAACTAACCACAGATCTCCTGTGGATGTAGGCTCCCTCAAATCCTTCTGTCTCTTCATGTAATCCCAGAAAGACCCAATGATGTTGAGATCAGGGCTCTGCGGGGGCCAAACCATCACTTCCAAGACTCCTTGTCCTTCTTTACGCTGAATATAGTTCTTAATGACATTAGCTGTATGTTTGGGGTCGTTGTCCTGCTGCAGAATAAATCTGGCGCCAATCACACGCCTCCCTGATGGTATGGCATGATGGATAAGTATCTGCCTGTATTTCTTAGCATTGAGGACACCATTGATCCTGACCAAATCTCCAACTCCATTTGCAGAAATGCAGCCCCAAACGTGCAAGGAACTTCCACCATGCTTCACTGTTGCCTGCAGACGCTCATTCTTGTACCGCTCTCCAGCCCTTTGGTGAACAACTGCTTCCTGCTACAGCCAAATATTTCCAATTTTGACTCATCAGTCCAGAGCACCTGCTGTCATTTTTCTGCATTCCAGTTCCTATGTTTTCATGCATAGTTGAGTTGCTTAGCCTTGTTTCCATGTCAGAGGTATGGCTTTTTGGCCGCAATTCTTCCATGAAGACCACTTCTGGCCAGACCTCTCCGGACAGTAGATGGGCATACCTGGGTCCCACTGGTTTCCTCCAGTTCTGTGCTATGGCATTGCTGGACATCTTCCAATGTTGAAGGGAAGTAAGCTTGATGTGTCTTCCATCTGCTGCATTAAGTTTCCTTGGCCGACCACTGCATCTACAGTTCTCAACACTGCCCGTTTCTTTGTGCTTCTTCAAAAGAGCTTGAACAACACATCTTGAAACCCCAGTCTGCTTTGAAATTTTTGCCTGGGAGAGACCTTGCTGATGCAGTCAAACTCCCTTGTGTCTTGTTGCTGTGCTCAGTTTTGCCATGGTGTATGACCTGTGACATGAAACTGTCTTCCACAACCTCACCTTAGTAGCAAAGTTTGGCTGTTCCTCACCCAGTTTTAAGCTTCCTACACAGCTGTTTCTGTTTCAGTTAATGACTGTGTTTCAACCTACATATGAAATTGATGATCATTAGTACCTGCTTGGTATAATTGGTTAATCATACACCTGACTCTAATCCTACAAGATCCCTGACTTTGTGCAAGTGTACAAAGTGTGCAAGTGTAAGAACTGATGCTGCTTTGAAGCCAAAGGGTAGTCACACCAAATATAGATTTGATTTAGATTTTTATTCTGTTTGCTCACTTTGCATTTTGTAAATTGGTAAACATAAACAATTACAATATATATTTTTGAAAGCATTCTTACTTTACAGCATTTTTTCACACCTGCCTAAATTTTTTGCACAGTACTGTACATCGCAATGGTTTTCACATGTACAATTAGCAGAAAGATTTAAGGTAGATAAAAAGAATGTTTGGTTTTGAACATGATAAAACTGAATTTGAAATTGAGTTATATACGAATGACGAACATCTTATTGCTAACATGTATAAACTTTTGTTAAGATTTGAAACAGAAGATGAACAAATTAAAGATTGTATGATATAATGGGCTAAACATTTTGGATATAATATACAAATGGAACAATGGGAAAATGTAGATGAAAGGGCTTAAATTTATATTATGTTATAATCTTAAAGAGAATTTTTATAAAATTATGTATCAATGGTATCTGTCCCTGAAAAGATTGTCAAAAATGTATAAAGGGGTTTCAAGTACATGCTGGACATGTGAACAACAAGAAGGGACTTAAAGTTTTGGACTTAAATACATATATTAATTCAAAAGATTCTGAATATTAATATACAACTGAAACCAGAGACATTTCTTTTGGGGCTGATGGATAAACAACTGGAAAAATCTCATGGACCTTTGTTTTTATATATGAAAACTGCAGCAAGACTTCTATATGCTCAAAGGTGGAAAGACTCGATATTATCTACGATGGAAGAATGGATTGTAAAGTTGATGGAGCTAGCTGAGATGGCAAAATTGACAGCTTTGATTAGAAAAAAGACATTGGTTAATTTTAATGCTAATCGGAAACCCCTTTTGGACTTTTTACAGGAAATGGGAAAAAATGAAATTATGATATATAGATTTGATGATTAGTAAAATTAATAGATTATAGAAAAAATGGATGTTAAGCTGAAATCTTACTCTAAGATTTAGTTTAATGTATGTTTTACTTATATCTGCTGCAAAAGTTGGAAGTCATTCTTTTTGGGTATTTCTGTTTCTTTTTCTGTACTTTTGCTTTCTTTCTCTTTTTTCTTTTTTTCTATTCTTATTCATTCTTGTTAGTTTTTAATCTTTCTGTTTTTTAAAATTTAACAAAGTTATAAAAAATACAGTTTGCCATATTACATATAATTTAGGGACTATTTTTCTGAATGATATAAATTATTACTTTAATAATAATTTCAAACTCAGGAAAATATAAAGTATACATTGATTTACTTGTTAAAGAATCTCAAAAATTTAAAATAAAAAACTAAATTTATTTAAAAATTCCAGTAATGCTGGCTAAGTTACATTACATCCATTATATTCAGCATACTTCCATGTATATTTACTCAGAGTAACATTTCACCTGTAAAATTTATTTTTGACACTAGTTTGCTTTTATCTTAGGCTTTCAGCTTTGACAGCCTTTCTTAACAGGAAGCTGTTACATTTTTGTGAGAATTTGTTGTGAGTTTATTGGAAGAACTGGCAAATTTCCATAAAGCATTGGAACTGGTTGAGTCTGATAATTCATACTGCAATAATTTGAACAAAGTGTTAACAAACCAACAAAAAAAGTTTAAAGCATTGCTTATCTTAAAAAGTTGGAAACAAAAGAGAGACAGTCTACAAAAGAACTAGCTAAATTTATTCCTTATGAAATTTGTTGGGAAACAGAGGAATATACAAGTAAGAATAAACTGGAAAAGAAAACAAGCAGCTGTGCCTTATAACACACTGTTGAAATAGGCATCTTTTCAGTGTCTGTATTTTATCACTTTTCTTTCCACCCTTTCCCTTGCCTATACCAAAGCACCACTTTTCTTGTTTACATCCTACTTAGCATGGATTTGGATTTATAGTTTTCCATTTTGCAGTAATATGCCTCTAAAAACGCTTTTAAAAAATAGTAAACCTTGCACTCTGGGCATGTCTCAATATTACTCCTGGTCTACAATAATTAGTGAATTCTTGGGAACCCCATGGATTATATCTTTATCTACTGTAGATAAAGCTAGTCCTCCTATTACAAAACAATGGTGAAAAGCCAACAAATAAATGAGGATTATATAAACATATAGAAAGCATTCTTTGGGGAAGAAAAGCAGTACTGCGTACCAGTGAAATAAATAGTTACAGATGAACTAAATCCAGCAATGACAAAGAATGAAGTAAATAAAACCCCAATTTGGAATGTTTTCAGTTTTCTTGCTCTAGGAGATTGGCTATTCACAGTGTTTTCATTCAGATATGAGTAAAACTTTATATGTCCAAATATGTAGGTACATACTGTTGAGAAGGACACAAAGAATCCTGAAATTCAGGAGCTGTGAAGATGAATTCTTCTTGCCTGAAAATGTAAGTAAATGCTGGTTAATTTTGTACAGTTCTAAACACTTTCAAGAATTGTAAATCACTGGCTTTTCATAAAGCAAGTACTACAGATAAAGACTGTCATGGGAGAGCTGTAGGGGAAAAGAAGGCTGATATTTACCATGATACAAGACAGACAAGAGAGGTTGAAAATGCATTCTATAAAAAATCAAGTGGAACAAAGACAACATTGGTTCATTAATGAATGGATGTTGTTCAGCCACTTTCAACTCTTCATAACCTAATGAACAACTTGATCGCTAGAATAGTTTATCAGTAACTATCCTCTGAGTTCTTGCAAATGCCTATTTGCAATGAATGTATATGTCTGCCAATATATGGCCAGATGGATTACATCCCTGGGTATTGAATGTACTAGCAAAGATTACTGCAGAACAACAGAGTCACTTTATGTGAGATGGGTAGCTATATAAATGTGACATATAAATAAAATAAACATTCAGAAATCTTTGAGAACTCCTGGAAGACTAGTGAGGTTCCAGAAGACTAGAAGAGAATAAATGTCATCTCCATCTTCAAAAAGGAGGAGGAACCAGGAAGCTACACCTATCAGCTTGACATCTATTCTGAGCAAGGTCTTCGAATAAATTATCAAGCAGCATATTCGTGAGCACTTCAATAAGCGCTCTACAATTAACAGGAATCAGTCTGGGTTTGTTGCACACAAATCATGCTAGTCTAATCTTATCTCCTTCTTTTACAGCATTGTTAAAGGTGATGATTGCCGGCAAGGAAATGTTCTAGTCTTTTGTTTCCTTTTTATTGTCTCTTTTGAATAGTATGTAGATATTGTTTATTTCTATGTGCCTGTTGATGGCTGACTTGTCTGAATACCAAGCTTCCAGGTATTTCCTCGCATACTTACTACATACTCCTTGGATTTAGCTTGGTCTAAGATGCTGACAGTCTCCCAGTTGAAACTATGGTTAACTCTGTCCATGTCGTAACTGAACAGTCACTGAATAAATTGTTGTAGCAATACTTAATTTCCTTTTCATTCCAATACATATATTCCTAATGATATATTTTAAAAAAATAATGAAAACCATCATTATCATAGGAAAGCCATAGTTTTAAAAGAGAAATTGTAGGTATTGCAATTTGTTAAAAATACCTGAGTGGAACAGAAGCAACACTTCCAAATTATATATAAATTTTGAAGCCATTTTCTTTTCATATTTATTTTTATCCACACTCAGATATTCTGCTTCATTTCATAATGTCTCCTATCTGTGTCTCTCAAAGATACATTTTTCACCTCTTCAATCCAAGCTATACACACCTTGTCCTGGCACTTCATTTTCACTGAAAAATGAAGATGCGAAGGACAATTCACTTGCCTGATGAATTTGTGTCAGTTATCAGCACTTTATAATCATAAATATATGTTCTACTCAGGTGCCACTTTTTAATAATAAATGCTGGCAACTATCATTTTTAAGTACCAGGATTTTGTGTCACTCTATAATGTCAGACCTGAGCAAAGGGAAAGTGAAAAAGTATAAACTATTTTCCGTATTTTGTTAGAAGTTATTGCTATCAATGGACAGTAGAGAGCAGAAGGGATTCCATCTTGCAAGAATTTGTCTTAGAATTATCTGTATTTACATAATCAAAGAGATAATTTTAAAAAATGCCTACAGCTACTGTTTGATTTTGTGGACAGATAGTACAGGTAGTCCTTGTTCAGTTTTCCATTGCTTTACAGACCTGCGAAGTTACTTTTTTATCACCGTTGTAACTGTGAATGGTCGTTAAATGAGGAAGTCATTAAACAAGCACTACCTGTTCAGGTAGTCCTCAACTTACAACCATTTGTTCAGTGACCGTTCAAAGTTACAATGGCACTTAACAAATGGTAGTCACAACCAGTCCTTGAAGTTCCAGCTGTCCTAGCACCCCCACAGTCACATGATCGCAATCTGGGTGTTTGGCAACCAGCTCACACTTACAACCAGTTGCAGTGCCCACAGTCACGTGATCGCCATTTGCACTCTTCCCTGCTGGCTGCCTCGCTGCACCTCCCTCGCACCCTCCCTGAGCCTTGCCATGCCTCCTTCGCACCCTCACGCACCCCTGCTTCTCACACCCTCATGCAACTCCACAGACCCCCCTAGTCTTACTGTGCCTCCCTTGCATACCTCCCCAAGCATCACTATCTCCCTTGTACCCTCACACTCTCCACAACCCTCACCGTGCCTCTCTCACACCCTTGTGTACCCCCACGCACCCTCCCCAAGCCTCGTTGCATCTCCCTTGCACCCCACACACCCTCCCAGACTCTCACTGCACCTCCCTTGTACCCTCACACACCAAAACACACCCTCCCTGGGCCTTGCTGCGCCTCCCTCACACCCTCGCTGAACCGTACCGTGCTTCCCTTGCACTCTCACACACACCCCTCATGCCCTCCCCTACCTGGCAGCAGCCACTTTCTTAGCTGTTGGCCCATCTGCCAGTCGCCTAGGACTTGCAACTTCCTGCCAGATTCCCCACTGACTTGGTTGTGGGAAGCTGGCAGGAAGTTGCCTCGCCTAACGACCATGGGATTTGGTTAATGATGGCAACTAGGACTGCAAGGATTGTTGTCGCTAAGCGATGCAGTTACCCTTTAGGATCACATTACTTAGCGACAGAAATTCCAGTTCCAGTTGCTGTCCTAAGTCGAGGACTACCTGTAGTTGATACGATCTTCTCTATGGGAGCTCAATGGCAGTTTGGGATCAGTACCCTGGTGACAATAAGGCCACGTTAAGTTCAATGGACCTTGTATCCAAGTTGCAAGCCTAAGCATACTTAACTAGGAATAATTTCTATCAGAGACAATGAGGCTTTCTTAGAAAATGTCTAGCATTAACCATGCCAACTTTTGAATTACATAAAGATGATAAAGCATTTTAAAACTTTCTACATAATTTATGTGCAGCAAAAAAGAGTTTGGGAAAATGGCTGATAATGATGAATGTTAGGATGAATGCTCAAAACACACAGAATAAACAAAATCTGCAATTTGTTACAGGTCCTCACTTTCTGAAATATCTGACAATTTCCAATTGCAATTAATTTAATCCTGATGGGTATTTCTTCACAAGAAACAGCAGCTTTTCATGCATTCTAGTATTTTAAGTAAATCCTTTATTTTGCAGTGTGCTATTGAGTCTAAATTACTCCTCATATATTATATTAAGATTCATAAGCAATATATTTGAGACAAAAGAAACCAGAAGGGACATCGGGTGCCATTTCATGAAAACATTGTTTATTGCTAAAATAATAGCTTCCTGTAATTTCTATCCATTGTTTTATGTTTTTATACTGCTAATAAACATAGCAACTGTTGCCTCTATCCCATAAACACTTTTTAAAAAGCTATTGACCTGGTTTTAGCACGTAAAATAAAGTAGAAATTCAATTCAAGGCACAATTTTTTTTGTTTGTTTGTGGTTAACACCAAGAAATTGGTGAAAATCAGCAGAAATATTTGAGAGTCTATTACTTGTCAGGACGAAATAGATAGAGATATTTAAACCATCATCCATCCTGACAGCTTATTACCAGCAAGTAGTAAGATGTGTCATTACAAGCCATTGTGCTGGATTTTGTGTCACAAAAGTATATGTATGTTTCCAAATGACAGCAGAATGACTGCTAAAGATTGTGATTTACAATGACTTTAATAGCAACAACCTCCACTCAACTGGGTTCAACTGTTATTTCCAGTGCAAAGTCTAGGAAATACTAATAACTAAGAGCTGCTTTTAACAAACCGAGCATTGTAACAAATCCCTAAGGAGTCATAAAAGACCTTCCCTCTTTTACTTAATTCTATATACTTAACTCTACACGCACAGACACAAGGGCTGTAATAATGTCCAGTCATAATCCCTTAAAGTAAATCCAGAAGAATTAATATATTTTTGAATAAAGAGTTCCACTGGCCTATGCTATCAAGGGTACTTGACATAAGGTAACTAAAAATGAGGTCGCCTTGTTCTTTTTTAGATTTTTCAATGTATACATTTGTTTCAACATGTTTGTTTTTTGATTAATTTTTCTTTTTCTTTTTTCTTTTCTTTTAATTTCGTGTCTGGTTATTTTTCTTTTCCCTTCTCTTTATATAGTAAAAGCATTTTTAAAACTTTAAAAACATGAAAGAACATTTTTAAAATTTACCTCTGGTTGAAAATACAATGTTAAACTGATATGTCAAAATATCTCCATTAACTATTATTGAAACATTGAAAAGAAGATGCCAATGTTGTTCCGTATTAATTTTGCATTTGTGTGTGCTAAATTACTTTGGCTCAATGAACCCACCCATTATGGTCTAGAAGAGTGTTTGTCAACATGCTGGCTGGGAAAATTCTGGAAGCTGAAGTCCACACATCTTCGAGCTGCTACGGTTGAGAAACACTGGTCAAGAATTCTCAGCATTGGCAGCGTGGCCAAGAATTCTGGGAACTGAAGTTGGAAGGAACTTGGGTTGAAAGGAACTCAAGTTAGGGAAGCCTAGGCTAATGACTTTACTAAATTTCTGCTTAATATTTTGGAGAGGATAGCAGAGTTTTGAAAATATTTGTCCAAACTGGTAAAATTAGCATTAAAATTGCAAAGATGGATTAAGTGTAAATGCACAGAATTTTAAAAATCCTATTCATTTATATCAACACATCTATCTTCTATTCTTTGTAGGCATAATCTTACTTTTGTTATCATAATCTTACTTAAATTGATCATAATCCTCAACTCTAACCCTAAACCTCAATATTCATTATTCATAAATCCTTCTTATTCAACATCACAAGCTCAAATATTTTTAGTTTATATTTATAAAAACAGTTGCATATTCGTAGCATATTGTTACTAGAGATAATGTAAAGTGCTTTATATTTCATGGACCCATCCTCAAAGGAACAGCATTGCAGCAAGCAATGTGTCCCCCAGTGAACACTTAATTTTCTCCTTTCACACTGGCATATGATGATATACTTCTTTCCTTGGCTACTAAGTGGAAAATAGTGGCCAAATGATATCAGGGCACCACACTCTTTTTCCAGTCTGAAAAGGTAATACATCAGTGCAGGCTTTCACGGCCAACATCAGTCCAACAGTGATGAGCTTCTCACTAAGAGGCCATGGTTTAATTATTTGGTTTTCTCATTTCCACTAGCAATTGTGGCTGGCATCTTCAGAGTTGAAGGTGATCTGCTCTGTGCAACACTTCTTGACAGCTCACAGGCAGCTGAGCAGGAACTGAGAAAGTAATTCCATCCAGGCTCAGACCTGCACCTTGCTCCCCATCACTCATGGACAATGTGGGCACATTCCTTCCTGCTTGTCCTGGGAACTGGAGTTCTGTAGATGCTGTACTACTTGTCCATCCATCTTTCAACCCTTCTGGAGACCTAGAAACTTGTATGCTTCTCAAATTTCTTTGCAATCCCCCCACCATGGTCTCAACCCACAGTCTGATGATCACTATATTAGAATATGCATAAACTGATTTAAAACAAATGGTGTGAATCTTAGAACAGTATCACTTTCAGCTAATATTTTTAAAATGATCCCTGTGCTAATTTTACCAGAACCTTTGAAAAACTATTCAGATTTATATAGCTCTTGGGCCTCTTTTGTTTTGTAAAATAATGATTTTTTTCCAGTAGTTTTATTTAAACATCAAAACCAATTGTATTCTACTTATTCCCACAGAGGCTCAGAGCAGTGGCAATAAAACTCTAAAACTATGTATTCTAAAACACAGAAATATAAAACACAAATCAACTGCAGAAAAATACGAATATGGTAATAAAAATATTTAAATATTAAAACATCCATTGATTAAAAAAACAGACTTCCCAAGAGTATCCTAAAATGTAAAGTCTTTACTTTAAAGTTACAAATGAAGAAATGAATTACAGTTCTTTTAAAAAAAAAACAACATAAATTCTTGGAAGTTCATCCCTACTAATTTTGAGGGGGTGGGGGGAAGTATCCTTAATATGGCAGTAAGCAGATTTAAAAAAAAATTAAACAAACCTATAGCAAGTCCTATTAAAATTTACATACATACTTCAGGGTATTCATTTTACCTTTTATAAAACTGATATAATCCAGGCAGCCCTGATAAAATAATGATTTCCTTGTTTTTTGAGCAAATTAATTTTGTAAGAGACCCTCTGTTGATTAAAATTATCAAACCAATTTACAAACAAAAGATTATCCAAGGATTTCCACTGATGAACAATGATTTGCTGGTAAAAGCAGATATAGATCCAATGTTTCTTGCTTTGTAATATTTAATTCCTTCCATCAGATATACACAGTAAGCCCCAGACTTGGTGTGAATTAAATTAAATCCTTTCTTTGGTTAATGTTATGATTTTGTTTTGTTTTTTTTAAATCCAACATTTTAAGATTTTATATAATTCCCACCAAAGATGGGAGAATGTCCTTTTTTAAAATTACAGTCTCTCCACCCCTCATATTTATGTATTATATATGAATGTCTCATAGGGATTAAATATCAGCAAACAGATGAAAATACCCTACATCTTCACAAAGGTTGCCATACTTCATCCCACTGCTTGCCTAAATCTGACTCCCAAATGTCTTTTAAGGCATAATGTAGGATTACCTTTAACTACTTCCAAAACAACATAAATAAAATGTTGATGCTGATCCTTTGGGTCGCACAAAATAGTTGAGCATTACTTTCGCAAAGTTAGTGGACAGTTGAAAGGTTCCATTACCGACTTAAATTCCTAAAAATGAATTTATCTGTGACCTCAGTAGCCATAGCACTTTATAACCTAACTGTTCTTCTATTTGGTCCTCACTTACGTTGTCCTATTTTTCCTAAATATATTATTGTTGAGAAAGTATAGTATTTATCATGACACATTAGTCCAAAAACAGATTGACAAATTAGGTATCCTGCATTTTAAAAGATGTTTTAAAAACTATTTTTGTAAATGAACAATTATTTTATAATCTCAGTACTACATCTGATCAGCATGGGGGCACAGGAATTTGAGTTCTACAGAAATGTAGGTTTTTGTATATTTTGAGAGAGCATAGCATTTCCTTCTTTATCTGAGTCAAAGTTGTATTATTTATATCAGTAAAAGGAATGAAGAAAGGAGAAAACAAGTTAAACAATTCAAGAGATCCCACTGTGGACTTTCATCTTTTTTTGGTCCCAGGCAATAAAGGGCAAAGCTAAATTGTGTAACAAGATATCGGCACAAATGGGCAGTTTTCCAATGTAGAAGTCTGTCTTTTTCTATCTTTCTGTCCATATTATCATGGAAGTCTAAAAGTTTAATGTACATTTTAAGTTCCTCCAATCTCCTATTGGGCTACCACGCATTTAAACAGAGGAAATAAATGCTGGAAAGAAGGCAGCAAGACACTTAGTTTTATCTACAACAAAATTTCCCCTGCGTTTGCTAATTTTTTTGCTTAGTCAGATAACTGAAAAGTAATTATGTTTCACTTCAATAAACAAATTCCTTGTTGATTCCATTAGACTGAAATGCACTTATTAAAAATTTAACTAACCTATTAACTGGGAAGGCTCAAAAGACACTGTTGTGTCTTCACAAAAATAGAAAAATGTACAGTATTAAACAAGTACAGTACCAGCACCAAGGCAATGAAGATTTTGCTAACACATTCATACATTTTTGCACAATACTGTACTTCCACATACACATAATTCCAATATTTTCTCAGCACCATATACTTTCTTTACAGTAGGTTGTTTTTCTTCTTCCACATAATTAACATAACAGAAAAATCTATTGAAAAAGGAGTAAGCATAAAAGAACTGCAAAGAGTTGAAGAACCTCAAGCATAAATAATGTTGAAGGTTAGCCAGTTTGAGAGGGGTGGGGTTTATCCTTGCTGCAGGCCTGGTTCAATTTAATGCCTTCCCCAGGGCTTTGCTTTTCTTTTCCTTCTCTATCCAGTTATCGCTTCTCTCATATCGTCTCTGCCCAGTTCTGTTTTATGTTTCTCTTTTTTTCTTACCATTCCAGTGCAGCTAATCTTTCTCTATTCAGTCTGCCATCCTGTTTTTCCCTCCTGTGTGTTTATCTGAGTACAAGTGGTTTGTGAGTATGTGAAAGAGAATCCTTGATATGCAGATAGGGAATCAACTAGTTTTATAATAGAGTCCTATTATACTCCATTACAAATACTATATGAATAATTACTGTAGTTATTAATTCAATTGATATTAATGTTTTGCCCTGGTCTGTCTTTTTTTGAGTATAGTTTTTAACAGGTAGATGTGCACACGCACATATATGCATGCACATTCAAGTGTGCCATATGCAAACTTTTATTGGGTGGGTAATCTCAAGGATGGGTTTCAGCTGGAGTTGGCAATATATACTGAAAATATGGGGAAGCTGATCATTAAAGAGAGGCTTGCTTGCTGTATTTTTTCTTCTTCTTGCTTTTCCTTTTGGGGATCTGCTTTAAATTTAGGGTCATTTTCCTTTTGGGGTAAATCGAATATGCACACATTTACATATTATGTGAACCACATAACTGTGTCCACTATATTTATAATTGTTTTTTCAATTGATGCTAACAAATAAATTGTAGAATGTAGAAATAATCCTGCAAGATCTTCTAGCATAGGTAGGTGCTATAATTTCTTAGACAATTATTCCTGAAAATAAGCTGGGGTTGTTTGCTTTATTACATGTGGAGGTATTCCTTATTAAAGAGTCCCCAACCTTTTGGACTGGTAGGCACAATCTTGAAAGCATGTTATGAACACTTCCACAAAACGACTGCTATGGTGGACATGGCTGGACACAAAACAGCATTTATCAAGTGACATACTGGTCAGCTTCTCAGAACACTCTGCCAAGTCAGATTATCTTTTTTTTTTTTTTAATGGACAGAATATGCTAAAAAACAAGGCACTGGATTGCAGCCATCCATCATTTCATTTTCTAACAATGCCTCTAGTGTCTACATGGAGTCCACTCACATTGCTAGGAATTCAGATTACACTTGAAGCTAATGTTTATATTATGCTGGCCTCCTACTCTTTTATAATAAAAAGATCTTTTAAAAAATCTACCGAAGCAGAGATCCTGCCAGAAAGTAACAGTTGCACTGATACTTTTACGCTACTTTGAAACCACACTCTACTGCATTTATGTTGTGCCTTTCTTTCAAGGCAATTTACAAATTATAACACGCACAAGGTGCAAATAATAAAGAACTGGTTATGCACTGGCCTTAAGTTATGCTCTTGCCTTCTTTTGAAGAAGCTACGACTGAGTAATGTTCCATTTAAATGAGAGTGAATCATTCTTTATTTGCCTTATTGAACAAATTGCAAATAAATTTGCAAACTAATCAGCAAACTTGACCCAAAGCAATGGAAGACTTTCATTATCCTATCCAGCCAGCCTCTATCCATTCAGAATTCAAGTTGTTGTTTCAGGCTGCAATCTTATGCAAACTTCTCAGGAGCTCACAGGAACGTTTCTGAATAGCTGCATATACAGGTAGAAGCGCAATATAGAAGCTGCACCCAGAAGTGCAGTGAGCAAACATATTGTTATCTCCATGTACCTATATTCCTTATCTAGAAAGAACTGCTGTACTTTTTATGTAACTAAAAGCTGTCCACTAAGTTTGTCCATTAGACATGTCAGATTGATGTTTGTCTGGAAACCAGTCTTCCTGAATGAAAGCAAAAGGTCACTAGAAATACACCTCAGAAATGCACAATATCTGGACTAGACCTTTAGGCAGGGGAATTAGTCCTTTTCCTTCTGCCATTTTCCCATTGCAAATGCTATTTGGCATGAAACAAAAAATGAAACATTTGCACATATTTATTTGGTATGAAGGACCCAAGTATATATTGTCTTCTGGACTAGTTGGTAACTGGGGAAGCTTAGTTATATCTAGTAGTGCCCTCTTCTAGAGTAAACATCTCAGAAACTTCTATTCATGCAGAATGTAACCACCTGAACAATGGGAGAAGTCAGATCTCTTAGTAAGAAACTAACCATCCAGAGTTACTAAATATGTGTGAACTGCAGTTTTAGTTAAAACACTGAAAACCAGCTGTGTTTAAATTAGGAAGCCTGAGCAGGGATATCTGGCCAGTAACCGCAACCTAGTACCTGCATCGCTGCAAGGACTTTTAAAAAGCACAACATACGTTTTATGTCACCTATCAGAGAGAAACTTTAGCATCGGAAACCCCGAGCGAATGCCAACAACAGCAGAAACGTGGGGTGGGGGGGGGCGACACTAAAGGAGAGGGAACCGCCCAGCATTGCCGCCCTAATGAGAATTGAACGTAGCATACTTAGAATTCAGAAATGCTGGGAAGCCTTTGAGCAGAAAGGGGGGGGGGGGGGAGAGAGAAAGGGGCATCGTTCGACAAATTAGCAGCACAGCAGGCTGCTATCATTTTCCCAGCCAGATTCCGGGAAAGATTACTCTGAAAGCCTAATCGATCAGAGTCACACTTGCGACTGACTTCACGGAGGCGACAATACCCCATAGAATATCCCTTGCTCTGTAAGTAAGATTGACCGCCTTCCAGCTTCCTCTTCCCGTCCTGTTAAGGGGTCAAGAATAAGCAAGCCAGCACCGTAATTGCGGTGCGAGTGTCCCTATCGGTGTGTCCTGACCCGCACAAGTGCACCAGCCGTGTCGCCCGCCCCCCTCCTCTCGCCGAGCTCAGCCCGCTGCAGAAAGGGGGCGAGGAAGAGAAAATAGAAGCAGATACCTGGGGGACAGCAAGCGCGCAGCAACCTCAGCCTCTAGTGGGCGAGTCCGCGATATGCGCGCGCGCCCGCCCTTTAGGCAGTGCATAAAAAGGGAAGGAAAGGCAGGGAGGAGACGCCAGAGCCGTCCCTCTTTGGACCGCAGAGGAGTCCCCTGGCGCGGGGCGGGAAGAGGCTTTTTTGCAGCGGGTCCGAACCGCGAAGAAACGGAAGATGCCACGTGCGGCTCCTGACACTGGATGGCGGCTTTCCCACTACGCACCATAAATTATACCAACGCCGCCCAAAGGTCTGCTGCGGGTATTTATGCAGCGCGCCGAAGACTTCTGCAACGCCTACCTTCCCACCCTTCGGGAAATGGTTTCCTCGCCGAGGAGGGCAACCGTTGCAGAGGCTGAGCTGTCGGAGAGAAGTAAGGGCCGCTCGGTTCAGAAGCGAAAGAAGGACCGGGGGCACCTTGGCCGTTCCCCCCGACTAGCGGTGCAGCCAGGAGTGGACTGAGCCGAAATCCAGAGCCCCGCAGCCAAGCAACCATCGAAGAATGGCGTCTAACTGGGGGAGGAGGAGGCGGCGGCGGCGGCGTTGTGGCAAAAAGCCCCCGTGTCAGTCGACCCCACAGCTCACAGAGGGAAAATTATGAACCAAACATTTTAATGCTACTCAGATTGTAACTGCATCAAATTTAGCTATGAAGTGGGCTTACCCACTTCTTTTTCCTGGACCTGCTAAATTCTTGGAGTCGGGTCCCTGGTGATAGAACATGCAGAGGCTAAGGGGATTCTGGGCCTGAAATCCTATTGTGCAATTTGGGTCCTGGGCTTAGTCTTTTTAAATCCCATAAGATACCATCCAACCCATTTCTCACCCTTTCCTTTTCTCTTATCAGGAAGAACTGGGCAAGGCACAGTAATGCTGCCCCTGGTGCCCAAATTGCGCTTGGACATCATTTCTTTGAGGCAATGCAAAATCCTTCTTTTGGTCTAGAGCAGTGTTTCTCAACTGTGGCAGCTTGAAGATGTATGGACTTCAATTCCCAGAATTCCCCACCCAGCTGGGAATTGAAGTCCATACATCTTCAAGCTGCCACAGTTGAGAAACACTGCTCTGGAGAAAGAGCCATGCAGAGGGAGCCGCTGCCACCCGGCTTGCTCATTCTCGGTCACTGCTCTGTGTGATAGCAAGAGTGCTCAGTCAGTGCAGCCATGCTGTGCAGAGAGGAAGGTCAGGCAAACAATTAAGCAGTGATGGACTGTTCTTCCATGACAGTCTCTAAGGCATGCTGACGAAAAACGTTCATAACTCTTCTCAGTAGCTAAGTTTCAAAACAGTATGTTACCCATATCTCTTGTAAGTGCTATCAATGGTTACAGCATATATTACGTATAATGTTACCTAGAAAATGTTGGCAGTAGAAGAGGAAGAAAATACAAGTCAATAAAAGAAGGAAAACAAGTCTAAATGGGCTTCTGAAGGTAAAATGTGAGCCCCGGGGCCATCAGACACCCAAAGGCCACATAGTCACATATGCCGTGAGACAAGATGGTGTGAACTGTTTAAAAGCAACAAGCTGTTTAACACGATGGTTTCAGATATACAGAGAAATTTATTTTATCTTTTCTCCATGAATTGCCAGCTAGCAAATGCTTTTACTAGTGTGCTGTACTTAGGGGGAATAACAACAATTTCAGCCTTTCATCAAACTTCGATATTACCAAAATGAGAAAAAAAATGAAGTGGCTGAATTAAGTAATTTTGTTTTTTACTTTGGTTTTATACAATTTAATACACTGTATTGTAATAATAATGGTGAAGTAGTATTGAATTACAGACAATTACAGATTATCTGGACCCTTATCAGTCAGGTTTCAGGCCCAGTTATGGAACGGAAACGGCATTGGTCGCACTTATGGATGATCTAGCGGGAGCAGGATGGTGGAAGTGCGACCATCCTTGCTCTCCTTGATGTCTCAGCGGCTTTTGATACCGTTGACCATGGTATCCTATTGGGACGGCTCAGGGATTTGGGGATGGGCAGCACAGTTCTGTGCTGGTTCACCTCCTTTCTTCGGGGCTGGTCCCAGTCGGTGGTGATAGGGAGCGAGAGGTCCCATCCTCAGGCCCTCCTCTGTGGGGTGCCACAGGGTTCGGTTCTCTCTCTGCTCCTTTTCAACATCTACATGAAACCGCTGGGTGAGATCATCCATCATCATGGGATGAGGTATCATCAGTATGCTGATGATACTCAATTATATATCTCCATCCCTGGTGAGGTAAGTGATGCCGTGACTGCCCTCTCGTGGTGCCTGGAGGCTGTGAGGGTCTGGATGGGGAACAACAGGCTCCAGATGAACCCTGGTAAGACAGAGTGGCTGTGGGTTAATGGCTCCTCTGTATCCGGGATGCTGCAATTGTTGGTGCTGGATGGGGTAGCACTGCCCCAGACAGACCCAGTGCGAAATTTGGGGGCTCCTGGACTCATGGCTCCTGCTCAAAGAGCAGGTGGCAGCCGCGGCCAGGAGGGCTTTTGCACAGCTTCGGGTTGTGCACCGGTTACGCCCCTTCCTGGATCGGGATGCCCTTCGAACAGTCACATGCCCTTATTATCTCCCAGATAGACTACTGCAATGTGCTTTACGTGGGGCTATCCTTGAAGAGTATCCAGAAGCTTCAGCTGGTCCAGAATGCAGCTGCGCGAGCTATTTTTGGGGTCCAAAGAAGGACCCATATAACACCTTTGCTCCGTGAGCTGCACTGGGTACCAGTTTGCTTCCGGGTCCAATTCAAGGTGTTGGTTATCACCTTTAAAGCCCTACATGGCATGGGGCCAGGCTACCTGAGGGACTGCCTCGCCCCAACAATTTCAACCCATCCCACCCGATCTCACAGAGAGGGCATGCTCCGGACCCCCTCGGCAAAAGAACTCTGACTAGCAGGGTCCAGAAGGCAGGCCTTCTCTGTTGTAGCCCCTGCCCTTTGGAACATCTTGCCCCCGGAGGTGAGACAGGCTCCCTCACTCCCGGCCTTTCGGAGGGATTTGAAAACCTGGCTCTGCCATCTGGCCTGGGGCAGGGAGGGAGGTTGTCAGAAATGGGGTTGGCTAGCCCCCTAGAGGCCTAGTGTGGCTTCCATCAGCCTCTTGGATTTTTTTTTCTCCTCTTTCCATCTGTATAGATGTGTTTGTCTTTTTATAAATTTTAATCATGTATTTATTGTTTTAACTTGATGTAAACCACCCAGAGTCCCCCATTGTGGGGAGATGGGCAGGGATAAGTCTATGTATAAATTAAATAAATAAATAAAAACAATTGTCCAGGTTATTATTAACATTCAAATATGCTTCTTATTTTTCATGTTTCTTCCTTGTCTACCGATGTGCAGTATTTGTCTAAAATATGGGTTCCAAAAAGAGTCATGGCCTAATATTTTTACTGGCCAAGCTATTTGTATTGATTTTTATCACAGTGGTGAGTGGAAAAGAGATAGAAAAGAAAATTCAGAACTGAAAATTCAACTGAAAAAAATCTTTATCAAGACCCCAAAAGAATAAAAGTGACTTAGCTGTTACTTATTTACTATTGCTGGCAGGAAACGATGTTTCTTTTATAAGTTAGTACTTAACAGGTTAAACTGTGTTTTCTTTTTAACATTAGAATAGATATGTCACTGCTAGAAAGTATTTAAAATAAATGCAGGTCTCAGGATTATGCTAGGGAAACATATTTGCAGTACCACCTGCAATCATCCATTAAATTCACTTACATTTACTTAATGACAGGAAGAACGGCTTCCTAATTACACTAGGGATACATAATAGCCATCAAAATACCACTAACCACAGCAAGGTGCTTATTTATATATAAATTATTTAGAGGCATCTACCATCCATGAAATAACTAATATATGCAAATCTCATTTCTAGTGGTCACAGTCTATTTGGCAAGATATAGACAATTACTATCACTAATGAGCAACTAAATTACAATTTAGATATTTAAATACAATGACAAACAAAGCAAATTGTTTATAAGAGCCCAATACTATCCTGAATTAAACAGTAATCTGAATTTACAAGCAAACATAATTGTTAAATACAGTGTAATCATATTAAATTGAAATGGAAAATTAAGGCAATAATACCCAATTTGCAACAGTTTAAGGGTTTGGCAGATAATTTATGAAGTCGATAATATTAAGACATTTATTTTTCCCTATAGAACATAAGGGATTGCTTGCATATCTCATAGTCAATATTAGCCTTTATCATAAATTAAATTAGAACAAAGCCAGGAACCAAAACAACATATTTCTTTACACACTGCACATTGCAAAACTGCACATGATGTAATATTGAGTGGCAGAAAAAAAAGTGGAAACTTGTCTGATCTTGAGAGGTTATCAGGTCAGATTTCTCAGTAAACTTGAACAATGCACACCACTTATATAAACTCTATTTCTGGCTTCACAACTTGAGCAAAGATTGTTTTCAATCCAAAAGTTGTTTCGGTTGTTTTTTGTAGCTTGCTTACTTTTGAATCTTCTGCTTCTCTTGATCTTGACAATTCTCATTCTCCCCCAGACCAAACAGTGGCAGCTTTTCAGCTTATAGTATGTACAGAAAGCAAGTATCTGCTGTCTTTAACAATAATGTAACTACACTACAGCAGTTTTAAGCCTGCTATTATTACATGAAAGCAAGAGATCATTAAACAGCTATAAAATATAACTATATGACTTCATAGATATATCCAAGTAGCTTCCTTAGCAACAATACTGAAAAGATCTGCTATTGCCTATTTTCAAGATTTTTTTTAGCTTTCCAATCTAGTCTACATCCCTGATATTCCCTGGCATTCTCTCATCAAAATACTGAGCAGGGCCAACCTTATTTTGACAACAGCTAAGTTATCTAGATGTTCTCCTAGCAAGGGGTTAAAACCGAGTAAATAATTATCCAACCTATGGACATTGAGCCTGGTCCAGCTAATAACTGTATTTATAAGCAGAGAGTCCTTGATTTGGATCTACAGTAATAAATCCAGCTACTTGTTATTGTAATGGTATCTTTAAAAAGGTATCAGTTGTTTTAAAAATCATAATCATCAAAATAAGCAAAGATATATATAATCACATAGTGAAACATTTAAATACAAATACAATGGTATGATCAGCATTGAAAGAGGAAAAAACAAAATAAAGAGTCTTGATTGAGGGGAGTTGTGTAGAAGCCCAAGGGACAATGTAACTTTGGTTGCCTCTCTCTACTACCAACTTGTGCTTGCTTTCTCTAAGCTGAGAAATGCCAATTTCAAGCCCCAAAGGTGAATGTGGTGGGGGCTGAATATGGGACATTATTGTAAGAGCTTTGGTTCTGAATAGTTCAAAGTATAATCCACCAATATCCTACAACCTGGAAAAAGAGTTAGCATATCTATTTGGCTAGGTTAAATAGAATTTTATCCCCAACAGAAAGAAGAAGAGGAGGGAAATAGATGCATATTACTCTCTGTGTGCTCTTCTGTCTTGCCAGCCTACAATTGGCAAAATATAAGAGAATGCAGAGTTTTTAATACAGAAGCACCCATCAACCTGAGATAGACTATCTGCAACCCAATTATAGCAAATAATTACTGATCTACATTACAGCCAATTGTTTTCTTGATAATTTATTCCACTATTTCATCAGCCTTTTTTCTAGTTGATTGATTGCACCAATTATCAATTTTGTTCACAAGGATTTCTACAGTCTAGTGAATAGGTGACATATTAAAATAAATACAACATAAATAAAATGATAAATAAATACATATGGATGGCATGTATACCTTTTCCTAGAAATTGCTGTATTTTTAAAAAATAATTTGGATTTTTAAGTTCATGGGAAGTCATACAATGTTTAAGAACTTTTGCTTAAGTTTACCAAGACAACAATATAAGGGAATAGTATTAAAAATGCTATTTTTGTCTAAAATACTAATATGAATTTCTAACCAGTCAAAGTGTCATTCTTTTATTGTCTGTTATTTACTGCCTAAAAGAAAATTAAACTATTTTCTTTTAGGCAGTAAATAATCCATAGCTCATATAAATTATAAAAGATAAGACTGATTTTAAATACCCTATTTAAGCATGAAAGCTAAATGAAAAGGGCCAATTGGTTTAGTAACAGGAAAGTGAAAAATTAACCTCATTATTTAGTTGTAATTGGGTCCCAGATTATTTTGAAAAGAAGCAGCTATGAAACTCTGCTTGCAACACTACGCTGTAATTACCACAATAATTATGATCTGTGGCCCACCTCAAGCTGCCTTTCATGAGTGAGTATCTTCTTTAGAAGAATGTATGTATAAACATGTGGACATGAATGACAATTTGTCCTTGAACATTTCAGAAAGTTTTCTCCATTTTGAAAGTTCTTCTAAGTAATAGAATAAAGGGAAACTGCCATGAAAAGATCACTATAACCAAAAATTAGAGCCAATATTGCTCCATCTAATACCTAGTAATTAGTTTTGCAAAAGTTATCAACCCCAAGCCTACCTTTTAGGACTAGTCTTAAATATATAAAAAATAATATTTGGGTTTGTATTTAAATAGGTTCAATCTGAGTAGCTTCAATCAATATTTGGTTGGCCCTGACATTCAGGCCTTTAGAAAGGCTTTTAAAATGTAGTTATTTCACCAAGTGCTAGGCAAAGATGAGTAAGTTCCCCATTGGGAAAGGGTAAGAATGTGAGCCAGGTCTTATATTAGTGATTGTTACTACTTCCATTGATTGTTGATTTGTTTTGGTTGGTTTTTTGGGGAAGGGGGTACTCTGCCCAGAATGGCATTTTTTGAGTTGGGTGGCCATATAAATTGGTTAAATAAATTTATTTCAGTAAAGATCTTTCTTGCTCAGTCACGTACAACATTTATTTATTGGCACTTTTAATATAGTTCACATACTACAGAACTGGTTGAGCAATGGTTTAGTGATTATTGGAGTCACTGGATTGGTATTATATAAGGATCACAAGCAATTTTTCAGGTATATTGTAACAGATTTTCAGCCATTTGAGAGTTTCTTACAGGATGAATCCACACCACTCATATCTTAAAACTGCCTAAATCTACGTTATGTACAGTACATGGACATTTAATAGTGTATTGTCCTCTTCTCTCAGTTACCAATATACAATAGTCTTTACGTAGGTTGTACTGAAACATAACAACTAATACAGTGCAGTTATAATATACTCTTTTAAGTGAGAAGCACAGATTTCATTTTACTTCTTCAGCTCATTTCCAATCTGCTATAATCAACTGATAAAATACTGCATAAAGATTTACTTTGTAAGGTTCCCAATGAGAAGAAAATCTTAACTTAGGGTATTCTTCCAATTTCATTTGTGATAACACTGTTAATATGCTATTCATTATCTCATTAATTATATCTTATGTTAACTCCCAATTATTTTTCATGACATGAGAGCAGTTTTTCCATGCTGTCATCTTTTTCTTATGCTATGCCTCCCTATCTGAGCTGCTTACTGTTTTATCTTAATTATGTTTCATAATAATAGTTTGGTTTATGTGAGACTTTATAACTTCCTTTGATGTTAGGCTATTCGACCTGCCTTGAAGTAGACATTAAAATTTTCCAAGTTAATCCAATTATTTCAAAAGATAACTGTTCTCACTTATTATGTATAATTGTAGATAAAAGGAAAACTGTTATGAAAGTTCAAAACAAAACAAAAATGTTTTACCTTTCCAACTTTGTAAAGTCTAAAAAGGAGAAAAAAAATAACATTAGCAAAATGGTTGTTTTTTTAAAAAAACAATTCCATGTTTTTTGTGATTGCACTTTCCATTTTTAGACATGGAATAACTTTAGGAATATTTAGAAGTTCTTGCATCCAAAAGAACCACAGGCTTAGCTATCTTCAATACTGAAAGCACCACTTAGTTAATTTAGGATAAAAAAAATAGCCAAGTATATGTGATCTATGTTGTTTAACCGTTTCACCTCAATTACTGTTCACACTTCCAGCAAGAAATAGGAGGAAAGTAGGTAATGAAGTACAGCATACTTCAAGGTATATATGTAAGGTAAGGATGAGATTGTACTGTGTGTGTGTGTATACGTGATATATATCACGTATATATATATATATATACACACATATACACATATACACACGTATATATATATATATATACACACACACACACACATACACATACACACACACATACACACACACACACACACACACACATACACACACACACACACACACACACACAGATGCATGCTTACACATACAGTCATACATACACTGATTAGGTTGGCAAGGCCCCCATTCCCAGACCTGTATGATCTACATCCTTAATTGGCAGACAGATGTGCTGTAAGTACACCATGACTGGTATGTGTACATTCAGTTAGAAAAATGAGGAGCAGTGGCGAGCAAGACAGGCAATTTGTTCCCATTTAGGTAAAGCCATCTGGGGCTTATGTTAAACAAAATAACAACATGATAAGAACTTCAGTGAGTGCCAGATTGGTGTAGTGCGTAAAGCAGCAGGTTAGAAACTGGGAGTCCTGCCTGAGGCACAAAGCCAGCTGGGTGATTTTGGGCCACTCCCTCTCAGCCCTAGGAAGGAGGCACTGGCAAACCACTTCTGAAATCTTGCCAAGAAAACTGCAGGGACTTGTCCAGGCAGTCACCAGGAGTCAACACTGACTCAAAGGCACACACAAAAAAAGGAACTTTGGTAGAAATAGTCCACAGTATACAAAACTGAGCTTTTGGTATGCTACAGCAACCTTCTACAGCCTGATATATGTCCTTCAGTTCAATTGCAGTCAAATGGGTTATAAGGTTATAAGCCCTATTCTCTAAAGCATGTTGGTGACTGCATCTCATCAACACATTGAACCCTATATATGATGCTGGTTTCATGATCTCAGTAATAATGGAAGGAACTTGTTTGGGTCTGGCTCCATAGTTAATACTTTGCTACTAGGAAGCTGAGCTATCACAGTATGAGGTAGGAATGGAGGAACATGTTCCCTTTGTTTAAATCATGACAGGGTCAAAGGAATGATGGTACAATAAGGGATGGGAGGAAGAAAGGGTTTATATTAATGTCAGAGAGGCATCTGAGAAAACAAAATAAAAGAATGGGGACTAATGAAGAGGGAGAAATCTCTAAAAGGAAAGACAGGCACACACTTAAATATTGATGGGTAAAATGAAATGAACTTTAAAAGATCACTGAACTAGTGGCTAGCCTGTCAATTCATAGTGTAATGTAGCAATCTTGTTCTTAACAAGGAGAGACTTCACCACACTCAGTGCAGTATTTTTCCATAGTTAGACTCTCATTGTGGCATGTGTTCATGGCAAGTTCCAAACGCTATTTAAACTACTCATTTACAGTTACTCTGGCACTGATCTCCATACTAAAAGTTTACAAAGTCAGAATAGCTCAAATACTGACCTAGGGTGCAGAATTGTGAAGCCTCTTAAAGGTCCTATGTTTGAATAAAACCAGACTAATTTCTTAAGAAGTATTCTGGAAGCCAACAAGAACATGCCAGCCTCTGCAGTAAAAGCCTAAACAGGTATATACCCCATACATACCTACTCTGCAATTAAAGTCTTTAACTACTGGCAGAGGATTCTCCTAATGGACTCTAGTAGGCTTCCCAAAATGTGCCTAGAAGAACAGATACCTATAATTCAGTCCACACATTGATACAGCAACATTAGAGTTATTTTGCAGCACCCAGCTATCAATCCACTATCTACTTTAAATGGAAATCTTTAAACATAAGACTTTAAAGAAGACTTTACAAGGAAATCTTTAAACAGAATATTTTTAAAATAGTTGATGCTGAAAGTTGCCGGCCAGAGATGGCTGACGCTTTGGCGGTTCGAGTCCAGCCTTTGCGTTAACAGGGTGAGCTCCTGTTTCCTCCCCAGCTCCTGTCAACCCAACAGGTTGAAAACTCACGTGAGTAGATAAATGGGTACTCTCACTCCGGTGGGAGGAAAAATGCTGGCAGCGCCTTGCACGGAGAGACGGGACCAGTTGCCGGTAAGCGCGAAACCGCGCTCGCCCGAAAAGGGCGCGAAGCAACGGAAATCCCGCCTCCTGCGCTCACCAGCTGGGCTCTGCTCTAGGAAGGAGGCTCTGGCAAACCACTTCCGAAGAACAATTGCCTTGAAAACTGCAAGGATTCGTCCAGACAGTCACTGCAGGGTCAGTAATGACTGAGCGCAGACAAAAAGAAAAAAGGAATAAAATCACATTTCAAACAGAAAAATACCTGACAGTGGGCTTGAGGTAGTGGGCTTGAGGATAGCCTTACCAGAGCAATATTTGAGTTGTTGGATTCAATGGATGATTCCACCACATGTCATACCATGCCATGAGAGGAAGTGCATATGTGGAGCTCCAGACATAAAAGACATCATGCACATTTTATTTGCATGTATGTCCCAACAAATAACCAGTATTGAGAACCTTTATTTGACAGAACAGCTTATAGGAATCTCAACACCATATTGTCCTACTTCCTTCAGGGTACTAATAAATTCGTAGCCAGAAGAACTGCCACGTTTACAGTCAAAGCTGTTCAACTGACAGCCTGTTATACAGAACAGAATGGGGTCTCATGCAAAGGCGATGCACTTATCTGAATATAGTTTGTTCTGTATTTTGGCATATTTATACCTATTTTATCCTTTTGTTAGTTGACACTGTGTTGTGTCTTGATATGGTCAATAAATTAACTAACTAACCATAGTTAACCTGCTTTACTATCTGCTGTACAGACAGTCTTTTCTGGTTACCACTTAAACTGATTTGTCTTGCTTACAAATTCCTCCCTTGTTAAACAAAGAAAAAAACTGACCCATCATTTCCCAGCCCATTATGATCCTGACTTCCTCAAAATGTCAAGTGTGATCTCTGATCTCCAAAAAATTGCTCACTCTTTTTTGTTCAGTCGTTAAGTCGTGTCCGACTCTTCGTGACCCCATGAACCATATTGCGCCAGGCCTTCCTATCTTTCACTGCCTCCCCGAGTTTGCTCAATTTCATGCTCATTGCTTCAGTGATGCTATCTAGCCATCTCATCCTCTGCCGTCCTCTTCTCCTTTTGCCTTCCATCTTTCCCAGCATCAGGCTCTTTTCCAAAGAGTCCTCTCTTCGCATTAGGTGACCAAAGTATCTGAGCTTGAGCTTCATTATCAATCCTTCCAATGAGCAATCAGAGTTGATTTCCTTTAAGATTGACTGGTTTGACCTCCTAGCAGTCCAGGGGACTCTTAAGAGTCTTCTCCAGCACCACAGTTCAAAGGCATCAATTCTTTGGCGTTCAGCCTTCTTTATGGTCCAGCTCTCACATTACTACTGGAAAACCATAGCTTTGACTATGTGGATCTTTGTCGGCAAGGTGACGTCTCTGCTTTTTAATATGCTATCTAGGTTTGCCATAAATATTGCCTTCATTAGTAGGTGAAATAAAGACCTCAGTACCATTATTTCAGTCTTTTGACTGCTGTTTGGAACTTTAAACTTTGAAGCACCCAAAAATATCACAAAAAGTTTAGAGCACTAATTTTAGAACTTTAATTCTTATATAATCTTACATACTCAGGAGATACAACTGAGTTCAAAAATTCCTTCAGATAAAATAAATTGTCCATAAATAACATGTACCCAATAAACATAGCTTTCTTTCCCTTTGTTCTGTGTAAGTAAAATTTGCTCTGGTTCCTACCACTGAGATAACTTTATTTTCCTACAAGTCTATAGCCATATAATAGATCTCACTTGTGCCTTTTTATGAGTCACCAGAACAAATTCTATGTTGCCCACAATCTCTTTCTATGTGGTGGTAGATGTAACTATTTTGGGATATGTGGAACAGTTTGGTCTCATATATATCTTCTCCCTGATCAGTATCTGTATGCATATCAAAACCTAGCTCTGAGAGAATGCATTTGGAAATGTTAACTTTGGGCCTGTCCCTAGTGGATGGAGATTGTAATTAATAGTGACATTATTTTTTCTGATGTTTTAAATCTTCGTTTATGTTGTATGCCTCTCACAGATTCATTAGAATGAAGCTGTGTAGAAATGTTACAAATAAACATAAAATAAATACAATGTGGAATATTTACTCTACTTCTCCAAATAGTGAGACGTTCGGGGGTGCAATGCCTTTCCTAGAACTGGTTTCCTTTTATGGAGATCAGTCAACCTTTAATGAACATTTAATGGAGGCATTATTAACACTCCAACAATAGCAAAAAGAAAAGATTTTTCATATCTCAAAGAAAACAAGCATAAAGTGCTTGAACAATAGGTTCAAACATTGTTTTTTCTCCAATGTCAATCAACAGAAAATATTAGTCAATACCATTAGAACTGTATAGAGACAGGAGGATGTGAGATCTAACTGACAGAAAAGAGTACAGGAGAAAAGGAACAAAAAAAAAAAGATGCTTTAAAAAGTTAAATTATTTCACACATTTTAAATAACGTATTGATTGATAAGCTGAAGCTCCCTTAGAATGCTCTGACATGCTTGTTTTTTATTTAATGTTGAAGCACTGTAGTCATTCTACATAAATATCCTCAAGTCAAAAGTCATGTTATCCACAGAAGATTACCCTAACCTAAAGACTCACTCCAAAATAGATGTCATCTTCCTGCTATCCATCAATGCCTTGTTCTATCCTTGTTCACCAATATAACATGAAATTTCACATCTGGTGCAATATGATTATTGTTAATACCACCATTAAAAAAGTAGAAATAACAAAAATATTTTTGCCAATTTATAAATACTGGGAAGTATTCAACAGCATCCAGATCACCAGCTGCATCAGTGGGTGTCAACTATTTAGTACAGTTCATTTAACCAAGTAGTCTTCCTTGTTTTGGAGTAAAGTCTATGGCACAGCTGTCAAATAAATAATGCAGAGCACAGATGTCCTGAGATTCCCTTGAAACTTCAAAAAAACTTATTTGCAACCTCTTTATCCATAGTATAATGAATTCCAAATTATTTGAAACTTTTAAAGTATCAGTATGAAACCTGAAATATCATATTCAATATCTCTCACCAAAGAGTTAAGCAAAAATAAGCAAGTATATTACAATATTTGTTACTTTCCTTAAACAGCTGTTGATATTAAAATTGGCAAAATACAAGCTTGAGGGGTAGTCTATCATCACGAAGAAAGGACACTAAATAACTCAGCTAAGTAACTTAGATTTTTCTAAGATTTTCTAGATGTTTAATTGTAATGGCTATCAGCAGTCAGTCTTAAGGTACTGAACTCTGAGTCTCTCCAAATAGTGCTTAAATTCCAACAAGTAACACTTACTCATTATTTTGTATCCTATCTTACAATATTTCAGATTTTTCTCCCAAGTTATTACTACTCATTATTATTTATATCAGTTATTCATGAACAAATAATCTCTTAAGAATGGTATTTTAAGTCTGCCAAATGCTACTTTTCTGAAATTTCCGTTTTCATCTCTTGGGCACAGTTCATCATATATGAATTGTTGTGACTGCATTCTGTTAAAATAAATGGCTTTAACTTGAAAAAATCAAAATAACAGTGCAACCCTGTTTACTTTAAATTCTTTGGGCCTTAGTATGGGTTTTCTTATTGTTATCAGTTCTTGAAAAACAGTCATAATTTTATCATTAAAAATATATTGCTTGAGGAGACAAATTTAAGTCTCCATGTTATCCAAATAGTTTTAAAAATACATGCATAATTATTGTGTAAGCTACTGATTTTTGAAAAATAATCAACATGCAAAACTTAGTTTGCTATGGGAAACCATGTAGCCAGTAACTGATTAGTCAGTTATACCTACAGGTAATAGCAAATCGTTTATACAGTAGTTCAATTTGCAATTATAGCTTTAGAAGCTTGCTGAAAATATATTTAGAATACCTTTTTTCCAAGCTCACCCACATGCAAAGAAAATTCACTAGCTTAACCTGTATACTGCGCAGCTCCTGTAAATTTGTATTAATACTAGTTTATTATTTTTTTACTTATTAAAAATATTATTTTTAATTGTACAAGCCAGTAGTAATTTCAGAAGGAGATATTATTTGATGGAAAATGAGTATATTTTATCTCTTTTTGAAATCCCCAATCTAGTTCCTTGGTAAGAAGGCATCCATTATTACCAGATCTGATCTTCAAAAAGAATGATAGAATGGCAAACACTGGATTAAGGAGGTATCAGCAAAATTTGAAAGATCAGTAATAGAAGAATGAGAATCTTTTATTATACATTATTCTTTTGTAGTGGAGTATAAAGGAAAACTAAATTAGTTGGGAGATTGTGGGAGATGAGCATTTGTTGCTGAGCATAAGAGCAGGTCAAGGAATTTTATACATATGTATATAGATACATTATTATTATTATTATTATTATTATTATTATTATTTATTTATTTATTAAATTTCTCCCCTGCCCATCTCCCCCCAATGGGGGACTCTGGGTGGTTCACACAAAACATTAAAACCATAAATACATATAAATACATAAAACATAAACATTTAAAAAACATTACTAAAAAAGAGGAAGAGAGTCCAAGAAGATGAAGGATCTGGGGCTGAAAACAGCAGGCCTCTATGGGACTAGCCATCCCTGCACTTGAAGTATTCCCTCCCCACCCCAGGCCAAATGGCAGAACCAGGTCTTCAAAGCCCTTCGGAAGGTCAGGAGTGGGGGGGCCAATCTCACCTCCAGGGGCAGAATATTCCAGAGACCGGGGCCTACCGCAGAAAAGGCCCACCTTCTGGACCCCGCTAATCAAAGTTCTTTTACTGTGGGGGTCTGAAGCATGCCCTCTGTGTGTGATCGAGTGGGACGGGTTGAAGTCACAGGGAAGAGGCGGTCCCTTAGGTAACCTGGTCCCATGCCATGTAGGGCTTTAAAGGTGATAACCAACACCTTGAATTGGACCCAGAAGCAGACTGGTACCCAATGCAGCTTGTGGAGCAATGGCATTACATGGTCCCTTCTTGGGGCTCCAAAAACAGCCCATGCGGCTGCATTCTGGACCAGCTATAGCTTCCGGATACTCTTCAAGGGTAGCCCCATGTACAGCACATTGCAGTAGTCTATCTGGGAGATAACAAGGGCATGAGTGACTGTTCGAAGAGCATCCTGATCCAGGAAAGGGCATAACTGATGCACAACCCACAGTTGTGCAAAGACTCTCCTTGCCATGGCTGCCACCTGCTCTTGAAGCAGGAGCCGTGAGTCTAGGAGGACCCCCAGATTATGCACTGGGTCTGTCTGGGGCAGTGCTAACCCATCCAGCACCAAAGATGACAAAGTCCCGGATACCAAGGAGTCAATAACCCATAGCCACTCCGTCTTACCAGGGTGAGATATATATATGTGTGTTTGTGTTTGTGTGTGTGTATGTATTAATGTTTAATTTTTTAAATAAGTATTACATATTTGTCAAATGTAGGAAAACCCATCAGTTTTGTTATTAATGGGATAATTTGAAAGGAGAAGAAAAGTGGGGGCGCAGCTAGGGTCCGCCTGAATTTTCATCCATCTCATATTTACTGAGCCAAAACTTCTTCTTGCATGGTTCACATTATTGAAATACTTGTATTAGAACTTGACATGTTGTGAAACACACTGGTTGTGCCATGTTTTTCACATTAGAAACAGTAACATCCCTTGGAGCACTGTTTGCCAGTCCTCTATATGTCACCTAAAGGAAAAAGGGTTAAATGTTGCTTAAATAGGCAGAGAAAATCAAACCAGACAGTTAAAAAAAAAAGGAGATTGTGAAACTGACTGTAAGTATTAAGATCATTAGGTTCACTAATCAGGTTGTCTGTATTGCTTCCTAGCAGCTGGGTTGCAGAAGACATCAAGCAAGAGCTTATTTGGGAATCCCACCAAATAAGTGTCATATTCAATAGCTTCAATTCTCCCTGGCATTTGGAACTAAATAAGGTCTCTTTGTCACTTCAATAAGTCCTTCCAGATCAGAAGAAACATCAGATAGGGAGGGCTCTCTTAAGTGCTGCCTGATCACTAGCAGCATTAGTGATCTTTGAATAAAGCAAAGCTTGCATTATAAGCTTCCAGGTATTTTCCGAGAACCCTTCATAAGTTATTATAGACCTTTTCACTCTGCTGAAGCCATATTTCTCCTTGCAGAAAGAAGTTTTTGGTCACTGTTCCATCATGGTTGTAATCTTCTTTGTATTGTTCCAGTTTTAATGTATGTGCTACTGAAGCACTGCTCCATCATGGTTCTGATCACAGCTCAGTTCCCTGATAACTCCTAATTTTGCAGAGCCAGGTTACTGGTTTGCAATCAGCTGATCAGAAAAAGAGAGATTGAGTTGTACTAATCTATACTAAAGAAGAACATGTGGTTCATGGCACAGTTTTCACTCCACACTACCAATTCTTACAAACCAGTTTGCAGTTGATTTCTGATCATCTTCATTTTTGCCAGTCTCAAAATAAGCAGTAAATACCATGAATGGATAATCTCTCTCTCTGAAGTTCATTGATAGGTGAGTTCCACAAACAGTACTCAAAGGTTCCTGCACCCCTGCTACAGCTCATGGAAAATCTGCTCCCACCCCCATCCCCTCACTGTGCCTCACAGGTTCTGGTCCCAAATAAACTCTTGCTTGATGTCTTCTGCAACCCAGCTGCTAGGAAGCAATACAGATAACCTGATTAGTGAACCTAATGATCTTAATACTTACAGTCAGTTTCACAATCTTCTCCTTTTTTTTAACTATCTGGTTTGGTTTTCTCTGCAAACTTTTCAAAACATGGTAGATGCCGTTGGACATGTTCTCCTCCATTGTACATATTACAAAAACATTTTAAGTATACCCACTATTCATAAGGATACCAGACAGCACAGACCAGTTCCAAGCACATCTGTTACTTCTGGACAATGACTCTTGTTTATTCATTCTCTATGCAGTAATGTACTGTTATTTAGATACTGGTTTACAAATCTTAGACCTACAGATTTACTTATAATTCTTAGTTTTGTAGATCATAAAAAATAATCTATAGCCATTTTTATAACTCTTATCCCTATTTTTTAATATAACATAAATTGTTTATAGACTTTAGATTTATATCTTTATTTACTTGTAGTTTTTAGTTTATAGACCTTAATATCAGAGGCATTTTAAAGTAATTGCATCTTATTTTATTAACATGTACAGGTAGTGTTCGAGTTACAATAGCATTTGGGACTGGAATTTACATCACTAAGGGATGCTGTCATAAAGCACAACATCATGTGACTGCATCGCTTAGTGACAGCAATCCCTGCTATCCCTATTGTTGTTGTTAAGTGGGGATTGTGGGTCGTTAAATGAGGACCTCCTTTCAGCTTCCTGCTAGCTTCCAATAACCAAAGTTAGTGGGGAAGCCGGCAGGAAGTTGCAAGTCCCAGGCAGCTCACAAGCTGGCCAACAGGCAGGTAAGTGGCTGCTGTCAAGTGGAAGAGGGAGTGAGGGGGTGTCTGGGTGTCTGGGAGGTGCAGTGCAAGCATGATGGGGCTTGGAGTGGCTGCTGCTAGATGTGTGAGGGTGTGTGAGGGTGCGCAAGTGGCCAAGGAGGCATGGCACAAGTGCAGCAAGACTCAGGGAGAGTATGCTGGTGAGGGAAGCTGGCAGGGAAGGTCACAAATTGCAATCATATGACTGCAGGATGCTGCAACCATTGTAAGTGCAAGCCAGTTGTCAAGCACCCAGATTGCTATCACATGACCACAGGGGTGCTCAGATGGCCCAAACTTCGAGGACTGGTCATAACCACCACTCATTCAGCATCATCATAACTTTGAACAGTTGCTGAACGAGTGGTCGTTAACTGAGGACTACCAGTAATCTTATAAGGTATTTTTAGGTTACAGAAATTTTAATGATTTTATGATTAATTTTGCATTGTTCTATATTCCATATTGGTTAAAAACTGAAATAAATTTGATTGTTGATGAGAGAGAAGCAAAAATTCCCAATTCCTGGGGAGAAACACCACAGCCAGAAATAAATCTATTCAACTGCTTAAGTTAACCAGTGTTGTATGATGGCAGAGGTCCACAACTGCTCTTGAACTGTTTATAATTGTTGCACAGAATTGTCCATAATCTGGTAAGTAAAGTGCATGACATGTTACATGCATTGTGTGCAACTGCCATTTTGATGTTAAATTTATGCTAAGTATGTAGAACCTGAATCTGAAATGAATTCACTGGACATGATATGAACAACGGCTTAACCCTTGCTCCTGACCATTTCTTTCACAAGGAAGAGAAGAAAAAAACAAGATCTCCATAGATACTAATGGAATTTTCTTTTAATAAAAGGATGTTTGATCCCTTATATGGATCAATGGCTAGCTAAGTTGTGAGAATATCTATGGAGTTCTACTAGGATACCGAGTAGATGATTTGAATCCCCTGGAATAACATCTGACTACCCGCATCTGAAGATGCCAGGTTTAGCCCAAGGAACTCCAAGAGACAATGCAAAATCAGTTCAGCTATGTTATTAGCCACAACCTCTAGCAGGAATCTTCCCAGACTGAAACCCCAGCTCCTAAGCCAGTCAGCCACAACACCGTGAATTCCTCAGGGTGGTGCCAGCCTCATCCTCTTGTAGTTCCCACGCTCTTTCAGTGAACTAAGAAAACGCTTATCTCCCTGAGCCTGGCCTTCATAATTCCATTCCATCACAGAAGAGTCCCAATAAAATATGAAACCAGTCACGCAGTCCCTCTTGGTGGTGAATGTAACTAAAAAATATCACACAGGATATATACTATATTGAAAGAGATCAATTCCCCCTCTCCAAGGGAGGGGGGTAAGTCATGTAAAACCCCATATATAGGGGCATGAGAACTATATCTGTATCTCTCTGCTCTGCTCTGCTCTGCTCTGAGAACTTAGGGGAAGTTGGACTAAATATACCATTCTGAGATTTCCTGATTTCAAGGAATGAATCCAAGATATTAATTTGTTATCTATATATGAAAAGTCTCCATGTTCTAAAAATGAGAATAGGACATAGTATAGTGCTATGTGTCTTAATTTAATGATGGTCTTAACTATTGAATAGTTAATATGGATCTTTCTGTTATGGATCTCCACTAATATATATGTTAATAGCTTTTTTGACTATTAATAGCCAGGTGTTAATAGCCTTTTTGATAACATTTAGTTCATTTTAATTAATATAACACTTTTTTTTCACTGTGATCACTATTTAATGTAGACTTTTTTCTCTGTATTTCACCATTTTAACAAGAAAATAATTAAACGGTTTGCATCCCTATATGCACTGAGACCTCTTTCTGGAATCATAATGAAAGCTTTGCATAGGCCTTATTTTACTATTCCCAACAACATAGGAGACTAGGTAAACAAATTTGTCTTGCTGCTTGCTAGAGGAAAGTCATCTGTTTTGAATTGATAAATATTTGTCCACTCTTTTGACATTGACATAAGGCCACACAGCTGAAAGTGAAAGAATCTTCTCTGTGCGAACAAACTATCTCAGTGTAGCCAATTTGAAAAGAAGTACGCATTGAGCTTCAGTACATAGAGCATATTATTCACCTAAATGTTTCCGTTTATGAGAAAAAATTAATTTAATAATGTTTTGAGTTCATAAAAATTCATAAAGGAAATAATATATTGATTTCATCTATTGTTGAAGAGGAACATTGGGGCAAGTCCTGAAGGAGAGGGGCAAAAAAATCACATAAATTGTTTAAAGAACTGACAGCCAATTTGTGTGTCAACACTGTGAAGAGTTTGAAACGGCTGTATGGGGGAGAGGGGATTCCACTGCATGTTGCAATCCTCAGAACAGACACATTAAAATCAGAGCAGCCATTCTTCTTGCAAGCTGGGAATTGGAGAGTCCCAAAGTACTTGCAGAATGTTAGACAGTTATGTATAGCCTGAATGCTATATAGGTAATGACTAATGTGTTTTTTAATTTGAAACAGAAGATGCAAAACAATTGTGGGATTATTCTCACCTCTTCTTTCTTTATCCTTCATTATAGAGGGAAAGAGAGCCGGCTTAGTGTAGTGGTTAAGGCACCAGGCTAGAAACTGGGAGACCATGAGTTCTAGTCTGGCCTAGGCACAAAGCCAGCTGGGTGACCTTGGGCCAGTCACTCTCTCTTAGCCCTAGGAAGGAGGCAATGGCAAACCACTTCCAAAAAACCTTGCCAAGGAAACTGCAGAGACTAGTCAAGGCAGTTGCCAGGAGTAAAAAACTGTCTCAGAGGCACCAAAACAAAAAGAGGGAAAAGTTCAACAATAAGTAATATGCACCAAATATATTATAGGACTTTGACTATATTTTTTGTGGGTTTCCCACCACAAATTAAGTACCCAAAATGTAGTAACACTTGGAGGGAGCTTTCATGAAATGTGAAAAGGGTTTCTAGGCCAAATATAATCCAGAGACTGTAAGTATCCATATCATATACTGCAATCAACTGTATTGCTTTCAATCATTACTAATGTATTTCATTGACTTCAGCATATCTGAATCTAAATCAAACCTATTGTGCCTCTTCACATAATGTCATAGGTAATACTTGGATTGCATCAAACTCTTTAACTACTTGCCTTGTTCTTGTAAAAAATGCAGTTATGAAAAGAGCTGCATCCTTAAATGGTTGCCTGCAGGGCTTCTAACCTAGTATTGGTTGAGAGAAGCCCAAGGGGCCTCATCTTATACTCCCCAAAAGCAAAAACAATGGTTAGAATTTTTTAAAATAACTTTATTAGATTTTAGGGTAAGAGCAATAAAAACTAACAAAAACTAATATTGAAAATAAAGAATGAGAAAGGAAAGAAAATAAAAAAGAGAGAGTCAAAAGTGCAAAAAGAAAGAAAGGAAAGAAAGAAAGAAAGAAAAAGTACAAAAAAGAATGACTTCTAACTTTCTTCATAACAGATATAAGTATCAATTTATACTAAACTCTTACTCTAAGTTTACAACATAACTTTCATTTTTCTATTGTCCAGTATTATTTCTAATTATCAAGTTTGTACATCATAATTTCATTTTTTTCTGTTTCACACAAAAAGTCCAAAAATTACTTCCAATTAGCATTAAAATTACTCAGTGACTTTTCTCTAATCAAAGCTGTCAGCTTCACCATCTCCGCCAACTCCATCAACTTCACCCTCCATTCTTCCATTGTAGGTAGTGTCAAGTCTTTCCACCTTTGTGCATATAAAAGCTTTGCTACTATTATCATATATGGAAACAAAGTTCCATGAGTTTTTTCCAGATGTTTGTCCATCAACCTCAAAAGAAAAGTCTCTGGTTTCCATTCTATATTACTCTTTAAAATCTTCTGGATTAAGATACGTATTTGATTCCAAAGTTTTTTAGCTTTTTTACAAGTCCACCAAACATGATAAAAAGTCCCCTCTTGTTCACATCCAACATACATTCAAAGTACCTTTATACATTTTAGATAACTTTTCTGGTGACAAGTATCTACAATACATCATTTTATAAAAAATTATATTTAAGAATTAGCACAGTGTAAATTTTAGTCCTTTCATCCACATTTTCTCCCATTGTTCCATTTGTATGTTATATCCAAAGTTTTTAGTCCATTTTATCATACATTCTTTGACTTGTTCATCTTCTGTTTATAACTTCAGTAAAAGTTTGTACATCTTAGCAATAACGTGTTCATCATTAGTACATAGTTCTACTTTACATTTAGTCTTACCATGTTCCAAACCAAAAGTCCTTTTTATCTACTTTAAATCTTTCTTGTAATTGAAATATGAAAACCATTGACATGTATAACTTCTGATTTCAAATCCTCTCTTGCCTTTAATTTGAAGTTTCCTTGAGAAAATTCCAATAATTCACCATAAGTTAACCATTTATGTTTAGTTATCATTTATCTTCTATAAAAAGCTTCTGCACATCTAATAAAGTAATTTTAAAATCTACCTTAACTTTGTCATACCATGAATAGCCATGCCACCCAAATCTTAAATCATGCCCTTCTAGTTCTAATAATCTCCTGTTTCTCAGAGTCACCCAATCTTTCATCCAGACTAAACAACAAACTGCAAAATACAATTTCAAATCTGGTAGACCTCTCCTCTTTTTTTAGCATCTTGTAACACTTTGTACTTAATTCGCGGTTTTTTACCTTGCCACACAAATTTAGATATATCTTTATGCTATTGTTTAAATGGAACCTCCATTGTCACAACAGATATTGCTTGAAACAAGAATAACATTCTAGGTAAAACGTTCATCTTAATAATAGAAATTTTTCCCAACAATGATAATTGTAATTATTCCCATCTTAGCGTATCTTTTTAAATTTCATTTCATGTCTTAACATAATTATTTTGAAGCAACATACAATTCATATTTGTCAGATTAACACCCAAATATTTAACCTTTTTTTCAATCTTGAAATTCATTTTATTCATCAATTCTTCTTGATCTTGTATCTTCATATTTTTGGTTAATATTTTTATCTTTTGTTTATTAATCTTAAAGTCAGCTTAAAGTCACCACACTCTTTTAATTTTCTCATTAAAACTTCAATCCCCTTCAAGGGATCTTCCAAAACCAACACCAAATCATTTGTGAAGGCTCTCAACTTGTCTCTTTTTTCATTTTTACACCCATTATCCTTTCATATCTTCCCTCATATCTCTATTCAGAACTTCCAGAACTAAAATAAATAAAAGGGAAGAAAGTGGGCAGCCTTGTCTTGTTCCCTTTTGTGTCTTACATGGTTTTGTTAAATCTCCATTAACAATAATTTGTGTTTCTGTGAGGTATAAATCAATTTCATTCCTTTTATAAAATTTTCTCCAAAGCTCATATCCTCCAAAACTTTAAACAAAAAAGGGCAATTTAAATTGTCAAAAGCTTTCTCTGTGTCTAGAAACATTAATGCAGCTTGTTTTTCATTATGCTGTTCCAAACATAAAAATGCCCAAAAATGTCAGCATTATTTTGACATTGTCTTTTAATTGTATTTTGGGTAAAAAATCTACACTGATCTATATGAATAAATTCTTGTAGAATTATTTTTAATCTATCTGCTAAGTTTGTTGTAAATAACTTATAATCACTATTCAATAGTGATATTGGTCTGTAATTTTTAGTTAAGTTCAAATCTTGTTCTTCTTTAGGCAATAATGCTATATTAGTCTCTTTCCAAGAATCTGGCATCCCACCTTCCACTAAAATATAGTTCATCATAGTTTGGAGCGGTTGTAAAGCTTCATTCTCAAAACATTTATAATAAGAACCTGGTAGCCCATCTGGTCCTGGTGCTTTACCTGGTTTAATCTTTTTTATAGCTTCAAAACTTCCTTTATTGTTATAGATCCATTCATAATCTGTCTTTGACTCTCTGTAAGCCTTGGCAAATTCTGTTTTTTTAAGTAGTCATCTATTTTTTCCAAAGGAATATCCTGTTCTCTATACAAGTTAGAATAGTACTGATGGAAGGTTTTTTGTATAGTCACATTGTCTGTTATTACAGTATCTCCCTCTTGAAGTTTCAAAATTGTCTTCTTTCCTTTCTCTTTTCTTAATTTATATGCCAACCATTTCCCTGGTTTATTTGCAAATTCAAAATTCTTTTGCTTAGCATAAGTCATCTACATTTCCAATTCTCTCACTGTTAACATAGATAACTATTACTGTAAAAGTTTAACTTGATGTGAGATACATAGTTTTTCTGGTGTTTTCTTCAACTCATCCTCTTTTCTTTTTATCTCATCCAAAATAGTTTGCATTTTCTCTTGAGTCCTCTTTTTAAGTTTGATGTTATGCTGTATAAAATACCCTCTTATAAAGGCTTTGCTTGTGTCCCAAACCATTCTTAAGTCCATACCTTTATTTAAATTATTCTCAAAAGATTCTGTTAATTTCTTTTTACAGTCTTTCACTATCAACTTTTTTTGTAATAGCATTTCATTTAATCTCCATATAAATGAAGTAGATTTTCTTTTAAGAATCAAACTCACCAGATTGTAGTCAGAGAAAGTTTTAGGTAAAATTTCAGCTTTAGAAGTCTTAGTGGCCAAAGTCTTTGAAATCCAGATCATGTCTATTCTTGAAAATGATCTATGTCTTTCTGAGAAGTATATTCTTTAGAATTACCATTTTTCTGTTCCCATATATCCTCTAAGGATAAGTTACCCATGAAATTTTTAAAAAAGTCTTTGGTAATTTACCTTGAATATTTTTAATTTTCTCCTCTGATGTTTTATCAAGTTGTGGGGAGACCACTCCATTCCAACCTCCCATCAGACACCAATTTTCATAAGAGTGACTTATCAGTTATTCCATAAGACATTTATAGAAATTTCCTTTATCTTCATTTGGAGCACAAATTCCCAAAACTACAGTTAACTCCCTGTAGTTCCACTTCCACTCTAACAAATCTGATCATCAGTCAATAACAATTTTGGTTTTAATTGTAGATTAACATATAAAAGAACTCCATTAATTTTTTTTGGTCCTGCTGAAATAAATTATTCTCCCAAGTTCTTACTGGTCAAATATTTTATGTCCTTTTCTTCTAATATGTCTCTTGTAAGTGAATTATATCTTTTTTAATCTTTTTAAATAATGAAACAGGTTTTTTCCTCTTTTCAGGAGTATTTGCTCCATTTATATTCCACATTAAACATATGTGATCCATAATTAAGCCAGTAATTTAGAAAAGTCTATACTTGTAGCACCCAGCACAGAATCCTCTTTTTTAAGCTCCTTTTGCATCTGTTGAGGTTTTAGGGCTGTCTTCTCTTCCGCCTCCAGTTGAATCTCCTCCAAGTCTGCTTTAAATTTTTCAGAAATTCTTTAGCTTTATAAAGAGAATCCAATCAAAACCTTTTCTGTTGAAAGGTAAAAATTACTCTCTCCAGTTTATCCCAATGAAATAGGACCATCTTCTGCTTCAATATCTCAGTCAAAAAAAAGTTATCCTTTCTCTTATGTAAAATTCCAGTAGGAATTTATTTTAAGATAATTATAACCACATTATCAATCTTGAATCTTGTATTAAAATGCCATTGCAAGACTTGATCTCTGGTCCTTTTCCTTACAAAATGTACTAGCATATCCCCTGGAACATGTTTATGCAGCAAAGTGTGAATTTACTCAATACATCTTATCAACTTCTTCATTTTTTCCCCTCATCCCAGTTTTAAAAATCTGCCAATGCCTGAAGAACCCTTCTTCTAATATTTTCAATTGGATACTCTGAAATAGTTCTAAATGTCAGGCAGAATTCTTTCTCTCTTAATTCCAACAGAGCCACATTATCCAAGCCTTTCTCCAATTTATTTATTTTATTTATTTAACTTGTCCCCACCCATCTCCCCAAAACGGGGGACTCTGGGCGGCTTACAACAACTAAAATCGAAAATACATAATTAAAATTATAAAAAGTTTAAAAGTTATAAAAACCAGAATTTACAAAAATAAAGATAAAGATAAAAGGCTAAAAGATCCAAGAGGCCGATAGAGGCCACACCAGGCCGCTAAGGGGCCAGCCAACCCCATTTCTGGTGTCCTCCCTCCCCACCCCAGGCCAGGTGGCAGAGCCAGGTCTTCAAATCCCTCCGAAAGGCCTGGAGTGAGGAGGCCTGTCTCACCCCCGGGGGCAAGATGTTCCAAAGGGCGGGGGCTACAGCAGAGAAGGCCCGCCTTCTGGACCCCGCTATTCTATATCTCTAGCTCCTGATTTATCCTCCAGCATAGCCATTCTGTCATTAATCTGTTTTATTTCTCCAGACATTTGTTTTATTTTTCCAGACATTTGTTTCATATCTCCAGACATTTGTTTTACAGAGTTATCCATCTTATCCAATCTTTCTTCCAACTTGACTTCAAGAGGCTAAGCTATTTTAGACCCTAATTCATCAAACATTGATTGAAGTAAGCTTAAAGGAATCATTTTAACTTCTAACAGCTGCTCTGAGGAGCCTCTTCTAGTCTCCATTCTAGCCTTTCTTGTTGCCATTATTCAGAGCAGGAGGTGTTAAACGAAAGAAAAAGCAAGCAGACAATTTACTTCCTCTAGTGCCTTTCAAGCTGTAATTGCAGCACACGCTGCCAGGAAGTACATAATCAGCTCGAACTACTGTTGTCTTTTGTTTTGTAGATCCCACCAACTATCAAGAGTATTGGGAAAAAACAGAAAACATTCCCATGGAAGAACCAAATCCAATTAATACAGCTGGAGTTTTAACAATGCAAATTCATAGAAAATTAAACTTTAAGCAATAAATCTTCCCCTTTCTCTGTTTTAACTTTTTTTCAAAAAAATCTTCCTTATCATCCAGCTTTTTGCAAATTATTCAAATTACAGTAAGTCTCTAATTCTTCTTCTAAAATTGTAGTCCCAGAAATAATGAGAAAACACCAAGACAATACTTATCTGCTGCAAAGGAAGGTCTCTCTCAGGCTGAAAAATACTTATAATCCAAAAGTGATTTAGAAATGAGGATCAGCTGGTTCTAGCTACACCATAGCTGCGAACAAAGTTGGATTCCCTTGTCTCCCAGCCACTCAACTTGCCAGCCACTCACAAAAACTTCTGTCTTTGCAGTTAACTTACGAGGAATGGCCATCTGGAGATCAAATGGGTTGATTTCACGCTTTCTCCTTAATCTGGAGAAATTTAGGCATCTAGCAATTGCTGCCAGGCACTGATCAAGCTGAGGTACTGTCTCCACTTTTCTTGAAGACAAATAAACCACCATATTCCCTGCCAGAAGTCCAGTCATTGTAACTGTTTACTGTTTTAATGACATATTATACTTTATATTTTATTTTTAAAAAATTTTCTGTTGTATTTTTTCACTTTTTAAGCACTTGTTTTATATATATATTTTACAAACCATACATGGACGAGACAAGAAAACTTGGAATTGATGGAATGCTACTACAACAGCAGACCTAAAGAGAGGGGATATATGAAACGTATGAGGGAACTATGGATAGACAGAAGGCCTACATCCACACTAACTGAGAAACAACTAGTTACCCAGCGCTTCAACATAGTAAAGAGGAAGCTGCTCTCACAACTCGAGATAGACCAACTCTACATTACCACCCAGACTCAAGCAGACCTGGAAGAACAAGCGGTTGTGCAGCCAACACCTGAAGCTGGAATGTCACTGCCACCCCTTCCATTACAGAGCACAGCAGCTGATATGAGGCATAAAATCATGGATAAACTAGCTACAGTCAACCCTCGAGTCCGATTACCAAGGCTCAGTGGAGAAGTACCATCAGATAGTATGCTAGAAGATGCCAACAGAGCCCTCCAGACAATCCCTATTACCACCATAACTGAAACCAATGAATTGGTATATGCTACAGTCACTGTAATCCTGGAACTGCTTGGCTACACGATCAAGAAGAACAGCAGTACATACCCACCCTGGAAAATGAGATTGGAGGCTAAGATCAAGGCAACTCGGAGAGAAGTCAGTCAGCTGGTGGAACTACAGAAGCGTGTGGAGATTAAGGATAAGACTTGGCTACTGAAAAAATACATGGGCCTGACTCCACCTGAAGCCCTAGAGACTGCTAAACAAAGGCTCACAGCACTGGCTACCAGGCTAAGGAGATACACTAGAGAAGCAGAGGCCAAGAAGATAAATGCCCTGTTCTCCAAAGAACCATCCAAAGTGTACTCCCAACTGCAGTGCAACCACAGAGTATCAGCTGAGCCACCAGCAGCGGAAACTGAACAGTACTGGAAGAACATATGGGAGAAAGAGAAGACACATAACACCAGTGCAAAGTGGCTGCAGGACCTGAAAGCAGACCACAGCAATCTCCCAGAACAGGAACCAGTCACCATCACAGTAGCAGACATCCAACAGCGGGTCAAGAACGTGAAAAGCTGGACAGCACCTGGCCCGGACATGATCCACACCTACTAGCTAAAGAAACTAACAGCAGTGCATGAACGCCTAGCAGCACAGATGAACCAACTGCTAGCAGCAGGCTCCCACCCAGACTGGCTAACACAAGGAAGGACAGTGCTGATCATGAAAGACCCTCACAAAGGAACAGCACCATCCAACTACCGGCCAATAACCTGCCTCCCCACAACATGGAAAGTTCTATCAGGCATCCTAGCTGCCAAGCTACAAGACCATATGGGCCAGTACATGAGCACAGCTCAGAAGGGCATTGGGAACAACACCAGAGGCTCAAAACACCAGTTACTCATAGATAGAGCAGTCACCCGAGATTCAAGGTCTAGGTAGACCAATCTGAGCACAGCCTGGATTGACTACAGGAAAGCCTATGACTCAATGCCGCACACATGGATCTGTGAATGCCTGGCGCTATACAAAGTCAACAGGACACTAAGGACCTACCTCAAGAACTCAATGGGACTGTGGAAGACAACACTGGAAATGAACTCAAGGCAGCTCGCACAAGTGGCCATCAAGTGCGGCATATACCAAGGTGATGCACTGTCCCCACTGCTGTTCTGCATAGGCTTAAACCCCCTCAGCCAGATAATCACAAGGTCTGGATATGGGTACAAGTTCAAGAGTGGAATCACCATCAGCCACCTCCTCTACATGGATGACATCAAGCTGTATGCTAAGAGTGAATGAGACATCAACTCACTGATCCACCTGACACGGATCTACAGCGAGGACATTGGGATGTCATTCGGACTGGAGAAGTGTGGCAGGATGATAGTAAAGAGAGGGAAGGTAGTTAAGACCGATGGAGTGGAATTACCAGTGGGTCACATAGCAGACATAGAGACCAGCTATAAATACCTTGGTTTCCCACAGTCACACGGGAACAATGAGGAGGAGGCAAGGAAGACAGCAACATCCAAGTACCACCAAAGGATAAGACAGGTCTTGAAGAGCCAGCTCAATGGGAAGAACAAGATCCATGCCATCAACATGTATGCCCTGCCAGTCATCAGATACCCTGCCGGTATAGTGAGCTGGCCAAAGGAAGACATGGAGGCTGCCGATGTGAAGACCCGGAAGCTCCTCACAATGTACGGAGGTTTCCACCCCAAGTCCAACACCCAGAGACTGTACACCAGTCGCAAAGAGGGCGGGCGGGATCTGATGAGTGTCAAAGCCACTGTCCTGGATGAAACCCGGAGTATCCAGGAGTACATCAGTAAGAGGGCACCCAAAGATGAGCTGCTGAGAGAATGCCTCAGGCAGCAGCAGACATGGGAGGAAGTTCAAGTGGAGGAAATACTATGGCAAGACAAGCCCCTGCACGGGATGTACCATCGACAGATAGCTGAGGTGGCTGACATTGGGAAATCCTATCAGTGGCTGGAAAGGGCTGGACTAAAAGACAGCACTGAGGCACTGATCATAGCAGCACAAGAACAGGCACTAAGCCCCAGATCCATAGAAGCAGGGGTCTACCACACTAGACAGGACCCAAGGTGCAGATTGTGCAAAGAGGCCTCAGAGACAGTCCAACACATAGTGGCAGGGTGTAAGATGCAAGCAGGAACAGCATACACTGAACGGCACAACCAAATACCTGGCATTGTGTACAGGAACATCTGCACAGTGTATGGGCTAGGCCCCCCCAAGTCCAGATGGGAGATTCCACAGAAGGTTGTGGAGAATAACAGGGCTAAGATCCTGTGGGACTTCCAGATCCAGACAGACAGGCAGGTACTGGCTAATCAACCAGACATCGTGGTAGTAGACAAAGACCAGAAGACAGCGGTAGTGATAGATGTAGCAGTGCCAAGTGACAGCAACATCAGGAAGAAGGAGCATGAGAAGCTGGAGAAGTACCAGGGCCTGAAGGAGGAAATCGAGAGGATGTGGAAAGTCAAGGCCAAAGTGGTCCCAGTGGTGGTAGGAGCACTCGGGGCCGTGACTCCTAAGCTGGGAGAGTGGCTCCAACAGATCCCAGGAACAACATCAGAGCTCTCTCTGCAGAAGAGTGCAGTGCTAGGAACAGCTAAGATACTGCGCAGAACCCTCAAACTCCCAGGCCTCTGGTAGAGGACCCGAGATTGAGGAAGACACATACCACCCATAGGGGTGAGAGGGAAATAATTTTTTGTATCTTTGTGTTTTGTTCCTTTTTGTTTCTTTTTTTTCTTTTTCTGTTATTATTTTAAAAGCAATAAAAATAAAATTAAAAAAGAGAAAAGTGAGTGGGAGAGAAGAGAGAGAAATGAAATCAGTCTCCGATAGCTGATGAATTTTATTTCCTCAAAAACATGCAAGGAAAACAGGCAAAGAAAAACACACATTTTTTCAAAATTCCTCATTTGTACCCAGAGAGTTTAACTTTAAGCTAAGTTAAATAAAATTTTATCTAAGTTTTTAACATCTACAAAATGTAAATATAAATTCTGTTTGAAATCCTTAGGTTTCAATGACACCGCTTTCTAGTGATTATATATGTTCCCTTTTATAAATATGGGTTATTGTGCGCAGAGCATTTTATGATCTTTGATTCATTCATCTTCATAAAATCTCAGTGAGGTAGAATGATTTTCATTGTGACATCACCAGAATGGACAGGAATCTCTGACCCCCTGTGTGATGTGACCTCATTCACTTTGTGGCCATCAACTCCCCCATGGAAATTGTGACCTTTGAACCGCCCTATTCAAATGTGATACCTCTTCAGGTGAATAAGCAGAGCAAATGTATGTTTAAAAAGAAAAAGAAAAGGAATGGAAAGGAAAAGGAAAGTATGAAAAATCACCTCCAGTTCTAATGTTATATCTCAAAACAGACAGTTGTCAGACAGATGCAATATAGCCATAAGTTTTAGGTTCTCTTCTCATAACCAACTGGTATGGTTACAGAAATATTTTTTGGCAAAAAAGTCCACAATTGCTGAACTATGAAGTCACCATATCTCCTGTATTCTTTTCTGCCAGAAATCTAATGAAATTAATGTACTGTATTTGCAGTTATTCAAATGCACAGCTTTGTATTATATTTGCTTTAAATTAATAATAATTTACCTCTAATTTGCAGTTCCAGCTGAACCATTGTCTTTGTTATTCAGCAACAGATCTGAGCATTCTATTGAGTATAATTCCAAGTTAGAGATACTCACACATGCAAGTTTATATATGACCAATTATCTGTAGACATATTGTATGTTCTGTTCATAAGTTATTTTTTTCCCTGAATTCATCAAGTGTGTAATGTTGTTACAAATAATTATGTCCCCAGCTATGTGGCTGGACTCATGTATTGTATTAATCCATAATGTGGTTTGTTTGGATTTTACTTAGTGCCCAGTATGAATCCAGCCTTGGTTTATTGCAGGAGACCCCAATTTATTTCAGCTGGAGCATATCTGAAATTTCCAAAATGTTGTGTGTGCTCTTGCATAAAAGCTGTGGGGGGAGAGGCTTTCTCATTCTCAAAATGACCATAATAAGGAACTTAACTAGGCACAAAGCACTGATTTACCAAAATGCTGACTGCCATTTGATCCAGTCTCCCACAACAACAACACGCTGGTTACTACCCCTGTCAAATCTGCAAATAATGTAAGAATTCTGAATCCTAAACAAAGAGCAGCTTCAAATTTAATATTCATTTAACTCTAGCAATATGCCAAGTGCATATCTCACAGATTCTATGCCACAGTTGCTGATCTTGATGACGCTCCCTGAGTGACTGCCAATTTTATATCTATTCTTGGATCTATTTATTTTCTATTTATTAAGAGTATTGTATATTGTAATTTTAATTGATTTTAACTGTTTTGTAAACCACCCAGAGACATTTCAATGAGATGGGTGGTGACAAATCTGACATATAAATGAGTAAATAAATAAATAAATAAATAAATAAATAAATCTTCATGGTTAGAAATCATATTCAGTGTCCCAGTGAAATACCAGCATTTCACAAAGAATGGTCACTTTAGATCAGCATACTGGTCTGCAAATTACTATTGTTACAGGACTGTTCTCTGGCAATGAAGATGTTTGCTGGCTATTAATATATCAGTTGAAGAATGTCCTAAATGGGAACTAATAGTGGCAAAACAATTTTCTGAATAGTTGACTTATCAGCATGATTAGGCTGAGACCAATATTGTGCAAACTTTGGAAGAGGAAAGATCAAGCAGTTGGCAAATTCAATTTCAGTCTGCTTCCCAAACTTTGGGCTTATTTGGAAATTTAAGAAACATCATGCACATCATCATCACTAAATGGAAGCAATGCAAGATGGTTAGTCATGACCCTAAGAATCTGAATACAAGGCCAAACATTTAATTGAGCCCTATTTCACCTCACATTGGCTGCGAAGTATTTTTATCTCAAAAAGTAAACATAAGATACACCCATGTTGGTTTTAGAGCAGGACGCATGTGGTCTGCAGGGAGGGTTGCTCACCCTTGTCTGAAGGCCTTAAATGGCTTGGGACCCAAGGACCTTAAGTGGCTTTTTTGCACATATTCTTCCCTATCTGCTTAATGTGTGAAACTCTTGGTAAGATCCAGTGTACCCTTGAGGTATGATGTGTGACTGGCTACCAGCAATGGGGCTTTTGCTGTGTTGGTTCTTATAGTGTGAAATGTTATATTTCTTGAGAGCTTCTGGATGTTGACACTCAACTAATTCTGCTGTTTGCTTTTTCCTGAAATGAATATTATATTAATGGGATGGTGGTGATTTTATTTATTATTTCTTACATTTATATCCTATGTATGCTCCAATAGTTTCAGCAGGTGACAATGCCCAGCTGACCATCTGGCCTCTGAAGCAAAGAATAGGCAGGGAAGTTAAAAAAAAAAAACCAGAAGGAGGCAATGGCAAGATACTTCTGTATACCTGGCAAGAAAACCACTTGGTTTTGTCCCACTCAACCATTATTTACCTTCACTTTTTCTCTAAGGAGCTCCAGGCAGCATACATGGATCACTACTCATTTTATGTTTGCTGCAGAATTCTGTGAAATAGGTTGGATTGAAAAGCTTCCCCTCTTAAAGTTGCTGAACTTAGTGCTGGTTTTCATGCATTTATTTATATTAAATTGAGGTGGAAGTTAATTATTCTGTTACAATATATTTGTCAATATTATGTAATATGGGTATTGTTTGTTAGTTTCAAGTTTCTTTTTTCTTTTTTCTTGGAAATAAAGTGAAATATAAGTTTTAAAAATAAGTATAAAGAAAATAGAGAAAAGACTCTGTATGCAAAAAAATAAGCTACGAGGAGTAAATCTGGAGTTTTCTACAGCTTGAAAGGAGAGAGAATTTCAAGCTATAAACAGCTCTGAAATGGGGTGAATGTGTATCCTGTTACAATTTTTTTTTAATGGGAGGGTGTACAATGTAAAGTGTCATTCTCCAGCTGGATATCTTGCAGTTGTGGTGGCCTACAACCCACATATTTCCCATCTAGTGAAGCCATTACTCATGTTACTGGAAATTTACTGAAATTTCAGGCACATCTGGAGTTCAGCACATCCACTTGGAAGAAGCTCAATTCAAAATGTCTGGATGCATCAGGCTGGAGAAAACTGATCTAAAGAATTTCATTACAATCCTTTAGAAATTACTCAGATAAGAATTCTCTAACACTTGTTCAAGTTAGTAAAAATTTCTTGGATTTTTGACAAAGCAGCCAAAATGAACTATAATGGATAATTTAGCTTTAAATGGTCTGGCAAAAAGGAAAAATGTAAAGACAAACCCAAAAAGAAAGACATTTGTTTAAACACTCATGGGTCCCTAATTGTATTTTAATTGACTTTTAGAAGAACATTACATACTTCTTTGCTCAGAAAAGCAAACTGAAGCATTGCATAGCTGTAGCAGCCATTTTCAAATGTTCTCCTTGCCAAAATTGGAAAGATAAAGTCATTACTGGGGTCTCAGCAAAATTTATCCAGCACAGCCATTTGCCTCCCTGAGGAACTTCGCTATATGGTTTTGTTTTAGCTAAAATGTTAGAAGGTGCTATGCTGTCTAAGTGGTGTGTTAAAATGTAAGGTGGGCAAATCCCTGTTCCAAAGTCCTACACTTTAAAAAATAGATAGAATAAAAACAAAAAGGGAACAAAAATAAAGAGAAGGGAAAATATGAAAAACGTTTGCAAGTATTTTATTAAATTTTAATTTAAGGCACCTCCATATGAGGACTTTGTGCTGATTCAAATCAGCTTTGGAGTGGCCCAATCACATGACAGAGGACCATTTTAAGAGCTGCGTATGATATTTTTTTCTGCTTCTGTGTAAGCTCATATGAAACTAGACCAAGGTTTGTTTGTTTATTTTTTGCAACACTAACACTTGTGGGCACTCAGTTCTTCCACAGGTAGGCCTCTGGTGTCTTCCACATTATAGTTCCTGGACTCAGACAAGCTGTTGAGGTTCAAATAAGTCGGTCAAGAAAAACATAAGCAGCCAGGCACTTTGCATACCAGCTAGTCTCTAGCTCAAAAGAATGGGGAACTTGACAGTAGTCTTGTCACTTTTAGCTCTGCTAGAAGCGAGAATTTGCAGGGCTACTTGCATCTGGAAAGATTTGTGGTGTCCTAGACTCACAGCTCTTACTCAATGAGCCGGTGGCAGGTCAGGCTGAGAAGGCCTTTGCACAGCTTCATCTGGTGTGTCAGTTGCACTCTTTCCTGGATCAGGAGGTCCTTCATATAGTCACTCATGCCCTAGTCACCTCCCAGCTTGACTACTGTAACACACTCTACCTGGGGCTGATCTTGAAGACCTGCCGTAAGCTTTAACTAGTCTAGAGTGCAGCAGCAAGGACAGTGATGGGCATGTCTCAGTATGCCCATGTGATACCTTTGCTTCATAAGCTGCACTGGTTATGCTAAGTGGAATTCAGAATGCTGGTTATAACCAATAAAGCTTTAAATGGCATATGGCCTGATTACTTGAGGAACCACTTATTTCCTGTGGTGTCATCCCAGATGGTTCAACTGGGCTGATACTATATCTTTACACTTTACACTTTACACATCTTTTTACAAGTCACCATCCTCTATGTAACTTCCCATCAGAACAATGCAAGTGAGGGAGATGTAGCAGCTTTTTAAAGCAAGCTTTTTTGATAGTGAAGAGGGGAAACGTTTGTTTCTCCAGGGCCTGGAGAAGCTCAGGAGGTGGGCACTGATGAATTATTTGTGTTAATGCTCTTCCATCGTTCAGGTGGAGACAGTATTGATTGGCCCATGTTTATCTCAGTATGCTCCTTGCCTTTCAAAGCTGGTGATAGTTAAGCCAATTACAGGTTGGTTTCAAACTTCGAGGAACTGGGGAATGACACTGCTAGTAGCATGGAAGTTACAACAGAATATTTTGTCTAATGGTTATTGTAACGGCTTCATTAAAAGGATGAATGTGTCAAGGGAAATTTAAGAAAATTAGAAAAGGAAACTATTTGGGAAATCCTTTGGGTTAACCCTAATTTCAAAATGGCAGGTGAAGGTTTGCTTATTTTGAGAACCTGGGCAGAAAAAGGAATAAGTACTTCAGATATATTGATTGTTAATGATTCTTTTAATCATTAGATTAAAAGAATTAAAAGAATTAAAAAAGAGAATCCAGATGCCAAAAAATGTTCTACAGTGATATATCCTATTAAAAGATTTGTTGATTTCTCAATAGTGTTTCCTTCTTTTCTGTTTTTGTTATTATTGTTAGGAGTATTATTATGATTTATATTTTTACTGTAAGTTGGTTATGCTTGCTCTGATTGCTTTTATTATTTTTATTTATATTCTTAACATGGACATTTTAAATGTGTATATAATGGCTGCCTATGATAAAGTGCCTTGAGTCTGTAGTTGATTAGATAATATTGAAATGGAACAAACAAACAAACAAATAAATAAGAATTGAATATGTTGGCAGCCTCTAAAATTCCTAAATTACTGGGCATATTAGCATAGGTCTTAGTGGGATCTAAACCTAAAGCTCAGTTATATAAACTGATATATAAACCACATTAATTTTGGAACAAAGAATTAGAATGACCTAGTTTACCAAATCAGTTTTCTCACATTCTAAAGAATGTCAGTGTGTTATGATCTTTTCAATCCATGAAATGTTTTTTCATGTTTATTGGATTCCCCAGTGGTTATTCAAGAATGATTGACTATCATTTTTTTTAAGTTGAGGGATAAAAAAATTGAAGGTATTTTTAACATTTGTACTTGTTTTTTGGTTACCCCCATTTGGTTTAATAACTTTATTGATATGATTTTGAAAAGAGAAATTTGCCGATATAGGAGGAAATTTGGGTATATGGGCTTGGAGTGTAGCCAAAAAGATAATAACGTGCGACTGAAAGGAAACTACAATCCCAGGTGTAAAATCTTGAACTGCGGAAACATGTTTACTTTCCAGCTTTGAACTTTCCTTTTATATACATAATTGAACGGCTGATCATTGTAATTCTGAGTGATCAAGGTTCAATGTGTGTTCAAGAAATGAGACATTTGATAAAGTGGTTGTGTTTCATATACACAATGCAGTTTTTTAAATTTTAGTTTTAGTTTCCTCTTACAATTTTTTCTTTGTAGTTTAGCAAATGAAATAATAAAAATATTTTAAAATAGACGAATAAAAACTGTTTGAGGAAACAGCTCCACACATAAAGAGCAGAAAGAGAGAAAAGTTCCTCCACAATGGCATGAGATTTGCACATTCCTCAGATGCTTGTTCTGAACTCAGTAGTCCAGTGTTTTCTTTCAGTTTATTTTGAAGCTAATGCAAATTGACTTTAGAATTCTGCCAGTGGGGTGCAGCACTTACAGTGTTAGATCAGGGCAGGGAAAGCCAAAGTCTATATTGCCACCAAACCCGCAGGCCAGTCACGCTCTCTGAGCCCCATTTGCTTCATAGGGTTGTGAGGTCGATTGGACTCCTGAACGTGGACTCGTGAATGTGGATCACTCATTCAGGCCAATCCTTACTTGATGTTGCTGCCATCAAGTGATGGTCTATATATCTGAACCAATCCTGAGTTAAAACTACACATTTTTATCTCTCCTTATATATGTTAATTCTTTTTCATGAGAAATATCAAGATCAATCAAGGAAAATAGAATAAAAACATTGCTTTCCCTATGCTGAAAGGGGAAATATGTGTTTACCTTTGCCAAATAAAGCAGGCTGTTGGCCAATTGATGAGTTTTATTTAACTTTTACATAAATTTATTGAAAGGACAGGCATAATCCAAAATACATAACAACCTAATGTCTCCAGGAGCATAGAATTCACCACATTCTCCTCTCTATGTCAGAAAGAAGGATTTGACTTACGAGGGGAAATTCCCTATCAGATATATCCTTGATTCTAATCATATTTTAAAGGAATCCTCCCTCATGGTTTGTAATAGGAAGGAAATTATTTAAAATTAATTTTTAAAAACAGTCAGAAGAGACAAAAAAATATAAATATACAAAAATATAAATATACTTCTTTCCTTACCTCTGATCTGCCTGGTTGCTGCTTGCAGGTAGTAAATGTTGTGGGAGGCTCCTGTGAAGATAGGATTGCCCTGAAAAATAGCAGAGGCAAGACTGCAAGGAAATAAATAAGAAACAAGATATAAATTCTTAATACTAGTTAAACCAGTTATTGCTGTGTACAGTGGACAGGTTCCAATAGTCAATAAAATAATGCCTATTTTCTTTTGCATATTCGAAGGTCGCTTCCACACTGCCACCATTTTTATGCACCCATCTCTGAAAAACATTTCACAACTGATGTGCAATTGTCCTCAACCTTAGGACAACATAGTTCTCCCACACACTCTCTCTCCATTTGTCTGGTAATTTGTCAACATCACTGTGGTTGCTAAAAATAGGAGAAAGTTGCCATGGCAGCACTGTTCTCCACACAACTTAAAAATTGGTGAAATGTTTCACTACTGGTAAATTTTCACCATGCTGCCATACAGCTAAACTTTTAGTTGGGAGGACCAGAAGCCACAAGCTGGGGGGTAGAAAATTGAACCAACAGGAAAACAACTACCTCTACGAGCTCTGCAGCGCTCCAGTGTTTCAGCTGGAAAACTGGATTTGCAACATTTTTGGCTGTCCGAGAGCTGAACTAGAAATAAATTGCTTCAGCAGATAAAAACTGAACAGGCAACATTGTGCAGTATTTCTGGAGTGGTACCATTTATAGAGTGAGACCAATAACTATATTGTAGTTTGTATCCCATGGCTTCTGATTTAATGAAATGTGTGAAGTCAATCAATCAGTCATGTCTTATTCAATAAATCATGCTAACCAAACCATGGTTTAGTGTGATCTGTAAACACACAAAATTGGGCAGTACATAAAAATCACAATATTAAGTGAAGAAAAGTGAGATGTAACCCCCAGGGCTATCTCAATGCTGATGATGCTTGGATCCTTTCTAGGATCCCCATTGGGCTTAAGACAGCATTGTGATCCCTTGCTCAGTAGTGTAAAGATTACCAGTTGGAGATCAATTACTCTAAAACTAAAATTATGGTGTTTGCCAGAAGGACTAAATCAACAAGGTTGCATTGTGCAAGTTATTTTGTGCTTTAAGTACTTGGAGATGGTACTTCAGCCTTAGGTAGCTGAAGGGCACATAGCACTTATGTTGACTTAAGTGTACAAAAGCCAACTTGTATTTTTACAGGACAAGAGGAGGACATGGGCTTCCAACAGCCATTAAATAATTTCAAGCCAAATCTTTTCTCATTCTCACCTACAGAGCACAGCCTGGATAATTTCCCAGCTGTGCCTCCATAACGAGTCCAGTTAAAATTCCCCAGGGTGGTGTTTCAGATGACTTGTCATGTCTGTAATGTGTTCTTATGCCTTGAATCAGATAAGATGAAGGTAGATGCCAGAATCTGGCTCTTAATGTTTATCTTCTGGTTGAAACTTGTCTTCTTACCAAGGCCCTTGCCCCTTGTATCCTGTCAGATAACTAGTCTTACTGGATGAGTTCCTCGTAAGCAAATTACAAACTTATGGTCTTTCTTCCAAGAAGTATTAAAATACATATAAAATAAAACACGGCCAATTGAGCATGTGCTACATGTTTGTCAGTATTATAGCCATGTACAATATACCTGTATCACACTACTGCTAGTAGGCTTCCCAGGTTGTCCCAGGCATTTCTACACATCTTTCCTATTGTCTGACAAGAACTCTACCATAATGTATAATGTGGTAAAATTTTGGGTGGCAGCATATAAGATCAGGAAGATCTTGGTTCCTCCAAAATGTTACCAACACTGTTTTTCTCTTCAGACCTTTTTTCTTCTCCCAAGCTCCTTTGTAATAACTTTTTTTGGAATATTTAGGTTTTTTTATATATATGCTTTCTGTTTTCAGCCAGGGTTTTTAGGCTCACTTCTTTTATGCATTGTCTAGTATATTTTCTTGTTTTGTGCATTGTCTAGTACTGTATATTATTTTATATAGGGTAATTTTATAATGGTTCTAATTTTATCTTGATCTTATCTATGTTCAGGATTAGTTTATATATTTTTTATATTATTTTGCTTTTTAGTACCTACTGTGACACTCTTGATTATAGCTTGATTGGTTTTCTAAGTTTTCCCCTCTTCATCATATGATTTCTTTACTTTTTATATTATATTGTTCGATGCTGGGCTTTGGTTGTAAAGTTTAAGTTTCAAGTTTCAAGAATGAAGAAACTCACCTCTTGATGGCATGCTGTACTGATAAAAGGTATATTCTGGGCTAAGTAAAAACAAGAGTAACATAGAATATCAATGTGAACACAATTCAATCCAAAATACTGAATTTATACAGCAGCTCGGTTCTATTTCATACCTTTTCAGGTTAATCAGTAAGAGTATGTCAATGAAAATAATCAAAGGCCTGCCTTCATTGCTTCAAAGCTCATTATCTAACTGACTTTGCATTCTGCACTTTATATACATTTCCAAGGTTGAGTTTCTGGTGGTGGCTCCTTGGTTGTGAAATATCATCTCCTTGGGAGTTCAGACCTTGTCTGTCCAATTTTTGGAAGGTACTGGTTAGGAAGGAAATAAGTAAGCCTGACTGAAAGCAATGGTTGGGCTTCAGCTGAAAACTTTCTGATTTTACAAACCACAGGCTGTTGCACAATCCTACTTTTGTTTTGTCTTCAGCTCATGTATTCAGGCTTAGAAATAGTTATTTCTTCTTTAGAGTAACTTATTTTTAGTTTGCCATTAACTTCAGAACAGAAAACTGGCTCAGCACTTTGGGTCTGGGATGCCAAATAAAAACCTTGCTCTTTTCCAGTGTTTGAGTGGGGCTTAAAATAGATTTACTTCTGTTTTAAATATTTAATTTAAAACTGCTGCTGGATTTTATGTAGAAGGCTTATTAATACTCATATTTTAACTGCAATTGTACTGGATATGTTACTTTATATGGCCATGATATTAAACTGTGATTATTCACAGAGAATCATGTACTGGTACTAAAAGAGTTTGCCAGAAATAGCTACATAAATAAAGCATAAAATTTAAAATCTAAGTTTTATATTGTTTTTTTATTGCGTTGTTGCCTTTTTACTGTACTGTAATCCAAGAATCACCATAGAAGATAGACAGATAGGATTAAATGAAATAAACTGCCAAGATTAGCAAAAAAATGAATGAAAAGGAGCATGCTGAGGGACATTTATGAGGACAGATAGATGGACAATGGGCTACAGATCTAGGGCAGGTAAAATGAGACATGTCTCAGTGAAGACATGGACTGGTTGTGCTGCAGTTTGGTTCTTCCTGGTTTGGTTAATGAGATCTATGAAGGCCATCAAGCTGACAGAGGACTAGGACAGGGTTGAAGGTTTAGGAGTGACTCATGAACTGGCAAAGTTAACACATTTCTTTCCACGGCATCTTCTGAATACAGGCAGGCACAGCTGTCTGATTCTTAGTTTTCAAGAATGCAATTAACACCATTTGCAGGCATATTTATTTTGTGAATTTCACGTAAATCAAGTTGAAAAGCTAGTGTGTCTGTGTCACATAAAATCAAGATAAAAAAGAAAAAATATTATATGGCTATTGTATATATATATATATATTAGTTCAGTTCACCACTTGCTTAGGTGTTAGGGTATATTTATTATATTTACACTTCACTGGAACTCTACTTCCTCATTTCATGCTTATATGTTGGACTTGACTTCCCCAAAGTTAGAAAGATGGGTAATGTAATAAAAAAATAAAGTTTTATAAGCACATTTTTGGAGTGGGGATAAAAAGAGAGATGAAGCTCAGTCATTTTATAAGTGTATGTATTCTATCTATCTCAATTACTGTCCATGAATAAAGTACTTAGGTCACTAATAGCACTCTTGCTTCACAGGTTAACATCCTGAACCCAAGATTAGCCTAACATATTAAACTAACCCGGCTCACTTTATACACTTTAGTCAATCATGTGAATGTAGGCAACTGAGTTAATTTAGTAAATTGTGGTTTCATTAACCATGGGTATGCTTGTTGTACAAACCTAGCCAATGTTATTTCACGTTTATTTTGAAGAAGACTTTCCTACCTGTCTCCCCTTGAAAAGTTTTCGACTACTATTTTCTCCAGCCAGAAGGGGATGGTAGTTCCTATATGTATGAACAGTACCAAGCTGTGGAAGATTTTGCAAAGCCATCTGCATTACTGATTTACATCAAATCAGGAACAAAAAAGGAAATGCATCCTCAGGTGCTGGGAGCTGATTGGGACTGATTTGCTCACTGATGTACAGGTGAAACTCGAAAAATTAGAATATCGTGCAAATGTTCGTTTATGTCAGTATGGCAACTCAAAAGTGAAACCAATATATGAGATAGACGCATTACATGCAAAGCGAGATATCTCAAGCCTTACTTTGGTATAATTGTGATGATTATGGCGTACAGCTTATGAAAACCCCAAATTCACAATCTCAGAAAATTAGAATATTACATGACATCAATAACACAAGGATTGGAAATAGAACAATATCGGACCTCTGCAAAGTATAAGCATGCACATGTACTCAGTACTTGGTTTGGGCCCCTTTTGCAGCAATGACTGCCGCAATGCGGCGTGGCATGGATGCTATCAGCCTGTGGCACTGCTGAGGTGTTATGGAAGACCAGGATGCTTCAGCTCCGCTGCATTGTTCGGTCTCATGTCCCTCGTCTTTCTCTTGGCAATGCCCCATAGATTCTCTATGGGGTTCAGGTCAGGCGAGTTTGCTGGCCAACCAAGCACAGTAATCTCATGGTCATTGAACCAGGTTTTGGTACTTTTGGCAGTGTGGGCAGGTGCCAAGTCCTGCTGGAAAATGAAGTCAGCATCCCCATAAAGCTCATCTGCGGAAGGAAGCATGAAGTGCTCCAAAATCTCCTGGTAGACGGCTGCGTTGACCCTGGACTTAATGAAGCACAGTGGACCAACACCAGCAGATGACATGGCTCCCCAAATCAACACAGACTGTGGAAACTTCACACTGGACTTCAAGCATCGTGCATTGTGTGCCTCTCCATTCTTCCTCCAGACTCTGGGTCCTTGATTCCCAAATGAGATGCAAAAGTTGCTCTCATCAGAAAGCAACTGATGGACCACTGGGCAACAGACCAGTTCTTTTTTTCTGTAGCCCAGGTAAGACGCTTCTGACGTTGTTTGTTGTTCAGGAGCGGCTTGACAAGAGGAATACGACATTTGAAGTCCATGTCCAGGATCCGTCTGTGTGTGGTGGCTCTTGATGCACTAACTCCAGACTCAGTCCACTCCTTGTGAAAGTCCCCAACACTTTTGAATGGCCTTTTCCTGACAATCCTCGCCAGGCTGCAGTCATCCCTGCTGCTTGTGCACCTTTTTCTACCACACTTTTCCCTTCCACATAACCTTCTATTGATGTGCTTTGATACAGCACTTTGGGAACATCCAACTTCTTTTGCAATTACCTTTTGGGGCTTTCCCTCCTTATGGAGGGTGTCAATGATGGTTTTCTGCACAACTGTCAGGTCAGCAGTCTTTCCCATGCTTGTGATTCCTACTGAACCAGCCTGAGAGACCATTGAAAGGCTCAGGAACCCTTTGCAGGTGTTATGGATTTGTTAGCTGATTAGGGTGGGACACTTTGAGCCTAGAATATTGAACCTTTTCACACTATTCTAATTTTCTGAGATTGTGAATTTGGGGTTTTCATAAGCTGTACGCCATAATCATCACAATTATACCAAAGTAAGGCTTGACATATCTCGCTTTGCATGTAATGCGTGTATCTCATATATTGGTTTCACCTTTTGAGTTGCCATACTGACATAAATGAACATTTGCACGATATTCTAATTTTTCGAGTTTCATCTGTACTGATGCTGTAATTCCTTAGGCTATCCCTACTTTACATCACTGCGGTATAGAGCATAAAGTGCCAGCTATTGAATGAGGTATTACATTTATCAATGTTGCTGCAACAATTTGGTATTTTTTTTTAAAAAGTGCTGGATAAATAAATCTAAATTTGAAACCACTGTTCAACTGATTAAAATGAATACCAGTACAGGTAGTCCTTGAGTTGTGACCATTTGTTTAACGACCACTCGAAGTTACGACAGTGGTGAAAAAAGTGATTTACAACTGGTCCTCGCACTTATGACTGTTGCAGCATCCCCATGATCACGTGATCAAAATTTGAGCACCTGGCAACCAGCATGTATTTACAACAGTTGCAGTGTACCAGGATCACATGATCACCATTTGCAACCTTCCCAGGGGGTTTCCAACAAGCAAAGTCAATGGGAGAAACCGGATTTGCTTAACAACCGCGGTGATTGCTTAACAACCACGGCAAACAAGGTCATAAAATCAAGTGTGACTCACTTAATTACTGCTTTGCTTAGTGATGGAAGTTCTGATCCTAATTGTGGTCATAAGTCAAGGACTTCCTGTATTAGAAGAATATATAGTAGTTACCTTGAGAACTAGTATCATAATGAAGAACTGTGTAAGTGGCTGCTCTCTGCCTTTTGCAATTATACTCCATCATGTCTCCTTTGCTCTTCAATCCCATTGGCATTAGCAACTGGCAATCAAAGTCCATGTAATGCATGGTAAAAATAGGCAGGACTTTAATTGCCTGGTCATGCCAGCGATTTTGACACCACTGATCTCCCACTGCTGATGGAATATATTAGAAAACATTTGTATACCACTTGCTCACACAACTCTAGACAACATACAGTTACTCATATAAAAGAAACATCCATAAGAATGATCCAATACTGAAATAGTATCTGTTGTTGTTCGGATCCAAATCTTCCTTTTTGAATGGCCTATGTCACTGTCTTCAATGCCTCCTGGTCCAGGAAGGGCATAATTGGCAGATTGACCAAACCTAGCTGTTATCACATAAATGATAAACCAGCTAGCTCAGCAAGTAGGACAAAACCTTCCGCAACAGCAGCTCCCATTTCACTCCTGGTCCAAATCTGCAACTCCTGCTGCTGAAATAGCTCTCCGATACCAGCATCTCTCTCTCTGCCTGATAAAAACTGTGGAAATCCTAGCAAAATGACTTCTTTGTTCAGTGTGGATTAAACATCTCCCTAAGACCCAAATTGCATAAGATTTATGATTGACTTAATAACAAAAACAAGCTGCAAATCTTTAAATATCTTTAAATACCTAAAATTATTACCTTTTTCCTTATAACAAACTGTATTTGTTTACAGTTCTCAGCATATTATTTGGTTTAACAAACTGATGCAGGTTTCATTCCTTGTGACCTTGGCAAGCAGAGTCTTTTCTAATCTGAAACATACTCCTTGTTTCCAGGATCAGAACTTTTGCTCCTTCCAGAGACTTATTTTGATGCTTTAACTAACTGGGTTGACCGTCTACCTGTTGAACCTAGCGCCTTGTTCCATACAAGACATGAGGTATTTCTTTCCTACTCAAAGCACTACTCATCCAGTTCTTGTTGTGATGGTTAGCAGAAAGCACATCTTTCATTGAAGAGCAGCAGCTTTGAAATCAGTCCCAGAAATGGTCGACTATGACACGTTTAACTTGTGAGTGAACTCTGAGGCTAATTGAACATTGGCTATTTTCATATAGATTTTCATATGAATTTAGTGGGCTCCATAGTCTCTAATGGCAGATTTAATTATTATTCAATCCCCTTATTAGCACCTACATTATTGAAGAAGCCACATTTTGCAAGTTTTAAACAAGCAGACTTGAGGAAGTTACATTGAATGTCAGTTCTAAGTAACACAGACCTTAAAGCAGAGATAAATCATGGGCCCGTAGCAATCCCCAGTCTTCATCGTACCTCAGGTTCACCCCACTAATGTTCAGATGCAATAGCACTGGTATGTTTTGGCCCTTATAAAATTGATAAAATTGATAGGTGCCTTAATCCCAATATTTTAAATGGATTATGCATCTCTTTTGAACTTGTTAATCTCCTAAAAAGCCAACCAAAAACCTAGACCAGCGTTTGTCAACCTTGGCAACTTGAAGATATGCGGACTTCAACTCTCAGAATTCCCCAGGGCCAGCTGGGGAATTCTGGGAGTTGAAGTCCATACATCTTCAAGCTTGTCCATACCAAATATATACTTAGGTTCTGTTCCACTCTCTTGCTTTTCACTCTTTTACTACTTTGAGAGCTCCCTATCTTATATCCATGGATTCTCTACTCTCTTGCAGCAAAATATAAGAATACAGAATGAGAATATGACTGACTATATTTAAATAAGATGCAATGTCAGCTTTATGGCGATAAATAGAAAATCAAAAGTTTATTTAGGTCACAGGTGGCTGAAAAATTCGAATTAATGTATAGCATGTCAAAATGGCAAGAACTGATAATGTTACAGAAGTTAATTAAAAGAAAATATATTGATCAGCCTTGCTGACACAAACTACCAAAGTAAATTTAATTTCAATTTATATATTCAACTACAATAGCTTGCAGCAAGCATTTCCCCATTGCCAAAGCTGGATCAATATTTATGGAAAAAATCATTTGCACATGACAGGAGATAACTTTTGATACAGAAAAACTGTAGATGCCCATTGCCACTGATCTTCTTAGTTTATGGAGCATGATGCCAAAACCAACCACCAGAATTGCTAAAGAACTTCATATCTGATGACTGCATGGAAACAAATATTGCCTTTATCTCTTCACACTTTTGTCCTGAATGGCAGAAAGAATATTAAGCCCCCTGATCTCATGTGAACATACAAACAGGATGCTCCATTGAACTATCTAAATCCTTCCTTCGCCTCACCCAACTGCTCCATTTCTTCAGTGCCTAATAAGCTTCCCTATTCAAAAGCCTCATTGTGTTATACCAATGCCACACATAAATTTCACTAAGCACATACAGAGATCCTCTCAGTTAGTTCCTTCCCAAGCATGGCCTAGAACTAGACCTAAGCATAGACCTTACCCATAAGGTAAGTACCACTAGGTTCAAGGGGACTTAGTTCTTGCTAAGTGTGCTAAGGACAGCAGCCTTAGTCAGCAGGCTCTTCATAGTGTGCATAGCCACTCGCATAGGTCCTTCCTAAATTCAAGTTGCTGAACATATCAGTTGTCTCTGATTCCGAATCTCTCCCTCCTTCCTCATTGTCATCATCTTCATCATCCTCTGCTTCATAATCATCATATTCTTCATCGTGATCTCCAGTATCAACACCTTTGCCAGCTGAAAGATTTTTCCAATAGGCATCATAACCAGAAGCCCCATCAGCTTCTTCGCCTCCTGTCTGACGGCCAAATCTCAGAGACCGAGCTGAAGAAAGAAAGGGAGAAAAACAGAGAAGTTTCCATTTTGTTTATCTACATATCAAGGAAAGTGGAGTAGATATTGGGTATTCCATAGAAAACCACAAAAATTTACCTTATAACACTTTCTATAGAATATCATGGATGCACCAAAAATTTAGAAGAACTCAGTTAAAGAATTGATGTACAGGTAGTCCTCACGTAATGACGCCACTTGGGCCTAGAAACTCTGTCGTTAAGCAACACAGTCATAAGTTGAAAAAACAAGTGACTGTGCCACTTAGTGACGGCAGTTCTGGTTGTCATCGTTGAGTGAAGACTAAGTGGATCATTAGGCAAGGACCTCACATGACCGTGACTTGCAACTTCCTGATGGCTTCCCCACTGACTCTGCTTGTTGGAAACCAGCAGGGAAGGTCATGAATCACAATCACATGACCACAGGGATGCTGCGACAACTGTAAGTATGAGGACTGGTTTTAAGTACCACTCGTTCAGCACATTTGTAAGTTCAAATGGTCGTTGAATGAGTGGTCCTTAAACCAGGACTACCTGTATTGTAATAGAAATAGAAAGGTTTGACAAGATCTTTGCTTAAGACAAAAAGTTCTTTTTAAATTCAGAAGAAGCATTCTCAACCGATGACAGTACATCATTATTCCTATTCTACTGGATGTGGAAAGTACGAATCTTGGAAGGCAAACTTACTTGACATGCTTAGGTCCTTGGTTTGCTGCGTTTCATGCCCACACTTTGGACACGGAGGCTCTCTTCCCTTTTCTTGTTTGAAAACCTTGCTTCGTGTATGATCATCACAGAAACAAGCCTGCAGGTATAATTTATAAACGATATATATTTACCCCAAAAGAAAACATTGATTAGACGATCTCTGTAAAATAATATAAATGCAGAAATATATAAACACAGACAGTATAAAAAATTGAAACGGCAAGAAGCTAGTAAGCTTCTTTTCATGTTCTCAAATTTTCAATTATTCCTATCAGTTAAAAAAGGATGGGGGTACTCTGCCCTGTGTGAACAAACATTTTCTTTTAAGGTATCTGACTCTTCCACTCTTCAGCTTCAATGGATGAATCCAGTCTCTAATATTTAGACAGAAGGAAAAAAAAAACTTTCTCTGTCCACTTTCTTTGAACCACACGATTTTACAAATCTTTATTCTACCTGCTTTTTTCCGTAAGCTAAAGAGCTCCAAACACTGTTACCTCTTCTCAGTGTGCATTATTCCAGTTCCTCAAAGATCTGAATCTCTTAGTTATTAAAAGGTTTGTATATATCCTATATTTTACAGCAAAGGATCTTTCAAGTTGTACAGATACTAAGTCACTAATAATTCCTCTTCTGCCATCATGGAGAAAGCAAAGCAATTCACAGTTGAATATACTGTAGATGCTAATGAAAACATAAATCAATGGCCACTGGAGTCCTTTGACCTGGTTCATGCATTATCCAAAGCCATGATTTGCTTAACCAAGGTTTGTTTGTTGAAACAAATTGATATGGCTGCCCAACTATTAGAAGGAACTCTGGGTGGCCAATGAGAGTAAAAAAAACAACAATACAGTTATTTAAAAACCTACTGAAATGAAAAACAGTACTGAGGTCCCAATAAAACTCACATCCATAAATAACCACCCATGCTAGCTCCATTAACATCCTCCAGGTCTTCACTGTTTTCCTGAAGGCCACAGAGCCAGGGCCAGGGCCATCTGCATCTCTGGAGGGAGGCTGTTCCATAAGGCAGGCACCATGACAAAGAAGGCCCACTTCCAAGGCCCTACCAGGTTTCACTGAGAGGACTTGAAGTATGCCAACCCTGCCAGATCTAGTGGACATTGTGGACAGGCAGTGCTGCAAGTAACCTGCCTCATACCATGTATGGTTGATAATTAGCACCTGGAAGCCTATTGGGAGCCACACTACAGTGGTGTTACACAGGCATAGTGTGATGTGCCCAATACTGCCCTTGCCGCTGCAGGGCAGCCCCATGCAGAGTATGTTACATAGTCCAACTGGAAAGTGACTAAGGCATGAATGACCATGAATAGTGCCTCCCAATCTAGGAAAGGGCACAATTAGCGTACAAGATGTATTTGTGCAGTCTCTCCTGGCCATGGCTCTCACCTGCTCTTCAAGCAGGAGCCATGAGTCTAGAACCCCCAGATTGTGTACCAACTCTGACTGGGGAGTGTCACCTCAGCCAAAGTTAAAGACAGCAAATCACTATATAATAGGGGTGGGGGCAAAGACTCATAGCCACTTAGTCTTGTCAAGGTAGACCAGGTTCTTCCCCATCCAGACTCATACAACCTCCATGTACTAGGAAAGCACCTCCATAGCAACACTTGGCTAGTCCTGGGCAGAGAAGTGCAACTGAATATCATCAGCATACTGATGATACTTGACCCCAATGGATGACCTCACCCAACAGTTTTATGTAGATGTTAAATAGGAGCAGGGAGAGAGTTGAGCCCTGTGGCACCCTATAAAGAGTGAGGTGAGGCCTAGGGCCAGGCTTCTTTTCCCCCTCACCACCAATAACAATAACTCTTCATAAGAGCAAGTTTGGCTTACTACTATTCAAGCTCAAGTGAAGAGAGCTAGAAATTCAGAGTGTAGTCTAGCCTCCTCAAGATGCAACTAGGTTCATACACTGTACTATCTATAGATTTTTATTATTTTTTTAAATCCTAATTAGCTAAGTTCATACAATATACCGAGCCATAAATCATGCTACACAAGCTACAAAAGCTAAATTCATACAACCAGCTAAGTGTAAATCAAGCAAACCACATTATTGGTTTAACATAAATCCAGCCACTCTGTAGTTTATGTACTTTGGATGCTTTTATACCAGGCCCCACCATAGCTGAGATGTGAACAAATGGTAGTGGGTCTAAAGTCCTTGATATTGTCATAAAGATCCTAGCTGCCATTTGGCCCTTCCCAGTGGTTACATGTTCCTTCCAATAAGAGAGCCCCACTGAATTCTGCTAAATAAGTATTGGGCTGCACTATCGATTGGCACAATTGATCTTTTGAATCAGTAACAAAAGAATAATGACATTCCAGAAGACTAAAAACATACACAGAATAGAGATCAGTGACACCTTTCTCCCATCAAACAATTGCACATATCTAAATACTGATGCTATGTACATTCATTCTGGCACCATTGACAAATGCTGACGCTGCCATGGCATTGCAGCCACAAATGAAGAGAACCACTCTGCAGGAAATCACATCACTTCCCAACAGCTGGCAAATCCCAGAGCAGTATGATTGCCTGAAGACAATGAAATAATTCAGTTACCAAGATTCCCTGAAGGGTAATAGGTGCAAAAAATGGAGGAGATACAGCATAATGAGGTATGACTTTGCAATACTGGTAAGAAGCAGACTGGTACAGAAAATATCCGGGTTGAGATGAAAACATACAATGCTTTGAATGAAAGGAAACCAGCAGATTGTGGCCAGAACAATGAGTGAGCACAGGCACTGGTGTTTTAGGGTGACTGGAGGGAAAGTTTCAGCATTTTGGAATCACAGCATGGAAGTTACTTTAATCAGAGCACAATGGAAACAGGACACAGACCATTTTTTTAAAAAACCAAAAAGCATTTTTTAATGTATTATGGAAAAGGAATGACGAGAACTGCCAGCAGGTTTAAAGCATGAGAATACTAAATGTGATACATTTACTTGAAAATGTTTTTGCTTGTACCTTACAGCGGAGACATGAATGCTGCCCAAGTCGATTGCAGGAAACACCTAATAGGCAAGATAAAAGGCATGGCTGAATGATGAGATTTTTTGTTGCTTTGCCCTTTTTTCTTTTTGTCTTTTAAATCAAGGTCAACTCTTTAGTTCAATTGACAGCCTTAGGCTCTCCCTCAGAAAAGTACAATGAAACTGAACACTTAGCCTTAGCCTATGAGAGGAAATGGGGATTTTTAATGAGGCACCTGGAGCAGCTTCATTTTGGCCCCAAATTGCAGGAGTCTTGCTCTAAAACACCCAAATGCACCTGATGGGAGGAGCTGCCCAACAAAGCACAGGCAACATTGCATTGCCCCATCCCCAACTTGTCCAACTTCTAGACACGCTGTTTGTGCAGGGACAAAAAAGAAGCCCTGGACTGAATGACAGGAGATGTGAGGGTGATGGAAAAATTCAGGCAATACTGGATGAGATATACAAAAGGAATGATGGTCATAAACCTGGTGCTTGGGCAAGGAGTGCCCACATACACTACCAGTCACAAGCTGCACTAGTCCTTGCATGTACTGATGTACTGGAAAATTATCTAAATATAGTAAATCCAGGAACACGTCCTGATTCAGGATATTACACACTATTCAGTTCCCAGTGACAATATGCTGGCAACTGAACGTAATGCTGTAATGGCAGTGATTGATTGATTCTGCATACTTCTCCGATCCCTAAGGACTCCCAGTGTACGCCATGAATAAACATCCACAGTACATAATAGTATATAAACAAAAATAAGTGGCGCAATGAACAAAACAGATGTAACAAAGGTTCAAAAAAGCAGCAAAAATTAAAAACAGAAAAAGAAAAAAATTCAATAGTTTTAAAATAATAATGGAATAGTATAGCAAACTACTCAATTTTTAAACAATGTTAAGCTTAGACCACATGGAATTCATAAACTGTGGTTTACAAACCACCACAGGTTTACATAATTTGCTAAGCCAAAATGAAATAAACCATTTAATGGCTTAGTACAATTGTTTTATTAGACCCACATGAAGTGGGTACTTGTGCTTGAACATGGCCTCCTAGACAGAAACTACAGCCTTTATAAAAAGGTGACCTACTCTCGCTTTAACCAAAGATTCCAAGACCAGAATCTGCAAATAGAAGCTTGTTATATATACAGTTTTGTTCAGGTTTGGTTGTCAGTTTAAACTTCTTTTTGCAGGTTTTCTTTAAACACTACTTCCCAAACTCGGGTATTGTGTACACAACTTTGTTTCATTTTTGTTTTAATAATGTACAGCAGTGTTCCTCAACCTTGGCAGCTTGAAGATTGTGGACTTCAACTCCCAGAACTCCCCAGCCAGCTAGGTTGACGAACACTGATGTAGAGAACATGACATTATATCAGAAACTGCTTTCAGTCATAAAAGTAGCAGGGCCACTGATCTTCCACTTCATACTATAAAATACTGGCTTGATTAACACACTGTGCTAAGCTAACAGTTTGGGTGGACAAGGCCTGCACTCATATTTTGTGTGAAACAAAAGACCACAGAGAGCAAGGCCCTGGGGACAAAATGTTCTGAGGGGTTATTTTTTGTATTGAAAGGTTAGGAGGCTTTTTTTAGCATTTGTTTTTATAGGTTTCTTACCACAAAAAAGTGGGAAATCATGCTTGCTGAGTTTCAATCATTATGGTAGAATGATTTCAGCTCTGGGACTTCAGGACACTAAGCCATTATGCAGTTGTTGCCTTTGGGTGTTGCGTATCTCTAGCCATTATAGCTTACTACACAAATCACAATTAAACAAACCTGTCTTAATGTGGTGTGTAGACTCATACAGTGAGGGAGGGCAGGCTACATGCTCATTCCATAAACTACAGCTACAAAGCCTGTCTCCGCTTTGAGTAATTACCATTGTAAATTATCACCTTGAAATTCATTACTGAACTGCCTTTTGGATTTGAGCTAAATCACAGAAACAGTTAAAAGCTTGTTCAATTTGATAACAAGGCCATTAGGGCAGTAGCTTACATTTAAAGGTTTCAGCTTCCAGGACTTGGCAGCTGGCTTGGTGCTCAAACTGATCATCTTCACAAAGGAAATTATGGCAAAAAGAGCAGCTAAATATCCTGCCTCCTGGAAGATTCAGTGAAAAGAATGCAAAGTGGTCAAAACCCTTCTGCAGCATATCCTACCAGAGACTATGAAAACTCAGAACTAAGAAAATCTGAGCTTATCCATGAAGAAAATACAAAAAATGACATTACACTTTATTTACCATGTACTGTATGTTAACTCAATAGTCATGTTGTGTTCAACAATGTGTTTACCAGATAACTGTATAAAACTGAATATAATTCAATGCCTATAAATATACATTTGTAAATTTCTTTTAAATATACATAAAAATATAACAAAATTAATAGAAAGTCATAATAAAAACTCTTGTGGCACCCGAAAGGTTTAAAATGTTATTGCATAAGTTTCATGGACTGCAATCAATTTCACCATAGAACATTATCCTGAAAAGTGTGTGTGTGTACGCATGTATATATACAGACACATATACACATACACAATTAAGAAAGGAACAGATAGAGAAATTGCAAGAATACAAGTCAGTTAATTTATATTAGTTTAGCTCCCTCTCACCAGAAAACAACTCACCATGATCCCAGACACCCCTCTCACATTCAATGCATTCTGCATCAGCCAGAGGACAGATGCAGGCATGGGTGCTCAAACATTTTCTGCCATGGCAAACCCAAGCTTCACAGAAATCACATATTGCCCCCTGTGAAAGAATAAATAACACATTTATTATAAGCCATGGCTGACTTCTAATGAAAGACATTTAGCTTGACTATACGTGCATTCCCAGAGACAGTGAATTCCCAAGAACAGCATGCCATTAACAATGTATTTTTTGTTCTTACAGCTAAATTGTCAATCTTCAAGTGCACCCATGATTCAGTATCAACTCTACTTTCCATTCCTGACACAAAGCCATCAAACAAGGTGAAAGATTCATATAATCTGAAGAGAAACCAGAGCACCAAACAAGAAGGCCTTCCACTGGAGATGAATCATGGATTAATACTAATCTTAATTAAGATTAATTAATTAATACTTATTAATACTCTTAATTAATACTAATATTAATAATTAATAGCCCAAATAAAAGCCCCAGAGCACACTAACAGCCCGATAACTTTACCTTGATGGATTAACCCTCCTACACTTCCTACTAAACTGAATGTGTTACAAAAATGGGAAGAAACAGGCTTTATATCAGGCCAGTTTCCCACCAATCACTTTTGGGTCCTAAATCCCAAGATCCTACCCAAGGGAAGGAAACATACAGAAATCCATCTATTCAATTTTGCTTCTCTTTCCATTTTAAGATCCCATGCTTTCAAAGCCAATATGTTAATTTTCATATGGTGGGCACAATCCAATCCATTCTAAACTTAACTGAATTGAGTTGAGATTTAGGCATGCTCAGATACCCATCCAAATATTCCAATTCCTAAATTTTGCTACACACAGGACATTAATGCTGCCAAACAAGTCCCTTCTGCAGTAATTAGTTAACCCAGCATAAATCCTAGCCAGATACATACCACCATTGCAAGCCCAGTACTGTACACACCAGCATGTTTTATGACACAGTCTGAGGATTTCATCATACATTTTGTCTTTCCTGTTACAAAGTAAATAAAAATACATATTAAAGATGTTAAGGACTAATAGTGCCATCCAATTAATACATTTCAATTAATTCTATGAATTTTTAGTTGTTTTTATCTACATATCAAATTAATAATTTTGGGAAAGAATGTTTCCTTTTTTTTTTCTTTTAAAACTTGGGATATATGAACCACAAGTGGAATCAACCTAGGAGGCATCCTTTCTTCTTCCTCTTGCTAGATGAAAATCAGGAGTCTGTAGCACTTTTTTCCAACTAACAAGTTTTATTAAAAGGCATAAGCTTTCCTGAGCTGCAGCTCACTTCATCAGATGCAGAGTGGCTAGACTGATGTAGGATTCAAAGGCGGGGGGTGGGTGGGGGAAATGACTGGTTTTTTATGCAGATACAGGTTACATTTGAGACAGAGTACAAGTACCTTATCAATTAACAACTGTAGTGTGTTAACCCCCCCCCCCCCGAATTTATTGAGACATTTTAAGATAGCCTGAAACCTTTTGATGTATGTGAGGTCAGCAATCTCTCGCTCAATCATGCTGTTAAGTCTGTTTTTCCAAAATGGTCACTCTGAGTTTGGCAATGGACTCTCCTGGCAGGTTGAAATGCTCTGGTATTATGTTGTCCTTGTTTTGAGTCCTGATGTCAAACTTGTGTCCATTAATTCTTTTGCGCAAAGACTGGCCTGTGGTGTCATACATAGAATCCAGAAGGGCACTGCTGACAGATGACAGCATATATCACATTAGAGGAAGAGCATGTGAAGCACCTCTAATTTTGTGTGAGAAAGCTTAGTGTTACCACCCAGTAATGGCTGAAACATTAATATTGTGTTTGAGTGGTCTGAGCTGTATGTGACAACCAGAAGTGTTCTGTTTTTGTGGTCTACTTTTTAATAGATTCCCCACTAGGAATCAATATGCTCTACTGATTTGTCTACTGAACTTGTTGGTGAGTAGTTCAGTCTCCTGAATGCCTGGGCTAAATCCATTAGTTGACCATCTGTCAAGTGGGTCAGAACGAGTGTGGTTGCAATGTAGAGTTTAGCTATGGATGATACATTTGGTGGTATGTTATGCATACTAGAACTCTTTCTGATTTTTGCCTCTTCTGCCATATGCAAGCTGCTCTTAATAAGAATGCAAATAAAATAAAATAAATAATTCTACCTCAGATGCAAATGAAAGAGATTTTAGAAACAGAATTTAAATTCTAACAATCACATGACACTTTATGCTCTGAATAAAAGAAGTAGGGGAAAAGAAGCTCTCTGGTTCTTATAGTGGCGATTGCAGATGGTGGGAGCTAGAAAGTTGTTGCCAGTATGTTCTCCTGATGGGCTGGTCTTTTTCACCAAGAAATGGAGATTCAATGATGCAAAGAAAGAAAGGAAGAAAAAGAAATAAAATATGCACAATGTAGCCTAAACTGCTAGCCAAGAAGGTGCACCATAAACCTACAACTCCATGTTTCACAAGGGAGAAAGCCCCTCCTGAGTTGCCTAATAGGGAGTAAAAGGAGGAAAATAAAGGGAAACCAGTTCAGGAAGAAGAAAAGCTTTGCAGCAGAGAAGGAGCAGCCAGAAGGTGGCATAACCCTTTCCCCATTCCAAATCATACCCTGCCAAGATCAGTAAAAAGATCCCTTTCCTGTTTTGCTAAATTCTCTATTTCTTTTAAAAAGATGATGTTGCTCAGGAACTATGTCCTAACTCTGGATTAGCTGGCAGGCCATCTGCAGACTTGGGAACTTCTTGTTCCTCCTGCCATGGATGCCTCTGTCACTTCCACCATATATCATGGCTTCTCACTCTTGGTGCTCCTTTGCTTAGCAGGCTACTGAAGGTGTTACTGCACTGAGGAAAACTCCAAATGCCCATATGATGCAATGGGAAGACAATTGTGTGGACCTGCCCACCTCTATATGCACATACACCTCCAACCCACTGCCGGGCACTGGAATTAGCGCTGTCTTAACTCAAGTATCTCATATCACAATAATTAAAGAAGCAAAAGAATAAAAGTGTGAACATGTGTCAGATCAGAAGACAATATCAGATCAGAAGACAAGAAACTAGCCACAAGCAGAAATCTACTGTTGCAACCCAGTAATCAAAACTTTAAACAGGGCACACTTACCACACTGTGCACAAATGGGTAATTTTTGAGTAGAGTTACAAAAGTAACAAAAAGCTCTATTTTTCTGCCGCCTGTTAAAACAGACAAAAAAGGATGAAACAAATAACTAAACAAAATGTATTTAAAACTGTACTTAAAATACCGAAAATGAATGTTTACCTTTGACATTTGTCACATTCCTGTAAAAGAAAGAAAGAGGGTTTTTTTTTATATCACCATTTTAGTGTTGGCAAATTAGTGGCAATTTGTAATGGATTGTACATTATACTTTGGGGAGGCAATAATACAACAGAGTCAAAGTGTCTGTTATCTATGATCTTTCTATACCATTCATTTCTCTGATAGGACTTGGACTAACTTCTTAGTACTGAATGCATTTCACAGTTGTTTCATTTCTACTGATCATCAGCAGTTCAAAAAGCACACCGCGAAGGTCTACAAGAAGAGCACACAGGCTTTGCATGTGCAAAAGATACAAGTTTTTACTGAAGCATTCACAATTTCAGGGTTCAAACATTTTTTATTGCCACTAATCTTTTGCAACAATCTAGAAGGGCTGCTAGACCTCTTTTCATTCATACACACACTGTATGAAGGGGCAGATACCACAGCCACCACTTGTGAGCTTTACAACAATTACTAAAACTTTAGAGGACTAAAGGCAGCTCTAGAGAAGGACAGACTCCTTTCCAAACTTTTCTAAAGGGCTGGAAGAGTGTCCAGGGATAGCAGCTGAAACTGACCAATCGGATCTTGGCTGAGCTTATCAGGTATCTTCTGGGTGATTCCTACAATATCTGTTTAGCATAAGGCTGAGTAATCCAAAAATCAGTCTGGAATATGGATTCAGATAGGTTTGGGTCTGAACATCCCCAGATACATCTTTTTGTTTAGGGAAATGAAGCCTGGATCCCTCATATTTTTCCCTCCCAAGTCCTCCATACACCAGAAACCTTGCAAGAGAAGGTAGAAGGATATGCCTTCTCTACTGTAATGGGTTTTAGATCAAATGTACTTTTCTTATCTGTTAACATTAGTAAGATTGCACACTTGCTCTCTTTAGTGCAACAGAGTTTGAAAATATTCAACCCAACCATCCTCCTGGACAGGACAAGGGAAGGAGATGAGTTTTACCATTCTGTTTTATCATTTTATTTTATCAGACATTTGTCACAGAAAGAGCTTAAAGAACTAAATGTTACCATTGAAGCATTGCAGGGATGTTTGGCCAAATCAATGTTAGCCCTTGAAGCTCTAATTTGCTTTTCCCGTTCTTTCCGACTTTCAGCTTTCTTGCGCGCACCTGTCTTCTTCTTAGGCATCCTTCACTTTCTGGAAGACAATATACTATTTATCAAAATTTGAGGAAAAATTAGTCTGCCCCATATTTTCCATCCAGAATGCCTCTATTTCTGGATTCTTACTAATGAATCCATAAAAATGCTCAGATGCAAAGTTGTAGCGTTGTTAAATTTACAATGGCCTTTCCTGGCCACTGGCCCACAGATGGTGATAGATTACCACACTCCTTGGCAGCCAGTAACTACTGCAGTCCCTAAATTGGGAAAAGCTACTCTAGATCTTAAATTAAGTATGAGCCACTGGGACAAAGAGAGAACATAGAATGAAAATAAATTGTCTGACACAAATAGAAGGGATTCATTTACATCTTACAATAAGATATAATTTGCTTAACCATGACTTGCCAGGTAAGCTGTAAGTGACTGGGATCACACAACATGCTAAGCAAAATTAAATAAATCACATTATGGTCTAATGTCACATGAATCCAACCAAAGTGTGCTTGTGATCTGAATACCAAAGAAGAGATATTGAAATTACCATTCTGAATTTATTTGAAGTATTTCTCTCCACACCACATCTGAATCTGTCTCTCCCTGAATTTTTCAGCAAGAATTATGTTATAGTGTGGACTAAGGCAGCAATCAAAAATTGGTATTAAAAGATGTGTTACTCATCCCACTTTGAAAATCACCCATTGATGACCTTGGGTGATCTCAGAAAGCTAACAAAGTCTTATGGCCACCAGAAAGTCCCAGGACTATAGGCTAGATCGACAAGATACAACAGTGGCAAATCACTTCTGCATTCTTACCCACAATATGTAGAACTCATTTCTCACAATTAAACATTAGTTAAAGCCAATTTTTGAATGGCACACTTATGTATAAAACACAACAAAGGATATGAACATTACCTATCCAAAGCAACAATGTTGCTTCTAGTATTGTCATATTTAAAAATAATTATGTAGTTTTTAATATATTTAAGTAAATAAAGTTAGGTACTTGTTAAGTATTCTAATGAGTATATATAACATACAGTATTTCTAGGACCAGGACAATCCTAATGAGGGTTCTAGCACTGGAAAATAATAGGCTTTATCTAGAGCAGAAGAACAGAAAAACTCTACCCCTTGTATTGCAGTTCTCAGGAATCATATATATTGTGCTGTTTTTTTACATCAGCAATACCCCTGTAGTGATATTGGATGACTCTGCAAGCTAAAATGAGCTGAGTTAGCTAAATCCTGCAAACTATTTAATTGCAAATTCAAGAGTTGCTTCAGAGAAGAAAGCCCAGAGTCATTGAGAGCCAGGCAGCATACAAGTTTAATAAATAACAACAACAACATGAATGGGAAGAGAAGATCGCAGACAGGAAATCTTCAATTTATTTTCTTAATAAAAAAAGAAAAACTTCTAAAACGTTTGAGCCAATCATATTTTTAATACTCACTGTTTACTCATGCGTACATGCCTGACAATTTAAATGTCCACTTTTTTTCATAAATTGTCACAATTTTCAAAGTACATAATAAAGAAAAAAGTCCCATTTAATCCCATTTTTAAAAAATAAAATGTTCAAAAGTGAATCATACCTAGGCCATGTTTTGCTATTAAGATTTGACAAGATTTAAATTCTATATAATTTATATAATTTAATTAATTTGTTCCTTAGCAGTTCACACTGAACTCAGATCTCATTAAAAAATAATCTTGCATAACAAAACACTTACTGCTAACAATTATTCTGGGGAGTGACTTTTATAACATTAAATATCCAATATCACATTATAAATTCAGGTTTTCTTCCTGATTAATGTAAATTTAGCAATAAGATCTATAAAAATATAATTTATATATATAAATTTAGGTATTTATTACATACTTTGAGATGTGGTAGTTTGTCAGAACTGTACAGATTGGCCAGAACTCTCATCTATTTTATTTCTGTCACATACGAAGGGAACAACACAAACTTTATTAACTTGTTAGCTACATGATATTCCTTTATACAAAATAGCGGGAAGGACAAAACATACCAAACTCAAATCATGGATTGAATATTTTCAAATTAAACTACAAAGTCTAATTACCTAAGACAGTATTGATAAAATTGGGAGCATTAACATTGTTATTTGATTTCCATTTTTGATATATTAAATTTATAATGCTATATATGTCAGATTACAACTGGTCTTAGACCTGTATTGAAAACAGTCTCCATAGTTCAGAAGTGGTTCATCCCAAAGAGATGAAATTAACACAGGATACGAAGGCTGCATCACTGGCTTCCTGAACTGAGCGCATGCATTTCACATGGGATCCTCTGCCGCCCTCGGATCTGTCTCTGCATTCCTAGCTAAGTACTGTCTGATATGAAAATGTCATTTGGGCTCACCATGGTCAAAACTCATGGATTTTACAAGCTGGTTTCCCATAATATACTCTTAAAAGAGGAAGTGGAAATTAGAAACTTATATTGAAGATACTGAGTGCCAAATGTCAGCTCTGCAAGCTATAGCAAAGCTCCCCATTCTCCTAATGTCTAAGAATTTTAACCCATACTGTATTATGTGTACAGTAATAATATACAGAAAAAGGAGAGAGATGCATGTTTTTGTTACTATTCAGAGAAAAAAATGGCCATTCAATCGATAAAAAGCCGATACCTGTCCATCTCCAGGTAGAGCTCAATTTGGATTTGGAATCAAAGGGGGCTTTTACAGCCAAAGTATTGACCAGTCCTCTGCAACACGCTGTCCCCTAGATGCGTCAAACTCTTACTCCTGGAGCCACCAGTAAACCCGGCCAGGCCAGGCCAGGCCAGGCTGTGAATGGCCTTAATGGATTTATACTGGTTGCAGGGGACAGCCTGCTTCTCAATTACAGAATGCACCTCGTGCCAGTAAATAAATAATCCTTCGACATGATTTATAAAACCCAACAGCGCAACCACTGCGCTCTAGGAGCACAGTCTAATCACCTAGCACGTTCCAGAAAGGGCTCATAATGATAACTAATACCGGAAAATAAAGGAGTATCTTCAGATGCCACACGCCGCAAACTTGCAGGGCACTCGGGCCTCAAAGAAGCTGCTGATGCAATCCTTTTAGGGCCTAACCTCCCGACACAACTGGTTTAAATGAGGCAAAATAATCCAAACTCGACGAGAAGCGGAAGGAAAAGGAGTAAGAAAAGGACAGGTGGGGGAAGAGGAAAAGTTGAAGCAACTATTCCAGATTCAGCCTATTCACCATCTTGCAATAACAAGCCACGCAGCGCTGGAGAACAAGAGCGGGCTCAAGGCAATCGCCCTCCCAGCTGCGGGAGCAAGAAGAGGCCCTTCCTACCGTCCCCCTTAACAGAGCCGCCGGGAGTACCCCAGATGGTATCCGTGCTCCTCCAACCGGGCGCCCCCTAGGCGCTTTGGCCTACAACTCCCACAATTCTCAACCAGCACCTCTAACAGGGAATCGTGGGAGTTGTAGTCCACACCCCTCGCGGAGCACGAAGCTGGAGAAGGCTGCTCCGCCGCCCGCGTCCCCCAGCGTCGCACCCGCTTCATCCGCCTCCCGGGGTGACCGCGGACACATCCCAGTCCCCGGCGCGGGAATGCCGTCCCCGCCCCGCCGCTCACCGCCTTGAGCTCGCCTCGAGGCGCTTTCTGGGCCGCTCAGCGCCCTGGAGAAACCGAGCGCGGCGCGTCGGCTCCGGCCCCCGCTGCCGCAAAAGGCATGGCTGCGCCCGCTGAGCATGCTCGAGGCCGGCGAGCAGGCGCGGTTGGAGCCGCGGCTGAAGCTTCCTGCTTTGGCTTTGCCCTCAGTCGTGGCCCCGAAGGAGGGGCAGGCGAGGCGGTACTCCTGGCGCCGCGCGGGTGGGTAGGCTGAGGGAATGGGGCTCGCGCGGTGGGCCGAGCTTGGCATTCCCCGGCTGCCCGTTGCGAGCTCTTGGCTGCTCGCAAGGAAGGCAAACGCAGCGGAGCCCCTGGCTTGTCCCCTGCCAGAAACGGGTCGTGTAAGGCCCTCGACGGGGCCTGCTTCCGGACACTAACCCTGGCTGTGATCAAGAAATCAATCTTTTTCGTTGGTTTGGGGAGACATCTGTGGCACAGGTGGTCCTGTAGCACCTTAAAGGCTAATGCATTGATTATGGCAGAAAAGCTGATGTGGTTAATGGCTCATACCCTACAAGATTTTTTGCTCAGATGATTGAAATAACCTGTAGCAGGATCCATACATTGTGCCAATTGGATATTTGTGTAATATCCAGTTGGCTACATACCTCATGAAACCAGGAGGGGCCAAGTTGCAACTCCCAAATCCCCTGCAACCCTAATTGTTGGAAATGGTTTGGAAAGAGATACATGAAAACTACAGTAAGCTCTAAAAACAAAAACCACAATCCCTGAATGTTAAAAAAAAATCAGTCCTGTACAGCTGCATGCTATTCCACTCCCTGCAATCCTTGGGATCCTCAGTACCAAGGTTTATTTGCCCATGCTAAATCATAATCCACCTTGGTCAGTTATACAACATACAAACCTAAATTAAACCACATGGGTGAATCTGCACATCATATTGATGGAATGGGGGATTTTGGAATAAAGAAACATTATGCATGCCCCAGAATTCATCAGTATGACATCAGAATATGGTTTGGCATAATATGAATTCTGCAATTATGATTTGTACAAGACAAGGCTCTGAATTATATACAAAAAGTATAAGTACATGCAGATTCCTGTTTATTGCATAATTTATCTTTGCATTAATATATGGGCCTAAATTATTGTTTCCTTTTGATTACTTGCTTTCATGCTCAGAACTTGCTTAGGTATATGTAAATGCATAGTTGGACAAATTAAATCCAATAAAACTGTGTAATAATGAAACATCTCAAACCAGCTCACTGACAATTACTGTATATCAACATTGTGATGTTATAAACCTTATTTAATTTGTGATTAAATAAACTTGCCTTTATTTTCCTAAATGAAGTATGATCCAAACCAAATTAAACCTGTAATTAACTTCTTTAGGACTTCTAAAGGTCAAAAGGATGTAGTGATTAAAGTGTTGGACTAGGAACAGTCCACCTTCAGACATAGAAGTTTAGTGGCTAACTCTGGGCCGATCATTCACCTGCAGTCCGATCTACCCCATAGGATTATTGCTATTTAGGAAAAAAATAAGGAGGGAGTAGTATAAAGCCAGTTTAAGACCATGGAGAAAAGGCAGGATGTAAATCTAATAAATGAATGTTATCCAATCTGCAAAAATTTGGATGTTAAGATATTTTGTGTCTCTTTGCTACCATCTAGTGGTCATGAACTGTGTTGGGAATTGTGATGCCAGTGCACCAAATTTAGAAAGGCTATGTCACCCTAAAACATTCCCAACATTAAACATAACAATATATTAGTGTTGCTAACAATGTGAGGCCAAAGTACATAAGCACTATATGATTCTGCTTGGCCCATAACAAGTGCCTCCTGTTTCTAAGGCAACGTTGGTACAATGTAATAGGCGGTTGACAATTTAGTTGGCAACAACTTCTGCACCTCCCAGGCTGGCCCCAACTTTTGCAGTTTTTAAGTGTAAGCTGAAAAGCATGCTACTGTCTTTTTTATCCCAGCCCAGCTGGAATAAAGGACATTACTGTTAAAACATTCTGCTAATCAAAGCTATACCCTTTCCCCAACTGCATAGTCACAGCCAGTCCCATCTATCTAGAATTAGGAGAAAGTGCTACCATAGCAATATCCCATGGTCAGCTTTGCAGTTAGAATCCACCGTGCCATCAGATTCATATAAAGTAGATGCGCCATTTGGTAACCAGCATTTTTACCCCAAGAAGCACCTTTGGACTTGTGGGAGTGGGACCTTCTGGGTAAGGTTGATCACAGAACACTCATTCACTAGAAGGCAAATGGGTCAGGATGTTCCTCACCTTCTAGGATGCTGACTACCTTTTTTTTCAGGTGAGAATATTTTCTAACAAAGTAATGGGTTGCCACTTGCCATTTTTGTTTTCTAAGAATGCATGTGGGAACCAGAGGTGTCCTTTTAAAGAAAGAAATGCTTGAGCTGATATTTTGGTTTGCTGCATGTCAATTTCCCATCTCATTTGTTTAACATTATTTTTTTTTTAAAAAAAAGAAAATATGGTAGAATAGACCATGGATAAAAAAATAGTTGATGATAGTTAATGGGCAATGGGGGACTAAGTGAACTCTTCAACTGTTGCACTTATATTCATAATTTATAACATATATTTTATATGTATATGTTTATACATATTTACCACCTTTAATAGATGCTTTCATAAATACTGGTGAGAGTTAAGGCAGGTGAGTGACTTCTGTATATCCTACAAATCTGAAATACTTGAAAAATGACTGCCAGAGATTTAGAGCCTTCTAAGCTTTCATGGAACAATATCACCCTCCAGTGGCAATCTTGACATTAATTCTTTTTTGTATATTGGCACGTTTATCTTCTAGGAATATAATTCCAGCCATAGGACTGCTTATTATTTTTTATTATTATTTATTTATTATTAAATTTATATTCTGCCCATCTCCCCCATATTATAGCCAGAGTAAGACATGGGAAGAGCCATTTGACTTCAGTCCAGTCTCCAGTCAGGAAGTCTGGACCGAACCAAAAATCTACAAAATTAATTACAATTAATGTATTGTCGAAGGCTTTCACGTCTGGCATACAAAGGCTGGTGTGGGTCTTCCGGGCTGTGTGGCCGTGTTCTGGAAGTTTTGTTTCCTGACGTTTCACCAGCATCTATGACCGGCATCTTCAGAGTGCAGGAGCTGGGCACAGAGAGAACTGCTCCTGTCTGTGCTCCTGCACTCTGAAGATGCCGGTCACAGATGCTGGCGAAACGTCAGGAAACAAAACTTCCAGAACACGGCCACACAGCCCGGAAGACCCACACCAGCCTTCGTGTTACAATTAACTTTGTCCATTTTTATTCTGAATGCAGATAATACATAGCTGTTTATCATCTGGCACAGCATTGGTCTGCCAGGCCTTTAAAGAGCTCACTGCTCGGCATAGTGCAATCCCTCATCCCATACTTAAGTGTAGGAGGAAACTCCTAGTCAACTCTTTAGATTACTGCTGGGGATAATCAATCCTCCAGTGAGTGAAAGTGTAACTTGAAGTAATTTCACAGTGCAAGAATATGCCTTAAAGTGTGCAAAAGTACACAATACGCTACAACCCTGTGCCTATCAAAAGAATATAAACAAAGTGAGTGGGAATTACTTTCAAGTGTGGGTTGGATTGTACCTAACGTAAACCATGGTTTGCATTTCAATGAAATTTAAATTCAAGAAAAAAATCTGGATTCAGCTTTTGCTCTTAATTTTCTCATATTATTTGGCAAGCATTTACAGGTTTTGATAGTTACAAAATCAGAGCATATGTAGTATTTTTTGAAGTTGTTTTTTTTTTAAAGCCTAAAATCAAATTACAGGTAGTACCAGATAAGTTTGTACTATTTTTATCCATTCATGGGAAATTGATGAATCACTATGGAATGCTTACTATCTATTCTTTTCAAATGTAAGAACAGCTTCCTTTTTTATATGGTGATTGATGCTCATGAATTTGTTCAGAATTCTACCTGCTTCTGGCCGCCATAAAGTCCTCTACAACTTGGTTGCATTTTTCTGGTCAAAATACTTTCAAAGTTACCATTTTTTTCTAAGGATACTTACAAGACTATACATAAAGATAATGGTGAAAGCATGCTTTGGTACGTAGCATGATAGCCTATTTAATTTTTTTTTTTTTAATTTTTAAATGTAAGTCTAATGGAAAAGAACCTGGTGGGGTTTGCAAACACTATGTTTGTAATGTGATATTTTGCAGGGGGGGGAGCATAAATTCTGAAGACTAGTCTGAGATCAAAGCCTTTGTATAATTTTCTACAGATGCAGATACCAATTTTGATCACAAAAGACTTAACTTAGTTATGACTAATTTAAGATCCATTTGAATGGGTTTTAATCACAAGCCAGAATTAAGATTGCAGGAAGAAACATCAACAACCTCAGATATGCAGATGATACCACCCTAATGGCAGAAAGTGAAGAAGAACTAAAGAGCACTTGATGAGGGTGAAAGAGGAGAGTGCGAAAGCTAGCTTGAAACTCAACATTAAAAAAACTAAGATCATGGCATCTGGACCCATCAATTCCTGGCAAATAGAAGGGGTAGAAATGGAAGCAGTAACAGACTTCATTTATTTGGGCTCCAAGATCACCGCAGATGAAGACTGCAGCCATGAAATTAAGAGACGCTTGCTCCTTGGGAGGAAAGCTATGGCAAACCTAGAGAGCATATTAAAAAGCAGAGACATCACCTTGCCGACAAAGATCCGCATAGTCAAAGCTATGGTTTTTCCAGTAGTAATGTATGGCTGTGAGAGCTGGACCATAAAGAAGGCTGAACGCCGAAGAATTGATGCCTTTGAACTGTGGTGCTGGAGAAGACTCTTGAGAGTCCCCTGGACTGCTAGGAGGTCAAACCAGTCAATCTTAAAGGAAATCAACTCTGATTGCTCATTGGAAGGATTGATAATGAAGCTCAAGCTCAGATACTTTGGTCACCTAATGCGAAGAGAGGACTCTTTGGAAAAGACCCTGATGCTGGGAAAGATTGAAGGGAAAAGGAGAAGAGGACGGCAGAGGGTGAGATGGTTAGATAGCATCACTGAAGCAGTGAGCATGAAACTGAGCAAATCAGGGAGGCAGTGAAGGACAGGAAGGCCTGGGGCGATATGGTTCATGGGGTCACAAAGAGTCGGACATGACTTAACGAATGAACAACAACAACAATTAATCTAACCTAAAAATATGGAAAACCCGCCATCATTAAAAAAATAATTTTTAAAGTAGTATGTTTATGTATCACTTATGACTCAATAGATGCCCACATCTAGGAAAGATGGTGGACAAGATTTCTAGATTTGGAACGTGGAAACTGAATGACACAGATGCTTTCCTGAAACAAATGAGGATGGAGCAATAATTCATTCCCAATTGCCTACAACTTAAATGATAGAAGGTTAAAAAGCAGTTTACCCTTTCAGTCCTCTTCAGATGTACAGGATTACGGTACCCATAATTTTGAGCTAGTGTTGCTAACTAAAATTATCATGCAATGCACATGGACAGCAGCAGGTTTAAAAAGGCTGATTTAAGCATTAGAGGAGTTATTGTATTCAGCCCTTCAAAATTCTCAACTCTGTGAGGCTTCTGTTCATGTGAACCTGGTTGCTTGAGACTCCAAACTGTTACTTTCATTTCTCACATAGTTTTGAAATCATTAGTTTGAACTTCATATTGTGGCGGATAATATCTTTCTTAATAAGATTCCATTCTCTGTGGGTGTTTTCACTGTAACTTTATCCCATAATAGGGTATTCTACAGGCCATGGAGCAATTTTGCTTTCAAATTCAACATTTTTGAAGTAAAAGCAGGCATAACCTAATTAAAGCCAGTCATCTGGAACAGAAGGAAATTACTTCTGCTAATATTCTGTTGTGTTCCAGAAAGATTGATCGGTTATGGTTAGCTTGCTTCTCCTGTGAATAGAAAATGGGAATTTTTTAAATAATATTTTGGGCCTTTACGGGTGATTGGTTCATTCAGTGAAAAACATACTACTTCTTCTGCACTCATATTACATTATCCTTTCCAGCTGATGCTCTTTGTATTGTGAAGTATTTGCACCTTTAAATGTAAATATTAAATGCAAATATGCATTTAACCCATATTTATTATGGCCTTCAGTGCTCACAAATATGTGGTATCATATTTGGTAGAACAGGTGATATCCAATAAAAGAGTTGATGTAGATATTTTGGGAGGTGTAAGGTTCAGCATCTGGAGCCATTGGTAAGAGTTTCAGAAGATCATCATATTACCAGACAATTTCTGTCGCAAAGTAATGTCTTCAGTGTCTTCATATGAATTTATTGTAGTGTATTGTAGTATGAAGTGTTATAATGGAAAAAGCATCTCTTAGAGGGTGTTGGAATAACCCCCTAGGCCAGACATTTCCTTCTCTTGTAAAACCACATTTTCCACTTGTACAGTTACAAACACATTGTCCACAATCACCTATTCTTGTCTTTGTTCTGATTCGGACCATTTGTATCTTACTAAGTGCTGAATAGGATGCTGTGGGAAATGGTTTAAGAGGGCAAAGAAAGCTCACTTCTTTAGCCTGGATCTTTTCTTCTTTCTCAGAATTCAAAAGTCTACTGCAGATGCAATGGGCTACTTTTCAAAACCAGGGCAAGGATTCCGCAAAGGAAAGCACATGAAACAAAAAGGCAGCCACCAATTTCTATTATGTACAAGGTTGGAAGGGGAAGTGAATAAGCTCAAAAACAACCCAGTCATAGGCAGATATAAACACTATTGATCTCAATTACAGAAAGTTGTGGAAACTTCCTTTGGCTGGGTTCATATAGCACACCAAATCACTAAAAATATTTCACCCTAGTGCAGTGTTTCTCAACCTTGGCAACTTTAAGATGCGTGGACTTCAACTCCCAGAATTCCCCATCCAGGATGTAAAGCCAGAAATGGGGTTAATTCCATAAACCATGATTAAATTAATAACTATTTTATGTGAATATACCACTGAGCCATAGATGAGCCAACCATATTTTATCCTATTGTATTAGCAGCAGCATTGGGGAGGGGAGCAGCCCAAGAGAGGGAAGGCTAATGAAAGCAGTGGTGTCACAATGCAAGCACTGTTGACTCCTGGCGACTGCCTGGACAAGGAAGTCCCTGTAGGCTTCTTGGCAAGATTTTGGAAATGGTTTGCCATGGCCTCCTTCCTAGAGCTGAGAAAGAATGACTGGCCCAAAGTCACCCAGCTGGCTTCATGCCTAAGGCAGGACTAGAACTCAGGGTCTCCCAGTTTCTAGCTTGGTACCTTAACCACTACACCAAACTGGCTGTCCCTAAACATAATTAATCCCTAATCATACTTAGCAGGCTGTAAATCCCAGGTGACATCTTGAAACCAGCTTTGTGTTTATGCATGCATTTATGTGTACAAACACAAAGAGAGTGCTACTTCTGCCACTGGGCCAATCTTTTCAGTAGGCTTATATACATCAAAGGTAGTTTTATCAAAGTCCTAAATTGAAAGTTTGTAAAAGAGAATAAGATGTGACAGCCATTTCCGTCAACTCCAGCCGACACAGGAAGACTGAACTAGATTTTCAGAAGCCCTTTTCTTTCTCTGGGTGATTGCTCTTAGGCTATAATTGGAAAGGGAGAAGGAGTTGTGGATTCAGGCCAAATATTGGCTCATGATTCCTCTAAAGCTGTATATGATAAGATTTTGGCAGCTGAGGGGGGGACAGTCCCTCAGCTGCCTTATAATACTTCACTGGCTGGAATTGCAACTGTATTAAACCATAATAAGTTTTGACTTTGGAGTTGCATGCTTAAGTAAACCCAGCCTTTGTGGTTGTAAATCACAACTTATCACTTTGGTGCACAGCCTTGATTGGGTTGTTGACTGTCCAAGGCTACATTTTAAATATAGGAGAGACAGGGTTCCCCCCCCCCCCCATTATTTTGTAATTGTTACATTCTAATTTGGTATTGTGCGGGGTAGGTTCTTCCTCCAAAAATAATTGTTTCTTCATTAGACTGTGAGAACCTTTTTCAAGATTATAGTTTCCTCTATTGATAACAAAAACACTGCAACCTTTCAACTTTTTTAAGGGATGGAAGAGAAAAGTCACAGTAAGCAGAACTGAAAGTCCTTTTTCATGCTTTTGGGGACTTTGTGGAGGGAATTTACAGGGAAAATAGGTCCCTTTCTATTTTAAGGACTTACTTTACCACTTAAAATTTCCCAGAGCCCTCAAGTACAGAAAAGGTGAAAGGAGTGGACCCCCACCTATTCTGCAGAGCTCTGCAATGAGCCCCTGGGCTCCACTGTTTGTACTCCTGGCTTAGTGTGTGGTGCGAACCCAAACAATTAACTATTGTGATTAGCTATGATTAAACAAATTGTGGCAGTGCAATGTGTGGACCTAGCCACTGTGATTTTTATTCAGCAGTGAGGAGAAAAATACTTCACATTTGCTCAGAGTTACTGTTTTTATTATAAATGTCTACCTTCCAAAATTCAGCCTTGATATTAAAAAAAAAAGATCAGGAGTGAATCTAGCCTGAAATTAAAGATTGCCAAAAGCCAAACTGATACAAATAAGAAAGTGAGAATAAATCTTAACATATTTATATGTTTGTTTATTTAGAATATTTGTAAAATGCCCCTATCATGCCGACTCGGGGCAGTGTAGAATGAAGCAGCAAAAATACATTAGAAAACTAAGTGCAATATAATATGTAGTATTCAAATGCCATGAACATTCTATCAATTTTTTTATGCCAATGAGACATCACCCACTGAAAGGGTGGTAGACATAGAAATGTGATATTTATCCAAAAACCATTTTATTACATAAACCAGGAAGGTAGACTATCTTTAATGGGGTATGTCACTGTGGATTAGTGTATAAAGTTTGTTTATATTTTCTGTTTGGGAGATAACTTAAGGCAAATGGAAGGTCATACTTTGGAATACAGGCTAGCCACATAACCTGCTTTTTATACTGTAGTATATATAGACTGTCCTCAGGATTACTGTAGGTAGGACAAGGCAATTGACTATAGAGACAAGAATGCCCTGCAGCTACAGGGACCACACTGTCTTGATTGATTGATTAATTGATTGATAGACAGACAGATAGACAGACAGATATTAAGCAGAATCATCCCTCTAGCTGGATACATAAATTTTGCACAATAGATAGAGTTCCCATATCTATCACTATGGCTTTTAAACCATGATTTATAGCTTAACAGGTTGCAACTAGTCAGTTATGCTGTATTTAACAAACCATGGGAGCCTGGTTATTGTATAAAATGAAAGCATCTAGCTTAGTATCCTGTTTATAGATGGAGGTCAGACTCCACTAGATGCTTTTAGAAAGTCATAAAAAGGTTGTATAGGTGGTGGTCATCAGACTCCTCCAACCTGTAAATGTTTTGGTGCTGTACCTCACAGAACTACTAATAGCTGGAATTGCAATCAGCATATCTAAGCAGATGCCAGGCAGGGAGAGCTAGATTATATTGTTGTTTTGTGAGAATCTCCTTCAGTTTGTTTCATTGGGTCACTAGGATCCACACGCAGCACAATTGTTTTATGTTTGCTCAGAAGCATATCCTATTGAGTTAAATGGCACTTTCTCACAAGCAATTGCATTAGATAGCAGTGTTAGTAACAAAAATTCTGGATTCAAATACATACACTGATTCAGAGGATTTTAAAGATTAATATACAGTGAAACCAGAGGTTTTTGTCTTGGAATTGAGGGACAAACAGTTGGAGAAAAGTCATGGAACTTTGTTTTTATACATAATAACTGCAGTGAGATTATTATATGTACAAATATGGAAAGATTTGGCACTACCCACAATGGAAGAATGGTTGGTGAAGATGACGGAACTTGCTGAGATGGCGAAATTGACTTCTTTGATTAGAGAAAAGATGATGTCTATATTTATTGCTGACTGGAAACCCCTTATGGACTGTTTGCATGAAACGGAAAAAAATGAACTTATGATTTATGTTTTTGATGATTAGACAGGATTTTGTTGTTCAGTCGTTAAGTCATGTCCGACTCTTCGTGACCCCATGAACCATATCGCCCCAGGCCTTCCTGTCCTTCACTGCCTCCCTGAGTTTGCTCAGTTTCATGCTCATTGCTTCAGTGATGCTATCTAACCATCTCATCCTCTGCCGTCCTCTTCTCCTTTTGCCTTCAACCTTTCTCAGCATCAGGGTCTTTTCCAAAGAGTCCTCTCTTCACATTAGGTGACCAAAGTATCTGAGCTTGAGCTTCATTAGCAATCCTTCCAATGAGCAATCAGGGTTGATTTCCTTTAAGATTGACTGGTTTGACCTCCTAGCAGTCCAGGGGACTCTTAAGAATCTTCTCCAGCACCACAGTTCAAAGGCATCAATTCTTCGGCGCTCAGCCTTCTTTATGGTCCAGCTCTCACAGCCATACATTACTACTGGAAAAACCATAGCTTTGACTATGTGGATCTTTGTCGGCAAGGTGATGTCTCTGCTTTTTAATATGCTCTCTAGGTTTGCCATAGCTTTCCTCCCAAGGAGCAAATGTCTGTTAATTTCATGGCTGCAGTCTTCATCTGTGGGGACATCTTGGAGCCCAAATAAATGAAGTCTGTTACTGCTTCCATTTCTACCCCTTCTATTTGCCAGGAATTGATGGGTCCAGATGCCATGATCTTAGTGTTTTTAACGTTGAGTTTCAAGCTAGCTTTCGCACTCTCCTCTTTCACCCTCATCAAGAGGCTCTTTAGTTCTTCTTCACTTTCTGCCATTAGGGTGGTATCATCTGCATATCTGAGGTTGTTGATGTTTCTCCCTGCAATCTTAATTCTGGCTTGTGATTCTTCCAGCCTGGCATTTCTCATGATGTACTCTGTATATAGGTTAAATAAGCAGGGTGACAATATACAGCCTTGTCGTACTCCTTTCCCTATTTTGAACCAATCTAACTGTTGCTTCTTGGCCTGCATACAGATTTCTCAGGAGACAGGTAAGGTGGTCTGGTACCCCCATCTCTTTAAGAATTTGCCACAGTTTGTTGTGATCCACACAATCAAAGGCTTTTGCATAGTCAATGAAGCAGAAGTAGATGTTTTTCTGGAACTCTTGTGCTTTCTCCATGATCCAGCAAATGTTGGGAATTTGATCTCTAGTTCCTCTGCCTCTTCGAAACCCAGCTTGTACATCCGGTAGTTCTCAGTTCACGTACTGCTGAAGCCTAGCTTGTAGGATTTTGAGCATAACCTTGCTAGCATGTGAAATGAGTGCAATTGTGTGATTAGACAGGATAGACTATAGAAAAAAATTATGTTGTAACCATAGAATAAGTGATACATTTATAATTGTACTTATAACTGCTGTAAAGAAGATCAGAAACTACTTTGTATCTTTCCTTTCTATTTTCCTTTTGCTTTTTTCCTTGCACGTTTAGTTTTCTCTTTGATTTCTTTCTTCTTCTTTTTCTCACTTTAGTTTGTATTAGTTTTTATCTTTTTTTAAAAAATCTTTAATAAAAATTATACCAAAAAAAAAAGATAGTATTAGTAATTAATGAGTTAAGATCAAAAGCTCCCTGAGACCTTTTCTAGACTGAGGAGGATGAGAGCAAGATTCTATTGTTTGAGCAAATTTTTATTTTCTCCTTTTTTATATTGGATTACAGCATGGACCTCATACTCAATATGTTCTTGTGAGTCATTTCTAACACAAACAGTTTTAAATGTGTGCCTAAACTCATTAGAAAGGGGGAAAGGAGCACTACTTGAGTTTTGAAATATATAGCTAACACTGAGATTTTGTAGTCACATGCAGTTACATACATGCTGTGCATTTGACAGATTGAATACTTGGATGCTGCTTCCCAAGGACCAATCTACACATCGTCACTGGCTGACTCAAAACTTGTTGTTTCATAGCTGAATGTGTGAATGTCTGGACTGAAGGCTGTTCCTTTGTAGATGAGAGGCAGACCAAAAAAACCCTTTGTTGTTTAGTGATGTTTACTTTGGAGTGATTGCTCCAGGCTTGCAATTCATGATCTGGAATGTGTGCACACCTGCTTCTTGTACGATTTTTTTTTAGAATTCTATCCCACTTTTTTTCCCCCCATATACAACTCAAGGCGGCAAACATACCAATACTCCTTTTTCCTCCTATTTTCCCCACAACATCATCCAGCCAGTTTTTCAGGACTAGAACTCACTCTCCTGGTTTCTAGGCCAACACCTTAACCATTACACCAAACTGGCTCTCTGATTCCTGAGCATTATTTCATTTGCATGAGTGCCTTTTTAAACAAATGCAAAAGATGATGCAGCATCTTGAATTAGCCACAATTCCTGTTTTCCTTCCTTCTTTTGTATCAAGTTAAGAGCTTTGTTCACACAAAACACAGAGCCATTGTATACTGTAGTCAATGAACTGAGCTCCAGTAAACCAAATGTGAATCAAGTTAGTATGTAATAGGAATTCCTATCTTTCTTATACATAACTACGGAATCCATGAATAAATACTTTTATTTAAAACATTTGCTAAAATGTTTTCATGGCTCAGTTAGTTTTTTTTTTTTAATAGTCAAAGTAAAACAAGCATGGTACAATTCTTAATTCAAGTTTTATGAAATGGAGGTTGCAGTTTTGTTATTGTTTGTATGTTTTGCTTTTTCACAAGAACTCAAGATAGTGTATGTGAGGTCTCCCTTACATTTTCCTCCAACAGTTCTGAATGGTAGGTTGGGCTGAAAGAGAATGGCCTGTAACTTACTAGTTGCCATAAATATACCCTGGAAATAAAATCTCAAGTTATATTTGATTCCTGGTGACTACATGGCTACATCTGTGTAGTTTGCTTTACAACAAATCAGAATTTGTCTGACATTTCCCTTCTTTTAGAATCCCCCCCCCCCCCAATTTCTTAGTTTAGTCCACACCTTGGGATTTTCTAGTGGGCTCCCATCCCCATATTAACCAATTCCAGCTGAGATTTTTCAAGGTTAGTTGGATGTTGCCACCTGCTAAGAGGGAGTTATTGTTTGCACATTGCAGTTTTCTGAAGTCTCCAGTGGTATCTCTTGATGGGGGAGCACTGCCCCTACAGAAGCAATTTCTCAACAGGGGTGGGGGGCATCTTACTGGATTCACAACTGTTGTTCAATGGACAGATGGAGGCCAGGAGACATTTTTTCAGCTCAAATGGGTGAGCCTTGGAATGTGAGAATGTCACAAAGTGACTTACGCCCTCATCATACTTACTTAGGCTACTGTAATGCACTCTACATGGGGCTCCCCTTGAAGACCACTCAGAAACTGCAATTGAGATTACACATCGATATGAACATGTGATACCAGTGCTCTGCACTAGCTTCCTATTGGCTCCCAAGTGCCATTCAAATGGCACTTTTTTTACCTTTAAAGCCCTATATGGCTTGGCATGAGATATTTCCAGGAGTGTCTTCTCCATCCAGTTTCAACTCAACAGATATGTAGTTCCCCATTTTTGTGAGGTTAGAAGTATAGAGACCTGCAGGTGCTGTTTTTCTGGTGCTGGGTCTGTCTCATGGATTACTTTTCCTTCTGAAATTCAGTCAGCTCCCACTTTGTTAGGCTTTAGGAAACGGTTGAAAGCAAAGTTGTTTCAGAGGGCATTTGAATTATGAATGTTAGGATTTTTGGGTCGATCTTTGTAATTTTTAAATTCAGCTGTATTTTATCATATTGTAGTTTTAAATGTTATTTTGATTGCTTGTTTTTTTTAATTCTTATTGTCTGTACTGTGGACATTTTAGGGTAATTTGATGTGATTGTAACCTGCAGCAACCGGTAGAAATCAAATAAATAAATAAATAAATAAAAATAAGGTCACTCATGAAATAGTTAAGTGATAGTACTGATTATGCCAAAAATCAGTGTGAAGGTGGAGATGCCTTAATTCACACAAACAACAGCAACAGTCTTTCCTGTTGAACTACTGTATCAGGTTGAAGAGTTCCAGGTCAAGCTTCCTTCTGGTATTTCTCGGCTTTGTTTTGTTTGTTTCCTTTCTGTGGCTTCGTTTTATTGCAAAGGATTATTCAGAGTGGTCCCTCCCGTCCCTTCAGCACCCGCGGACTCCGCCGTCCAGCTGCGCCAGTCTGTGAGTGTATCGGGGCAGGAATGTGGATGTGGGAATTCTCTCGGATTCAAGCCAGGGCTCACCTTGCCCGCGGCCTCCCGCGTTAATGCGTCCTTGCCTTGCCTTGCCTTGTCTTCTCCCCGTCTACCGGCAGAGGTCAACGCTGCCTCTCCGGGACCTAGCTGGCTCCGAAGCGGAGCAGCGGGAGCTCTTGACATCATACCCAAGCTCCTCCTGCGCACGACCCCTTCCAGCTCTTAAACTCCCCCCTTTCTCTCCCCAAACAAAACATTTCCGCTGGCAAGAGTCGGCCGTAAACCTAGCCGGGCAGGGCTGGGGAGGAATGGGAGAGGTCAAGAGCAGAAGTCGACTCGACGCCGCCGGAGCAGCGCTCGCAGGGTGTCTCTCTGGGGCTTTTCCTTCGGCTGGGAGCAGGCAGAGGCCGCTTCGGCCGCTCTCTCCCAGAAGCCCCGCTGGGACCGAAAAGGCGCCCCTTTGGCCGGGCGCGCCAGCCGAAGCCTCCTGTCTTCCTTGAGCAGCCGGCGGCTGCAGAGGCGAAAGGGAAGGCAGGCGGGAGGGCTCAGGCGGGCCGAGGGTCGAGAGCTGCCCCGCTCTTAGGCTATTTGAGACGCGAAACCCCCGAACGCGCCCGCCAAGAGGCGAAATGCCAGCCTTCGGGTTGCAAAGGTGAGGCGCTCGCCCACCTTCCTCGGCTTAGTGCGGACTGGCGTGTCCCCACGCACATCCACGCGCGCGCTCGCCCACATGCAGACACGCGCACGGGGGGACGAGCAGGAGCAGCCGAAGCAGGCGAAGATGGCAATGTCTGTGATCCAAGCGTGCCGCAGTCTGGCTCTCTCAACATGGCTGCTTTCCTTTTGTTTCGTGCATCTGCTGTGCCTGGATTTCACAGTGGCCGAAAAAGAGGAATGGTACACGGCCTTCGTGAACATCACTTATCCAGATCCCGGCGGTGGCGGCGGCGGCGGCGGCGGCGGCAGCGAGCTGCGCAGCGAAAAAACGGAGTGTGGCCGCTACGGGGAACACTCGCCCAAAAACGAGGTCTGGGGGCAGGTGGTGATGACCTCGGCGGCCGCTGACAGGCAAGCTTGCGACCCCAATGCTAGGTTCGCCGTGCCGGGGTCCGGCAGGCTCTGGATCGCCCTCATTCCTAAAGGGAATTGTACTTACAAGGACAAGATTCGGCACGCCGCCTCCCAAAACGCCTCGGCCGTGGTCATCTACAACATAGGCTCCAGCAACGCCAACGAGACGATTACGATGCCCCCCGCAGGTGAGTGGGAGGCACAGCCCCCCCCCCCCCCCCCCACACACACACACGTTCGCCCGCACGTCTCCGTTGGAGGATTTCGTTTCTGGACTCGGTTCACTCAGCCTTGGTTAGGCTGCCAAATACCCAAGAAGGTTATTAATAGCCAAGGCTTAGCCGGGCTTAATACCCTGGGGTCTGGCTCTTGCCTGAAAGGAAGCAGGGCTATGCGCCTGTCTTGTTAGAAGGCAAAATCTGGTGACCCTCTCCCTGTCTTCAGTGTTGCGTTATCTTAAGAAGTGGAGCAGTGAAAGTGGGAGAAACTGACCAGTGAAGGTGTTGGGCTGAATGACAGTAGATGCAAGAAGGCTTTTGAATACACAAAAGTAGGGAAGTCATCAAGGGAGGGCAAGGTCAGGTGGGGCAAGGGAGAGGTCTGTAGTTGCACAATAAGCTAGTATGTGTCACACAACATGCTAACCCTTGGCTAACTAAAGCTTGGTTAACTGATTTTGCACAATACAATGAACCATAAAGTTCATTCATAAATTCATATATACTGGTGGGATACACACAGCATACTGAGTCACAAGGTAGCCATCCACATTTTAGCTGAACGTGTTGCACAAACCTTGTTAATGTCCTTGGTTTATGGTTTCCTGTCTAGTATAAAACCAGATAATGGGGTTCAGTCAATCACTGCTCATTAAACATTTGTAGGGTGTGAACACAGCCTTGGAGAATTGTTCATGAGGGATGTCAGAAGCTCACCAGAAGTAAACTGAACGGGAAATAGACAGGGAAATTGATGCAAGTAGGAAATTTGATGGAAGATTGTGCACTTTATAATGGTGTAGAGAGAGGATATATCAAGGTTAAGATAAAGTACCTGTTGGAATAATGTTAGAAGAACATTTGCAGAATCTCTCACTGTTTCATCCCAAGTGAGCCCCTTGTTTTCAACCGCCCCTTCAAATTCGGTGAATTGGGTTCTATAATGACAGAAGCAGTAAGCTAGTCTCTGGTGTTGTTGTGTCAGTTTCCCTCTTAGGCTGCTCATCTCCTTCCTCAAAATTAAAGTACTCTCCTGTCAACACAGGATGCATATCTCAGTTGCAGAGACCAATAAGGAGGAGCTGTGTTGGCTGACACTGTGCTTTCTGATATAGCATGGAAAGTTTGAAAGTTCTGGGCTGCTTCCTGAGTTCATGGGTTTGTGGTTTCCATGCCGAGTAGTGATAGTGTAAGCAGTTTTAGTGGCTTCTTTGGCTTCTGTTACTGTACTTGAGAAGCAGCTGTGTTATGCCAGGAATGCAATTAGATTAATTACTGCTACAAGATTTTACTTGGGAAATGCTATCTTAGTACAATACCTGTGATTCATGGACAGAGTAATTTATCTAATTTCATGTAATATATACATAGTTTCCCCACCAAATGTCTGCATGTATAGTGCAAACCTTTGCATTATTTATCCTATGTAACACACTACTGGAGTTATGTGATGGTGCTTCTGGAGATAATCTAGTTTGCTGTATTAGAAAATCTTACAAAACAGTTACAAATTTAAGTTATATAAGACATAAGATATATATCCTAGGTATTTACTTAAATACTGCTCTTTGGACATACTGGAGCTTACTCTAATACACAGATAACACCTGTGGGTGTTTCTTCAGGGACAGTACCCTTAGTGAGCCAAGGATGTTTTGCTTTTTCATAATTTCAAAAATAATTTTCTATTCGCAGTGATATGCCATTTTAAGATATTTCTGCATCCAGTTTTGAAACATTTTGTCAAACCCAAATGTTTCATGTTTGCTTACAAAATAAGAGTAAATATGTTTTCTCAATAATGAAATAAAAAAGGTGCCCAGTAAAGTAACCTTCCACGGTGTTGCAGTTATTCTTCAAATTGGAGAAGTCTCTGTAGCCCAAAATTAGATTTTTTAAAAAATAGCATAAAACATATTGATCCCATTGGATTTATTTCCATCTGAATGATTTCAAAGGCGGGTTATGATGTTTCCTACGTTACAAAAATTACTGTACAGTCGACCTGAAGGTATTTTGTTGATATAGTCTCCTGTTTTCTTTAGAGAATCAGACTATGTATTTTAGATAAGGAAATGGGAAAGCTCAGTGTTTCAGTTAATTTTTTAAAAAATTGTGTTGCTTTTATGCCTTCTAGGGATACCTTAACCTGAAAAATCCTTTATAAGAACAATATGTTTTTTTTATAGTACTAATTTCAGTAACTCTAATAATGAATGATAGAGTGCAGCATTACTACTTTATGTTCATCTCTACCATTTGCATGAGTTTTTGATTGCTTCAACATGGAATGTGACAAATTTTTATGATACTAAAATCTTGGGCCGGTCCATTGATTTTAGGTTATAAATAGAATACTTGATCCATACAGATACTTAAATCAGAAAAGCCTGTGCAGTGAGAATATTTAACAAAGATACAGGTTTAAAAGTTAGAATGATGTGTTTTCCCATGGAATTTCATGTAGTTTGTGTTGTAAGAAATATTTCACTATTTCTCTTAATATTGAGCAGCCTCGTGAATTGCCATTCAGACCTCACAGCTTCTTGGATGCTTATTTTTAAGTACTGAAGTTAATCTGTCTTAATTTTACGGACATATGCAAATATATTTAGAAGCAGTATTCTGCTAAAAAAAAAAAAAGGAGAATTATTTCAGTGATCCTTACTATAATCCTGTAGTACAGACTGATGTTGCATTGATATTGTATATTTTGCAACAGCAGATGAGTCAGTATTATTGGTTAGAATCTAAAAGAGCATGACTAGAATTCTGCAGGAGATAAATCCTATACTCGGTAACTCTTTCCTGTCTGTTCCTGAAAGGCTCTCACAGGATTCAGTCTAGTCTGAAGAGCTGCAGTAGTTAGAAAGGAGTTTGTAGCTGTAAACTTTCCAAGAGCAGGAATTCTTCCTTCTCATAGGTATCCCAGCCATTATTCTCACATTGACAGAAAAAGATCCTCTTGCCACAGACTTGTGAATTTATCATGGCTAAAAGAAGACTTTATATTATTGGCAGAACTAGCCACCAATACAATAATTGCACAAGCTGGGAAATGTTACATTAATCTATGAAAATTCAAAGAAATTATAGTTGTGTTGGTCCTTTGAGGAAAAATCCTATTAGTTGCATAATACCTTTTTAAGAATCGGCCAAAATGTCCATCCTGGACAATGAAAGATGTTAGAACAGAATATCAGTGTTGGATCTTCCGCTCTTCGATTTCTAAAGGCCAAATTTGTGTGCTTGTTATGTGCAAGACGCTTAACCTGCATGGATGTGATAGAGGAAACTGGATAAGTATCAGGCTTAAGACTAAGGTATGCGTGGAGGAGAGACTTAAACTTATCCCACTATGCTGCAGTCCTAGTAAAATTTGCTGCCTTAAGTGCTGTTTCCTGTAGGAGGGAAGCTGTCATTGATACCAAAGTGCATTCCTTGACTGAATTAGTTTCAGATCAAGCATGAGAGAGAGCCAGTCTTTCTGGCCAAAGCTGGGTTCACCTATCATGCTAAGCCATGTAGTGATGTCTAATTCTAAGCATTGTGATTGGCTTGAGCTTCATGTGTGAATCAGGTAATTATGGTTTATACAACAAACTATGAATAAAGTAAATGTAGTGGTAAAACCAAATTTTGAAGAACTTCCTTGCCAGTCTCATCTTGGTTGCAAATTTTCTTCTAATCTCAAAGCAAAGCCAATTGTCATTATGCCTGTTTTATTGCACACATATCCCACATATCCATATTCTAAATCCTGCCTTTTTAAATAGAGCTTACATTGATGTAATTTGAATTGCTTTCAAAAAATACAGACAGCATTTTGTACGATTTCTGATTATAACAATTATAGCTACTAGCTCTGACATAATATATTCCAGATTTATTTTCATATGGAAAGCATTACAATGGAATGTTCTTCCACATTTTTCCCATTTCTACTGATGACTCCCCAGATAAAAACAGTAATGCTGTCTCTGAAAATGTCTTGTGAATTAGGAGTAAGGGATCCTTATCTGAGAGCTAGCTGTGTTGTGCAGTGTATTTGTGTATGAGAAAGGAAAATTTCACATTCAGAGGGCTGAATACTTTGGACAGTGAACTTTGAATAGTACAGCAGGCAAATAAAGAGTGCCATGATATGAAGTAAAATAATCTTAAGCCTTTCCTTTCATTTCACATGGGTCATGCCATATTTATGTATCTTTTTACAGATCACTTATACAGTCCTAAAGTTAGTTGTTAGCTGTTAAAACGTGATAATTATCCAGTTTCACCATCCTAGAGGATTGTTATCTTGATATGGTAGGGTTTGGTAGGTTCAGTGGCCCTGAGACTGATGCTGGCAGAAGCTTCTAGTAGTGTTATCTTTGCTGGCAGGGGAGAGGTGAAGCTAAAATAATCCACAGTAAAGGTGCAAAATATTTTTAAGAAAATCAGAGAAATCACAGGGCAATTTACAGCTAAGATAGGAATATTTGAGTAATCATGGAAGAGATCTAAGAGAAGCAAATGAAACTGAAAGAAGATGGAAACCCTATACAAATGGGATGATAAAATAATAGAAACATTTGCAGAGAAAGAGTATATCGAGGAACTGACTCCACTTAAAAGTGAGATATTGTAAGTAATAGACCAGCTGATTAAAGCTGCAAGAGAAGATGCAGTTCTGAGTCAGCAGTATGGCGTAAGACTGTATGGTCCAGAGATTGGAAATGATCAATTACTATAGTTAAATGGAAGAAGGCTGATACAAGAGAATGCAATTTACTAAACTGTTCTATTAATTCCTCATGCAAGCAAGCTTTTGATTAAGATATATAAAAGTTGAATTTGAGCCACTCATGTGAAGAAACATGCCAAATGTACAGGCTGGTTTCAGAAAAGTAGAGGGGTGTGATCGGATAGTTAATGTAAGGTGGAACAAATGAAGAAAACTAAACAATATAAGGAGATATACTTTTTTATTGAAAACAGAAAGGTCTTTGATTGTATAAATCATGCCATAATGTAGACAATTTATTATGGTAGTGGCATATAATATACCATAATACCGTATTTATTATGGTATTATGCTATATTATATGCCACATACATCATAAGAATGGCAGAATTGGAAGAGCTGGAATTCAAATACGAGGCCAGAGCCTAACAGTGGAAAATATGTGCTAGGGTTTACGAGGCCAGAGCCTAACAGTGGAAAATATGTGCTAGGGTTAAATATGAAGGAGATGCTAGGTTGAGTGGTGTGAGAGCTAATGATGAATGACTAGAGCTGTGCTGCTTGTCAATTTGGTTGCGTTCTCAGTTAAAGCAAAGATACAGGTAGTCCTCGGGTTACAACAGCAGTTGGGACCGGGATTGCTGTTGTTAAGCAATGAGATTGTGAAGCATGATGTCACATAACCGCATCACTTAGCAATGACAATCCCGGCAGTCCTGGTTGCCGTCATAACCCCAAGATGCATTAAAGGTTATTAAACCAAGAGGTCATGAAATGGGAAGTGACGGGAGTCCCAGGTAATGAGTGCGAGGGTGCGGCAGGAGTGCTACGGGGGATGGGGGTGGTCCTGGCAAGGCTGGTGCAGGACATGCATGAGTTGGGGAGGCCAGGGGAGGGCTTGGGAGGCATGGTGCAAGACACACATGAGCACAGGAAGGCTGGGGGCTGGATGGCAGGGCAGGGCACTAGCACAGGAAGGTCAGAGGGACTTACCAGAATGACATGCCAGCTTCCCCACTGATTTTGCTTGTGGGAGGCTGGCAGGGAAGGTTGCAAATGGCGATCACATGACTGGGATGCTGCAACCATCGTAAATGCAAGCCGGTTGCCAGGTGCCTGAATCATAATCACATGACCGTGGGGGCACTGCGATGGGCCGGAACTTTGAGGACCCACTGTAACTACCACTCGTTCAGCACTGTTGCAACTTCGGTCACTGAACGAGTGGTTGGTAAGTGAGGACCACCTGTATTATCAAGCAAGGGAAGAAGTATAGAGTACAGCAGCTGGGTAATGTTGATTTTCTACTATATAAAAGGCAGCTGCTAGTCTTGTCAAAGATCTAATAGATAAAGGTATAGAGATTTTATTTTTTATGTCTAATTCCAATACTAAACCTCATCTAATGCGCTTGCTTGCTTGCAACATTGGATTAAACATTTTGCTTTTGGTGTATGTTCAGGAGTTCTTTTGCCATAGCTGACAACATGATTCCTTGTCTTATAATGTTTTCCAGTATATTCAGAACTTTTCAGCAAAGTGTTTCCTAGTAATCTCTGAAGTCCTTTGGCCGTACTAGCTGATAGACTAGCAATATTTGCAGGTTGCGCCAATTTGTTTAAATGTGCGTCATTGTATAAACTGTAATTGGCTGAGTTTATTCAATACGTGCAGCCAAAATCAAGCCACATTATGACTTAGCATGTTGTGTAACACAGACCACTATTATTCTAGAAGTTCTAGATTTCTGTAAACAAAATGTCTTATTATTAACAGTTTCTGCAATAGGCAAATCCTCTAACGTTAACTTTTCCACATCTTGTGCCTGCAGTTTGAAAAGGGAGGGGGAGTTGCTGCAGATAAGTTTTTAGATTATTCAGCTCTTTTTTTCTTAGCTCTCTTGATCTGCTTTTGCAAAAATGTGGTGAATGAATTTGCCTTTGCAAGGGGGCTGCAATTTCTAATGATTTAAAAGCTGGCTGCTCCAATTCTCCAATCTGTTGTTCTCCCTGAACTGGATTTGTATCAGTTAGATTGTCTTGTCATCTCTATGGCCTTTTGAAAGGTTAACGCTATTCATTGCATTCTTTCAGAAAGTTCTTTCTGTAAAATTCCAAGCACTACTGCTAAGGTGTTAGTCTCTTTTAATTGGCAAACAGACAGTATCCAGTCTGTTCGTGTGAGCAATAGCAAATGACTCAACAGTTTCTCCAGAATTCTGACAATAGTTGGCTGTGTCATAAACAGCATTCCTGTTTGGATGAAATGGGCAGCTTTGTTGGGCAGAACCCTCATAGCTGTGCTTAAGGTCCCTTTAGGCAGTGTGAAAACATTGTTGTCCTCTTTGCCTATAGGATAAAGGAGTGAAATTACCTCCACTAATCCTTTATCCATATAGTAATTGGTGTCCAGGCCACCATCTTTTAAGCTATTATGAAAGATTTAAGTTACAGAGAACTATGACATTTTCTTTACCCTAAGAAGCTATAGGCTTAAACCTGACCTGTAATACCATGGTCTGGAAGGTCTAGAGGAGGCACCAGTTTGAAAATTAGATAAGAATTTTAAAATGTATAGTTGTTCTCCAATAGGAACTGAACCAGGACTCCTGATTGTCTCTAGTTGCAACCAATTCCGGTGCCATCTAGCAAAATTACATAATTTTGCTAGATGGAAATTACATAATTTCTCTCACCTTTTGTTCCCTCCAGGAACAAGTAAATAATGACAGGAAAAGGAAGACTTTCCCATATCAACTTTTTAAAAATTATTTATTTATTTATGTATGTATCACATTTATATAGTTGCCCATCTCACACAAAGCAACTCTGGGAGGCATACAATCATTGAACAAAATAACCAATACATAAAAACAATCATTATAAAAGATGAAAAAGTTATTATTAAAATTCAACCTTATCAAAAAATTTAAAAAATTTAAAATATATAACCCCCACAGAGACAGCAGAATATCAATCATAGTGGAGCCATCTAAGAATGTCTCCAGTTCCCAAAGACTCCCCGGCCTGATGACACAACCATGTCTTGAGGGACTTCCTAAATGACAGCAGAGAAGGGGTGAGCCTAACTTCAGGGGGAGAATGTTCCACAAGGAGGGAGCCACAACAGAAAAGGTCCACCTCCTGAGACCCACCAAATGCAAGTCCCTGGCTGATCGAATGCATAGCATACCTTCCCTGTTGGATCTAATGGGATGGGCTGATGTGATCGGGGAGAGGTGGTCCCTCAGATAAATTAATTATCATAGTAATTTAGTTCGTGCTACTATTCAAAAGTCATCTGAAACTTTGGAAGATTTATAGTGGTGTCAAGTTTATTTTTAGCCACGTTAGAGTAAGGTGAAATAAGGCTGACTAGTTGGTGGTTTTCTTGCATGAACCTGGCCATTACATTAAGCCACAAGATGTTTATTCGCTTTGACAAAGCATGTTGTGTAAACATTTACACAAGTAAAACAAGTGCAGTTTGCTAAGTTTTGCTTCAGGTTTTGCCTAAAGTGTGAACTCAGCCAAAGTGTATGCTAAAAAAAATCAGGAAAAGCATACGTTTCAGTCAGATCTATATCTAAAGTGGATACAAGAGAAAGGTAATGTGCCTACATTAGCAGTGGTGAAATGTGTGCGAGAGCTGTAAAAATAAAGAGGTGAAAAAAATGAAAACATGTTGAAGTAGAATGAAGAGGTTGCTCACTAAAAGGAGAGTCCGGGCCTTTTCCTTGTCTTGGATCCATTAAGTTAAGTCTTGTAGCCTCACTGTGGCATTTGTTTCACTGTCACTGAATGGAGAACATATTCCTCTGTGTTTTCTGTTGCTTGCACATTCCCTTTCTTTGTGGTTGCGGAAGATTTTCTGACATCTAGTTTCCTCATCCTGTTTGTTCTCCATATATAGCTTTGAACTCTCTAGCACAGAAGATTTTTTTTATCTTACATTCTGTATGGCAAATAATACATTCCTGTTGGTAACTAAGAAAACCAGTTTTCAATTAAAGAGAAAAAGTAATAGTGGGCAGAGAGAATAATTGTGCCACCTCCTAGAAGTATTCTTCTGTTGGCTGCTCCTTTTCTTTCTGAGGCTGTAATACAGAACCCCAGTGGTTAACTCTATTTGTCAGTAGAGGAAAGTAAATGAACAGAGACTTTCTTGGTACAGTAAAGTGCTTGATACATCTGTGCCAAATACATCTCTACCCTTACAGCAGGGTAGATTCCATCTAATATATACTGGAACGAGACTTGTCTTTTTAGCATTACAAAAAAAGGTGGGGAACTTTCCTTTTCTTTGAGTTTAGGACTTGGCTAATACTGAGGTAGAGATCTTGTTGAATATAGCATAAATAAGAGGTGCAAAATCAGCATGCCTCATTTTCAAAACAGTAAACATAATTTCTATTACTGATAGATTAAAGTGTCTGGGATGACAATTTTAACTTGGAACCTAAAAAAAAAGAGCTTCATGCATTGTTAGGCTGCTTCACTTGGCACAAACTTAAACATTGTGAGCGCACTGATGTCATTTCAGCATTCCCAAAAAGTGTTGCTATCATTGCAACTATTGCGTAGAATTGCACAGGTTAATAAATACCTCTTTGCTGGTGCAGAGTGTAAGGGAGGTGACCTTGAGACAAATATGCAAGCACTATTACCTGGGCAAAGGGGGCTGAAGCATTCTTTAAGCTGGGAAACAAGAGATAGTATTTAGAAGTGGCTCAGACAAATGCCTCCCTAATTCACTGAGGTATAAGAGGGAGGAGAGGTGCAGCACAATCAGACCTGCAAGAGTCTGTTGTTATAGCCTACCTCAATGAAGTGTGGTTCTGGTCTTCCTGTGGAACTGATTTTTTGGTCTGGTCTACCTAGAGGGGCAGACAATGACTTAATACGTTTCTCCAAGTGGGAAAACTCTGAAGGACAGAATATAATTTTGATTCAGCTTTCACTGTTAGTTAACCTGGAATGACTTATGTTATTCCATGGCCTGGGAATAACATATGAGATATTGCCGCTATCTTTCCCAGGATTCTCAGCCAGCATAACACATTTTGAGAAAAAAACTGTGCATATAGATAGATGTGATTTATTCATTTTGTTCATCTCAGGAATTTTTTATTGATATCTTGCTGTATTGTATGTAGCAATAATGACATTCAGTACAAGAAATGGTTAATGACCAGCTTACACTGCAGTCATCCAGTGAATATCATGGTTGCCTGGAAATCTGAACCTGAGACTAGGATGACTAGGATGACTAGGATGACTAGGAATTTTTTATTGATATCTTGCTGTATTGTATGTAGCAATAATGACATTCAGTACAAGAAATGGTTAATGACCAGCTGCACTGCAGTCATCCAGTGAATATCATGGTTGCCTGGAAATCTGAACCTGAGACTAGGATGACAGTGATTGGTTATATTTATCAAGTTAAGTCATAACTTTATTTGCTTGATTTTGATTTTTCACAGTTTGTGTACCCAGCTATTTAGGTTTATAATCATGATTTGTGGTTTTGTGAGATGGGTGAGTCCACTCACTGTGACACATTCAAGAATCATGGTTAAAAAAATAATGGCTTAACATGATATGTGAACCTAGCCATTTTAACCACTACACACACAATCTATATTTCTTTCTGTCTCTAATGTGTTTTACGTATGCAGCATTCCTGAATTTGTATATTTAGTAGAAATATAGACTCACAGAATGACAGGGTAGCTAAGATTTCCAGAATCTGGAAAACCAAACTGTCTTTGCGTTTCTTGGTAAGGCTCACTAAATTGAAACTCTGCTTTGCCAGATGTTTTCTCAAACTCTCCTTAAAAACCAAGTTAGAGGAAGTTGTTGGATTTTCTAGCCCTAATAAAAGAGTATTTTTAAAGATTATATTTTCAGGGGAGAAGAATGAAATGCATTAAAACCCACAAAAATACTAAGTAAAGTTAAAAATATTCAGAGGTAGAGGTTTAATTCCAATGCCATTCATTTTGTGGTAGATTTTTCAGCCCACATAATGTATAGTTCCCTACAATTGAGGCAATATTACCCACCCCCTTCCTGTGTCTCGTTTTGCCTGTAAACAATCTTATATGAAAATATGTAGCGTTTTGGAGGGGAACTATTAAATGCCATTGTCTATATAAGCAAGACAGTTGCATTTAATATTATGTTCCCTGTTATGTTTCCTCTGTGGTTATATGGATCTACATACATATTTGTTAAGAGTAAAGGAACTGAAAGTTTTTTGTACCCAATTCAGTCGATTATTCATTTAGCACAGTGTTGTTATTCCTATGTGGCACCAGCTCTCCAGGAGTTGTTAACTAGAGGTTTGAATAAATAACTAGAACTGAACCTTGGATTTCTTGAATTACAAAGCATACGTTCCCATCTGAGCTATGGTCTTCTACATGCAAACTGAGTTGTGTAATAGTGTATAGTATAACCAACTGGATCCATAAGGTGCCTAGAGTGGACCAACTTCATGGGTGCATCCCTCCTGAGGTTGGTGGTGGCTGTGAATCAAAGGTGATCTGATTGAGACAATGGACTGATGTTAATCTTCTCCACCTCAGATCACAAACTAGTTGTTGTGAAGTACATACCAGATTCAGAGTGTGGCTTCCATGTGAGTCACAACATGCTATCTTGGGACAAGTCTATGGCTGTCATGGCAGTCATGAACTCCAACCCCCATCTGCATTCAAGGGATGGTAGTTGAAATCCTCCTGAACATACATAGTGGGGATTTCCATCACTAGATGTGATGGAATGGAATTATGAAGGCCAGGCTCAGGGAGATAAACATTTTCTTAGCTCGCCGGAGGAGAGTGGGAGCTACAAGAGGATGAGACTGGTACCTCCCTGAGGAATTTACACTGTTGTGGCTGGCTGACTTGGGAGCTGGGGTTTCAGTCTGGAAAGATTCTTGCTAGAGGTTGTAGCTAATAAACATAGCTGAACTGAATTTGCATTGTCTCTTGGAGTTCCTTGGGCTAGGCCTGACACTAGCCCAGCAATGAGGTCAAGCAGTCTGGGAAGGGATGTACCTGGATAGTTGGGGCATGGTATATCAGCAAACCTACCAGGTTGTCCCAAGCAACCCAACTTCATATATAGAAGTCCTTGCATGAGGCCATCTCTGAAACAACAAATCTAATCATCAGATTCCAATGGAACTTTAATAGTGCCCCTCCTCCCTTACCCTGGAGTAGAGATTGGTGTACCACATGAATCCCAGCTAGCAGATTTTGGACAGAGGAACCCCTCCATCCTTGGTCTAGCCAAGCGTTGGTGAAACATGCAGGGTCTACCTGCTCTTCCACCACTAGAGTATACAGGAGCAAAGATTTTTTAAAAATGGGCCTGGCATTCAGTGGATCCAATCTGAATCTAAGGCTTCCAATGATCCAGCATACAGAATCTTGGGCTGGGGCCAGAAGGGGTAGAAATCAAATCTTCCAGACCTTTCTTTATAAAAACCTGTCTCCACCTCTGGTAAGCTCCTTCTGTCTGTCACTGCCATAGTCTTCTCATTCTCCAGCCCTACAAAGTCCTAGCAACTCTGTCTCTCACCTACTATCTGTCTTAATTTAAGACAGACTTTAAGACATTTGCAAAAGTCTTAAAATGGCAACTCACCACTCCAGCAAGATGGGCTGCATCAGCATTTCTCAGTTTAAACTCTCTTGCTAGGCTCTCTCCTCTCATTAACCTGTCTCCCCTTCTGTAAGTTTGTTCTCCCATCATTCCACCCAACATAATGCAGCCTTTTGTTGGTGTCCTTATCAGCTTAATTCCCTGAGCTACTCTCCATGTTGTTCTTCAAGACTCTGATCATTCTGCTCCCTGTCCTCAGGAGTTCTGGAATCCATATTCTACCAGCAACTGCACACTGCTGGCCACCTGTTGGAATATCTGATTTATTCACCATACACCTTCATGCATCTGTCAAGGGTCTGAGAACTGTTAATAGCAAGGACTATTATTATGCTGTCTACATAGAACTTAAGCAACAGTTATGTGCTCTGCTGCCATGAGAGTAGGAAAAAAAAATCAATATATTAATCTTAGCACAGTAAAATTACTGAACCTTTTTAAAAACGACGGTGCAGTACTAATTTCACCAACATATAGATAAATAATGTGATGGTGGGAAATCATCATCATCATCATCATCATCATCATCATCATCATCATCATCCTTTAATACCATCAAACAATTGGGAAGGACTTGATAGATGGATAAAAATGCCAAATTCAGTCTAAACATCTGGCTGACTGTGTGGCCAGCCATAATAGGCTTTAAGATACATGCCATCCTGCTGGGATTTGGATAGTGTCTCACATTGTAGCAGCCTTCACCAGACTAATGTCCTCCAGATGTGTTGGGTTTCAAATCCCACTTTCCCCAGTTAGCATAACTGAAAGTGTTGACCACGATCACTAATAGGTTGGGACAGGCTATGTTATGATGTTAGACCGTTGGTTCCAATTTTCTCAACCTATAGTTGCTATCAAGTTAATTCTATGATGTAGGTTTATTGATTTCTATCTCATACATGTAAAAACAACTTAGAAAATAAGTTAATTGTTGCAATGTTTTATTCTAAGTCAAATTCACTGCAGGAGCAAGTAGAATGGAATCATGCATAGTAGTGATATGACTACTTTTTAATGTTGAAACATTGTCTTAAAACCAGGAGTGATTAAATTTAAACATTTAAACACTTCCACAAATATATCACCTTCCGTAGTGAATTCCATGACAAACCTTGTGGTATACAATGCACTTAACATATGATTTTTTTTTTCCAGAAGTAACAGTGAACATGGTTAAAAACAGATAAAAAAATGGCTCACAAAGCACAAAGAAATGAAGACTGTTTCCAAAAGTAAGAAAAGGACTGAATAATCAATTACAAGGAGTGAGTGCTAATCAGGTGCTCATTTGATTCCCCCTTCACTTCCCCCCTTTCTTGCTGCCTGTCTATCATGCCTGTAAGCTAGACTAAAAGAATCTCAAGTGTCTTCTCCACATTCCAATACCTTTTGCATGGTCATGCTAAACAAAGGCAGTATTCAGTCTTGTTAAGGTGGTTTCCTGTCTTTTTCATTTCATATTGTTTGGCTTCTGAAGTTCACAGTGCATTCATTGACTTATTGCAGTGTGATATTTTAAAAGTTCATTAACTTTGTAATACCATCTCTTGATAGTGGACTATAATGCATACTCCGTTGCTTTTATATCACTTCTACATCACTTCTTCTCTATTAGCAAAGTGTGTTACTCAGAAAAGAACATTGTAGACCTTATCATGGTGCCTCACAACCGCAAGTCAGTTGTATTAACACAGTATTGACTAGGGCTCTACAGCACTTCAGATTCAATTTCCAAATGGTCACTTGGAGACCATGGGAACATAAATATAACACCTGTGTGCAACACCTTGAAGCAGCCAATTAGATCGTAGCTAGTTCAGTCCTGAAATTTTATAGAAAATTTTCAATATCACTGTTGCTTAATCTTTGGCCAGACTACTCCAAACAGTCAAATTGGTACTCAAGGGTAGATGCAAATAGTCAAAATATGGAGTGGTGGTGATCAGTGTCTAAAAAGCATGTATTGCACAGGCAACATGTTTGGATCTTAGGTACTTTTTAAAGAGCACTGAAAACTCTTCTGCTAATTCTGGTACAGTAGTTCAGGTGTTGGGCTGGCATTGGGAAGATCCACGTTCTAGTCCATCTTCAGCCATATCCTCAGTCATCCCTAGGTGACTTCTAAGCTAAGCCTATTGCACAGGATAGTTGTTGTGGATAAATAGGAGGAGGGTGAATGCATACTCTGCCTTGAACTCTTGATCAAAAGGCAGGACATAAATCTAACAGATTGTTTAAATCCACACATACACACACAAATCAAATATTACAATGTTTATATTAAAAACAATTTATAAGAAAAAAGTCCCATCAAAACACATGTATATTTGCCATGTGTGTGGAATCCTACTAACTGTAAAGATGAACCAGTTGTCTTTCTTTTGTTTAATACTGTACTTTCATAACCTAATGTAGTCTTCTTTAACCTGATACTCTACAGGTGTGTTGGCATGCTGTTCACAGAATGCTGACTGGGAATTCTGTGAATATAGCGTACATATGTATATTCTGTACATATAGCGTACATTGTGAATATAACATACATATGTACATTCTGTACATTGTGAATATAGCGTACATATGTACATTCTGTACATATAGAGTACGCTGTGAATATAGCGTACATATGTACATTCTGTACATATAGCGTACATTGGGTCATAAAAGACTGATTTAATATAAATGTAAATATTTGACAATTACTAACATCCTAGTTAAAAAAAAATTAAGATGTTACTATAAATGTCCAGCACAGACCTATCTGCTTTTCATAACTCAAAACCAAATGACAAATTTGCTATCCTTGTTAATAGCTAATATACAATTTTAATACTATCTCAGTGAACTGTTATTGTGCACTGTATTTCCTATGACTTAAGGTCAGTTACAAAACTGTAATATAGCCCCTGTATCTTCATGTTGTGCATGGTCAAGAGTATGTTAAAACTGTAGCCTCTGTTGAGCAACAGCCTAATGCCCAAATTCTACAATGAATTATTATTCTATAATTACCTTACAATGCTTTATGGTTCTAAAAAGAAATATGTTAAAAACTGAAATCAACTATTAGAAAAAGACTCTTTTACAATCTTTTTTTCACAGGAAAATGTGAAAAATGGCTGGGAAGTTAACCCCCCCCCCCACCCCCAGATCCAAGTCCTTGCTGTTTCACAGGATTCCCTGACTGCAGTTTCCTAATCTTTCCCAGCTTTGCAAAAGGAAGTTGGCAGTAACAGCTAGAGACAGTGTCCATAAGAAAATCTGCTTGATAAAAATGTTGAGTAGAGTGTACAAAGGCAGGTGAATCAATGGTCTGATTTTATATAAGGCCCCTCCAAAATTATTTCTTCCTGACCTTTGAGATAATCTGTTCTGGGGCAGTGTAGATAGGACAGCTGAGATTTAACAGGTGCTTAATTTCTGCTCATTTATCTTTATCTCTTTTTGAGGAGCTATTATGTTATTTTATTTTTAATACAATATCAAACAAATTAATAGAGGAATAAGTATACATATATGCAACATACATGCAACATATCCAGAGTCCTGTGGAAATCTGTGGCTAATAAAATTGAATGAATGAATGAATAAACAAACAAACAAACATTATTAACAATACAAAGTCACATCAAAATGAATTAAGAATTATGATTTTTGGGGTTTGTACTTTCAAGTCAATCTTGACTCCTAGCAACTGCCTGGACTAGTCCCTGTAGTTTTCTTGGCAAGTACTAAAAAACAAAAGGTCAGGACAATTGGAAACAGAAAAAGTTCAAAGAATTTTACAATATTGCTCAAAAGACTTCTTTCTTGCCCTTTGGTAAACACAAACAAACACCTCTTGTCAGGTGTTTGTTGTCAGTTAACACATATCAAGCCATTGTTGCAAATCCGTAGTGAATAATATTATTTATCATATATCCTCTCATGATCACTGGTCCATGTAACTCTTGCTGACATTTTAGCATAATCTGATCTTAAAGTATCTTGCTAAAATTGGAGACCTGAGCCTTGAAAGAAGAGCTTACGCAATGGTTAACAATCTTTCCTTTCTCTGGTCACTTAACTTGTCTCCTCAGATTTGCATCCAGTTACTTACATTGTGTAGTGAGCAAAGTGAATTTCTCAAATGCTCTATTTTGTGTGAAAGTTCTACCTATTTCAATTCTGGAGCTAGCCAACTGATTTACCTCCTTTGACATTCTGCAAGAATTGCTCCAGTGTCCTTTCTATAATGTATTATAGCCTCTAGCATCACATTTTGTTTTCACTTGTTAAGCAGTCCTATTCACCAGTGATAATTCTTAGCTGATCTTCAGTCATAGAATTTCATGTATATTTCCTATCCTATTTAATTGTGTTGAAAGTGCCGCTGGAGCAGTGCCTTTCCATCTTGCTTGTAGCATGCGGAACATTGCTTAGATTATACTGGACAGAACTTAGTGTGTTGGACAAAATTCAGAGAGAGAAGTAAATTGTGACAATATTTTTACCCCTGAGGTAATTGTCTGAAAATTGTGTATCCTTTTGCCGAAATCCCTAATTTATCTTCTTGGGGAAAAATATTTCTATCTGACTTTGTATCAATCAGCTATTATGTTTCAGCAACAGTTCTTTGCAATCTGTGTTAAATCAGTCAAAAGATGTTACCCATTAAGTACTAGAAAACCAAACATAAATTGTTTTATATTGAATCAGACTATGGTCTGTCTAATTCGTAATTGTCAACTGACTCTCCAGGGTATCATGCAGGATATCAGGAATCGAACCTTCTGATGTAAATATTCCTCCACCATTGAGCAACAGCCTCTCCATTGCTGCCAGGCTTCCCTACGAGGACTTGGCAGTAAATCAAGATTTCCTGATACTTCAGGGCTTAACCTGTTTTTTCAGGTAGACTTGCCAGAAACCTCATAGACATGATTTGGCTTGATTAGAATCTTTAAGACAAGAATGAAGCCATACATAATAGCTCATTGCCCATTGCTGGTGAGAATATGAGAATGTCTTACACTTTGGGATTTAAATTCATGGCTTCTTCCTGCCTTTCCAAATTGATGGATACTTGGCACAGTGGTTGATGGCCTTGAAGCTGAGCCATACACCTTTCCGGACTGCTCATCTTTGACTTGGGAATCTCTGATTCCTCTTCAGCCCTAATACTTAACACTATAGAAATAAGAATAATTGGAATATTAGGTCAATATTATTTGTGCATCTAGTTCAATATTATCTGCTCTCACTGGCAGTATCTTCCAGGATCATAGGCAGAGTGATGTCTTATTTCCCATGACCTGCTACTAGAGATGCCAGGGTTTAAACTCCAACTCTAACTACTGTCCCTATCTTGCTCCAGTTCAGTTCACTTTCTTCAAGCTTATAAGACAGTGGTGCATATCCAGTGAAGAGACTTAGTCCAAGCTTGTTGTCATGGTCAATAAGACTAAGTTGATGCTGGTTTTATTTTTGAACCACCAAGCAATTTTGATCCAAACTATATCAAAATGTCTTCTCCCATATGATTATGAGTGCATGTGTAGCCATATGTGCACATGTATATATTTCAGTAATAGGCTTATATTTGAAAAACAGCCTACTAACTTAGGCCTTAGGAAGCATTGCTAACAACAAAGGTAGTGGAGATGACAGTATTCCAGCTGAGTTATTTAAAATGCTAAAAGACGATGCTGTTAAAGTGCTGCACTCAATATGCCAGCAAGTTTGGAAAACGCAACAGTGGCCACGGGATTGGAAAAGGTCAGTTTACGTTCCAATTCCAAAGAAGGGCAATGCCAAAGAATGCTCAAACTATCGCACAATTGCACTCATTTCACATGCTAGCAAGGTTATGCTCAAAATCCTACAAGCTAGGCTTCAGCAGTACGTGAACTGAGAACTACCGGATGTACAAGCTGGGTTTCGAAGAGGCAGAGGAACTAGAGATCAAATTGCCAACATTTGCTGGATCATGGAGAAAGCACGAGAGTTCCTACTTCTACTTCTGCTTCATTGACTATGCAAAAGCCTTTGATTGTGTGGATCACAACAAACTGTGGCAAATTCTTAAAGAGATGGGGATACCAGACCACCTTACCTGTCTCCTGAGAAATCTGTATGCAGGCCAAGAAGCAACAGTTAGAACCGGTCAAGGAACAACTGATTGGTTCAAAATAGGGAAAGGAGTACGACAAGGCTGTATACTGTCACCCTGCTTATTTAACCTATATACAGAGTACATCATGAGAAATGCCAGGCTGGAAGAATCACAAGCCGGAATTAAGATTGCAGGGAGAAACATCAATAACCTCAGATATGCAGACGATACCACCCTAATGGCAGAAAGTGAAGAAGAACTAAAAAGCCTCTTGATGAGGGTGAAAAGGAGAGTGCGAAATCTGGCTTGAAACTCAACATTAAAAAAACTAAGATCATGGCATCTGGACCCATCAATCCCTGGCAAATAGAAGGGGTAGAAATGGAAGCAGTAACAGACTTCATTTATTTGGGCTCCAAGATCACTGCAGACGGAGACTGCAGCCATGAAATTAAAAGACGCTTGCTCTTTGGGAGGAAAGCTATGGCAAACCTAGATAGCATATTAAAAAGCAGAGACGTCACCTTGCCGACAAAGATCCGCATAGTCAAAGCTATGGTTTTTCCAGTAGTAATGTATGGCTGTGAGAGCTGGACCATAAAGAAGGCTGAACGCCGAAGAATTGATGCCTTTGAACTGTGGTGCTGGAGAAGACTCTTGAGAGTCCCCTGGACTGCTAGGAGGTCAAACCAGTCAATCTTAAAGGAAATCAACTCTGATTGCTCATTGGAAGGATTGATAATGAAGCTCAAGCTCAGATACTTTGGTCACCTAATGCGAAGAGAGGACTCTTTGGAAAAGACCCTGATGCTGGGAAAGATGGAAGGCAAAAGGAGAAGAGGACGGCAGAGGATGAGATGGCTAGATAGCATCACTGAAGCAATGAGCATGAAACTGAGCAAACTCAGGGAGGCAGTGAAGGACAGGAAGGCCTGGCGCAATATGGTTCATGGGGTCACGAAGAGTCGGACACGACTTAACGACTGAACAACAACAACAATCCAGTCATGTTATGTAATAAAATCATTTGTTCCTCTGGATTACATTCATTCAGAATGTTGCATACTTGTTGCTAAAACTCATCTCTGGTTCTTCTGTTATTACCATTTACTGGAACATAACAGGCAGCTGTAACCAATCATGAATTTCTACTTTGATATGCAGCACAATAATTAAGATGCCAGTAATGCATCCTTTTAAACATATAATTTAGGCTTTTCATTCATAATTAAACCTACACCTTCACTTCCTTGGTGTCTTCATCCACAAGAACTGATCATCTTCTTTCCAATATATCCTTCCTATTTCTCTTAGTTTGACAAACAGGCATCTATTTTTATTTCTTTCATTAAGTAATGCATACTCTTCACCATTTAGTATTCTTACATTCAGGTTACAATTTTCCATATGCCATTGCTGTTACTAGATGGGACTATAAATCTTGATTTTTGCTGCATATTGGCTTTGTTCAGTCAACGCTTTTGCATAACTCTTTTTAATTAAATGAAGAAGTTGTAGACTAGCCTTATACAAGCCCATGCCACACGCAGCTTTCCCTGCTAACAGTAAGTAAACTAACATCAGTTTGGGCACATTTGTCCAGTATGTCAAAAGCATATGGTGGCCTAGCTTTACCCCAGGAATGTACATGCTATTCTACACAAGCTGGAAATTCTAATCTAGCAACTGTTTTACAAGCCAACATACTGTTGCCCATGTCACAGGATATATGTATAGGATGGAAGAGTCTAGATCTCTTCTAACAAAATTAATATAATTTAATTATTTCTCATGATGCCTAGAAATGGGTGGCATTGCAGGAGAATGAGGAATAGTACTATTTATTTAGAGTAAGAGCTTAAGAACACATGCTACAAAATGTAGAATATGAGAGAGCTACTAAGTAGCCCAACTACAACTTGGATAGGAGGATTAGAAAAGCTAGCTGTAGTGAGAATAGGACAATTTAGGAAAACTGCATTCTAGGCGTAGTGGTGCGGAACTAAAGCATGAGTTACAGCATTGTTGTGATGCAAACTTTGCTTTATAGTGCTAGTAGTCTTCTTACCCAAGAATGGTTATTGCAAATGCAAAGCTTGTATCAGCTTTGATATCCTGAGCCTATCAAAAATAGTCATGCAAAAGTTCCAGGAATAAGGCTTTAGATCCCTAAAATCCTTTTAGAGGGTATTAATGTATATTCTTTATAGGTACCAAGCCTCAAATTTTGCAGCAGGGTGGGAGGAAATGAAATATTTTGAAAGTATAATGCTTGGGTAAGATAATGAACAACATGCACCAAAATGCTTTCTTTTATTTACTCTTACTGAAGATGTCATTTGAAATTAAACATATTATGTCACAGCAGACTCTTTAATAGTTCAAGCAAAAACCAACAAGTTCAATAACTTCATTAGTGCTGTGAGTGTGGTCTTCCATAAATTAAAACTGTCAAGCCATATTAGCAATCTACAGATGATTTAAGCTGCAGAAAACTGCTACCTATTTGATTGGCTCATCACTTTCCTAGATTACAATGCTTTGAATTTTCTACAAAATAGTCTGACCTAATAATATATATTTTAAATGAAGTGGTGAAACATGATTTTTATGGCTTTAATTTCCACAGCAGCATCAGCATGGCCATATGTGGGATGGAGGGGGCAAGGAGAAACAAACAACACTTATGTGATGACATCATTCCAATGCTGTAACTGACATACAGTATTTGTTTCAGATCTCATAATACTACATATACATTTCTAGATACTCATATGTGACATTTCCTACACCAAGTTCATTACCATTTTAGAAGAATCATTTACAGTGCTAGTTTTGTAACAGTGGTTAAGTGTTATTATCAACCCTTGAATTAGACTAGTGGAGCAGCAGTTGCCTGAAGCACTTAGAGAAAATAAGTACTTGTGCTTTAAAAGTGGCAATGCCATGCTGAGATTTCTCCATATTAAAAAAGCAGCATGTTTGAAGCTATTTTATGAGATCAAAATGGAATGAAAAGACAGGAAGGAATTACAGTAAGAACAAGAGTGAGATACAGTCATCTATATTTCTGTAGTCAACATTGCACCAACCTAAATTTTTTTTCGGTGTAGATGAATGGCATATATATATATTTTCAGCAATACAGATGAATGTTTTCCAGCTTTGGCAACTTCCAAGCATGTGAATTTGAGCTCCCAGAAATTTCAGTAATAGTCATGGCAGCTGGGAAATTCTGGAAGTCAAAGTCCGTGCATCAGGAAGGGTGTCAGGTTGTGAAATATTGATACACATCCTACTAGTAATTCACTAGGATTTTAAAAAATGTATAAATGCAGTTTTGTCTTCATTTTTGAAGCTGGAAATTGTTGTTTATATATCATATTACTAACAGAAATTTCTAGCACAACAAGAGATGATTGTCATTCCCAAGATCATAGAACAAATCTGTAAACCATATGCTCTGTTCCAGGGACAAGGCAATGAAATGTCCCATCCTGCAGCATTACAGTATCAAGGAATTCATGAGAGAGACATAAATAACCCTTGAGAGGTTTGTTTTTATGCTTTTTGTTAGTTGAATGGGATGCAGATGACTGGGAATTGTCAAACAGCCAATGCAGGCTGCACTTAACTTGGTGGAGATCGAATCTATTCTAGTCCATACTCCTAAAGCAGACATCCTGGCACAGTTAATCTTGGAATGAATTTTAATTGTACCTCACTAACAGTCTTTCAATGTGCCCCAAAACTTTTTGGTGCTTTTTCTTTGAACAGTGAATTTATTATTTTTATTGTTGTCATAATAGTAAAACAACAAATACCTTTTTGATTTCATTACATTTAAATTCAATGCCACTAGCTATAAGAAGACGTTTCAAATTCTTTTTATTGTTAAAGAGTAGGAAAAAATGTTTCTCGCAATAAGGAAAGTCAGGACTGAAAAAGTTGGATGACTTTGTTTATGAAATAAATGAAACCAGCACCAGATTTCATGTTACTCAGACTGTCTTACATATTGGTTGAATCCACATGAAACTCTGATAACATTCAGTGGCAGATATGCAAGGAGAGCTAACCTGTTTTATCTGCAGAGGTCCATTCCAGCCTGGCAACTGTGAACAACACAACTGCAGGGAAGGAAACCTTGAAGAAACCTACCTTACATAGGTGCAAAAACCTATCTGCTGTTTTTCATATCATAAAATAGCAGCAGCAGCAACAAAAACAGGGATTATGCAAAAACTTTCACCACAGATACCAATGTTTAGTCTCTTTTTAGCAACCACAGGTAGGTAAAACCATTGGTAACTACAGTAATGAGGGCAACTCGTACTGGATCAACAAAATAATTCATATTTGGAAGGACTCAGTTCCCCTTCATTTATTAAAACTATCAAGTGCTACCAAGCTCGGGCAGAGTTCATGTATTAAGATAACCCATTTTGAATAGAGACTATGTTAACACATTCTACTAAACCATGGGTTGTCAACCACAATGGGTGATTTCACACAAAACCAAACTAGTCATATTATGGATTAGCAGTGTTTTAGCCCCGGTTAGCCAAATGTTTGGTGAATTTGAGAGCAACATTATATTTCAGTAGATGAGGCATCATCCCCAACATGTTCTACCTTACCATTTCTGAAAAAGAAGTAAAACCAGCACTTACACTGACTCTGCCTCATTAATCTTGCTGCCTTCAATAATTGGATAATAGCAGCCAGCTTTCATTCCTCTAAATCTGGAGGACATCATGTTAAATGGTACCAGCCTACAAAGGAAAATGAAGAACAAGTCTGTTTTAAATTATTTGCAACAACATAAAACTGATTTGAAATACTGTACAGAATGGAATAATTTAAAAGGCTGTAGATGTACAGCCATTTCCATACTGTACAGAATGGAATAATTTAAAACGCTGTAGATGTAAGACTCATAACAATATATGCTGCATTTCATTTTTTCTTCATTTCTCTTGAATTAGGAAAAGCAAAGCAAGCATATCATGCATTGATTTTAGGATCTGTCACGCACAAGCATAAAACGCATTTCTGAATCTCTGTTGATCATTTACACTGAAGAAATATGGAAATATTTTAGAGATAATTTATCTTGTGCTGAGTGGCCCTGCTTGAGGCAAAAAAAGAACCAATAACTTTGTAAAGTTATGATGTTATGCATATTGACTTTTTAAAAATGTGATTTAATAGAATATTTTAATTCCATCTTGTGATTAAAAGCTCAACTACCTGAGAGTAATGTATTTCTTGTCCCAAAGTCAAAAGTAAAAGAAACACTAATCAGTGTTGCATGATATCTATGTATGCCAAATTGTTCACATCAATTCAGTTCCTGAAAATGAACTAGTTTGAGGTTTTGGCGTTTCCATAAAACTCTTAGCTGTTGCTGTTCATATGGGTGCTTGCAATCCCAGTGATTTCAGTGGGATATAGGTAACCAGAGTAACAATAAATAGCCACTGTGTATTCTAATGACTGATAAAGGAGGAGGAGAGAGAAGAATTGTAAAGTTGCTGTATGAAGATTTTATTCTCTTGTGTTTATTTTCTTGGAGGTGTCAGTCAAAAATCAGTTCCCTCCCCTCCATATTATGCAAACTTAAAAAATAGAAGGAAAGTTTCCAACTAACCGTGAATGATAGTTGTAAAGGCAAGGACCGATTGTAAAGTTACTTTTTCAGTGCCGTTGGGTTGCTAAACAAGGCAGTCATTAAACAAGGACTACCTGTATGGACTTGTAAACAGACTTTTCTAAATTAACTTTGAGAGTTCTTCTGGAATGATTGAATCAGTCAGTTTTTTCTTTTTTCCATATTTCAATTTCTTTAGATTCTTTCCTTTTCATGGAGAAATTTGATAAGTTTGATAAGCAGTTCTTTTAAAAAGACAAAATTAAATTCTCACCTAGTAAAAACATATTTGTAGAATTTCCTTTCATATTTTTAATAAGAGTATTTTAATTATTTATCTTTTTGATCTTCCTTTCCTTGGCTGTTTACTAGTGCTGTGCAAAAACTTTCCATTGAAAATGCTTTTAGCTTGAAATGCCACATTTTGAATTTGAAATGCTCTTCCAGACTTAATGAAGAGCTAGATACACTTCCAAATCAGTCAGAACAACCTATTTTAAATTCAAAACATTTTGAATTTGGAATGTTTTATACTGGCCCATTGTTTTGTACATGTACAATGTTTGGTAGACCTCTGTTGTTTACAGTAACTAGCAAGACAATACCATCCTCCATCAATCTGATTTGCACCCAGGGCCTGATTTAGATGTGGTAAGGTCTTAAGCTTTGCGAAGCTGTAGAGGCAAGTGCTATCAGAGAGTAACAACTGAACTGAACAAGAATGTTGCCAAGATGTATAATAACATTGTGATAGGGTAGGCAAGGGGCCTCTTTGAACCAAAGGTGTGAATGAATGAGGAAACGAAGTGTTTCTTAATCAATTAATGAGTGTCATGTGAGTCATACCCAAGGGATTAATTTGCTTTCCAATATGATATTATAATAAAATTGTAACAAATGAAAAACATCTGAAATTTTGAGAGCCCCCTACAGACCCTGAGGGCCAGAGCCCTAGATTGTTTAGCTTATGCCTAAAACTGGCTCTGTTTATACCCCAGGTTCTCACTTATTTATTTATTTATAACACATACATATACATAAACACATTCTTGAGCTATACCTCTGCATCTTGCTTTGCTTTAGTTTAAACATTTTCTCTTTTGGTCTTATCTAAATATGTGAAAACAAAATTCAGAAATGTTGAAGCAATTGATAAAAATTGGCCAGGGGTTTTAATGAGAGAAATGTTGAGAAAAATAAAGCATATGCAATACTTTATCACCAAAGTATGTAAAGATACATTGAGAGTAGTACTTTAAGGCCTACTGCAGGACAAAAACAGATCCACCAACCTCAAAATCAGAAGTAAGACAATTTAAGCTCATGACCAATGAAAGACTGAATGCTTCTTTTTCTTGTGAAAATGTCAGTTTCTTGAAGGAAGAAATGTATTTTTGTCCTTGCTGTTGAGCACTGAGCATCTATACAGTGTGTGTACAGGAACTGAAATGAACTGATACTATAAATAGTTATCTATAAATCATTGCATTAAAAATAATTTTGGAAAGTAAATGCCAAATAGTAATATATGCATATCATTCTTAATTGTTTTATGGATCAGTTAAAAAACTAGCCAAAATTCATAATATATTTTTTTTTTCAAATTTCTGAGAAAACAACAAAAATGGTATATAATAGTGGAAATTATTTTTTCTGAATTTTTTGTTTTTTACCCCTTCATACACCTGGTTAATTACACTTCAATCCTCTTGTCTCTGTATGAAACACTAAAAATTCTGCACAACCTGTTTAGCTCAGGCCATGTGACTCCCATCGTCCCTTCTTTGGGTTTCCATCTTTTCTTTTTAATGGTCTTGATAGTCTTTTTTGCTTATCTTCCCCTTTTATGCCCCAACTCATCTTGAGGGCACCAGGTTGGTTGGTAATGTATGTTAAAGAAAGGAAGTCAGTGCTCAAACCCTAACCTTTTCATAATTCAGGGAATGTTCAGAGGACCTATAGTCCTCTAGAATTTGGACTCCAACTCCCATTGCATCCAGCCACATGGCCAATGTCTTCCAATAACATTTATAGATCAGGTGTAACTAAAGTAATTTTATATGTTCATGTCTGTGCTATCGTTTACCCCATTGCCTATTATCTGTGACCCAAAGCACTTAGACTATTGCAATGTGCTTTGCATAGGACAGCCTTTGAAAACTACTGGAAGTAAATCAAGAACTGATTGATTGACTAACAGCTGTTGGTTAGTACACTATTATGAGCATGCTATACCTGTATTCTAGGCCCTGCACTGGCTTTCTATTGGCTCCTGGGTGCAATTCAGAGTGCTGGTTTTGACCTTCAAAGTCCTAGAGATAGCATATAGGATTTTAATCTCCAACCACTCGACCCATCCCGTGTGAATCTCCCTCAATGATTTTTTCATGGTTCCCTACTCGCTTCTCAGTTGCTGCTCCTGCTTTGTGGAATACCCTTCCACCGAGATATAATCAGCCCCCACTTTGTTAACACGTTGCTCAGAGCTATTTGGAGAAGTGTTTGAATTGTAATCTTTGCCATATACTAATTGTTTTGGTTTTATTTTTTATTATTTTTGTAGTTTTTCAGGTTTTACCATTTTATGAATATTACATTTAATAATTAATACTCAAATGTATATATTGTAATATATTAGATGATATTGTAAGCTGCTGAGAGTTGCTTGAATGTGGGAGGCAACAAATAAATGCATTTTCTATCCCAAGATCTTTGATTGCAACTTACAATTTGCACTTTGACTGTAAAGGCATATAAAGTACCATATCTACTAGCCACGTTGTGGCAACAACGAATTTTTAAAAAGCAATCCATAACACTTAGTTCCTTTTGGCAAGTGGTATATGTTCTTCTGTATAAGTTACCCAGCATTTGTCAAACTTCTGCTTTGTGTTTGCACTGCCAAGAAAATAATCTAAGGAAATGATATGTAGTATAAATAGCTGACCCTCACTCCAAATAACAGGTACATAAACATGAAAGGGGAAGGGATAGAATAAATCCTTTTTGGAAAAGAAGCTACAGCTATACTGAAACAGAGGTAGAGGTGGGTGGGCAGTAAAAATAGCATATAGAAGCAGGCAGCTGGCATGAATCATGAACTTTAAAAAAAAAAATTACATGTGATGTGGGTAGGTTAAAAGAAACAGGCGTGGCAGCCTCTATAAACCGGCAACTTTATGCTTTCAGTTCTGGTATGAAAAGATATGGGAATTATGTTTCGCTAATCATTTGCAAAATGTACTTTTTACAAGTACTGGCTATACAATTGGTGGTTATTCTTCTGTCAGCTTTTGATAGCTGATAGAATAGAATGTGAGACTTCTAAAGAGTAAAGGAAAAAGCTGGGATCAGAATGAACAAGCACAGGAGATGAAGGTAGGCATGCATTAGTGAACGGAAGGGCATCTTTTCTGTATCCCCACTGAAGAATATTATTTTGAGTAGTCTCCTTAAGTTAGAAATTAATATAGAGCAGCAGACTCTGATAGTCAGCTTAGGAAGAGAATTAAGCTACTTAGCTGCCCTTAAATTAAACTCAGTAATTGAAGTATATTTGGTGACAGCTTTACTTCTTTTGCCTCTTTGATTCTGTGCATAAATAGCCTAATATATAAATATTTAGTAAATGCATGAATGAGCCTTCTTGTATTCTCAAGTTTGATCACACTAAAGAATGAGGCATTTAAAAAAGGAAGTCAAAACAAAGTTAAATATGGCATAAAAAAGATAAAATTAGGTTAAAAAAAGTATAAGGACCAGCTATTGTGTTCCTTTTGAGAAAAGGCCATCTGACCAGTAAGATTACAGGGCAGTGCTAAGATGAAGAATCTCACCATCAGAATTGACTGTTCCCAAAATATTTATGATATTAACATGATTATGGTAGTCAGGGTTCCTTCCAGAGAAGAATCAGCATGTGGAAGAAGGAGAGGAGGATAATGGCTCCAATATCTAGTTATTTCTTCTGATCTGTTTATGGGTGCTTTCAGGAGATAATTAAAGGGTAGAGGGAATGATTTTTGTAGACCACTACACCTGCTGTTCTCCTGCTTTCATCCCTATCAATATGTGGATGGAGGCAGAGATGTTTTCAGTAGGAAATCTAGTTGTCCTAGCAATTTGAATTTTGTTCTTTTAAAGGTATCTAGAGGCAGTGTGACACTGAGAACAACTTTCTGATGACTTCTCTTTCTTTTCTACTTTCTGCTGTTTGAATAATATCCTGTGCGACTAAACACAGTCATTTCAGTGGAATTTTGATATTCTTGTCATTGTGATGTATCAAAAACAAAAGAACATGTGACTCAGAAATGTATAAAACTTAAAATTTATAAAAATTATTATAAAACAACTGTAAATAAGGTTTTATTAATTGTCAGAATATGAGTACAAGAATCCTGATTAAAAAAACAATAAGATGTAGCAACTGGTGAATACTGTCCTGTAAAATGCAGGTAACATCCTGACATATCTCAATCTGTGCAATGGGTTTTTTTGAATAAGAACTCCAATTATATTCTGTTTCTATTCCAATTACTATAGTCTGAGTGACTGTGTGAGGTGATGATTAATTGTTCCCTATTAAATCTAGTCTGTTTCACATTGTCTAGCATTGATTTTAATGCCCCACTCCATTTTAAAGGCTTTATGCACTACTGTGCTTGCTCAGCACATGTTTTTAAAATGCTTAACCTGTGTATTTGATGGATCTACAGTATACATTTGATTCCCACAAGTCCTTTTGTAAATGTTCGGTTATAACATACTCTCTTGCTTTTCCTCTATCTGATTTTTGCAGCAAACCTATTATTTAATTCTAATATAAAGTATCCAACCATTCTGAACTTATTTCCCCCTTCACCCCATAGATACACATCCCAGATTGTTTACCAACAGCTTGCTATGACATATATATATATCAAGCTAGGCCTCTTAATATTCCTGGGGAACTTTGTTGTATTATTGCAAAGATTATCTTCTGCAGTTCTAACTGGAGATATTTTAGGGCAAAAGTGTTTGCTATCAAAATGTTCACAGACTATCTGAATAACCACACAACAAAACCAAACAAAACTGAGTGCTGTAATTTCATAATGGAAAGAGATTTGTTTGAAATGGAGGTTCATTAGTTCAACAGAAAGCTCTAAAGACAGGGAAAATGTATTAAGGGAGGAAGGCGCATTACGAGATAGTGAGGCTTTCATTCTAGGTTAAGCTTTCTTGGAATGCCAGAGCCCTCACTTCCGTGCCATAAAAAGATCTCCTCACTTTGGTTGATGCTGGAATAGAAAGGAAAGCTTGAGATAGGAAAGAGATAATGTGCTACAGATCAGAGCAATTTGAGTTCATGGTGAATAAAGACATACATTTATGTTGGATTAATTCCATGTTTAAAAGATTACCATGTCCAGATAATACAGAAGTTGTGTGGAGCATTGTTTCCCACTGATATTCTCTCTCTCACACACAGACACAAACATACAGCTTTAAAGCACTGAACAATTTATTAAATGGATTCTTCTCCTGCTGTCATAGACTATCTTGTTTCATTAATACTGAGGTTTGGTATTCCTTTCTAATGAATAAAAGTTCTGGGGGACAAGCAGGAGGTGTATACATGTTGAAGCAGGGAATTAAAGCATTTTAAAGCTTTTGATATAATTACGCAGCCTTTTTTTATACATACATTATATATCATGGCATCTATTTTAAATTATTCAGACTTGCTTTCTCAATACACAAATCAAGAAACAGAGAACATACAGTTAGAGTGGATTCTCCCTTGTTCTGAATACATGGCAATGGAACATTTGTTGACTACAAATACAGTGTATTAAGGCAAGTGGAACAACTATGCTATATAGAGCAAATGGCTACATTTCCAGTAAGATCTGTAGGAAGGATGTATACTTTTGGCATAGCATCAGGTTTTAAGTCTTGATTAGGTAAAACATACGATTTTGGAAATTCAAGTAAATAAAAACTAACTGTGAAATAAGATTCTTGGAAGAAGAGAGCTGCCTTAATAACTAGATACCATAACAAGAGAATACAGATCTGCAGCTCTGTAGATGCAACTACTATGTCCTATATAACTAGGGTTACCAGATATCTGAACAAGCAAAGGAGGACATGGACAACTGAAAAGGAGGACATGCTAATTGTTCAACTTTCTTAGCATCCACACAAAAATTTCAGTGAAAAACTGCAAAACAAAATATACTTAGGCCTACATGTATATGAAATTACTTTTTCCAGCATCAGAAAGACTGGATTTTCAATTGCAGGAATGTGCTAGAACCCTTTAGGAGGCAAATGCCTTCAGCCTGTAACTGATTACGGTCTTGTTAATTTTAGGCAGCAGGGCAAGGGGGCTGGAGGGTACTAATCAACTAATTAAGGTCACAGAGCAGAGCTTGTCCTGAAAGCTATGAAAATTAAAGTTAACTTGCATTTAGCATTTATTAGGGAAAGATGTGGAGAAAAGCTTCTTCAGGAAGAAACATGTTAGATTGTGAGAGATAGAGCAAGGGTAGTGAAACATGTACTCTCATCACCAGAGGAGCGGGGGAGAGATAAGAGGATGAGACTGGCCCCTCCCTGAGGAATGCTAGTCATGTTGATTACTGAGCCTGGGAACTGATCTCAGTCTGAGAAGATTCTGTAAATGGTGTGAAGCCAAATAAACCTTGCTGGATTTAATCTGTACTGTCTCCTGGAGTTTCCTGGGCTAAACCTGACATCAATCTTCTCATCTCTCCCCCGCTCCTCTGGTGATGAGAGTACATGTTTCACTACCCTTGCTCTATCTCTCACATAGATACTCCAAAAGCCAGACAATATTTGATTTTAAGGCTATGCCTGCCAGACCAGGACATGAGGAAAAAAGGAGAACATATATAACAAACTCTCAGGTTCAGGGTCCAGAATTAATGCTGTCTGGTAGCAACGGCTTATTCTGAACCTGATAAACATAATACCCTAATCCAAATACAACCTATAGTTAATGTTAAATTGTCATTATGGAAAGCCTCTCTCAATCACCAATCTGCATTGTGAAATTTTGATTCCCTTCCTCCGATTACCCCTGTGGGACTCTTGGAACTGAAAGGGAGCAAGAAAGAGCAGGACCCTTACATGTGGGCATGAGTACACAATCTTCAGGGAACACTTTTGTCTTCCTCCCCTTTTTCCTGAGAACAGAGAGCACTGTGCCACAATGATTGGGTATGTATCCTTCCTTCCACAAGGAAGAAAGTCTTACAACTCTGCCATAAGAATCTGCTAGCCGGATGTTTTGGAGTATTTAGAACTACTCATCTTCTCAGTGACTTTGGTGAACTTGTATTAGAACAAATGTTAAGAATTGTTTCTTCCTGCCCCATTTGTCACTATGCCAAGGCTAAGTCTGGCAAACCTTCTGGCGCATTGCATCTCCTTCCTACAGCAATTATAATACAGTTCCTTTGGAATTTGTAACTGTCCGATCACTTGTCAAAGGTGTAAATGCCATTCTAATAGTGGTTGATCTAGTTATAAGATCACTTCATTCTTTTGTCTCTGAGATGACTGACAGTTCATTCAACAAATTTTCCAGAAGCATGGCTTGCCCAGTCCCCTGATTTCCAATAGAGACCCACAATTCATGGCATTTGAAGCAACAGTGAAAAATTAACAACAGAACACTGAAGATACTGTAAACATTCTTACAATGATTCTGGATCCAACATAAATGAAAAAACTACAAAGATTGTTCTAATTCAGCTCTTCTGATTTGACATTCTTCATTTGAAGGAGGAAAAGATGTGTCATAAATTCATAAAGTTGAAAGGAACCATTTAACCCATAGAAATCAGCCTCCTACTCATGCAGGAGTCCAGATTAATATCTCCCTGACAGATGGACATCTCGTCTCTGTGAGACTTTTTAAAGTACAAGGGAATCAGGAAAAGTTTACACTGAATAGATGCAGCTTTGCATACAGAATGTTTAAAATAACTGGATATTAATATGAGGAAAGTGCAAGCTGGCCCCTTATCAGTAATATAATTCTGTAAGGAACACTTACGTATATATGAGCAGTATCAGTTACTTTAATTGACCTTGCTAATGAGGACTCTTGAGTAGAGTTAAATCTTAAGGGCTTTGCCTAACCTCTGCTCTACATTTGTTTATATGCTGGTAAAATTGGACATGTGTACAGCCATTTAGAAAGAAAACAAAACAATGTTGGCATTAAATATTGGTGTTGAGTACAAGTGTATGGTTTTAGCTTTAAAAAATGCTGTCATTCCTATTTAATGAAACCAGCTTCTAAATAAAAAAGACTATTATGAAGTTTAAAAACAGTTTCCCATTTCTAAACAGGAGTGAGCAGATGGTAGATTGTAATTTATTGATAGATCTTTGGATGATTTAAAGTAGGTAAGTAAGTAAACCCTTACTTGCCTACTTTAAATCATCCAAAGGTCTATCAATAAATAAGTTCCAATTATTTACCAGTGCAACTAAGATTACATTGTGGCATGAAGAAAGTGAGTTTTTTTCAAGAGTTTGAGTGTGTATGGACTTAGAATTCATTTTAGTTTTGGTAAAACAAAATATTAAGCTCAAAATTCTTTAACTCTGGCTTTTCCATTTGACTTCAGCAGGGATGTCTTGGAATTCTGTTAAAAAGTAGCCTAATAAAACATAGGAGGAAGAGCTCGGTTGCATCAAGCCAAAGGTCTTTCTAGTCATGTGTTCTGTGTTATAAAGTTGCCAGTCATGCAAACACTAAAAATGAACAGAGCGCAACAGACCGCTTTGCTTTCCCTGCTGATCCCTAGCAACTGTTATGTAGGGATTGCTTTCTGTGATTTAGGGATAGTAAGCAGCTATCAAGACTAGACACTCCTAATAGCTCAATTCTGTATAAATTTACCAGTCCCTTTTTAAAATCATCTAAACTGTCGACATTTGATGACAGAAAATTTCAGATTTCACAGTTTAACTATACATTGTGTAGCACTTCCTTTATCAGTTCTGAATCTTCCCACATTTAGTTTCAGTGGATGACCTGAAATTAGAACATTGTGAAAGAGGGAGAAACATTTCAATCTATTCACACTTTCTATTCTGTGCATGATTTCATTATGCCTCTACATCTCCCCTTGTATACCATCACTCTAGGTAAAGAGCCCTAATTATTATAGTCTTAATTAATTAGTCATAAAGAGGTATCTGCCTAAAGACTGCTCATCCTGATCTAAAATTATAATACTTTTATTATACATACACTCATGCACATATCATGGTCAGCACTTTCTAATTTAGAAAAACAATGACTCTAGCGTACAGCAATTGAAGGGTTTTCTATTATTATTCTGAAATATTAGGATAAGCTGAACATCTCTGGCAGCAGAAGTTATTCTCATGTGATCCTGGGCATGAGTGGTTTCTAAAACAACATATTTCTCAGAATTCTTTCTTTTCAGGAAACTGAGAGCAATTTCCTTTAGGTAGCCCTGCTGCTAAGGACCAATAGGATGACTGCCAAAATGTTTAGCTGGGAACGTGCTTATCCAGAGATTGTGAATCTTACATTCTGTTCCATGTCTGCAGCCTAAGGTGACAATTTCGGTGCATTTTATAATCAAATTGATGCTGTAGCAAGCTACACTGTTCCTGACAGGGTTGCTTCCTAATCCTTCCTCTAAAATTATGTGGAAATTTAAGCATCACATCCAAAAGCATTATTTCAAAAGAGCAGCCACCTAACTAGTATCAAGGTCTTTGACCAACAGAAAGCCTAGCAGAATTCATAAAACAGATATAAACAAACAATAGCTTGTTGTTGGAATAGAAATGTCTTCAAGGATTTTCTAAATGAGATAAAAGTTGAGCCAGAAGTATTTCTGGAGGCAGAGAATTCCTGACTGTGGATGTGGCTGTTATGTTTTGTCCCAAGGGGCAAGATTCTCCATAGGCCTTCTCCAGGTTATCATACTGGACCAGCTAGCTGAATGATGTTTGCTAAATTAATCCCTGAAATTTATTGCTTGTACATTTTCAAACAGAGCAAGCACTGCCTCTCAAAGCAACATTTGTCTTCATCAAGTTTAATTTAAATCTGTGTTTTGTTCAAATGTAGCTGTGTCAGCTAATTGTGGCTGACGGTAATCATGTATTAAAGGCTTTCAAATACATTATGGGATGATGTTTTGTTTTGGATAGATAAGATGATTAGGAAATTGTTCAGATTCATTTACAGTTGAAATCTAATTTCTGTTACACTACCAGCACAGAAACATGTTTAAAAATATGAGTATTATGACGTGTTCATAATTATTTTCATGATTTATTCAGCTAATCTGTTGTCTTTAGTACTAACCCTAAGACTGTTTGTAGTGCTAAGCATATGGCTTTTAGTCAACTGGGGAAATACTTCAGAGAACTTTCATGATAGGAATATTACTTATCTCTGACCTATGGTGTCTCTCAGGACTCTATGCTATTTAACTTATACATGGAACTTCTGGGGGAGGTTGTTCAGAACTTTGGTGTAGGGTACCATCAGCGTGCTGATAACATCCAGCTTTATTGCTCTTTACTGTGCAATTTCAGGGAAATTATCAGTACCTTTGAATGTTTAATCTCAGCAATGAGCTGGATGAGCAAGAACTATCTGAAATAAATCCAGATGAGATGGATACGTTGTGAGGAAAAATAATGAACTCTAAAATTGGGTGAGGCTTACTATGGTGGGATTGTGTGTCCCAAAAGAAGGAGGGATTTGCTCTTGATCCCCAGCTGCTTTACTATATCTCCCATTGTACACCATCACTGCAGGTAAAGAGCCCTAATTATTATAGTCTTAATTAATTTGTTAGAGATACTTTGGAGGTCATTTAGCCCATGCTCAGTCCAGAATCTGTTAAAGCATTTCTGAGAGGTGGCTGTTAGCCCTGTTTGAAGAACTCCAGTAAAGGAAAACATCTCATTTCAAGAAGCAACCTATTCCACTGGTGGATAGCTCTTACCATCAGATAACCCCTCCTACTATCTAACCTGAAACTACTTCCTTGTGGTTAGAGTTTCAACCCATTAGTTCTGGACTGCTCTTTGGGACAACTGAGGACAATTCCTCCCCTTCCTCTATATGATAATTCTTTGGCTATCTGAAAACCTATTGTGTCTCACCTCAGTCTTCCCTTTCTCAGGTTAAACATACCCACTTTGTTTAACTGTTCCTTACACGACTTAGTCCCCTGACTATTTTGATTAACAGTCCTCTAAACTCTAGTTTGTCAATGTCCCTATTAGATTGTAGTGCCGGAATTGAAAAAAGTATTTCAAGTGGGGCCAGAAAGGAAGAGTAGAGCAGGTCAATTACTTTCTTGACCTGGACTTTATGCTAGGTCCCAAAATAGCATTTGCCTCTTTAGTAGCTGCAATATACTGTTGACATATGTTCAACGTGTGATCTGGTAGAATATCCAGTTCCTTTCGCATGTACAACTGCTAAGACAAATTGTGTATTTGTGCCTTTCATTTTTTTCCCCCTAGATGCATAAGTTTATATTTATTCATGCATTTCAGCCCATTGTTCAAACCTATTAGATTTTTTAAAAATCTCCTCTTTCTTTTCTAAAGTATTATCCAGTCCTCCTAGTTTTATGCCATGCAAATTTTATCATTAGCTCCTCAACCCTTTTTCCAGATCATTAATAAAAATGTTGAACAGCACAGGGCCCAGAACTGACTCAGTGGCGCTCCACTCAATACTACTCTCCAAACGGATGGCGAATTATTATGAATGTACTCTGGATGCAGTCACTCAGCCACTGATGAACCCGGCTCATCCAGTCTATATTTTACCAGTTTTAATTAGGACATTGTGGGTCATTGTTGAATACTTGGCTAAGGTCACGGTATATTGGGTCTACAGCATTCCTCCAAATTATTAAGTTAGTAACTCTGTCAAAAACGTAGTTTAATCTGTCATAACATGTTTGGGACAAATTCATGCTGGCTCTTGTTAATTGCTGCATTCCTGTCAAGTGCTCACAGACATGCAGTTTAATAATCTGCTCATAGACATTGCCCAGCATAGACATCCAATTGACATGTCTGTAATTTCCTGGGTGGTCCTCCTTTTCTTTTGAAGATGGGGCAATATTTCTGTTCTCCAGTCTTCTGGGACTATGCCAGTTCTCCAGGAGTGCAGTTGGGGACTTGAATTCTATTAAATTAGCTAAATATTTGTTTATCCTCTTGGTCTATCTTGAGCTGCAGCTCCCTTCTTATGCTAGTGGCACAGCAATGGCCAGCTATAGCTTTGTTTCCGTTCTAAAAGAAGGTAGACATAAAATAAGATTGCCATCTGTTATCAGTGTACCCCTTTCTCCTCACAAAGAGACCCATAGCCTTTTTGCCTTACCTTTTGTTTCTGTCATACCCATAAAACCCTTTCTTGTTGGCTTGGGCATTTCTTGCAAGCTTTATTTTCAGTTTAAGCCCATCTGACACAGTTCCTTCCATTTCTGTCAACTGCCACATATCCTTCTCTGGTTATATGCCTATTCTTCCATTTCCTATACATACATTATACATTCCTATAATATCCCTTTTTCAGCATTGTATAACTACAGCATTCTTCCTGGACCCTTCTCTCCTTCAAGATATCAAACCATTGGATCTGATCTACTTTCCATTTGAGTCCATCAAAATCTACTCTTTGGAGATCCAGCATCTAATCTGACTGCTCTCTAGTCTTCCTCCCATTGATATCATGAACTCAAATAACATGCTCATTTTCTCCTAAAGTTCCAATCACAAGCCCAATATCTGTGATAGTGAAGAAATATTTTTGCATCAGAAATCAAATGAAGACCTTTTTCAATTCCATAGGGATTCCATCTGTCATTAGCAAGAGCCCAGACTAAATGTGTTCAGTTTCACTCAACCTATAATGTGGATCAGAGCAAACAACGTATTAGTGTTACTGTCATAATACAGAAGTTGGGTCCAGTTTTTGCTTATTTATTCTTGACAGAGACTGTTATAGTTAAAAAAAAAATACTGGTGTAATTTCTTTATTAAATGATTAGACAAGATTAACAAACTGGCCACACTGGATAACACAGTAAATCAAAAGTACAAAGAATTATGTGTTACCGAAGATGAATAGCATGTTGGGTTTGCTGCTTGATTGTCTCTAGTTGGATTTTCTGGCCATTAAGAACAGCTAAACAGTACAGGATAGCTCATTCCATGGCTGTTTAGTGCTACTTACAAGCCAAATAGTGGTTCCTGTCTGAACAATTAGAATGAGAAGCCATGACTTTAATCCTTTATGATGAGACTGTTTATAGACCAACAAGAATTCTTATCTTGCACATAACACTAAATAAACAAGAAAAACGGCCCCAGTTCCATTCACTGTTTCCTCTGGTCAACGAAGCCATGACTGATCCACAGCAATGTGGTCATTCATGGAAAATCAGAATTCTTTACAAATCTGCCTTACACTTATATTTGAATACAGCCAGTTATAGATAATCCAGTTTGATAAAAGTACCAGATCCTTTGCATTTTCTAAGTTGACCCTAGTATACTTAACACATTACATCAAAATAAATATTATTTAGGATGTAATCCTGAACACACTAACTAGTGGGTAAGTGCCATTGACCATGGTGGATTTTCCTTCTAATTAAAAGGAAACGGGCTTATGTCTGGTTTTATTTAATACTTTATGTTAGAACAAAAACTTGTATTCTTTTATATACATCTTTGCTTATGAATCTTTCTATATGTATCTTTTCACATACACAAGAAATTGTTTGAATTACATAAGTTAATTTTGTTGGATATTACTTTCTTACTTTTAACAGAGGACTCTAATATTCTTTCACTGAAATTGCAATTGTTGCATACCTATTACTGCATCTCGGTTCTGCATCCATTTAATCTTTGACTTGTTTGGTTTCTGAGTCATACTCTGCCAGCAGTTTATAAATAAGCAGATGCTCTGAGTTTTGTATTATAAGATTTTCAAATTCAGTCAAATCTCTAAGTATCTGCCTTGTTTCTGTAATTCCTTTAATACTATACTGCTTATTTGAAGAAAACAGTCAAGGAACTTAGCCGTTATGAAGTAAGAGCCTCAAACATTTTATCTTTGTCTTAATTATAATCAGATCTTCCAATATGGACATGGCTGTTATGTTTTGTCCCAACCCCACACACCTCACAATGAATTATTGTCTTTTTACTAAGTGAATTTCTTTGTACTTTATTCCTCATAAAATACTAAATATTTTAAATGCAAGAACCTGTTTGCAAATTTATATGAAGCAGAAAAAAAAACTAGAGTCCCAACTTTAAAATTTTACAAGACACAAAAGAAGTGGCTTTGCTCGTCAACATTTCCAATTGTATTCAAAATTGCTGTTTGTCATGGTTTACAGAGTGGATTAAATCCCTGAACAGTACAGGCAGTCCTCACCTAACGACCACAATTGGGACCGGAATCTTGATTGTTGAGCAAAGTGGTCATTAAGCAAGATGCTCAGTTGGAGACATTAAGCAATCTCCTGGGTCATTAAGCAGATGGAGCAAAAGAGTTGTCTGCTGAAGGGTTCAGCTCCGTGTAGAGCTGAAATCCCCCTGGTAGGCAGCTCTTTGAGAGTGAAAGGGTGCCTGCCGGACGTTTTCAGCTCCACGTGGAGCTGGAATCCTCCCAGCAGGCAGCCCTTTCACCAAACATTCCTAAAGCCCACCAAAGGGTTTGCCCTCCCCTCTGCAGACAGAGGGGAAATCCTTTGTGGGGCTAGAGGAACAGAGCTCATATCTTCAGGATTTGAATTCCGTTCCTGCACATCGCTGAGGGATTTCCCCCTGTTCCCTCCACTTGCAACCTTCCTTGCATTAACTTTCTGGGGAAGCCGGCAGAGAAGATTGCAAATGGCAATCACATGATCATGAGGTGCTTGGCAACCAGACTTAAATGTGAGTCAGCTGCCAAACACCTGAAATGTGGCCATGTGACCACGGGGGGAGGGGTGGTGCGAGGTGTAGAACATCAGTATTGGAAGGAAAGGGTCTAGTTAATGGGCTTCATAGATATTTACGGTACAGGGGCACAAAAAAGGATAAAAACTTAAAAGGACACATTATAAGACAAAGCTTGATAAAAGTGTGGAACTCCATAAGGAAAACAATAAGTCCAAAAATTTTACCATTACCCTCTCCCCTAAATTCTTTTCATGTTGAGATAACTGTAGTAAGACAAGTAATTACTTATGCAAACATGGTCCAACCAGACCGTATGAAGAGATTAAAAACACAGCAAGAATTACTCAGTCAAGGCTGGAAATGCTATGGCTGACATATCTACAAATTGCTAGAAGAATAAAAGCTAACCTCAAAAATGAGGGAGGGACATTAACAAAAATTACAGAATTTGAAATACTTATGCAGAATCAAGACCACCTGCGGGGTCATATATATAAATGTCTAGTTAGATATGATACAGAGACAGAACAAATACAAATATGTATGATAAATTGGATGCAAAACTTCAAAGAAACAGTTTAAATTCAACAATGGGAAGAACTGTGGAACAAATCTATACAATTTGTCCTTGGCTATGGTTTGAGAGAAAAGTGGTATAAAATGTGTTATAGATCACATATAACTCCATCAATAATTGCCAAAATAGACAAATCATGTAGTAATAAATGCTGGAAATGCCACAAGACAGAAGGAACATCTTACTATATGTGGTGGACTTGTAAAAAAACCCCCAAAGTATTGTAAAGACATACACTGCAGCATTCAGAAAATTTTAGGTATCAAATTAAAAATGAAACCAGAATTTTTTTTACTAGGTATAATTCCATATCAATGTGCCCCCCCCCCCAATAATTTATTAAGATACATGCTTATGGCTACAAGGACAAACATTGCACTATACTGGCAAAAAAGACAGTACCAATGATATCTGATTGGGAACTTAAATTTGGACAATATGCAGCAATGGCAAAACAAACAGTATATATACATAACAGAAGTTTAACTAAATTTAATCAAGACTGGCTTCCCTATATTAAATATTATGTAGCAAGGTAAAAGGGGACGCGGTGGCGCAGCGGCTTAATGACGCTGAAAGTGCCGGCCAGAAATGGCTGAAAGCTTCAGCGGTTCGAGTCCAGCCTCGCGTTAACAAGGTGAGCTCTTGTTTCTATACCCGCAGCTTCTGCCAACTCAGCAGATCGAAAACGTACGTGAGTAGATAAATGAGGACTCTCACTCCGGTGGGAGGAAAAATGCTGGCAGCGGCTCAACAGAGAGACGGGACAGTTGCCGGTAAATCGTCCGAAAAAGGGGCGCGAAGCAACGGAAATCCCGCCTCCTGTGCTGCCAGCTGGGCTGACGCTCTAGGAATTAGGCTCTGGCAAAGTCTAATTCCGAAACTAGAAAGATGCAATTGCCTTGAAAACCGCTAGGGGGCGGTCACTGCAGGGTCAGTAATGACTGTTAAGCAGTTTAAAAAAAAAAAAAAAAAAGCAAGGTAAATACAAGAGTGTGGATTCTAAGGTCTCTGCCAATAAGTACTGCCAATTGGTTGGAGTATAAAGAAGGGGGAAGCCAGAAAGTAAATATTTCCCTATATTGTTTGAAGGAGTGTTTTGTTGTAGTTTTTTAACATTTATAAATAATAATATAGTGGAGATTTTGGCATTCAGCTCAGAAATGTATACATTTTTTATATCATGAAAAATCAATGTACTCTGGTATTTTTTATTAATGTTATACTTAGTATTAATTGTGTAACTTCAGTAATTATCTGTCCATTTGTAGATTATATCTTTTTTTGAAAACACACTTTTGTTTTACATAGAAATTTTTAAAGCAAGAGGGAAAAAATCTGGGTTAATTCTTTTTCTGTATTTATACCAGACATTCAATATATTGCTTAATATTCCATGATTTCTTATAAATTGTTTGTTTCGCTTTGTATCAATCCAGAGATATTTGTATAGATCATCTGGAAGTCCTGCCCTTTCTGTAGAAGTGGCCAGGTTGTAAGGAGAAACAGTCTGTTCTCTAATCCATGTTAAACAACTGGGATGATAATACAATTTAAAATTTGGACACACCAGTCTGCCTCACTCTTTTGAGTCATATAAAATTTTGAATGTAATCCTTGGTCATTTATTGGATCATATGTAGTTCATAACTTGTTTATGCCACTTAATAACTTGTTTTCAATATATATTTGAGTCATTTGGAAGACAAAGTTAAGTCTTGGTAAAATATTCATTTTAACAGCTGCAGTTCTTCCTAATCAAGACAGTTTCAATTTTTTCCATCTGGAAATATCTACTGTTATATTTTTCCAAATCTGTGAGTAATTATTTTTAAATAAATCCTTATTTTTTGTCAAGTAAATTCCTATGTATTTGACCTTTTTTGCACTAGTGTTAAACCCCATTATTAAATGCAGGTGTTGTTTTTCTTCTTCTGTTTAAATTCCATGTCAAAATTTGAATTATATCTTTACTGATATGATTACCTGACACAAAACCATATTGCTGTACATATTCCACTATCAATTCTAAACAGTCTTTTGATTAGGTAGCTGTCGGTACCCTTTTGTTTCTTGATGTACTTGATGTACTTTCATTGTCCATGGCTCTAAATGCCAATAAAAATAAGTAGGAGAAAAGGGAAAACCTTGTCTTGCCCCTTCAGTATGGGGCAAGTTTAATTATAACATCCCAAAGAATACAAGATGATACTGATCTATCATAATTCTCATAAGCTCCAAGAGTTTTCCAGGGAAAAATTATGAACTCAAAACATTTGAAATAAAGTATCTTTGTGCATGTCCAGACAAATTACATGATAAATTGTGTGATAAATGTGACACTGAAATATATACAATCACTGAGCTTGTACAGAGATAGAAAGAATATTGGACTTCAGCACCCAGAGACAAAATAAATTAAATTTAACACAACTCCTGCCTAAAATGTTTAACTATTTCTTAAAGATAAATTTGAGTCTGAAGCAAAATCCTCTGCTTCTTTTCCTCTATCAAAGATCTTGGGGAGATGGTATTTCCAGCTCAGCTCAGCACAGCAACTTCTTTCTGTGTTCTCCAGAATTCTGCCTTTGTCTTCTAAAACAATAAACTTTTTTTTCTCTACGTAGCAGGGAAGGGCTTGAGGAAATCTTTGGAGCATACACAGTAAAGCCCATGTGTGAGAGAAGGTGTGTATTCAAACTCAGACACTGTCTGGCATTTAAACTGGCAGGGAGGCTGCAGTATTGTGAATCCTGACTGGCTATTCAAAACAATGTTTTATTGTAATTATACTATGTATGATTCTTATTCATGCTCTTATTCTGAATAAGTCCTGGATAGCAGAGAAGGAGAAAGCCTTTCTCTACCTTTGGAAAGAGTTTTTCACTGACAGAGCACTTGCTTTGTGTACAAAAGGTTCCAAATCACTCTCTTAATAGGTCCGTTAAGTGCCCAATACTGTCTCCGTGCCATGACCCAGTCTGAATCTAGATAGAAATGAGTACAGAAAATTAATTTCATCCAGGAATATTGGTAGTTGCTCTATGCACCCTCCTGTCCATCTTGGCAAGAAATGGCAAATTTGATACTGGCCAAAGAGGATACTGGTAAAAAGAAGAAGGACCTAGAGATGGTTTCTTCAAAAGGGGATGCCCACAGCTTCCTTCAAGGCAGGAGGCACTTTCCTACCAGTGGGAGGTATTAAAAAAATCAAGAATAATCCCCTCAGTTCATCCCTTGTTCCCACTACCAGCTAAGGAGTAGCATGAACTCATTTAAGCATCCTGTCCCCAACCTCAAGGCATACAGTTGAAAACTGATCCAATAGCACAGAACAAGACAGTGCATTGGTGTCATCCCCACAACCATCACTAGTAATGGCATTTATCTCACCACAAATGTGAGTGGCTTTATCTGTGAAAAATTCCATAAAGCCTTTATAGTCTGCTGCTACAAACGCTAAGAGGGCATGGATGATCCTCTTAGGTTGTGTTGGCTCCATAGCTATTGGATTGAAAGGGCATACAAGCCTCAGTAAGTATGTAAGTACATGTGCGCACACACAAACCAACCTAGAACAGCTCCTTGAGGCAATTTCAGCAGATGCAATGGAGGCAGCTAAAGTTTTTTTCTCCTCCATTACTGCCACGACATAGCTCTCCAGGGCACTCTAAGCTGTGTTTGGACATGTTTGCTTTTGAACCATGGCAACTTGCAACTTAGTGAAATGGCTGAAAACACTTAGTCAAGCAGGTTTTATGACAATCAGGGGATGGGAAAGTGTTTAAAGCCATGATATCTGTAGTGTCATGCAGTCCTGAAATTAAGGTTGCAGGCTAAATGCAAGTAGTTTAGGTGCATGTGGTAGCAGACTGAGTTTTCCAGTATTTACTCGCTTCCTATTTCTCTACTTTTCCAATCGACTGATATGCAGTATTCTTAAATTTATAAACCTGTCAGTCTCTAATGCATCTTTTTAAAATCAATGTGAGACTTGCTTATTTGTGCTAGAATTTGTAAAGAATAAATATTACCTGCTTATGGGCAATTAATAAAAGGAGTGCCTTTTCCCAAAAGATTACTCTAATGTGACAAAGATACTTATATTCTGGTATGAATCAAGACTGATATAATAGTATATATTCCCATTTAGCTTTACATTCTGTTTAATAATAACTTTAATTTTATTATAATCACAAGTACATTAATAATTTGTTTTTCAGAGATGGAAAACTTTGAAAAACTATTTATCTACAGTTAGTCAAAATACCTTTATGGTGTGACAGTATGGGTGAGCCTGGTTCTTGATCATCATTATGTTAAATGAGTATTCTTGGCTGCTATGTTATTTTATGTTATTTTATGTTATTTCTGTTATTTCTTATTGTTTTTATTGTTTTTATTCTGTTTTTAAGAGTTAGCCACCCATATGAGATGGGTAACCATATAAATTTATTAAATAAATAAATAAACAAAAATATCTGTATCATATGATGATTGCTGTATACTTGGCTCTTTAGAAAGTATAATCTAGATAAAGTTTTATTTTAGTATAGTCAAAGGGGATGGGACACTCATATCTTTTGAAGTTTGTGATTTTTGACAAGTAAATTTTGAGTTTATAAGATTTATCCAGCTGTTAGCCCTTTCTCTATGTAATGTTCCTCAGTGAGTTTTCATTCTTAGCATCTTTTATTCAAATTTAGTTAAACCAATTCCTTTGCTTTCATGAGTTTGTCTTACTAGGCATTCCAGGGGCCCCAACTCCAAATTAAAAATTAGAGGAGATAAGGGACATCCTTGATGAGTTCCATGTTGCATTTTAATTAGTGTTTTCATTTTCAAGTTTTCTTAGCAAAACTGTTTCTTCCAAAAATCATATTTCTTATCCAAAACAAGATTCAGTGTGTAGGAACTCTGGTGCTGTTTAAGAAATCATTTCCAACTTGCATGGCTTGAAGGCACACAGTACAGTAACCTTACCGAAGCTGACACTGGGTAGATGGCAGTCCAATTTGAGACTCGTGTCAAAGTTGCTTATTGCACACCTGAATTCCGCAAATTGGCTTATTCAGATCCTGGCTCTTCACTCAGTAGCAAAGGAGCAGAAAGCACTGAAGAAGTATTCATGCTAAAATCAAAGCATGCCAATGGGACCAATGTGCTTTGCTTATGGTTAGCTAAATGATAGCATGTAAACCATACAAGATGGTTCATTGTCAAAATGCATGACTACGATCTGATTTTTGTATCTTTGCTCCATTCAGTATCCATAGAACAAAACTTTGTACAAAAATAAATGACTTCGTCATTCTCTGTTGTGGCATTCAAAGGGAATGTTGCTTAGAGACATGCAGTTTGAAACTGATAATCTAGTGCTTTGTTCTTAGCATTTTCGTAGTGTTCTTTTTCTCATGTCTTAGGGCAAGACATGTCTCCTCCAAGGGAAATCCACATAATAATAGGTTCTTTACATATATCAAGCCACATCTACTTGCATTGGAAAAACATTATACAAACGTTTTTATTGGAGGAAGCTAGCTATTTCTTATAAACTTCAGGTGTTAAACACATCATTTTTTTAAACTGATCACTATATGACTTAGTGTAGTACTTTATAGACAGAAAAGGAGGATATTTATGGTTAACATTTATTTCCTTTCCCTCTTGTTAACAGAAATCTAAATGAAGTCTTTTGACTGCTTATGCTGCGCAGATGCACAACAAAAAATAGACTACTCAGAACAAGTTTGCAGTTAAATCCATTCCATTCCCAGTGTTGCTATACAACAAGGTATAATCAGGAATCTACTTTTATTTTGTAAAGTAAAATATATTTTCCTATCCATATCTTACTTTTAAATCTTTTCATTACATTTTAAAATAAAGTAGACAATTTCATTTATAATAAAAGAGACATTTAGAATATTCTGCAAATTAAGAAGCAAAGAAAAAATTGAATAATTAGTAATAGTAAAAGATATAACAAAGATTTGCTCTGGTACCTATATACTGGTGTGTGTGTGTGTATGCATGTGTGCATGTTTGTGTATACATACACACAAACATAAAATTTAACTTGTCTTTTGTCTAATTGGCACTCTTAGCTATAAAATGATAAATATTGGGATTACTTGTAATTCTTAATTAATGAGCAATCTTATCCATTGTTACATTTCTTATAACTTTGTACAATACTCTTGAATAGTGGCATATATTTTATTTCCTCTATTTTGCTGCACTTCTAAATTTGAACCTACTAAAAGGCAGAAATTTAGTTTTCTTCTAATTCAAATATTACTTCCTTATCTGTATCACCAGACGAAGCTGTCCCAGAAAAAAAGAGCAATCCTCTATACGGATTTTGTTTGTACAAGTATCTTTGTTCATAAAAGCCCACAATTTTAAAAAGGAAGAAAAAGATCTGGTTTCTAAAGCATTACATCCAGGAACTTTGTTGGGCAATAATGCCTTGTGCCTCTGAAGACCAAATGGGACTTGAATTTTTACAGCGCATTTTTTCATAGGAGGCTGCAGTTGAGGCAATCAAAACTTACACATCTATATCATCCATACATATTTAGAACTAATATTATGCCATGTTAGAATATTGCACTAGGGCTGGTGAAACCCAAGTTCAAACTCCCGTTAAACTTTGATACTTCTTAGGGGACTTTGCCTTACCAATACGAGCTATTGAGTCAACTCCTGGTGACTGTATGAACAAATGGTTGCCATCTTAAACATATATTTATTAATACCTCATTGCTCTATCAGAGACATACTAGGGTTTTTTTTAATCTCATCCATTTGTCATGTCCTTTGTCTTCTATTCTTTCATCTACTCATAAGGTTGTTGTGAAGTAAATGCAAGGAATGTAACTTTAAATAGCAAAATGGAAATGTTTGGCATGCATAAATATCTGCAGAGCCCAGCCAAAGGCTATATAGGTGTCAGATTTTACATAGGAAGTACACATATAATTTTATATCTTGCTTTTATAAATTTGTTTTTCTCAGGATAAAAACAAATTTTAGAATTCTCTTTGAATGACTTACCTAGGCTATAAATGCTCTTTTTATATCCATATTTATTTTTCTTCTGATATAATAACTTTATGAGAAGACCAAGCAACAGCATTCCTTTTTCAGGTATAACAGCTCTTTATTCGCCATTTAAGAAAATAGAAGTTACCGTAGACATGTCTTTGAATTGTCCAGGGGGTTAGCAAATGGAATTGATTATCCTGACATTTCTAGGATAAATACAAACCATTTTAGAAATTCTGTGTTACCCTTTAGTGGAAATTATAGTATTTTTATTGATGCAGAATAATCACACAAAAAATATAGATGTGCATTACTAGTTGTCACATAGAATTATATCACTATTGTTAAAAATACATAGCTTCATTGTGTTTGATCAGATGTATCTATTACATACATACAGTGGTTAGAAGTATTTGCTAATCCTCTTGACAGCTGAACTTTCTCCTCTGGAAAGCATAAAAAAAATATGAAACTATTATTGGAATTAAATCTGCATCTTAGATTTTATGAATCTCAAGGCTGGGTTGACCAGTTTTCAGTTTGGATAAGGGGCTAAATTCAATATTTCATAAGCAGAATTACATTCAGCAGAACATCTCTTTGTTTTCCCCTTCTCCAATACATGCTTGCATGCCCTAGATCTGCTTCGGAGGATCTCCCAATTCTCTGGAACAGATTTAGAGGATACAGTGGGGAGGGGGGAATCACAAGCAGATGTTGTTTTACACTGAAATACACCAGTAAAGCTAACTCTACATAACTAAAAAGAAACTAAAGCACAATGGATGCTCTGTCTGCAATTTTCATATCAGCCATGCCAGACTTGCTTCTTGATGAGCTGAGAATCCTTCTCATGACTTAAGCTCCATTAGTCTTACCATTGTGAGATTTATGGAAAGAACATCTGTTAAACGGGGGAAGGGAAAACAAGTTGCTGAATGAGCTTCCAGGAGCAGCACTCTTAGCCTGTGACAATGACTGGGAAGATTCTGGATTTTTTTAAAAAAATCTGGATTTGCAAAATTAAACTGGAGTCTCAATACTGTTCACATTAAAACCATGCTTCCACTAAAAAGAAAGAGAAAAACACACAGAAAACTGTGGAAACAAAATAATCTATTAACATGAGAGAAATAATGTTCTTCTGGAAGACCAAAAAGCAGTACATGGAACATTTTAATGATTTTGAATAGAGATGTTAATGCTTAGATATTCTATGGATGCTTGACCTAACAAAATCAAAGTATATTTCATTTTGCATTGTTGTGCAAAGATGAAGAAATATAAAAGCACAAAATATAACACTTCCACTGGTTATGTTCACTGTATAGTCCATTTGCACAATGTTTGCATACAATTAAAGAAAGCTGACAATTTTTGAATTCTTTGAGGCCTTGACATTGATTTCAGAAACTTGAGAAGAAAATGTGGCTTCTCTGCATCCTGTCTTGGTTTGTGCAGTATTGGAATTATCACAACTAGCTGTATTTTGACTGATCTGAATTTTGAAAGGAATCCTAATTAGATTTGAGCAGATTTTATCTGTACTATTTCGCTAATAACTGAAAAGCAAATTCTGACTTTAATTTCTCCATGGCAGATACTAAATGACCACAATTTAAAACAGAGAAAACTTAATTGGCTATGATTACCATTTTACATTGTTAGGCTTCTGCACTACGATGCAGTTCATGGTCCAAGGACAGGATCATTAAGAAGAGAAATCTGGGTTTTAAAATATTTATATGAACATGTTATCTTTCATCATAAAATTCTGTTTTTTATGTTCTTTTCCATAGTAAACTCTCTTTCCTGCAGTAACTCTCTTAGATTGCTTTTAAACTGGATCCATCTAATGTTCTATATTTCCTCATACCATTTGTTATGAAAGTGCAGCTTTAAACCAATAGGCATAGCTGTGTGGCCCACACATTTAATCCTTTTCTTGCTATGCTGCCTTTTGTAATATAGTTTGTCTTTTATGGAGAGTTGCTCTGAATGTCTGACGTGCTTCAAATAATGCAAATACTGTTACAGTTTTCTTTGAGTCCCCTCAGTTTTCTTATGGAAGAGAGTGCCTGACAAACCTTCAGAGGCACTTGAGTACTTGCATTTGACTTAGTCCAGCTCAGGACTAAGCACCTGAACACAGGGCTGAATGATATAGGACCATGATAAGGAAAAGGCTGTATAGGCTTCTAAGTGCATTTTAGCTTCATAAATTTATCCACCCCTGCAACATGTTGTATGCAACACTAAACTGGCCTAACAGATTTTACAGGGATTTCTGATATGCCACCTTAGTGAACAGAAAGCTTTTCAGACATCTCTGCATTTGTTAGAAGTTGAAAACTCAGTCTTCCCTTATAACTGTCCCCATCAGGATGATGTTTGTAAACCACTAGCCAGATATACACAAATACATGTGGATCAATGTGTAAAGTGTATATGTATGTGTATCTTTTTGCTCTTTTTTGTGATGAAAGCAGAGGCTGTGCATTAAATCACTAACTACTGAAAGCAACTAGGAGGGGTGGTAAACTCAGCAGTTTGGAACAGAATGCTTGTTGACTTACAACTGTGCTGTATCCATACTTCCTTTTTTTGGAGATCTAAGAAGAAACAGCTAACAACACAAAATGGGATGCAAACAATTGTGAAACCAATTGGTCAGCAACACAAAGCATCTTGAAACCGCCACAGCATATATTTGAGGACAGTAAATGCCAGCGCATGGAAAGATTCCTTGTTACACTACTTATAATAACAAATGTCTTTTGTTTGAGGGGAAAAAGTCATTCTGGCCTTTACATTCACAGTAGTCTATGATGAATAGAATGTGGTGACACATATTATTAGGCAAATATAGTGTTTGTAAATCAGAATTATAATCTGAGGCCCTGATGTTGAAAGTTCAGTGGAGCACTGTTAAGGACCTTCTCTGTAGTGGCATACTGATGGTGGAAGTCCTTTTTTTAATACTTGCCTGGTTTCAGGGCTACTAACTTTCAGAAACCAAAGATGCAAACATTTGTTTGCTTTTTTCATGTCAGCACTTTGCTACTTTTTTAATGTAGACAGATTGTGTTATTTAGTTGGTTTAGAATTGGTTTTCAGATGGATGTTTTGAGCATTCATGTGATGGAAATGGGGTTTTTGAGGAGGGGAATGGGTTCAATTGCTCTAATTCCCATTAATGAAAGGGGCCCGTCAAAAAATGCTTACTGTACATATTTGAAATATGCAGACGGATATTCATATTTCCCAAAGTTAGTAAACTAACAAGTTAAAATATAATCCCAAGAGCTTTTTCAGGTTCCTTCACACACTCCCAATTAATGGGCCATTGACTACAGTGATCAAAATGAGGGGAAAAAAATACATGTGAGGAGGGACCTTATATGAACCTTTTGCTTTTTTGGATCTGTCAGAATATTTAAAAAGCTATGGAAGGAAATCTGTAGTCAGAATTTTTTTCAAAATAAATAGAAGAAATACGGATTTTTTTTAGAGTATGAATGTGCCATAAGTAATATAAGATGTAGTAATATGAGTTTATTTTAAAGTTGGCTTTTGATGAATCCTAAGGATGATTTAGAGCAAATGACTTGTTTCAGTTTATTTCAGTTAATATCAGATAGCAGTTTTAAAAACTAAACATTCCTCATTATGGCAGAACTAACAAATTGTATTAAATGCCTTGTCAAAGAAACAACAGAGAATTAAATGTTTAATTCAGTACTTTTTGAGGCTATCCTTGCAGTTTTCCCCAGGAGTAATATCTTGTGATGCTGACCAGGTAGGGGGAGGCTTATTTGTTCTTAGGATGGAAACGATGCGTGTAGCGCAGCGCCTTGTCCTTTTCACTCAATCCAGTTAAAAGTCATCATAAGTAAATTGCATAAAAAGTAATGGGCTGTTGGGACTTGAGGGATTGATCCCTAAAACAGTTTCTTCATGGATCTTAAATTCTAGCTACATAGGGGTGGTTTGTAGAGTGGAACATATTTAACTTCACCTGCAGTCTGAATAACCATTGTGCAAACAGCTGGAGCAGTGAAAACCTACAGTGGGCAGAGATCTTGCATATAGAACAATTCAAAGATAATAGTAATTAAGAGATAAGAAAGAAAAGCAATGATTAATGAAGAGTAGATGAACCTGTTAAAGTCTATGCAAGCAATGGGATGAAGTCACTCATGCAAACTGATTGTGAATAGAGAACCAAAAAATGTTATGGGATGTATCTCAGACATGATACTGAGATGTGTTGATTTTCTGCCATTATTGAGAATGATTCTAAAATAAAGGCTGTTATAGATCCATCTATCCCTCCTAAATTATTTTTAATGAGAAAAAAACCAATGAGAATACACAAAGATTACAAGAGAAAAACAGCCTTCCAATAAAATTCTGTTCAATGAGGTATGATGTTTGCATGATAAAACTTATATTTGGAATCACCCTGAATCCTCACTGCTGCTTCAGAATCTGAAATTGAAGTGTGCTGCAAACAAAAAGTGCTCTTCAAAGTTCATTACCAACACAATTGGTGTATGGTGCAAGTGAACTAGGTTTGATGACCCTGTTCTCAAAAGATTTGCAGATTCTTTGTCTCATTTGTCAAATAACAATGGAACAAACAAATGAAAAGGTATTTAAAAAGATGATTCATTCACTGCATTTTGACACCTTTGTTTCATAATTCAGTGTGATTCATCCTCTTGGCTACCTACAAATTCATGGCAAATTCTTCATTAATATCAACTAGAAATAGGAGGACGAAAAGAGTTGAGTTTATAAAGTTACTAGTGGGGACATAGCTAACATAAATACAATTTACATTTAAATAATTTGTATGCCTGTATTATCTACATACTCAGGTTTTCCTGCTTCTAGTCTAGTGCCTTAGTCACTAGACCAAACTGGCTCTCAATCATAACTTAGTTTTTATTAATTTCAGAACAGCTAATTTTGTCTGGAACCAGCCAGTGTCTCTTGACCAGGATTTCTATTCCAAAGAATTTAAGAGCCTCAAAGAACCCAGGGAAAAGAAAGCACTGTAAGAAATGCCAAGTAAATTTGTGAAAATAACCACAATACCTAACAAAGTGAGACAGGATTGGTTCACTGTGTAGGTGATCAATCCAGGATTCTCTACAATTGCTTTCACATCTGCCTGCTATAGATCTGGTCCTGTATTTCATCTAAATAGCATCACTTCTCTGTCCTTTGATATTTGAGCAAATTAGTCTAGGTCTACGTAAAAGTATATGGGATCAAAAATGCCAGTGCTGATATATAAACTATAAAGCACAAAGATAATTTCCAGCTTATGCTTATTGTAGATTCTCTTTTTCTATGGCAAGACAGCCTGGGTTGGTGCCATGGCAATAAGATTGTAAATGTAAGTTGAAAGATTTCATTTAGCAGAGTCTAAATATGGTTCAAGGTATCTGCATGCCAAGAATCTGGGTAATACATGGGTAATTAGATGTTCAGATATGGAGCCTATGCTACTTTAAGTAAGAAAGGATTAACTCCTTTTGTCTCTCAAGCAGCTGAAGGATGCTATGGAGGTCCATTGATAATAGCTAAGAAATAAAGGCATCTTGTACAGAGAAAAGAGATTTTTTAGAACAAAATAATATACCAGAGAAGGTAAAGAGCTAAGGTGCTGCCATCAGGCAAAATCATAAACATCTAGATATGTATCTGGACAGTGGTGGATGATGGCATCCAATCCATTTTGGAGGAAAAAGCTTGACTCAAACGGGAAAAGGAAAATCTGTTCACTAGGGTCATCACAGTGTGCTAGTTGCATCAAAGTCTTAAATATTCAACAGAAAAAACAAAGCAGAAATCTTTGTACATCTACACAGATGTATCAGCAAGGATACATTGTATTTTGCAAACTGACTTTTGGGAACAAGATATACATCTTAAGGTGGATCCTATGTTCTATGAACTATGTCTGTTGCTGATCCCAGATGTAGCCATTAGTTTTTTCACCTGCTTTATCTTTGTACAAGGGTGAACAACTTCTATTGTCTTGAGGGCATTATGAGGCTTTATATGGCAAGCTGAGGGCCATATTCCCAAAAGTCCAGCTTGGAAGGTATTTTTAGAAGTTTTAGCATTATGAGACTTAAGACACTCATTTTGCCTCTTAAAACACATAGAAAATCCAAAATTATAAGAAGTACCCAAATTTTGGTTCCACTTCTTCTGGGAGCCTCTGAGGAATTAAAAAAGGGAAGCTGGTGGGTAGTTGGTGACTTCTGGACTGCATTTTTCCTTGTATTTACTTTTCCAGTGATAACACTCTTGAGGAAAATAAAATTGTTTTGGGGATCAGTTGGAGTATTTCTCATTTAATAGTTCTTTCTTTTCTGATAGGTATTGATGATGTTGTGGCGATAATGATCCCTGAGCCAAAGGGGAAAGAAATAGTGAGTCTACTGGAGCGGAATATTACTGTAATGATGCACATAACAGTTGGAACCCGTAACCTGCAGAAGTATGTTAGTCGTACTTCTGTGGTGTTTGTATCTATCTCCTTCATTGTGCTGATGATCATCTCCTTAGCATGGCTGGTCTTCTACTACATTCAGAGATTCAGATATGCAAATGCCAGAGACAGAAATCAGGTGAGTGGCTACTTAGCTTGCAAATAAGTACCAATCCTTCTCCTTTTTCAAAAAGAATTCACCATAAACGTGGTGTACACATATTTTTACCTTCAGCTCCCAGAAATCTGAGAAATATTGACTGGGGATTCTTGTTAAAATGCAACACAACTGGAACTGGATTGGTTTATGTCATGTTTAATTTTTTAGTGCCCATCAAAAGAGTATTCATCATATATATATATATAAAATTTGCATAAGAAATAAAGGAAAGTGTATTTTGTAAAGTTAAATATGGAGACAAAGAGCAAGAAGTTGATCAGCTAAGTCCCCCTCATCTCACCTAAGGTGGATAAATTAATATAATTTAGCACAATAAGTTAATTAATATATTTTTACTTGGATTACATCAGTCAATGGACTAATCAAGTCCATATGCCTTAAAGCAGCCAATGCATCGAATTAATAAGCAACACAATATACAGTATGTCACTACTTCTTACTTGAGTGCAGGAGTTTGCAACTTGTTGTTCATTGATATGGTAGTACCACTTTCATGTGTCAAGATTCTCCTTATGGGCCCAGATAATTCTGAAGAAGAAAAAGGAAAGAGAGGAAAGGACCTAGAGATGTAGGGCACATGAAAGTGGGCTGGAAGATTCAGCACAAGGGCTGGAAAAATAAATAGCAACTATTTTAGATAGGCTGGGATGCTTGTGTAGTGGTTGCATAATGTATGTCTGTGTAACAATCTGTCACCTCCAACTCCCAATGAAAGAAACTCTCCGTGAAACCAATGTAGGTTCAAAGAAAAGTTCATTTATTGAGAAGTAGTATACAGGTCCCAAACATAGCTAGACTAAGCCCGTGCACGCCAAAGTTACTTTTACCCATTTCTGTTGCACCCCTCCCCCTTGCCAGCTTTCCCAGTCCTCTTGTCCATCTCCCATTGGTACGACCTTGAGCATTCTTGAGAATCTGATAACAGCCCATCTGCTTCTAACTGCTCCTTCCTGGCATGGCACCCCCCTCCCCCCATCTACAATGGCAGAAACGAAGCAAGCAAGCTAACAAGTTGGTTAATTGATTGCGAGGATTCTGACATGCCCCCCTCTGGAAAAAACCCTCAGTTTGGGGTTGTCAAAGTGTCAATCTGAAAGACAAAATAGCAAAGGAAAACATATGTACAAATATACAACAGGTTGGATATGGTTATTTGGGTTTATCTGGCTAACGTTTGTAAAAGTCCCTGATTAACTACGGTGCATTGACATGTTTCTTTTCCACCCATTCACAGAAAGATCTAGGGAAACGTTTCCACTGAACTAGGAGTTGAATCTCCCCATGGTGTTTCTGGGCATCTAAAATCTCTTTAACCTCAAAATGTTGTTTGCCCTCAATCATTATAGGATCCAGGGGAGGTGGAGTTGGGTGCCACTCTGGCGACTCTTTGCAAAGTTTCAGGAGGTCACTATGAAATACAGGATGAATCCTCCTGAGGGTCAGAGGCAGCTGCAAACAAACCATGATGGGGTTGATAACTTTCTATATTGTAAAAGCTCCCACAAATTGGGGTCCTAATTTTTTCGATGGCTGCAACATTCTGAGGTGCTTAGCTGATAAGAACACCTTGTCTCCCACCTTCCATTGCTTCTCTGGTGATCAGTTATGGTCGGCATACTTGTAACTTTCCCTAGTGTCTTCCAACGCTGCTTTTATATCCAGCCATATATCTGTCATTTGCTTAACCCAATCATCTGCTGAGCTCACCTGAGTGGGCTCCTAAGGAAGTTCGGGAATCGGAACAAAATCCTGACCAGTAACTATTTTGAACGGAGTGAACCCAGTGCTTTGGTGCACTGCGTTATTATAAGCCACCTCAGCAAACAGCAAGAGTTCGTCCCAATTATTTTGTTGGTAATTGATGAAGCACCTCAAGTACTGTTCTAACATGGAGTTCAGACATTCAGAAGCTTTGTCCGTCTAGGAATGATGACTCGAACTCAGTGCCTGACTCGATCCAATTAACTTCATGAAGGCTTTCCAGAACTTTGAAGTGAACTGAACCCCGTGATCACTAATGATCTGTTTGGGGACCCTGTGAGCTATATAGACGTGCTGTATAAACATTTTGGCTAATTTGGTTGCCAAGGGGATGGATGTACATGCTACAAAGTGCGCTTCCTTTGAAAATAAGTCAGTGACTATCCAGATCACAGTTTTCTTGTTACTTTTGGGTAATTCCACAATCAGGTCCATAGCAATTGGTTTACAAGGTCTGTCTGGGCTCGTCACTGGTTGCAATAGAAAACCAGGAAAATAGGAAAAGAAAGGAACCATGGTGGTAGGAACAGAGGCAGGGTCCCAAGAGCTGGTGACCCTAGAGATCGAGTCATCCGAGGATGAAGACCAGCCAGTGGGAAACTAAAACGTCCTGCTTTAAAACACGCCCAAAAGCAGGCGGCTAGCAGGAGTCAGACCAGCTCTCCCCCCACCGGCCAACAGACTGTGCAATAGAAATTGAACCTGGGGCCAAATTTCCCAAGCTGAAAATGTATTCAATGACCCCTAAAGAAATGGAAGCCCTAAGGGAATTCATTGATAAGAATTTGCAAAGGGGGTATATATAACCTGCCAAATCGCAACAGGCTGCACCTGTCTTGTTCAGGGAAAAGATGGGTTGTTGCAATTGTGTACTGACTATAGGAGGTTAAATGCTGTTTGCAAAGAAAATATCCCCTCCCTCTAATGAAACTTATTGGCCCATTTGTCGAAGGGGAAGATCTTCACCAAGCTGGATTTATGAGATGCCTATTTCGGGGTGTGAATGAGAGAAGGAGATGAATGGAAGACTGCATTCAGTTGCCCCCTTGGATGTTTTCAATATCAGGTCATGCCATTCAGATTGTTGGGGGCATCAGGGTTTTTTATGCAGTTAATTAATGAGGTGTTGCATGAAGACTTATACTGGGGTGTGTTGGTATATCTGGATGATATTTTGATTTATATTGAAACTATGGAGGAACACATGGAATTAGTGAGAAAAGTGTTGAAGAAACTGTTGGAAGCTCAACTGTATGCTAAACTGTCCAAATGTGAATTTCACCAAGAGCAGACTGATTATTTGGGGTACCGAATCTCTAGCAGGGGAATCAAGATGGATCCAAGCAAGTTGCAGGACGTAGTGGGTTGGGAACCACCAAAAACATGGCAGCAACTTCAAAGTTTCCTGGGCTTTGCAAACTTTTACTGCCAGTTTATTCCAAACTTTGCTCAAGTAGCCCTTCCCCTCATAGACTTGTTAAAGACAAAGGGAAAGACAAAACAAAAGCCCAAAAACTGGGGACAGCGCTAGCATGGACAGAGGAATGCCAGGCAGTGTTTGAGCAGTTGAAAAGACAGTTGACCGTGGAGCTCATTTTGAAACATCCCGACCCCAGAAAACTTTGTAATCCAGACGGACGCCTCAGATGTAGCAGTGGGGGCTGTGCTGCTACAAAAGTCAGAAGATGGGGAGTTACATCCATGTACTTATGTATCACGGAAGTTTACCGAGACAGAGAGAAGATGGCTAGTGTGGGAAAAGGAGGCATTTACTGTGAGATGGGCTTTGATTTGTTGGAGGCATTTGCTAGAAAGGTCACCATCTCCCTTTGAAGTTTGGACCAATCACAAAAACCTGGAGGCTTTGAATGCCCCGCGGAAGTTGTCCCCAAAACAAGTCAGATAGGCTCAATTTTTTAGCCGGTTTAAGTTCACCTTAAAGTACATACCAAGAGGAAAGAATTTTTTGGCAGATGCACTTTCTAGACTACCCCAGCATAACAACCAACGGGAGGAGGTGATCGCTTCAGTTCTTCCTTGTGTTCAGTCAGGAATGGTGGTGGTCACCAGGGGGCAAAGTAAAACGGAGAAATGTGAACTGGAAGGGGAACTGCTGAAGGAGTTGAATCGCCAAATAGAGAAAGATGAATGGTTTATTAAGAATAGAGACTCTAACTAACAAACAAGGGGCATGGTGGTGGGGAGACAAATTGTATGTCCCTGCTGAGTCTAGGAGATGGGTCTTGGAATGCAGCCTCGATAGCAAAACAGCAGGGCACTTTGGGTTCATAAAGACTTTGTACCTCCTTCGGAGGCAGTTCTGGTGGCAGCAGTGAGAAAAGATGTAGCTGATTATGTGGCTAGCTGCCCCACATGTGCAATGGGAAAGTGGCAGGGGGGGAAACCAATGGGCCTATTGCAACTAGTGGCAAGCCCAGACAGACCTTGGAAACAAATTGCTATGGATTTTATTGTAGAATTGCCCAAAAACAACAGGATAATTGGGACAAATTCTTGCCGTTTGCTGAGGTGGCTTATAATAACACAGTGCGCCAAAGCACCGGGTTTACCACATTCAAAATAGTTACTGGTCAGGATTTTGTTCCAATCCCCGAACTTCCTCAGGAGCCCACTCAGGTGAGCTCAGCAGATGATTGGGTTAAGCAAATGACAGACATATGGCCAGATATAAAAGCAGCATTGGAAGACACTAGGGAAAGTTACAAAAAGTATGCCGACTGTAAGTGATCACTGGAGAAGCAATGGAAGATGGGAGACAAAGTTTACCCCGTTCAAAACAGTCACTGGTCAGGATTTTGTTCCGATCCCTGAAATCCCCCAGGAGCCCACTCATGTGAGCTCAGCAGATGATTGGGTTAAACAAATGACAGAGATATGGCCAGATATAAAGTTGGCGCTGGAAGACACTAGGGAAAGTTACAAAAAATACACTGACCGTAAGCGATCGCTGGAGAAGCAATGGAAGGTGGGAGACAAGGTGTACTTATCAACTAAGCACCTGAGGACATTGCAGCCATTGAAAAAGTTAGGTCCCAAGTTTGTGGGACCTTTCACAATAGAGAAAGTTATCAACCCCATCACAGTTTGCACCTGCCTCTGACCCTTAAATGGATTCATCCTGTATTTCATAGTGACCTCCTGAAACCCTGTAAGGAGTTGCTGGAATGGCACCCAACTCAACCACCTCCGGATTCTATAATGATTGGAGGTGAGCAGCATTTTGAGGTTAAAGAGATTTTAGATGCCTGAAAACACCATGGAGAGATTAAATTTTTAGTTCAGTGGAAGCATTTCCCCAGGTCTCTATGCAAATGGGTGGCAAAGAAGCATGTCAACACACTACAGTTAATCAAGGACTTTTACAAACGTTACCCAAATAAGCCCAAATAACTATATGAATCCTGTTGTATAACTGTACCTATGTTTTTCTCTGATGTTTTATCTTTCAGATCAACACTTCAGCAACCCTGATCTGATTCTTTCTTCCAAAGGGGCAACATGTCAGAATCCTCACAATCAATTAACCAACTTGCTAGCTTGCTTGCTTCATTTCTGCCATTGTAGATAGAAAGGGGGGGGGGGGGCGCCATGCCGGGAAGGAGCTGTTAGAAGCAGATGGGCTGTTATTGGATTCTCAAGAATGCTCAAGGTCGTACCAATGGGAGACGGACAAGAGGACTGGGAAAGCTGGCAAGGGGGGGTACACTAAAAAATGGGTAAAAGTAACTTTTTGGTGTGCCCGGGCTTAGTCTTAGCAACACTTTGGACCTGTATACTACTTCTCAATAAATGAGCTTTTCTTTGAACCTATATCAGTTTCAAGGAGAGTTTCTTTCATTGGGAATCGAGAGTGGCAGATCGTTACAGCTTCTCTCTGGTTCAGCTAGCCCTTTGTTTTTTATATGTCCAAAATATAATTCCAACAGAAGCTTCTTGGAACAGAATGAAAAGTGTTACATTATAAAGTACTCCAAAGGTTATACTATAATGGGAAATATGAAAAATGAAGCCTGGTGGAATTATGAAGTGAAAAAGGCTGTGGATAAGAAAAAATTATGTGAAAAAATGCATATAAAAAATGGATCATGGAAAAATAAGGATAATAGTTATTGTATAACATATATAGAAATAAAATGATAGCTGCAAAGAATGTAGTCAAAAGGGGCAAGAAATGGTTAAGATTGGAAGAAACAGTGACAATACAGAACATTTTTTTATGGAAATAAAAATGGTTTGGAAATGGATGAAAAAGACTTAATAAGAAACTTCTAGCAGAATGAATGGGATTTAAAATGAAAGTGTTTAAATTATTTGTGATGAACTGAAGTGATAGAATGCTGGAAGAAGTATTTTGAGATTTGAATGGGAAAGATAGTGTTATGTTCAAGAATGGAACTGAAATGGATGCTATACATGTTCAAGAAAAAATTATGAAAGGGAAGTCATAAATCCTGTGAGAGTGTTGAAAAATTGTAAGGCTATAGGTGTAGATGGTGCAACTGGAGAATTAATGTAATATTTAGCAAATGTTTCAACATTGTGTAGGGAGCAAGTTAATAATGTGTGATGTCCTCTTGATTGTTTAATGCATTTATGGACTAATGTATAACGACAGCTATGGTGACTTTAGAGGCATATTGGCCAGAGACGTGAATGTTCAGGTATTGCCACATACAGATGATGCATGTGGCAGCATGCTTGAGCTGAGAACCCAAATGATTTGCAAATAAGAGATTGTATGATGCACCAAAGGGTTTGGATCTGAAAATAAATTATATATAAATGGCAAAAAATTAGAGCAAGTAGAGAAATGTGTATACTTTGAAAGAGTGCTTACTAAAGAAGGAAAAATGGATGGAAGTATTCTAAAATGTGCCAGTGCTGGTAGAACAGTAATAGGTAAATGTGTTCTCTCGAGAGAAATACACATTTGTGAAAAGAAGAGAAATGTCTATGTTTAAGAGCATGTTTCTGTCCACTTTGTTAAATGAGAAAGAGTTGGGCATGCTGGCAGACATAAAACTAACTTGAATGCAGTGGGAATGGGGTACTTAAGAAGCATATGTGATCAAATTAGAAGACATAGGATCAAGAATGAATTGTTCCTGAATGAATATGGGTTGAATTTGAAAATGAATGATGGAAGAAGTATGAATGATGGAAGAAGTATATCTTACGGATGCATGAGCAACGATCAAATTGCAAAACAAATATATGAAGGAAAGGGAATGGATTCAGAAGAAGGGGAAGACCAAGAAAGTCACAGTTGGACAGAGCTGAGGAGAGCGTGAGAAATTTAAAGAACAAAAGGCATTGTATGAATCAATGTGTGGATGTGATGGAAGAAAGGATGGTTTGCTCTATAAGGAAAAGAAAATACGGAGGCATATAATGAATCATATTTATGTAAAAAAAGAACACTGTGGCTATATTTCCTTTCTTTTATCTCCTGCCTTTAACTTCTTTTATCTAGTACTTATCACTTTTTTCCTGAATTTTGCATAATATTGCTTACCCTAAAGGGAATAACATGGTGGGTTTGTATGAATTTGGGACCATCTGTATGGAAATCATATGATCTGATAATGAATTATGTTCCTTCTTCAATTATAGATGTTCTTGGTTTTAGCCTTAATTTTTAAGATATTCATATATATTCTTTATATTGTAGGGTATTAATGTATTTTTCTGGATATGTGCTAGTCACTGGTTAACTAAACAGCTAGCTAGTAAGTAAATATAAGACATAGAAAGCAAGAAAGATCTAGTTTAAACACTTCAGTAACAAAATCTCAATATGGTAGGTTCAAAATTTCATATTTTTAACCTGTGCTATGTTAAGTGTTCTGCAGAGTTTTTTCCCTATAGAAGTTCCTGTTTTTCCCTCTTTTGTTTTAAATGGTCTTGAATTATTATTAACGCAAGAGGTAATCTGTATGAAGGAATCTCTTATAAGTATAAAATGATTTTTTTTCAGCGCCGTCTTGGAGATGCTGCAAAGAAAGCAATCAGCAAACTGCAAGTCAGAACAATAAGGAAAGGAGATAAGGTAATTTTTAAAACCGTTCTCTTTAAAAATGACCACTTTGTTCAGAAACAAGCATATTAAGGACAAAATCATAAAAAATAAAACTAGAAGTTTTTTAACTTGCTACTACAAAAAGGAGTGTGTAAGACCTCAGCTGGTCAGAGTTTGAAAGATTGGATAAACCTACAGAAGGTTCATGCAAAGCTACCATTTTCATAGTGATCTGAAGTTTAGACTGTCCATGTACATGTACCACAAGGAAAAAAACAGGGTAGGCTCTGTTATATCCTACCACCATTCATTTGCACATGGCCTAGATCGACAAGGATGCGTCTGTGTGAATTTCACTCAGCTTGGATTTTTGTTGTAAAAATATTAATTAACATTATTATTTTTTAGGAAACTGAGTCTGATTTTGATAACTGTGCAGTGTGTATTGAGGGATACAAACCAAATGATGTTGTCAGGATTTTGCCCTGCCGGTAAGTTATTATCATTATCCCAACAAATTTGTTTTAATAAAGTAATTGATTTTAATAAAAATTCAGAATCTTTCTCAAAGTTTCATTAGGTTGCTTGATATAGAAGTTTGTACTTTTGGATTCCAGGCCTAGCACCTGACATATTTATTGTATACACTCACTATGTTTATTAATGTTCTGTAATGTTACATTATTTGGGGTGAGTATACACATGTCTTAACTTTTATGACAGGTCCCCCACTACTGTCATAATAAATAAAATGCAATGAACTCTTTATTTGTCATACTGGAACAAATGTTTCATTATCTCTATCTAAGTTTGGAATTGTTATCATGGACAATGAATTTGTTCATTTATTTATGCTATTTTTCACATACATCCTTAAGTGATGACCATATGGATTTTTAAAATGAATAATAATAATAATAATAATAATAATAATAATAATAATAACAACAACAATAATAGCAGCTATTTGATCCACTTCATTTCAATCTCTGGAGTATTTCTCTAAGATTCTAATACTGCATCATAATCAACTCCAAAATACTTCTGTTTTTTAACTCATGGCTTCATTCTTTAGGTTTTCCTTTTGATAAAAATGTTGCCTGCACAAACATATCATTAGTTTAGATATTGTATATTGCAGAAAATTATTTCAACTTAATATCTGAAAATTCTGACTATACAGAGGAGAAAAATTGAATTAAATGCCATTTTCCTCCATTTCATAGGCATCTCTTTCACAAATCTTGTGTAGATCCCTGGCTCCTAGATCATCGTACCTGTCCTATGTGTAAAATGAACATACTAAAAGCACTAGGGATTCCGGTAAGCATGCCAAGTGATAAAATAAGTAAAATTGTATTTTGTGAATATAACTTTTATTCTTTTTTTAAAACAAAAAGCAAGTCCTATACACTAATTTATAAGTAAATTAGTCCATCCGAAGCCTTGGTTGCCACTTGGAACAAGGGGGCAGCTGAGGCGCTGGATCGGATTGTGCGCATGTGAGTTTCCCCTCTCTGGGATCCTGTCACTCCCCATGGTTTACAGAGGAATACAGGGAGATGAAACAAGAGACATCTAGAGCATCACTAGTGCTCAACCAAGGATGAACGTAGGCCACTATTAAGGCCTACCTTGTGGTTGTAAGAGTGATGAAGCAGCAATACTTCTCTGCCCTTATTGCATCCACAGATTGCCACCTTCAGCCCTGTTTCAGGTAACACGAGCCCTCTTGAGTAAAAGGGGTCTGGGGAACCTTTTCCAGGGGCGTGTGGAAAAATTTGCCCAGCATCTGTCAGAGAATTGCTCAGATTCACTCGCAGTTGGATACTGGTTTTGTTGCAGGTCCAGAGGAGATGCCTGGGATAGTCTTGCCCTGTTATCTGGGAATGGTTTGAACCTGTTGGACCTGAGGAAATGGACAGGGTCCTTAGGATTGTGAGCTCAGCCACCTGCTCTTTAGATCCATGCCCCTCCTGGCTTGTGAAAGTGGCCTGGGGGGTGTCATGTGAGTAGGTTCTAGCAGTGGTTAATTCTTTGAGTGATGGGGTCGTTTCTTTACCTCTTAAAGAGGTCTTAGTTCACCCCCTTCTTAAGAAGCCATTGCTAGACCCCACTATTCTGGACAATTTTTGTCCAGTATCTAACCTCCCCTTTTGGGGGAAGATGGTTGAGAAGGTGGTTGTGCAACAGCTTCAGAGGACTTGGATGAAGTGGATTATCTGGATCCCATTCAGTTAGGATTCAGACCCTGGTATGGGATGAAACAGCATTGGTTGCACTTTTGGATTATTTCTGGCATGGGCAGGATGGGGGTTGTGCATCCATCCTTGCCCTACTTGACCTCTTGGCAACTTTCAATACCATCAACCATGGTATTGTTCTGGATTGGCTCAGAGGATTGGGGGTAGGCATTATGGTGTTGTGCTGGTTCATCTCCTTTCTTCAGGGTCGATTCTAGTTGGTGATGACTGGGGAGGAAAGATCCTGCCCTTGGTCCCTACTATGTGGGGTGCCGCAGGGTTCAGTGGTCTCTCCTCTCCTTTTTAACATCTACATGAAGCTGCTGGGTGAGCTCATCTGTTGCCCTTGGGTGAGGTATCATCAGTATGCTGATGATACCCAATTATACATCTCTGTCCTTGGTGAATTAAGCGATGCTGTGAATGTCTTATCTTGGTGTTTGGAGGTTGTGAGGGTCTGGATGGGGAACAACAGACTTCAGCTGAACTCTGGAAAGACTGAGTGGCTCTGGGTTTTGGGGCCTGCTGGTTCTAGGACTATGCCATCTTTGGTGCTGGATGGGGTGGCCTGCCCCAGACAGACCCAGTGCGCAATCTGGGGGTCTTCCTAGACTCATGATTCCTGCTGTCAGAGTCATGAGTCTAGCAGGACCTTTGAACAGCTTCAGGTTGTGCACCAGTTGCGCCTGTTCCTGCATCAGGAGGCTCTGCTCACAGTCGCTCATTCCCTAGTCACCTCTAGATTGGATTATTGTAATGTGCTCCACATAGGGCTGCCCTTGAAGAGTATTCAGAAGCTTCAGCTGGTGCAGAATGCAGTGGCGCAGGCAGTTATGTGTGCTCCTAGGACAGATGTGATGGAATATATCTATGAGGAAGAGAGTGATGTGGGAGATCAAGGCTATCAGGAGGGAGAGAGTACATTTCAGAACGGGAAAGGAGATAAGAGACAATGCAGTCCTCAAGGGGAGTGTAGGAAGCGAAAGAAGTTCAGGATAGCCACTCTCTAGAATCTCCCAGGGTATATCCACTAGTTGCTGTAGTATAGATTTAGTTTGGCAAGATTCTGTCTATAAGGTGTAAGCAGATAAAGGAACTATACTCAACTGGACTGTTTCACCGTTGTTCTTGGGCTGGCCTGACAACTGCACACGTTACACCTCTGCTCTGCGAGCTGCATTTGTTGCCAGTTTGCTTCTGGGTCCAATTCAAGGTACTGGTTTTAACCTTTAAAGCCCTTCATGGCATGGGACCAGGTTATCTGAGGGACTGCCTCTCCCTGATTATATCAGCCCACCCCTTTAGATCCAGCAGAGAGGGCATGCTGCGGATACTATCTGCCAGGGATCTACGTTTGGTGGGTCCCAGCTGGCAGGTGGATATTAGAGGAACAACTGCTTGAAGAAAATGTGTGTTCTGTTTATGCTGATAAAGTAAAACCTATACATAAGAGTGGCATCTAATACAAACAGAATATTATGTTAAAAACCAGCCATCATGAATTTCCCATCAACAAATTTGCATCTATCATTTGGCTCTCTCTGGCCATCTCACCTAGCCTATGGTTCTTCTCAGCAATAAACGCAAAGAGAATTTAGTGTCCCTACGTAATGTATAGTATTGCTCAGGCTGTTTATCTGACTAGAGATTCTTAGCTTCTTTGATCATCTTGATGTTAAAAATAATGAAAGTGATTAGAAATTAGCTGCCCATTTGAATAACCTTCTATTTAAGCAGCAGTTAAAAGTAATAGGCCATTCCCTTATTTGCCCACATTTTACACCCACTCTGAGATGAGAGGAAGAAACCCTAAGTTTAGATTGAAGATTGTGTCTGATTAAAGAAATTAAGGTTTACTTAGGTGTGTACTGACACAAATGCAAACTTCAATGTGAAGAAAAATAAATGACAGAACTGCCTAAAATCTAGTCTACTGCTTACAGATGAGTTAAAATCCCAAAAGAAAATAAAATGGTCCAGGCAGAACACAGGATGGCAATGGCCTGCTATGAATTGAAAGCTCTCTCAGAATCTCTGTAAGGATGCTGGAGAGACTTCAGATGACAATTACAAATCCTGCATAGTTTTAAAAGAAATGTATGTATGTATGTATGTATGTATGTATGTATGTATGTATGTACATATTACACTTGAACCCAGCCCAAAGTAAGAATAGAAGCTGAAGCTGAAGCTGAACACCCAATGTCATAAGTTGCATGGGGAATAAAAGATAGAAGGATAAATACAACACAACAAACAGAAATATAAAACTCTAATGCAAATTCTTGGCTATATATTTTACCTGCTTCTACATAAACAGAATCATTTTTAAGCAAAGTTCCTCTGCTTCCTTTACCTGGATCTCCCCCAGCTTCTTGAAATAGTCTGGCCACTTATCAGAGGCTGTTGGAAGATGGAAGCCCCATTCCTTACCAAGCCTCTTTCCACAGATTTATCCTGAGTTTTGCCTTTTGTTTTAAAACAACCATCCTTTTTCTGTCTTCAGCAGAGGGAGGGGCTGGTGTATGTTGCTATGTACATGACCCAAAATATCTCTCCCTTGTGGGGAAGTGGACTGACAGTCTGGTATAAGGGGCTATAGTCACAACACCCCTGCTTAACAAAGGGGTGTTACTTTGTTACCACAAACTAGTTACTTTGCTTGCTACGAACACCATTTCAGAAAAAGACATTAAAGATGATACAGCAGTCATTTGAGGCTATTAATGGAAGAAAAAAGTTTATCTTCTTACAAAGTTAAATATTTAGAGAAATCACTGATACTATTTGCATTCGTATTGTCATAAGAGCTGATGAAGATGATTGTTTTTAAAACACAGTGAATTCCTTGAATCTTGAGTTTCCTAAAGCAGTTCAGTTCAGAAAAAAGGAGTTGTAGAAAGAAAAAGATAGTCCCCCCAGATGAATTGAGCCACAACTTTTCCTGATTCCCAAGCAGTTTGGATTTGGCTAGAAAAGAAGTTGTTCCAAAAAAAAACTAGTTATCTATGCCTCCTGGATGAGGAAGACTGTTTCATTGTATAATCTATATTGGTATAAAGAGTGAAACATCATCTCTGCTTGATTAAAAGTGCTCTTTGAGTGTGTTTCTCTGGATATTTTCACTGAACCTACGTCATGAAATAGAACTACATGTAGTGTTTCACTGAGAAGAAATGGCCATAGTAAGTATAAAATGGTTTGCATTCCAACTCATGTGAAAATGCTATAAATTCATTTTTAGATCAGTGTTAGATAAATTGAGTTACTGTTTTAATCCCAGGCAATTTTGCAACAAAAATCTGTCATAACAAATTTCTGATATGGCCATTTCTTTTCAGCACAATATAAAATTAATATAGAATCCATCAACTTTTATTTTTCTTTAAAGTGAAATGAAAATACATAGTTGGAAATCTGTTTCCTGATAATATATGCAATATATTAATATGGAATCACATATAAATTGTAGGGATGACTTTTGGAGGTGGGAGAAAACAGACCTCTTCAATCTATATTGCTCCTGAACATTATCTTTTACAATCTTTCTTCCCAATTCTATGATTCTCTTTTTCATTTCTTTTAGCCCAATGCAGATTGTGTAGATGACATCCCTCCAGATTTTGAAGCTTCTATAGGAGGGCCACCAACCAATCAGATTACAGGAGCTAGTGACATAACTGTGAATGAAAGCTCTATAGCAATGGATCCTCCTATCCAGACAGTTGGAGTATTACAAGTTATCCAGGATGCAGATCCTCTTCCACAGGCTGGGGAAAGTAACACCACCACAAGCAGTAAGTTCCCATTGATCACTTTGCTTTGAAAAAAATGTTACAGTTGTGATTCATAAAAGTATCTATGCTGGCTCTTCTGAAATATTTTCAGTTAGTTGATCCTCTGCATTCCAGTTGGAAAACAGTTCATTAAACTGGAATTTTCATAGGGGATTATAGTACAATTCATTTTTTTCTGATATTAATTCAAAACCAAATCTCATTAGAGGCATGGAACCATAGGATCAACATGCTCAGTACACGATTGTTGATTGGCTGTGATCGTGCTGTTATATTGGAGAATAATGCTTTACAGGAAGAGATGGGAACGTAGAGGTTAAATAACTGCATTACATACCAAGTACTGCTTGGTTTTCTTTGCTCCCACAAATACTATTTTCACATAGTCATAAAATTCAGTAATGAATTTTCTGCATGGTCTTATATCTAAGACTTATATCTGATATAACTCAGTCTTGATTTGAGAAAATAAATGTTTGGAGCCCTTGATACATACCTTTTTGAAGAGAAAAAAGGTTTTGTCTGACCTGTGAGCTGTAAGCCCTATGCTTTCTGACACTTATTCTATGTTCTTCAGGATAGCTCTGGAAACCAGTTGCAAATATCTGGAATTTGCAAATACTTTCTGCTAACTCCTGTCCTCTTCTAATCTTGCTGCTGCAGATTTACTGTTTTATATGCCATGAGGGAACACAACTAAGCTGGAGCTTTCAGGCTGCAGTAGCTGGCCTCAATTTCAGCAATGTTTACACTTCCAAATTTGACCATTAAAAAATGCAGTTCCAGGAACCATAGCAGTTGTCCAAAGGTTCCCGCTCTCCCTATATCTATTATATTCTATCATTACAGTTCCCAATATGCTAGTTAGTCTCATAACACTGTGTTAATTCAAGCACCCTTGATCTGCCCTTACCAATATTAGTTTATAATCATTCTTGATCATCTGCCTCATCTTTCCAGATACCTATTATAAGTTACATTTTTTGTCCATATTCTTTTGTGACACTTGTGAAATATTTTTAAAAATAGATTCCACTGTCATACATCAGAGCAGCAAGGTATCGACATTGTGACAAGAGTTATGATATTGGTTAAAACTGGGACTGTTTGTAATAGTTTGTAATGTTCATAGCTTAAGAATTGTGACATGTTTTTGTAACTATCTGATGGTCTTCTGCATCCCTGACCAAGGAGAATCCAGTATCTCCCAATATATGCTGGAGAAAATAGAAATGTAAAGGGAATGTTAATATCAAACATCAAAACTTCCTGTTCTCTGTACAACTTGGTTATGATTCAAGTCATGAATCATAGTAATGAAAGACACATTTTGGCAGTGAGAAAGCTTCACCAACATTCTATTTTGGTAAAAGTTTAACTGTGTTTGTTTGTTTATTTATTTATTTAAGGCAGGGCTGCAAAACTGATTTTCAAATAGAGGAACAACCTGGGCCTTTAATTAGACCACCAGGGCTATCAGCCAAAAAGTGGGAAGAGTCAGGATAAGTAAGTGGTACAGTTAAATACAGTTAATACGATTATTTACTACTTTCCCTATCTTTCATGTACAAATATTATAATTTCACAGCTACTGTTGAATGGGATCTGAGGACCAAACCCAGGAGTTTGGTAGGGCTGCTACACGCTGTCCTGAAATAACCAGATTTACATAGCTGATTTAAAGCATTTACAGGTAGTCCTCATTTAGTGACCACAATTGGGACTGGCAACTTGGTTGCTACGTGAAACCACAACTGTGTTTATGATCTTACTTCAGCTTTCCTTTGTTTTATAGACCTTTGAGAGGATTGGTCATAAAGTTACTTTTTCATCACTGTCATAACTGCGAACAGTTGCTGTACGAGGTGGTTGCTAAACGAGGACTACCTGTACCCACTGTCCAGCCATAAATGCTCCCAGAGCACTTTAAAGATCAACAAGAGATAGTCTCTTTCTTCAGGCTTAAAATCTAAAAAGAAACGTTTAAAAGGAAAAAAGAAAACTAGAATGCTCAATGTTATCTGGAATTTATAATAACGATCGGTAAAGCTTTAATTCATTTGGAACATCTTGCTCGTCAGGTCTTCCCATGAATAGCTAGAATTTAAAGGGCTGAAAGAGTGAGGGAGTTTAAAATGGCTGTGGCCCAGCTTCCTGTTTGTCCCTCTGCAACTGGATGAGGCAGGAGCTGCTAGATGAGAGTTGAGGAAAGGCAAAATCTGATGATGATGCTTTCTCAGGAGGACCGATTATGAGCCCGTTCTGTGAGCTACTGTTTTATGAAGGATTATTTGGTGAGGCGCTTTAGTTCTTTGCAGTTAAAGTTTATTCTTTCCAAAGCTGCATATTAGAAATGCTGTGCTTTGATGCCAGCAAACATTTTAATTTTTAAACTGCCAGAGTTTGTTGCCTATTTACAGTGCTCAGAGTTCAGTGCAGGTCATTGCCCTTTTAAAATATCAACTCAAGAGTTCATCCACTTTCTATTCCTGTTGATGTCATCATGACATAGAGTTGGTTCCATCACCGTGAGATTAGAGGTTATAAGTGTCAGGCTACAGGCCCCAGGTGTCAGATTCTTTCAGAAAGTCCTTCCAATCTATAAAGAGTTATAATAGCAGGATTGTTAGATGGAAGCCATTTAGTTCCCCTGAATGGAAGTCCAAATATGTTGCTTTTTAAGACACTCTACATAAAACTAAAAAGCCTTAAAACTATAATTTCAGTGGTTTCAAATGGTTGCGGTGATGGTTTTGCTTGTCAAAGGGAAAAATCCTGTTGAAATCGTGCTTTGGAATTTCTTATTCTTGCTATCCCAGCTGTTCACATGATTAATAACATTTCCATGTGGAAAATAAATTTTTAAAGGAAAGCCTATTTTTAGATTTTTATAAGAAAAGCTGAAGTAAGGAATGAAAGTGGTTTTTTAAAGATAGTCTTAAATTATTTGGCACAAGAAAATATAGCTTAAAAAAGCTGCAAATTATTATTTTTTAAAAAAATCATATTGAATGTGGCCCAAAAAACATTTTTTTTAGGATCATCTCTATGTAATCTTCTCATAATGGTATTCTCCAGATGTGTTAATATATAACTTCCAAAATTCTAAATCAGATGTTGGCTGGACACTCTGGGAGTTGTAGTCTTAACATCTGGAGAATATCAGGTTGGAGAAAAATGGCTTCATGTGTACATCTTTCCTCTGTGTTTTTAAATATAATAACATTAACAAGTGGCAGTGTTGTTGCATCTCTTTACAATGCAAACATAAGGATGCTTACTCAGTGGTAAATGCCCCTGCATATCATAGAACTGCTTATTTGTAAGTATACTTATTATTGGGAGCTAGACTTTCCCAGGGCAGGAATGCTGATTTTGTAAATAACCAACTGTCAGTAGCACTAAGTGTGAGATATACACAGCAAGGTGTCCATTAAGCTGTGTAAAGCTGAGAAGAAGAATTACCTTATTTAAACTTAAGAAGCTGTAAGAAAGGACTATATGCTTATGTTACAGAGGGCTGTCAACTGATTTAATTGGCTATATTTCACAGTGCAATAAAGATACTTATGTAGCCGTGCCCTATCAAATGTCTGGGCAGCGTCTACTACTCTAGAAGCTTCAAATTGGCTAAAGGAGGAATGGATTTAAACAGACAAAGTCATTGCTCCCAACAGTATCCCAGGTAAATAACAAATAGTTTGCTAGCCCCCTTTTTTTAGTGACCCAAAAATACCCCCAGATAAACTTGCTGTCTCCTAATTATGCTCATAAAACTTCAGAATGTAAGGATTATTTAAGTGGTTGATTTGGTGCCCTTTGAAACACACACTAGAAACATTGTTGAATCTATTCCCATTGCATTTCTGAAATCATTCATGTGGAGGCTTTTGTTCCACAGAGACATAGATAAATAGTCAAAGTTACAGAACGTTAAATTTGGCACAGCTGCAGATGGTGTGTGATGATAGCAATAGCTGCATTTGTTGGTTTGGCACGCAGCTGATACCAAGGTGTTCAGTTGTGTATACGTGATATAAGCTACTGCCAATTGACATGTCATTGCAATGCCATTCCCTTTTTCTGGCTGTTAGCTATAGGGGCAAGGCACCATAAATCAGATCAGGTTTCATTATACATTTACCTAAATCTCATAAGAAACAGAAATGCAAAGTCTTTCATACTTTTGCCCCCAGTTTTCCATGTATATCATATTTCTGTGTTTAAGGATCTTATAGTAACTGATGAATCTTTATGGCCTTCATCAAAATATTACAGCTTGGTGTACTTTCTAAGGCACAGAAAATCACCAAAATTCCTATTAGTACTAAATAGAATAATCTCATGGTAATGGAGATGGAGGGAAAAATGGAAGATATCCTATATTCAGGGATAACTCCACAAAGAAAAAGGATAGAAAACTGTCTTAACAAAAACATAAAGGGAAGAAACATTTCAGTAATAACACAGTGGCATGAAATGTTGATAGGCTGAGAGAAAGAAAGGGAGAACTGACAATCAAATTGAAGAAGGAATAGTATGGAGTGATAGTGGGAAAAAAGGGAGAAAAAATGGATAGAGGTGGCATGGAATAGAATGATGGGGGGGGGAAAAAACCAGGAAATAGGAGACTAGAATGAGAGACAGAAGTGATGTGCACAAATAGAAACTAGAAACAAACATCATGTTCTTTGGTAAGTCACTTCCTAGTTCACTGTAAAAAGTTACTTTAAAAGTCTCCAAAACTGACTCGAAGCTGCTGTCACAAATAGAGAAATAAAAAAATTTAGTCTAATTAGGATTGAAGACAAGGATGCCAGGAATGAGTTGAATCTGCTCATTACAGTTATAAACAAACAAAGCCATGTTCTGATTAGAATTGGCTGCAAGGCTGCCCATATGTATCCCCAGAAAATCAGACCAACATATGTAGTGAGCATATAATGTTGATTTTTGGAGGAGGGGAAGGATGAACAATGGAAGTAAGTGGGTAGAGCACTGAATGTGAAAACTCCACATTGGAGCATTTTGTTCAAGGCCCACTTGTATATTCCAGATATTTGCATAAAAATGCAAATAATTACCTCCTGGTAGATTGTTGCATTTACATATTGACATTATGCATCTGGCAATTTTTCTTTCACTGTTTCAGTAACCATGATCAGCGATGGGGCACACACTGGTTAGCATGTGGGTATGCATTACAGAGAAGGAGTTGTAGTTCTTGAAAATAGCATAAAGAGCTTTGAGCATAAATTAATTTTGTACTGAATATACTTGTGCCTAGGAAAGGCTTGTGTGGAATTTAAAATGAAAATTTGTTGCCAAATATTGACATGGGGCAGTTTTAGATGTAAATAATTATATCCTTGCTGTGGAAATTTTTAAAAGAAATTATGAAAGGCAATTATTTAGACAACTAGTAGTATAAAACATAATATTTTATACTACTAGTTTAATTCAAAGTTCTATTTCCAAGATAGAATGCAGAACCTCAATCAACACAATGCTGCTCCCTAATGCTCCCTATATTAAAGATGTGGGGTTTGCACATACAGAAGGATCACTTTGCACTATGAGGTCTTAAAAGTTTACAGGAAAAATGCAGCCTGACCAATATAAATGTTTGCATCTTTTGTAAAGAGTTGACCCTATTTCCATTCAGGTTTCCTTCCATTCAGGCCTTTTCTTTTATTTTTTATATAATTTTTATTAAAAACTTTAAAAGCAATAATAAGAACTAATACAAACTAAATTAGAACAGAGAAAATGAAAAAGAAATAACAGAAAAAGCTAAAAGTACAATAAGAAAAGAAAATAGAAGAAATTAGAAAAAAAAGAAAGAAAAAAAGGAAGATATAAAGGTATAAAGAAGTAAATTCCAATATTCTTTACAGCAGTTATAAGTACAATTACATTTTAAACTCTCTCTCTAAAGTTGCCTCATGATTACAATCTATCAAAATTATAAATCACAAGTTCATTTTTTCATTTTTATGCAAAATGTCCATAAGGGGTTTCCACTCACCAATAAATGGAGATATTGTCTTTTCTGTAATCAAAGAAGTCAGTTTGTCCATCTCAGCAAGTTCTGTCAATTTCAGCAACCATTTCACGATGGTTGGTAATACTGAATCATTCCATCTTTGTGCATGTAGTAATCTTGCCGCAGTAATCATATATTGAAATAATCTTCCATGGCTTTTTTATAACTGTTTATCCATCAATCCTAAAAGGAAAAGTTCTGGCTTCAATTGAAAATTAATCTTTAAAATCCTCTGTATCAAAGTATACATTTGAATCCAATTTTTTTTAGCTTTTTTTACATGTCCACCAAGCATGATAAAATGTCCCTTCATGTTGTTCACATTTCCAACAAACATTTGAAATGCCTTAATACATTCTAAATAATTTGTCTGGCATCATGTACCAATGATACATTATTTTATAAAAATTCTTTTTAAGATTATAACATAATGTAAATTTCAACCCTTTTAACCACACATTTTCCCATTGATCTGTCTATATATTATAACCAAAATTCTTAGCCCACTTTATCATACATTCTTTAACCTGTCCTTCCTCTGTTTCACATTTTAACAAACGTTTATACTTTTTAGCAATTACATGTTCATCAACGGTGCACAATTGTACTTCAAATTCTGTCTTTCTTTGCTCCATACCATAAGTCTTTTTATACACATTGAATCTTTCTGAAAACTATAAATGGGGAAACCATTGACAACTATTCCTTCTGCTATTAGATGCTCTCTTGATTTAATCTTATATTCCCCTTGATGATTATCCAATAATTCTTGGAACGTTAACCATTTGTCTTTGCCTGCTGTTTCTCTTCTATGGAATGCTTCTTGTGCTGAAATCTACAGAGGTGTTTTCAAGCACAACCTGGGTTTATATCTATACCATATTCTTGATATGGCACATCTAAGAAAATGATTTTTAAAATCCACATTAATTTTAACTTTATTGTACCGTAAGTATCCATGCCCATTCAGGCCTTTTCCACTTGAGACTCTGAAAGAAAGTGCCCTATCAAATATCTCAACTTTGTGTGAACTATATTGGCTGGAAAAAGTTGTAATGTACACATTCTAGCTAGTTGCAGTTTCATCAGTCATGCAAAAGGCTAGTCTTTTTCAGCTGTAGATGCCTCCATATGCACATGCCTCATGCAAAGGACCTGTTACATCCCTTCCTTGAGGAGAGAAAGAAGAAGTGTAAGAAGTGGTGTCTGGATGTCAGTCCTTCAACATGAGCCAGGTCAAGAAACAGACGCTGTAGGGATTCCAGAATGCTACTTTGTAATTATAGAGCATAATAACAGAATCTTGAAAGCTTATCCAACTTCTCTCTGTCCCATCTTAAACTAAACAAATCAAGGTGGGGTTGTTTTAAGCTTTTTTTTCTCATGCTTTACCTCTTTCTCAGGACTGTGTAATCTCTTCTACAAGTCCTTCCTTCTACCATTCCTTCCACCATTAATGGCTATTCCCCAAGGTCAGCTTTAAATTCCTTTATGCCAGTCCAATCCTAGCTCTTACTTCATGGATCTGAAATGCCCAGGTTGAAATCACCATGGATTTCAATAATTCTCAAGTAGTTGGTACTGTGTATCAGCTACTCAGCTGTGCCCACTAAAGGAAAGGGAAAGTTGAAGAAGGATGTTCCTTCAGGTGAAAGTGGCAGTCAGTGGAGTGGACACTTGCATGAGATAGGGCTTTGTGCATAGTTGCTAGCATAGATTTTGAAGATCTCAAGAGCATGGATGGAGTATATTCAATGAAGCAAGAGATGTAGCTATGTTACTTTGGAGAGCTGTAGTTGCCACTAGTGCCTATGGAGTAGGATTAACTTTGTGGCTATTGCACTGTCCTTGTAGCCCCACCCATTTGACTCTATAAATATTTGCCTATAAAGGCAAAGGGCCAGTAATAAGTAGGTTTGCCACCTTGGTCATCATGCACTCACACACACACTCTTGTATGGTCCATTATCACATATTTATAGTAACTAGCAAAATGTGCTTTAAAAATGTCCTATTCTAGTATAGGTTGCTACAGGGGTATTCAGTCTGACTTAATCCCTAGATCTAGAGTCAGATTTGACAGATGAAGTGCAATTCTCCTTTACTCCAGAGAAAAACGCAAATGTATGTTACATTTTTTGGTCTGCTATTAGTTTAATGGGATGAGATTTACAGGCAAGCTAATTTTTAAGAAGAGATAAAGAATGATGAAGGAACTGATGCAAGAGGTTGCAAGTATGCTCCTTTAATTTTGTTTAAATCCTTCCTCCCCTTTCTCCATGCTGTTTTATGCAACATGTTGTTTTGGTTTTGGTTTCTTGATCTGATGGTGCCCTTTGCATTGTCCTGAGGCTCTGGAAAAACTAGCTGGGACCAAGGTTTGATTGCACATGTCAGAGTCTGCACACTCATTCCCAAAGTTCAGTAAATCCGCTGGAGACTAAACAGTTCCATCAAAGATTTCTTTATTAGGAGAAGTGCACAGCAGCATAGATTGTTGAGTCTAATTCTACAAATGAAACTGTTCCCTTTTAAGCCCAAGTTCCCCCCTTGCTTCTTTCTTTTCCCACTTGAAATTCTTCGCGCCTTGCTCCGGTTCTCACAACACTTGGCCTTGGAGATGCCTGTGTAGAGATAAAGATAACAGCACCTGCTCTCCTCTCCCCCCTTCAACGGCAGGTCAAGCAAGCAGCCTGCAACTAACATTCTTTCTATTAACTCTTTACTAGGCAAAATAAAACTAAATTAATAGCTTGCGTAGATCCTGACATGCCGCCCTTCAGCAGAATGAATGTTCTCACATTCAAAAGATAATCTGAAAGACAATATATATATATATATATACAGACAGTAATTTACAGAAGTTTTCATTTAGGTTTATCAGGGTATTTTGAATGGAACAAAGAAATGAGTTTAGGAGCCTTAACATTTGAACTGTCAACCCATTCATGGTGCAATTTAGGAAAATGTTTCCATTGAACTAGATATTGTAATTTATTTTTATGTCTTCTAGAGTCCAATATGTCTTTAACTTCAAAATGACTTTGTCCTTCAATCATGAAGGGAGGTGGAGGTTCAACTGTTGGATGCCATGTATTTGTTTGAAAGATTTCAATAGGTTCACATGGAGAACAGGATGTATTTTTCTATGATGTTTAGGTAAGGTCAGTTTAAAAGCAACAGGATTAATTATCTTCTCAATGGGAAAAGGCCCAACGAATTTTGGGGTGAGCTTTTTGCAAGGTTGGGAAGATTTCAGGTTCTTGGTAGAGAGCCAAACCATGTCGCCTACCTTCCAAGGAGGGTTTGCAGAACGTTTTCTGTCAGCAAACTTTTTATGTTGGGATTTTGCTTTTTCTAGTGTTGCTACAATGAGAGGCCACAGGTTTGTAATATTAGTAATCCATTCATCAGCTGAAAGTTCAGGAAAGTCTTTCAATGGTAGTTCTGGGAAAGGGGGAAAATCCTGACCACTAGCTATTTTATAAGGTGTAAATCCAGTACTTTGGTGTACCGTGTTGTTGTAGGCCACCTCAGCAAAAGGTAAAAGTTCTGACCAATCATCCTGTTGATGATTAGTAAAACATCTTAAATACTGTTCAAGTAATGAGTTAATTTTCTCCGTCGATCCGTCCGTTTCCGGATGAAAACTGGAACTTAATGCCTGAGTTGACCCAATTAAAGTAATAAATTGTCTCCAAAACTTGGAAGCGAACTGTGGACCGCGATCTGCAATTACCCTCTTGGGGGTGCCATGGAGGCGATAAACATGTAAGATGAACAATTTGGCGAGTTTTTTAGCATTTGGAATTGAAGTACATGGAATAAAATGTGCTTGTTTAGAAAACAGATCAGTTACAACCCAAATAACAGTATTATGGTTACTCTCAGGTAAATCAACAATAAAGTCCATAGAAACTTCTTTCCATGGTTGTTGGGGAGATGCGACAGATTGTAAAAGACCCAACAGTTTCCCTCCCCTCTTTTTTGACATGGCACATACAGGACAGGTAGATACATATTCAGAAATGTCTTTTCTCATGGTAGGCCACCAGAATTGTCGACGTAACAAATGCAAGGTTTTTATAAATCCAAAATGACCAGAGGTTTTGTCATCGTGGCCCCTTTCTAAAATCTATCTAAGTAGTGAAGCTGGAACATACAATTTGTCTGCCATCCACCAGGCTTGCTGTTCATGGGTTAAAGTATTTTTATTATTTTGAAACCATTCATCCGAGTCCATTGCAACATTTAACTTCTGAAGCAATTCATTAGTAGGAGCTTGCTTAGAAATTTTTGCTTGAGCTCTGGTAACTGCTACAGAGCCGGGTTGTGATTCAGGGATAACTGGAGCTATTACCTGCTCTCGCAGACTGTTGTGCTGAGGCAATCTGGATAATGCATCAGCCAAAAAGTTTTTCCCCCCAGGGATAAACTTTAATGTGAATTTAAAGCGGCTGAAAAACTGAGCCCAACGCACCTGTTTAGGAGATAACTTTCTAGGTGTCATAAGGGCCTCTAAATTTTTATGATCTGTCCAAACTTCAAATGGATGTGATAAACCTTCCAAGAGGTGCCTCCAGGTCATCAGAGCCCAACATACAGCAAAAGCCTCTTTTTCCCAAATTAGCCATCTTCTTTCTGTGTCTGTAAATTTGCGAGAAATGTACTTACAGGGCCCGAGCGATCCCCCTTCATCATTCTGGAGTAAAACCCTTCCAATTGCCACATCAGAGGCGTCAGCTTGAATTACAAACGGCTGACTAGGGTCTGGGTGCTTCAGGATTGGTTCAGCAGTAAATAAGGCTTTTAAAGCTTCAAAGGCGTTTTGGCATTCCTCAGTCCAAATTAATGGGGCCCCAGGCCTTTGAGTTTGCGCTATTCCTTTGCCCTTGGTTTTTAACAAATCCGTTAAAGGCAATGCCACTTGGGCAAAGTTTGGAATGAACTGGCGATAGAAATTAGCAAAACCCAAAAAACTCTGTAATTGCCTTCTGGTTTTGGGAGCCTCCCAACCCAAAACATCTTTTACTTTGGAGGGGTCCATTTCTATTCCTGCATGCGATATGCGATACCCCAAATAGTCCACTTGTTATTTATGAAATTCACATTTTGATAATTTGGCATACAACTGAGCATCCAGTAGTTTTTTTAATACTTCATGGACTAACTTTACATGATCTTTCAAGTTATCAGAGTAAATGAAGATGTCATCCAAATAAACCAATACTCCCCGATACAAATGTTCATGAAGGACTTCATTAATTAGTTGCATAAACACCCCCAGGGCCCCAGAAAGCCCGAAGGGAAGGACCTTGTATTCATAGCAGCCAAAAGGAGTGGAGAATGCGGTTATCCATTCGTCCCCTTCTCAAATTCACACCCGGAAATATGCGTCCCTTAAATCCAGTTTGGTAAATATTTTCCCCTTGGACAATTGAGCTAACAAGTCTTTCATCAAGGGGAGGGGATATTTGTTTTCTTTGCAAATAGCATTGAGGCCCCTATAGTCAGTACAAAGCCTCAAACTTCCATCCTTTTTCTCCCGAAATAGTACCGGTGCAGCCATCTGTGATTTAGCAGGCTGTATGTCTGGCCAGGTTGGTGTCTATAAAGTCCCTTAGAGCTGCCAGTTCTTTTTGTGTCATAGAATATGTTTTTTTCTTTGGGAATTTAGCCCCTGGCTCAATTTCAATAGCACAGTCAGTGTCTCTATGGGGAGGCAGCATGTCTGCTTCCTTTTTAGTGAACACAGCTTTCAAATCTCTGTAAGGTTTAGGAATGTTCTCAATGGACTCTGGGTCCAGGTTTTGAGGCTGACTCCTACTGTTTGCGATTGCAGCCGTTGCCCTCTTCCCTTTCTCTGGCTCAGATCCTAGATAGATTCCGTCTGCGAACTGCATCCGCCCTGTCTTCCAAAAGACTCGAGGGTCCCACCTTCTTATCCAGTTTCCTCCCAGAACTAGGGTGTAATTACCCAAAGGAGCCACTAAACATTTAAGAGTCTCTCAGTGGGTCCCTATTTGCAGTTCAAAAGGCTCAGCGCGGTACAGCACAGCCCCTCCCCCTGCTTGGGATCCATCCAGCTGGGTGAATACTATGGGAGTCTTTATTTTTTTCATCTGTAACTCTAACGCGTTGACCAGAATTGGACTGATCAAACAGGGCGAGCAGCCTGTATCCATTAACGCAGTTAGCGTAGCTTTGCGCTCTGTTCTGGGTGCTGAAATAGTCACTTTTACAGTGGTAACACTCACCCCCTCGTCATCATCGGAATCACTGTCCTCGTTGTCCTTCGTTGCCGCCATATTGTCGGGATCGGGATCACCTGTGGGTCTCTGCTCCTTTCGCCCCGAGCCTTCCTCATAAATGAGATCTTGAAACAGCGACTTCGTCCCCGCAACCGCAGTTCCCTTCTTGCCTTTACTGCCACCGGGTTTCTGAACGGCTTTGGTGGGTTTCCGCACCTCCCCCCCACGTGCAGTCGGCAGTTTGATGCAGGCAGGTGCGAAATGCCCCTGCTCTCCAAAGCGAAAGCAGACACGTTGGGTTGCTGCTCTGGGAAATTTCTCTTCTCCTCCTCTCATTGGTGGTTTCCGGAGCGCCTGCGCAGAACTGCTGGACTTCCGGTCAAATTCCGGATCCACGGCTCTCCATTTGGCTTCAACTTCACCTGCATGCTCGATCCATCTGTCAAGTGTATGTGGGCTCCCTCGCGTGAAAGTTAATTTCCATAAGTTGCGCCACATGCCTTGCTGGAAGCAGGCGATTTTAAATTGCTCCGGCCAATCGGGCAGCTTCTCCACGATGCTCCGAAATTCTAACCCGTACTCGCCAACGCTGCGAGAGCCCTGCTGCACTTTAACTAGTTGTGAGCAGGCTCTCATAACTTCTCCCAGGTCCACAAATCTTCTACGTAGGGCTGTTAAGAACCGGCCAAGGTGGCGCAATTCCGGCACTTGGGCCCCACGCAGTTGAATCAGCCACTCCCCTGCCTTCCTGGTAAGTGCCCTGCAAATGTAGAGCACGCGCTCTTGGTCGGAGGCGAATAGGTGGCCCGTTTGCTCCATGCACATGGTAACTTGAGCCATGAAATTAGGCAATTTGCTCGGGTCTCCGCTAAATTTCTCGGTTAACCCCCAGCGCTTTAGAAGGGCTTCTTGGTTGGCCTGGGGTGGGGCGACCCATTGCTGAGGCCCTGGAACGGCCAAGGGCGGCACGGCTGTAGCGGCTGGAAGCCCCTGTGCCACCAGGGTGACCGGAATTGCCGTCACGGAAATGGAAGGGAGGGCTGCTGGCGCCTCTTCCAACTTCTCTTCTCCGCATTCTCCCTCTTCCTCAGAACCCAGGAACATACCTGAGCGCCGTATGAGATTACTCATCCCGACCAGTTCCTTCCGCATCCAGCTGTTCTCCGCTTGCAGCATGCTCATGCACTCCTCTAGGGCTCCCACGCGGGTGGATTCGACTCTCCCCATCGTCAGAGCCCAGCGCTGCTCGGAACCCATGTCCAGGAATGACATTCCCCCGGCCAGCTCGTCCGTGCTCCATAACTTGGTTAAGCACCGCTTGGGTTTGCGGGGTGGAGGGAGGCGGGCATAGGTTGCTGTTAGGGGTTCTTCCTCCTCTTTGATTCCCCCTACTGCCCTGAGTACAGGGCATTCTTCTTCCATCTCCGTAGCCGCGGGAGGGTTTTTGGGAGGGGTCTCCACGGTGGAATTATTCCCCGGGTAAATCCCTCGTTAGAAATAGGGAGACTCAACAAAATGTCACTCATTCCCAAAGTTCAGTAAATCCGCTGGAGACTAAACAGTTCCATCAAAGATTTCTTTATTAGGAGAAGTGCACAGCAGCATAGATTATTGAGTCTAATTCTACAAACGAAACTGTTCCCTTTTAAGCCCAAGTTCCCCCCTTGCTTCTTTCTTTTCCCACTTGAAATTCTTCGCGCCTTGTTCCGGTTCTCACAACACTTGGCCTTGGAGATGCCTGTGTAGAGATAAAGATAACAGCACCTGCCCTCCTCTCCCCCCTTCAATGGCAGGTCAAGCGAGCGGCCTGCAACTAACATTCTTTCTATTAACTTTTTACTAGGCATAATAAAACTAAATTAATAGCTTGCGTAGATCCTGACACTCAGAAGGGAGCAGGTGCAGATACATCTGCTCCAGTGCTAAGGGCAAGAAGATGTCGTCTGAAAGTGATGCATACCTCTGTTCTCAGTATTGTGGCTTATGGACTGAAGCGCTGTAACAGGAAGCAGATTTTTCCTCACTCTCTGTATTTCTGGATAAAAGAGTCTGACTGGTACTTCAGTCAGAATGGGCAGTAATAATGTTTCACCCTGAAACAAGGCAAATTCACATTTTCAAAGTACCCTTATTTCTCTCAGCTGTCATGAAGAGAACATGGCCAGGGCATCATTCAGCAAGTTGGGTGAGCTCCCCGGAGATAAAATGTGAGTCTTTCTTCATTGTCTTACAATGGAAGATGCCAATATTTAAATAGAAAATCTCACAAATAATCCAATCCAATCCTGAATAATGTATTATATGAAATATGGTAAGATAAGACTTTCCTGTGTGCAGTAATGCTTACAGTATGATTTCTAAGGAGGCCTAAATGCATATAAACACCACAAATTGGTAGTGTGCAAGAAAGGGGAAGTAATATACCAAATAGGTTTTTTTTCTTGTTTCTGTTTTTTTTCTTTTCCTTTTTTAATACGCAAAAACACTAATAAGTAACAATACAGTGGAGATCTTAGTATTAAGCTTAAGATAGAAACCTTAATGTATTCCTCTGTTGTTTATCAATGCTACACTTGGCTTTAGATGTAAAATCTAATCAACCTTATGTTTATTAATATTAATATTTTAGAAATCATAATTAATAATAGAAACATTTCCCCTTTATTTTTAAAGGTTTAAGTTATCTCCATCAGAGTGTTATTAATCTCCCATCAACACTGTATAAATACTACTGTACCCCAAATATTTTCTTGACTCCATGGAAGTGGGCTGCTTTTTAACTTCCCAGATTAGCCTTGAGCCCAGATCTCCAGAAGCCTCCAATCCCAGTATGAAGCTGACCTGACTTTGCACAAGGGCTGCCAGATATCTAAATGAAAGGAGCATGGCTATTTCATATGTTCATACTAACCTTTTAAATCTGGTAAAATTTTTATTAAAGATTTTTACCTAAGTAAAAGATCAACATGAAACAAATATTAAGAAAAGTTAGAAAGAAAAAAAGAAAAAGTGCACAAAACATTACTAGTAGGAAAAGAAAAAAGTGAAAGATAATTAAAGAAGCGACTTCCAATCTTCTTCACAGCAGTTACAACCTCCTCCCTTTGAAATGACATTACCAGGTTCCCTTCTGTCCCATATTCAATGCTTTTTTCAGTCAGCAAATCCAGAAATCACCATTTCGTTATTTTCCATTTTCAGTAAAAAGTCCATAAAAGGTTTCCAGTCTTTTATAAAAGTACTTATTGTTTTATCCCTGATCAAACAGGTCAATTTTGCCATTTCTTCAAATTCTGTCATCTTCACAACCCATTCCTCCATTGTGGGTGTTTCAGCATTTCTCCATCTTTGTGCACATAGTAATTTTGCTGCAGTTACCATATACAAAACCAATCTTCCATGAGTCTTTTCTAATTGACTATCCATAAGTCACAATTAAAAAAAGGTCTGGTCCCAGAAAGCTATATTCTGTTTGGAGGGAAACAAATTATGCAGACTATGCAGAGTCTGTTGCAATGGATTATCTTCTTGCCTCAGGAGTTTTGAGGTGCACATGCTTTAAGTCACCTTGCAGCTGCTCAATGTAAAATGCAATCACAATTAATTCCTAAATTGAGGTTTTTTTGGAAACTGATGATCATCTTAGAGAAGGAGATTTTGTAACCGAAATGAGAATCTATCACCTGATGCAGAACTGTCATATTGTAACATCATTCATGGTAGGCTTACATCAGCCACAGTAACTCCTTGTAGCCCCCACTGCACTCTTCCCCAGTATAATCTCTCTGAATATCTTCTGACTGAAATTCCATGAATTCCTAGCCAGCATAGCCAGAGTTAGCTAGAAAACCTGTCAACTGAGGTCTCACCTTTTCTGGAAGACACCAGAGTAGGAAAACCTGCCCTGGTGTTTCTACTGATTACTTCTCCAGCTGTATTTTCTCTCATGTTTCCTTTATTTATGGTGGGGAGCACATAAGAAATTACAAGTGAGATAATTTCTCCATTAAAGGAACTGAATCTTTCTGCTTCAGAATATTTTTGAGTATTAAAGTAATGGGATGGCCCATCTGAAATAATTTCAAGAAAGTAAACTACCAACTTTGTATCCATTATCTGTAAACAATCAATAAAGAAAAATACAATTAAGCCCAAATGCTCTATTTTTATTTCTGGAGAAAGTATCAGTGCATCTATTTATTCAAATATTTAGTTTCACTTATTCTCTCCTCTATTTTAAATGTATCAGTTGCTTTGAAATCATTGGGGATTCATTTGTAAGTAAGCAAGTATGGTTATATGTGTGACCCTAGGCTCATTTCAGATTAGAAACAGTATCCTTCAGAATTAATCCAGAATCTGTGAATTACTTCCAAAGTGATTTTTCCTAGATATGTAAGTGATTTGATAGCTGAATGTACCAAAAGCCAGAAAGTCAGTTTGATACTAATAGTGAAAGGAGCAAGTAAAAATCAGATCACTTCTGAGGTCAAGGCAACTGTGTATGAGGCAGTTTTAAAGCTAATTCTGTATGTTTGGTCTAGGCAATGGTGACAAGAAAATTTTAAGAGAAACATCGAATAGTGGCTATATGCTGATACTATATGGTAGCATTGTTGGAAAACTTATTTATAATAAATGAAAAGTGAACAAACTGGAATGAATCTCAACATGCATGCAAGTAGAACAGATGATAAGAATATACTTGCTATTTTGCTTAATTAGACATTTTATTTCCAATAGATAATAAAAGATGGACATGACTTTTCTCAATATCATCTGACTCTGGCATAGATGTACATAATATGTGTCTGCCTACATATGTGTTTGCCTACATATGTCCAAAAGAAGTAACACAAATAACACAGCATCAGGCTCCAGCCCTAGACTTCAGGAGCAGGTGGCAAGAAGAATCCAAGCTGGGTAACATAGCTTACATGTTATGTTTCATGATCATGGCTTGAAGCCACATTACAAATCCACAATAGGAAAGCTGAGGATGAAATTGAAAGATGTGTTACTTCTTGTACTACTAATATGAGCATTATTATTAACTGAAGAAGTGAACAGGAAATACAAATAAGAGTATGTCAGTTGAGTTGGCAGTGGAGGAAAATTCAAGGAAGGAGAGAGAGTAACCAGGAAAGCTGTGTGATCTGAGGGATTGTGAAGAGGCAGCTGTGAGAGCAAAAACATCATCTAAATAACTGCTGATTGTAAGGATTCTCTCCTGAGAGCCATTGACTGTGGATAACTGGGTAGCTGCTTCCTTCTGAGTAAGCAGAGACTGTAGGAAGAATGTAAGGCAGCCAGTTTCCAGGGAATGTGCTGAAAGAACAAATGAGGATTTGTTGTTGAGTATGGCAGGGGAATTGCTAACACATTTTCAATCTAATCTGAGAGTCTTAGAAGGAATTTAGAACAAATAAAAGGTTTCATTTCTACTAGTGGAATCTTAAAAAACAAAACTGAATATGAATGCACAGAAATCTGCAGTCATGTTTGTGGGATTGTTTTTGTTTTTGCCTGAAAGGAACCTGGCATAGATTTGCAAAAGATTAAGGTTTTATTGATCTTGGGAAAAAAAGTCAAGGACCCACATTTCAATTGTTGAGAAAGGTTGAGAAATGAGAAAGGACTATAGTAGACCTTGGAAAGCCAGTTTCGTGTAATAATTCTTATTAATTTACTGCAGATTATATCCCAATCTACCTTCTGTACACCTCTGACAGACAAGATAAATTGATTAATTGGACAAATCAGGAGTGTCTAACTTAAGGGTCCAGAACTCCATGTGTTCCCCCAAAGTTTCCAGTGCAGCTCCACTTGCCACCAAATTGTATCTTGTGAGAATTGAATATGCAGGAAGTAAACCTAATAATGTTTTGTCCTGAATCTATATATTTTTGGAAGTATAGCCTCCATCATGCCATTCAAATGCAAGTGTCAATCTTGTTGTAAAAATATTGTGGACTTATGCTTTGGCAAGATTTCTTATTTAAAGTCAAATGATAAGAACAGAAGTATGAGGATGATTTTTAAATGACGAAAGACTGCCTCTAATCTTATTTTCTCCTTTCAGGTGAGCAAGAACCAGCAGTCAGTAGTGATTCAGATATTTCATTGATTATGGCAATGGAGGTTGGACTCTCTGATGTGGAGCTTTCTACTGACCAAGACTGCGAGGAGGTGAAATCCTGAAAGAAAGAAAACTATCAAAACACCCTTCTACTAGACTAACAGGCAGTAGCAGGAAGAAGAAACCAGTTGTGGTACACACATGATTATCCATATACACATGTGCACATATGTAAGATTTGGGTCAGTTGTATATACATGAATACCCATATACACATGTGCACATATGTAACTAATATGCACCTGCACAGACATACAGAATATTTTGTGAACTCCAGTTAATTCTATTCTGGGATGGTCATGAAAAGCAATAGCAACAGATATGTCTGCCTGGATGCAGTTTCATTATCAATTACATTTGTTCATTTCATTGAAAATGGAAGTTGAAAATGTACTGTTCTAACCCATGTGCCAGAAGAATTATGCCCCTGCTTGGTGGCTCAGAACCATGTAACTGAAATGACGGTTTGTTTTTTTCCCCTCTACTTCTTTTTTAAAAGGAAGAAAAAAGATACCATAAGGTGATAATAGCTGACATTGATGGACATTATTTTTCTTTCTTCTCATTAACCCAAGCTTATTCAAGTATTCAATTCAGAAATCTGAATATTATGGTGGGTCACAAAAGTGTATGAATGCCAGGCATTTTCTACATGAAGAAAGCATGGATTCGGGAAGAAATGGTGCTTCCAAACTTTGACTTGATTTGAAGACTCTTTTTATTAAGATATTCCCAGGGCTTGGAGATCTGGGCTTCCAGGGTCTTCCAGACAGGAGAACAGAGGCTGGTTTGATTGAGATTGGCAAATTGCTATACAATCCTGCTGGGTCTTGCTCTGAGCTTTAGGACTTTGATATATGACTTCCAAGTGAGAGAAGATGTGTGAAGACAATAATCAGAATGAGATTAAAGGTCAACTAGTACATGTAGCCTTTTGCTACCACTACATACCCTTCATGCCTTAATGGCTTTCATAATAATTGATTTGAAATTAGCTTCACTTAAAAAAAGAAAGTAAGCTTTCCCAAGAACTTTCTGACCTATGAATGAGTGGAATTCATTGATAGTATTTGTGGTTAGTTGGAAAGAAAATAACCATGTTGGAGGAAAGCAGCAGGGGCTATGGTAGTTTAGGGTAGTTACCAACGGACTGAGATTGTTTATCACATAAGGTATACCTTGAAAATCACTTTATCCCCAAGAATAAACGTAATTGTTAGCTACTCTTATTTTACAAGTGAAAGTTTTCCCAGTTCCCAAGGAATGTCTCAACTTATGTGGGAAAGGATACTCACATACAGCCTAATCTTTATTTACATAACTCCATTTTAATATTGTTGGACAAAGAACCAGTAATCCAATTCAGAGAGATCTTTTCATTCCTAGAAGAAAGTAAAACTATACTAAGAATGAACTGCTTTCCTGCATACCCCTTAAACAAACTGATTATAGCACATTTAAATTCACCTTAAAATCATTTAGAAGGTCTCAGGCAGTTTTATTATCATGTGTGAAAATATGCAACAAACACCTTTTGTTATTGTTTATGCTCCTGATGTGGAATATGAAGGCTAAACCTTCTACTGGTTCTGGGATAAGTTTAGATGTAAATGAAAAGATGGTTATTCATAATCCTATTTCTGAATCATAACTGAAAACTGAAACATTCAAAAGCAAATTCACTAAGAATTGTGTGTTTTTCTCTAAATAATGTATGTTGAAAATAAGTGCCATTAGCTGTTGGAATTTAAGCGATCTTGTATTATGCTATCGCTTAATGGGGTGTGCTATTTATGCAGAAGAACAATGTGTATTTTAATCAAAGTACTCAAGAAGGACTTTTCATCTTATTTTCTGTCACAGAAGGTTAAGCCATTACTTCTGACAATAAGAATAGTGATTTCAATCACAGCAGATAAACAGAGGTAATTCAGTAACTTGTACTAAAAACTGAACAGACACAGACTCTATTTTTTCTTCCTATAGTAGAACAGTACTGTAAGAATTCATTCAGAGGTGAGCAAAACATAGATCTAGATCTACCTGATGGATCCTGAGTAACTGGCTATAGATCAGAAACTATTCCTGATTTATACCTGTGTAATGACAGTAGCAGCAAAAGGCCCTTTCCACCTTAAATTACCATTTGATCCAAGTATTGTTTCTTTACCAAAAGACTGCACATTCCAACCTGGCCCAATAGTTGAGGTTTTAGCCCCATAAGTTTCTAAATCTCAACATCTGACTTTTCTGTACCAACCTCCAGCTGGTGAATCCAAAGACAGAAATAACAGCAGTATAAAATCCTTAAAAACAGAGATTTGCCAACTTCCAAAATAAATGATCCCATGTACTGTCTTGTTACTCTTCTCCTTATATCTCTTGATTTTCCCCTCACTGCCATTAGTTTTCCTAATTTGCTACTGAATGAGAAGAGGAAACTGAGCAATGAAAGAATGGCCAAGCTTTGGTATTTAGCACAGTTTATCATGTTCCACAAGAAATTGGAAACCTTTTAGTCCAAATGTCATCATTCCTGCCATTTCTTTCTATACTTCTGGACTCCAGCATATCTTACCAAATGCCACTTGGGACAGTGCTAAGGATGGGCATTCAACCCAAAAATGGAAATGTTGAGGATACCATCCGCTTCCATTGTTCTTTGTTCAGGATGGGGGATGAGAGTGTCTTGTGAAACCTAGTCTTGGCCCTGTGAATAGTGCAAGGAGAAAGTCAGAGTACATGGGAGCAACAGTTTTTACATTGTATCAAGGTTTAGTGTTGCATCTGATTTATTATGAGCACTGAAGCTATAATTCAGAAAGCAGATTGGTCGCTTTAAGATCATTATCTTCAACAAAGCAGCAGTGAGAAAGATCAGCCTGCCCCATCTCCATGAAGCCTAATGAGGAACCTCCAACAAACTGATGCAGTTTCATTTGACTTTAAAATAACATGTCCTAGGAACAGGAGTCCTCTGTTTATTGCTGCTTGATGCAAATCAGGGAAGATTAAACTCTCCTCTAGTAATACAAAGAGAATCTTTGTGGGTATAACTTGTGCTGCCACATTTTGTTAACTGTGCCTGTGAAAACGTACATGTCAGACTATAAAGATGTAGTTGCTTTAATCTTGGAAGAGGCTATTCACTGTCACAGTATATTCTTGTCTAAAAATATAAGGCAACCATGTCTTCAGTTTAATTCATTTTCATGACATGTCAGATACTATATTAATTAGACAGGGGCAAAAGATAGTTTCAGTCTTGTAGGGTCAGCTTTCAACATGGCTTTACTACACAGTCATGTCCAGCTTTATGTTACCTACAGTGTTGCAGCATCATAAGTAAGTGTGCCTATCTGACTCTGCTTAATTGTAGCCATGTTAAACCACGTTGTCCACCTGAATCCAGCACATTTGCAAGGCTGACTTATGATAATGGTAGCTTGTGAACTGTCCCTAGACCTGTCTCTGTTCCTCCTGTCTCACTTCAACCATTTCCATGCTATCTGATGATAACAACATCACTGACATATTATTCTAAGCAGTAAAGGCCATTCTTTTCCCATAACTGGTGGTAGGTAGATGGCTAACAGAACAGCACTGTGACCTTGCACTAAGTCTGATTGTTTTTCTTTTCCAATGTAGCAAATTAGGGAAAAGTATGTAATACTCTAATCCAATATTTACAGAATCTTCAAAAACCACAAATGTACTTTTGAAAATGTGAAACACTGACATTGTGCTCTGCTTTAGGAAGATGCTTTCTCCCAGTGTCACTTATTCAGACTAGCAGTACTTCAGCGAAAGACATTCCGTATCATCTGTAATTTCTTCCTTTGAACTGAAGAGATCAGTAATTGAACCTTGGTGGCTTTTGTTTTTTGGCCGTCTAAGAATGTGCTTGGTGCCAGTGAACTAAAGCTAATGAATGTTTCCTGATTATTAAATTACAGTAACCCATCTGTAATTTACTGTAGACGTCTTACCTGATAATTGATATTAAATGCAATAGAATAGCCCAGAAAATCAGTTCAAGATTATCTTCTAAACACAATGGATTTTTAGGTGTATCCATAGAAATGTATATTAAGGATCTGATAAAATTGCAAAAATAGACACCTGAATAATGGCCCTCAATCTGATAGTTTTCTGTATATAGCCAGTTTAGAGTTCTGGCAAGACAACATGCCCCAGCCTAATGAATATGGGAGAAGCAGACAGAGAGAGAGGTGTCAGAAAGAGGAGGAAAGGGATATTAGAAGCAGCTAATGATTGTTTTGCTCTGAACTGCCCACTGGTTGCTTAAACCCCACCAACTATTGAACAGAATGCAACCCCATGGGGACCCCCAAGCTTCTTGGCTTGGCTTTCTACTTCTAAATCCATTCTGTCACTAAAAGCTTAGAAGAGAGAAATAATTATCATACTGTAGCTGTATGATCTAAATGTGGACTGCATGCTGATGGTCAACTGGGTGATAATAGTAACATGTTGGAAGGCAGAACTGCATGTATCTTGAATGACCATACTGTCCTCAGGTGGCATTATAACTGTTAAAGTAAGACCCGTCCATCATGACTGAACTCTCAGTCATTCAGCTATTGCACATGAAATGCAGGAGGGGGAACTCACTTATCTGTAACGTAGACAGCAAAGTCTTTTGCCAGCGTTGTTGCTATATACAGCTGTTTTTATGAGAACTTACATCTATTTAATCAAATTTAATAATGCAGAACAGTCTCTGCCAGTGCACAATTCTAATAACTTCACCATTATTAAGAACAGACTTATTTTCAGTATGAGCTTCCAGTAGTATTTATAACCTCTCCCTGTTCTTGTCTACTCTCTAGGGAGAGTAGTTCCATTGTAAGTTTGCACAGTATAAAGTCTGTGAAAAACCTGAGATTTTACTTTTCTGTAGCTCTTTGAGAAATCACACCCCACTTCCCACTAAGTGTTTCTAGCATGCCATCAATAGAAACTGCCTCATAGTCATTAGACACAGTGTCACTGCCAGTTTTTCACCTTGAGTGTACTTTTGCCAAGAAGTATGTGGAGCAAGCTCAGAGCAGATGCATTTTCCAGTATCTACTTGAAACATAGTTTGGGTTAAAGACAGCTGGAAGAGAAATCTTGCTTCTGAATGTGCTTCCATTGTCAACGAGAGGAGTCAACAGTAAAGGAAAACACAGTTCAGGGGACAGAATATGTACAGACAGGTACAAATGCCAGATATTGCCGGTAGTTATGTAAAGACCCTCTCTGCATTTGACTGACTCAGATGTACTTCCATTATCTACTGAGACCTTCCCCAAGTATTCATACACAGGGTTGCAGCTGAGAAAGCTTTAATGCAGTGTTTCTGTTTATAATAGATGTGTTTGTTATAAGCAGGCAGGATATAAAAACAGCAAAAAAGACTGAGCTGTAACAAACTTTGTTTTCCTTTTTTTAACTGAAGCAATTGATCCAAATAATAATAATGTAAGATAATTTTTAGTATGTAGGTCTTTGCATAGCAGATGGTGTTTGTTAATAGTTACATAGCAAAGGAATGCCCTCTGCTGTAAAAGTTTCATTTTTTAGAACTTCTCTCTCAATATATCTGTTGCTTCAGTACAGTAGTCAGAAATTATTTCACCAGTAAAAATGCTGGTTCATAACAAGTGGGATTGAGGAAAGGGACTGTTGTCAACTATTATAAAAAAGATGAAAGGGAAATTGCACTGAGCATACGAAAGAGGCCTCTTGAAAAATCTAATATTTATAGCATGTCATCCTCAGCAAATAATTTCTTTTCAAAATGCATCTTACAAGAATGAATGTGTGGAAGACAGGACAAAAAGAAGAGAATGAACATTTTTCTTCCCATTTGCTTCTTTCTACCTTGTTTATTTGTTTTGAAGGCATCAATGTTACCCATTTCTTTTGCTGTAATGGTTGTTACTGATGTGAAATATCAAAATGTTTTTTTACGTGTACATAGTATCATCTTTTCTTCCTGTTTTCATGGTTAAGTCACCTGATGAAGGTATTTACCATTTTATAAATAGAATAAAATGTAAAGCAGGGATTGATTTGGGTGGGTGGGAAGGGCTGTTATTTTTATAGCAAGATGTTCCTTGTACCTATGAGCATTATAAAATAATTTTGTACTTGTCAAACTGTACATTCCATCCATTTCTCAAAAATATTTTTTATTTAAAGGACTTTATAAACACAAAAACATTTGATAAAGAGTTTCATCAATAAAGCCAAAAATATTTGGTTTACAGTAATAGCTCCAAAGTTCTCTCCTGCCATATCATAATGAAGACTGCACACTATACCAGCAAATGCCAATTAAAAAAAAACTAGAGAAATTCCTTTTAAATAGTGGCATTTAAATTATTTCTAATTGCAAAACACTTTTTTGCAATTTGTTTTCCAGCAAAAGAGTTTGCTTCTACCTGCTGGATTTGGAATATATCCCAATTTATATAATTTGAATGAGGGGCCTGTTCTGAAAGCACACTTGCTGAATTTTATTCAGGTGTACTGTTTGCTCTTAAGAATTGTGCTCAGGAAAAACTTTGTTTTTCTGTTTAAAGCTGGAGTCAGCTCTGTGCTGATTGCCTAGCATTCTGTGAAGCCATAAGGCCATCTCCTCTTTCACTCATCTAACAGTTGTAGCATTAATTCATTGTTTAAAAATTGAAAACTGCTCTAAAACCAGTTTAAAAATAGAGAATGGTTTTATATATATATAGGACACAGCAAGCCAGAACTCTTCAGAATTTCGGCTTATTAGCAAACAAGCATCATTTTGGCATCCTGGCTCCTATAAATGGCAGAAGAAAACAGACTGTAGATAAAAAAAGAAGCATGGTTTGGCTTTGACCTTCTCTCTGCCTTGTTTCAGTGGACAAAACATTATCTCCAATTTGAATGACAGCAGTCCTGCTGTGGGTGGAGCCATCCATGTTAGCAACACCTTCCTGGAGGAAGAGCTGTCAGGATTAATAGGGAGAGTGTGTGGGCTGACCAGTTTCTTGATGACTAGCAAGCCAATATTCTGAAGAAGGCATGGGTGGCTAAGAAAATCAGGAGAACGAGTAATCTGTTCTTGGCATTCCAAACGTGAGAGAAAGACAAGTTCCTGTACTTACAAAGAGGCTGGCCTTTCAATCATGCTAATATTGTGAAGTGCTGTATAACTGACTGTACTAAACAGAAAAATCAGAAGTAAAGAAATAGAAAAGAATGCTTGTTTTGGGGGAGGTGCGTTTTTGTTTTTGTTGAGTAAGCCTCCTGTAAAAACATACTCATCTCTTAAATTTTAGATATAATTCTTTTTTTTTCCCCCCTGGTTTGACAGTGGAAAACAATCCAGCACAGTAACTTACAGCCGAGTCTTCATTCTTCACCTTTCGCAAAATAGAGAGGAAGGACGGAAATCATCATGATCGCCCATTCACGTTTGCATAGGCGAAGTCTTTCTTTAAAAAAAGGTCTTTTTTGCCATAATATGTGGATTGTATGCCTATGCAATGCACCAGTGGTTTGTGAAGAATTTGTTTTCCTAAGTGTTGCAGCTATATTTCAGTCACTAGTATATCCCCTGTTACTTATCTCTCTCACCTTCCTTTCCAATGCACTTTATATCACTTGGAAAATGTGGGAGTCAGACACTATCAATAAAGGGACTTACCTAAGATCAAGAGGCGCACACACTGGCCTTTCTGTGCTTTTCAGTTTAGACAGTGACTCAGCAGGAGTTGGGAGAAATACTAGGAAAACATTACTCAGTAGTAAAACATGGCTATTTTTGTTATGTAGAGGATTATAATGTAAATATGTGATACTGTGTTATTCTGTATTAGTAAAATATTGCAACTGTAAAAGCTAAAGGATTGTGAATTCTAAGGAATTTTATTGCAAGGATTTTTTAATAAAAAATATCTGATAAGTGTCATACATTTTTCTTAACAAATGTATTGGTTGAACTAGATTTCTCAGAACAGCAAAACTTGAAATCATCTTGCGTAATGTTCCTGGGTGCTACAAAATATAATCTACAAAAATCCATGGAATTTAATGGAATCCATTCAGTTGAATTTTCACATCTTTCCTCCGTCAATCTCTCTTTGTATTGGGGAGAAAAGGAAATTAAAAACTGTTTCTCATAGCAGCTACAGTAGAAGAAATTTAATTCACTTAAGCCACTTCTGGTAGAATTGTGTGTTTCCCAGAATGCACAACACAGGAGGTTGCAGCATTAATTACAAATAAGAAATGGTTGAATAGACATACCTCCCTCCCCAAATCCCACTGATTTCAGGGACCTCAATATTTTAACTCTGGATCTCATCCATTTTTTTAGTCTTTTTTATTATTCAGAAAGTAAATACAAATAGTCGCAAAGAAAAAAATATTGATATACAAGGAAAAAGGGAAAAATCATTAACAATATTATTAAAAAAAACTACTTGATTACAAATTATATTCTTCCCTCCTACTGTGCCCCAACTGGTAATTGCAGTCAATATATTTATAAGTATTAGAAATTGTTTCTGATTTCTATTTAAGTTCTTTCATCTATTTTTTTTTCTTTAGGAGCCATATTCTAAGTATCTAAGTTTGTTTTGTTGTGTAATATGCGATATATAAGGAAGGCATTCTTGCTTAAATTTAGTTAAGCTTCTATCGTAAATATATAATGTCGATTTTGCCATTGCCGCATATTCTCCAAGTTTAGTTTCCCAGTCTGATATCACTGGCAAATGGATTGCATCCATTGATAACCATTCTGGAACTATTAAAAAAAATAAAAAGGAAGAATTTAAATAAGTAACACAGGTAGTTCTCGACTTACGACCATTCATTTAATCACTATTCAAAGTTATGACAGTGCTGAAAAAAGTGACTTATGAATGGTCCTCGCACTTATGACTGTTGCAGCATCTCCATGGTCATGTGATCAAAATTCAGATACATGGCAACCAGCATTATTTATGATGGTTACAGCATCCTAGGGTCATGTGATTGCCATTTGTGACCTTCCTGGGGGCTTCCGATAAGCAAAGTCAATGGGGGAAGCCGGATTCGCTTAACCGTATGATTCACTTAATGACTGTGGTGATTCACTTAACAACTGTGGCAAAAAGGGGAAATCGGACATGATTCACTTAACGACCGCATCGCTTAGCAATGGACATTCCAGTCCCAATTGTGGTCATAAGTCAAGGACTAGCTGTAGAACAATTGAAATGAACAGTACACATAAAATAGGAAAATGAAATGGCTGCAATCTTCAAGACTGAAAGTGAATAATATTTCAAATCACACACACCATATACACACATATATATGTACTTCTGTATAATTTCCACAATTGGAGCTTCTTTGTAATTTAAGATTAAAAGCAGTGACATGTTTTCTTCATTTAAATAAAGATTTTTCCAGTGATCTCTTTGCAAAAATGCTTCTTTTAGATTTCCATGGATGATAGACTTTGATCCTCAGGGAGAAATTAGGTCCAATTTTTATTTATCCATTCATAAGCTAGTTTCAAATCCAGCTGTTTTTCTTCCACATAAACCAGTTAATATTTTAAATGGATAGCCAAATTACTGTTTGCTGTTTGCTGACATTCTGGCTCATTTCAGTAGAGTAGATGAACCTGCCTCAAAGCTAATAAAGATACTCAGGTGGGGGGGAAGGAAAGCATTTCAGTTTCATGAATTTCAGATCCAAGCCTGTTATACCAGCTATGTATATTGTCTCTTAGATGACTAGTTCTTGACTACAAAAATTCAGATGAATTGAGAAAATCAAAAGACAAATATTCCTATTTGTTTAGAAACAGGGCAGAAGTAAATCTTGTGACTGGGCTCAATCTGACGATGCAGCAAGACTGCTAAAATGACTCTTCATATGACGGGAAAACACATCAATTAAATCATGAAGAAGAAACCACAGGCATTTTCATACATTTTTGTCAACAGTGCTGGGAAATGTTCCAACAGAGTCTTACACATGAAGGGTGCAGGAAACTTCCCTTACAACCCCACTGTCATACTTTCAAGATGACCCATAAATAATGCTTTCTTGTTCATTATTAGACATTGCAGGAAAAGATCCATATTAGTCTATGGTAGCCCAACATCAGAAGGAATCTGGTAGCACCTTTTCAAATTAACAAAATTAATTAAAAGACATAAGCTTTAGCTAGCTCACAAAAACTTATGCCTGTTAGTCTGAAAGAGTGCTACCACATTCCCCCTGATTTTCTTGTTTGTTTCGTTTTGTTATTAGACCACTAATCTTTCAGTTCTTCTTCCCATTTTCTTTCTTGATTTCTTGTTGCTTTTTATTCTTAATATTGATTTAAAATATGGTCATGAAAGAAAAAGAAATAATCTGTTTGGCAGACAGCTGGGTTCTGTTGCTATGATCTGTTCACACAACACAGCTGTCACTGATATTATAGATCCTAAGGGAACCATCTCAAATATCTGAAGAGGAATACATTTAAAAGCCAGAGAAATGGTATTGACATCTATATATAAAGATGAAAAGCTGAATAGCTGATTCCAAGATAAAGCAGCATTCTGAGAATTAAGGTACTCTGTGAGATTTCTGCTGCAAACGGCCTGCAGTTCTTGACAAAAGACTTTAGAAAGGTCAACGAATTACTCTGCCAATTAAATTAGTGTATCATCTTTGATGTAAAGAGGCCATACATCAAATACCAACTCTTATTTTGGCTCAGCCTTCTCTGAGAAGAATGTACGAGTTCTGTTAGGCCACTGAAGGACAGATGAAAGGACAGGACTGAAACTCATAGAAACATGGATAAAAACATCTGTTGGGGCTGGGCAATGGACTCAGGCATCTACATCTTTTAGAAGGCTTAGTAGCCTGCTTTGCGATCTTTTCCAAGTTGTTTATTACATTTATATGCTGCCTATCTCCCCCAGATGGGAAATATCTATGTCTACCTGTACATGCATTGCTTCACTCCTGGTACTGATGGTGAAGCAAACAGTTGAGCATGTGTGCAAATGCAGAGATGATTGGGGAAAGTCATCAGGCAGCCAGGCTGAGCATCTGGAAAGTTTCTGGAAATGTTTCAAGGAAGGTGGCTTTGCTTATAGCAGTTACTTCGTGAAGCATCACTTCTTTGATCAACCCTAATACCTACTGTATTTATTTGGAATAAGATTAAATAACTGGGAACAAATGAAATTCTGACGTTACTGTGCTTTTGGCTGAAATTTTGTACATTTGAGAAATCCCGGAGAACTCATGAAATGCCAGATGATTAAAGGAGGGCAAACATCAAAAAGAGGAAAAAGGAAAATCCAGACACCTACAGACCCAGTCAGCTTGACATCAATACTTGGGAAAATTCTAGGAGAAATCTCATAGCAACTGGGGCTGAAAGCAATGCAGGCTTTCTTCTCCTGGGCCAGACAATGAAATGCATCCAATTAACAAGTGAGAATTAACTGCCCACCAGTTTATTGAAATGAATTCATTACAAATGCAGCAAAAAAAAAAAAAAACAACCTTAAAAAGTAGTACTCCTTTGTCTTGTGGTTGCTTAGAGAAGTTTTTTTTTTTTTAAAAAAATGCTGTTTTTGTCCTGTTTTACAGCACCTATACATCATAGCTCTCACTATGAGATAGTGAGAAGTTACAAGAATGCTTCACAAAAGGCATTTGTATTACTTTTGCTGGATGACTTAATAAATTCCTTACTTTCTGCAGAATGCAAACAATTAGATGTAGTTTCACTATACTGTATATGTGCTTGGATTTCTGTTAAGATATGATATAAAAAATACATTTTGAAACAAAACTCTATTTTTGCATCAAGAACATCTGCACTGGGGTAATAAGTAGTTTCAGAATATAAGACTGAAGCATTAAACAACTTTGTGAAATAAAATGCTGCCTAGAGAAAAGGCTTTGACTTCACCCTCTACCTTTATAACCACTCAAGTTCCAGGCCACGTGGGGCCTTCTACGCCTCACAGCCAGAACCCCTATAACAAATACTCTCCTGTCCTGTCCTCTGAAAGTCCTCTTTCACTTTTTGGTTCCAAGATCTGGTGCTTGTACCAGAGTGGCCAGTGAGGCAGGTATGAGGCAGGCAGGTTGTGGCACTGCTGTTGGCTGACATAACAAATGGAAACTAAACTTGAATTGAAATTGCATTACTATGTCTGGTTGAAGAAACATGATTCCAGCAAGGATCACCACCCCATTCCGTCCTGCAAATATGAGAGCCTAACCCAGATTCTCCCAACCTGGCTGCTCTCCAGAGATATTAGGATAACACAATAGTTACTAATTGCCTTACTGGGAATGATGGGAATTGCAAATTGGGAAAGAATAGCAATTAAAAAAAATGTAAAGGCTGCACCCCATAGAGTCTTTTTCCCCCAATTTCTGCCCATGGCATGACTAAAATTGTGCACATGGAGGAAGCACACAAACCCGGCGCAGTTTGTGCAGGAGAGGAAAGGAGAAAGAAAGAAATCAGCCAGTTTACGAGAACACTGTGGCAACTTAGCAGATCTATTTAAAAAAATATTTTTAAGCTCATAACCTATTCCAACAAAGTTCTATCCATTTGTTTGGATCACTGCAAGTTTGTCAAAACTATTCTGAGATGTTTCCCTTCCTATATGAAGTCAGTTTGCATGAATTTTCTTTCATAAGCCTTATTTCAGTTAATCTGGTCTTAACCAGCAGCAGGATAAGGAGGAAATGCATTCCAATACAGATGTAGGGTTTAGCTCTTATTATAGTCTCCAGTAGGGGGCACCAACATCTTTCAAATCATACTCTTCCCAAAGTTACCGTATTTTTCCGACTATAAGACGATACTTTTTTTCTAAAATCCTTACCCTAAAAATTGAAGGGCGTCTTATTCAAGGAAGTCAGCTGAAAATCGCGTGGTTGCAAAACTGCCCATACTTTGTTTCTGCAGGCAGGCTTCCTCCTATTGCTAGCCTCCAATCACGAGTGAAATAGCTTGTCTCCCAAACAGACTTCCTCCAATCACGAGCCTGATGTAACTGATGTCAGCTGATGCTGAACAAACCAATTAGAGGAAGTCTGCAGAGACGAGCTATTGGCAGTTTCACTCATGCTTGAATGTAATCAGTTATGCAAAAGAGCATGGAAATAGAACTGCAGAGAGATGGTTTGGACCTCCTCCCACCAAGTGTATCAGGTCCATGTTACCTAATTACTAAATAAAAATGTGTTCTGCACTATCTTTAAAATATTGATTTCTTAATTTGGGGTTGGAAAAATGGGGGTCGTCTTGTACATGGTGGCGTCTTATTGTCAGAAAAATATGGTACATGGGGAGGGGTTTTTTTCATCATTCTCATTGAATGGAAAAAGAAACTGCTTTCAGCTTTTTCACCCAAAGATAAAGAAAATGTCAGTAAACTTCTCATGGGGGTGTATAAGGTTCTTTCACTCACATACATTAAATGGCCAAGAAGTACATGTAAGTGTCTTGACATTCATTGTACAAGCATCTCTTCAACATTCTGTGACAAACCTACCTTTCTACTTCCCCATACAATCCTAAAGGATTCCTTCCTATCATGATTCCTTCCTATCATGAAGGAACTCCTATCGCTGGGCTTTTTCAGTTCAGGAGTTTGGGATGGTGGGGACTGACAAGGAGATGAATAATCAGAAGAACAGTAACCACACTACCCATTAATTCACATGAAAAACCTAAAAAATACCATTCAAAGGAACCTAAAAATACCAAAGTAAAGAAGTAGTAACAACTTCTTTCTCAAAAAACAAAAACAACTTTTGATGAATTGGAAGATTTTGGCACAATACTAGATGGAATCGGTAATTGTTACATAGAACGTGTTAAATAGTAGCTGTGCTGGCTCTTAATTGTGCTTGCCCAATTAAGGCATTGGCAGAATTCACACACATCCTAGTGTGGTTTCTGGTCATTATACTGTAGTTTGTAAACCATGGCTTGTGGTGGCTTGTCCAGTATGCGAACTAAGCCAGTGCTTAACTTGGATTTTGGAATTGTGTACCACAAACACAGAATGAATCTGCTCATATTGCTCGTGGAGGTGAACCTTCCTGAGCCATTACTGAAGACACACATATTCTTTCTTTGATTATAATTTTGAAGCAACTTTTCAGATTTTATATTTGGTGAATCCCTTGTGAATTCTGCTCTGAGGCATTAGTGAACTGCTATATTTTTTCCAGTTCACTTGCATGGTGCACATCATGAACTGGATACAATGGCAATATTATATTGTAGTTAGACTACAGTGTTGGATTAAGGTCCAAGAGACTTCAACTAATTTATTGATATAGGTCCATTTTAACAAAAATAAAACTTTCCTACTTCTTCCCTCGTTCCATCCCTCTCGTCCTATCTGGCCAGATGATTACTTTTGTGACATTTCAGTTATAAAAATAATGTAATGGCAAACTTTGGATTTTGTTTTTCTTCCCAACCTCACGATTGTTATTGAGTTAAAAAAAAAAAACTGGGGGAGGGGAGGTTGGAAAAATATTTACATTGCCTTGTTTAATGAAAGGCAGAATTTAGATTAAACAAACATGAGAACATAATGTCATATTGGGCATTCCATCAAGAATGTTTATATTTCCATCTAGTGGTTGATGTTAGTACTTAATAATGTAGTGTACATTGCTTTGTGAGTTCTCGTTGCTCTCTGAGCTTGTTTGCTTGCAGACATTTCATTACCCAACTACGTAGCATCATCAGTATGAGTGAGTGTGGGGTTTGCTCCCTGTTAATATACAGTGTTGGTGGGGGTGTGGTTTTCTCCTTGGTAGTTCCTTGAGGTTGAGAAATAGTATGGTTTTCTGCTTGTTTGTCTGGTGTTAATCCCTGTTTATCTGGTTTTTCGCTGCTAGAGAGGATGTTTTCTGGTCTTTTTGTTTCCTTCTGAGCTTCTTTATTGTCTCTTTTGAATGATGTGCAATGTGGTTTATCTCTATGTGTCTATTGATGCCTGATTTGTCTGAATGCCAGGCTTCCAGGAATTTCCTAGCGTTTTTGGATTTAGCATGGTCTAGGGTGTTGAAACTATGGTTGCGTCTGAGAGTAAGATGTGTTGTGAGATTAAGTTTTCATCAAATTAACTTTTCTATCCAATCTATATACATTTAACACCATTTCATCCCTATGCCTTCTTCTTTTGTTATATACAAGAGCCCCATTCCCATTACACTGAACTTACTTTTACATTTCTCAATGTAGCCAAATCTCAATTCCATATAATAAACTGGGAAGAAGCATGCTCTTCTACATGTTTATTTTTCCTTTCTTACATTTATTATTTATTTCATTTATTTCTTACAAGACGGCACATACCATTACCTTTTCACAAGCACTGACACATCTTATTTTTTGTCCACCCATTTCCCCAACTTTAACAAACATACAAATTCACCTAAGACTTTCAAACTGTATGTATGAGCATGGATGAAATTAAGGAAGATAGGAACCTATCCTAAACATGAATACATTTTTGCACTTCCATTTTGATTTTTCATCACCAATCGCCAATTTTAAGGAAAATCTTTTGGAAGATGGGCCCTTTACTTCCAACGCAATGTTTTTCAACTTTGGCAACTTTAAGACTAGGGGAATTCTGGGAGTTGAAGTCTACACATCTTAAAGTTGCCAAGGTTGAGAAACACTGTTCCAAGGGATTTTTTTACTTTTTGCCTGGGGAAAAATATACCCCATTCCTAGCCAATCATCTTTTTTTGCACTCTCTGATGTCCACAGAAGTGTTGATCTTGATCTTCCTGAAAAATAACTAGTTCTTCTGAGATGGTATTAATGAACAGTTTCAAGGGAGAAGGAGTAAACTACTTCCAAAGAAGAAATATGTCCTTTCCAAGTCTAGCTGCTTCTGTACTACATTTCCCAGGTTGCTGTTAGCAGCAAAAGAGCCATAGGAGTGAAAAAGATTGGAGCTGGCATGTCTTGCTTGGGCTTCCTTTGATCCAAAGCTAATTTGTGCCACACAGCAGAGTGGCAACTGGCTGATTACGGGCTTTTCCCCATAGTAGCATTAATGTGGATTCCCCATTCTTGAGTTGGCAGAGAAATATGCCAGCATACCAGACATTAATCCACGTCAATGGTCCCAGCATTACTGTGGGACAATTTAAGGGCAGTGATTGGTAGATTCCCCTGGCTTTGTTTTCCATCCCAATTAAGTCACCAGTGCTAGGAAAAACCTACACCAATTTTCTTCTAAAACCTTGGCAGGCACCTGTGGTAGAGGTTTTAGCCACTGCTGAAGTTGGCTGAATAATGGGTCACCAAGCAGAAATGCACAGTGGAGGTAGCCTGTTCCTCTGGCTATTTTAGAACATGGTCTGCTGGTCTTCTAGAAAAGCTCAGGTTGATGAGGCAGAGGAACGCTGCAGAGTGAAGCAAGAGGGACGTCCTTCCTGCTTCATTCCAATCTGTCCACCAGTGACCTGTCAGATGGGTTCTTTTTGGACAGAAGTTTACCAGTCTCACAGAATTCTGAAAGATGCAGGTTTTCCAGTTTCTTTGCCTCAACAGAGGAATAACCAAGGAGAAGCTGCAGCAGAAATAGTATACACATTTTCATTGCCTCACACATTGTATAATTTGTAGAACAGCATGATGTTAACAACAAAGAGGTGTGGGACATTATAAAGCTTTTTGTCTGAACATGAGAAAGATGAGTTTGGAATGCCTGTTTGTTCATTTGCATAACAGCAACACTGGTATTAAGAAGCCCTCAATGAAATTTTACAGAAGCTGCTTTTCTCTTCATATTCAGGTTAAGTCCCGCTTAATATTCCCTTTGCCTCAAGTTCCTTTCTTTGGAAAAATAAAACAGCATGCCAAGGAAGCCACTAACAACTGTACCCATCAGCTTTAACTCTGTACTCTGTATTTTGCTGGGCTTTATCCAAGCCTTACATAAAGCTCTGATATCAGTCTACTGAGATTCTCAGCAGTTGTAACACAGAGCGGCTGACTCAGTTCCTAAATATAGCAAAACATGTCAGTTTAGCCGAAGGTGCCGAGCTGATTACTAATGAGGTTTCTCAGTCCTTAGCACATCTGGGAGTCATATGACATGAAACTGAATACTGACATTGCAAAATAGGTACTTTTCTTTTATAACAACTAACAAACCAATTGCGTTCCTTTTTTATGAAATAATAACAGTAACACAGCTTCTGTGGTCACGACCATATTACAGACTTCAACCAATTTTAACAGTAATTTCCTGTTTGGTGGGAGCCTGGGAACTGTAGTTGTGGGAGACGGATGTGTGGTGACGGCTTCTATTACTTCAGTGCCTCCTTCTTTGCATTACACCATGGCTATTAGGCCTGCATAGGATCTGTGTTTATTTTAAATATGCCCAGTCTCTGCCCACTGACATCTTCCCAGTCAAAATGCCTCTTCTAGAATTTGCTTTGTGTGATATTTCTAGAGCCTTTACTCACAGGTGAACTCTAGCAGAAACCAACCTTTGGTACCCAGCATTCCATAAAAGTTGTTATTCCTCAGCAATGTATCTTTGATCCTATGGGTAAATATAGCTATCATAACTAGCAGCCACTGACAGTCTTGAATGTATGAACTCCCCTTTTGAGTTGCTGGTGATCTTCATGCAACCTGTAGCAATTTAACTTCCTTTTATCTGTGCTGAACATTCTACTATCCAGATTCATGGGATGACTGAGTATTCCAGAACCATGAGAGAATAAGAAAAATGTAGCTCAATCTAATTTATCCTACCTATTAGGATTTACCTCATGAATTAACAAAATTCTGGACATAAGCAAATGCAAACAAGTCCACGTGCTTTAGGAAGAACAAAATATGATGGGGAAGGTTGGTGCTGATCATGTTTGAATGCAGCATCCATCTTTGGTTGAAATGTATGAAAAAATATATTTTTTTTATCATCACAAAATGAACCTGTATTTCTTTTCTAGTTTCTCTTATACAGTATACACCTATTATATTCATATTACAATCTGCATTTTTTATTCACAAAATTAAAAAAAAACTAGGGGTATCTATGAATATATTTGTTTATGCAAAGAATTTTGTTGGCTGCCTTTCCATCACACACCAAAAGCAACAATACATAATGTAAAAGTGTGTAATTAAAAGGATATAACATTTTATAAAACAAACATAAAAGTAATTATTATTCATTTCTGCTAGGATGGCTTTATAATAAAAGCTTCTAATCTTATTAAATAATGTATTTATTTAAATAAATAATAATACTGTGCTACAACACCTAAAAATCTGCCTAAGGAAAGATCTAAGCACAATTAGAATTTTAAAAGCTTTAATGTAATCTCTTTGACATCAATGATAATTCTGAAGTTTATATTGTAATATACCCTGTCTGCATGTAGGCTATTGGAGTTTTATGCTAAGCTGAATATTAAATACTTTTGTTGATTTTTTAAATTACAAAACAATTCAATTTTAATTAATTTGGTATAACATCTAGGGAATTTGTATTTATTAATAAAATATATTGCAGTAGGCACAACTGAACTCAGGGAAACATCTGAATAAACATGCAGAACTCAACCAAGAGATTGTAATCCTACACATGTAGAACAAGGGACATGAGAAAAATGTTCAGATCCCTGAAGGGTTGCCACAACTAAGAAGGTCAAGACTTCTTTATTGTCCCAGGATGCAGAACACAGAATAATAGTGTTGTTATATTCAGGCTTATTCTGAATCAACATTAAGAAAAACTTCCTAGCAGTAAGAGCAGAGTGACATTGGAACCAATTACCAAAGGAGATAGTGTCCTTTCACTGGACAGAATCAACCCAGCAGTTTAGCAGCCAACTGTTAGGATGTTTAATTTGGATTCCTATAGTAAGCGGGGAGTTGGGGATGCCCTAAATGATCCCATGCAATTCTATTATTTTAAGTTCCCTTGAACTCCATAGGATTCACTCAACTAAACAAACAAGGCCAAACTGACTGACTAAATGTATTTTCTGCTGCTTCTGAGATTGCTTCCTATTCCACCTAGCAATCCCTCTCTTAATCAATGATTTTCCCTTGCCACTAGCTGTAGGAAAACAGCAAACTTCAGTAGGATCACTGGAAGGGGATACAACAAACCTTCACTCATGCTTAAGATGACTTCCTTCTTGTAGCTAATGCTAGAAGCAAAGCAACCAATCTTGAGCAGTCACTAGAAGAGACAGCATCATGTCTCCTATAATTCTTACAATTCCATTCAAGTCATTCAAGTTGACTATTCCTCTCTTGTTATTAACAGCAGATATCAGTGATCTGTTTGTTAGTTAGCTAGCCATGTATGCAGAAGAGGGTGAGCACTCCCTGGGCCACATCAAGAATAGCTGGTGTTACACATGTCCTGCAGATTATCCACTTAGTATTACAGGTATCCCTTAGTTAACAACAGTAATTGAGAGCCAGTTTGATCTAGTGGTGAAGGCACCAGGCTATAAACCAGGAGATTGTGAATTCTAGTCCTGCCTTAGGCACAAAGCCAGCTGGGTGACTTTGGACCAGTCATTCTCTCTCAGCCCAACTCACCTCACAGGGTTGTTGTGGGGAAAACAAGAGGAGGAAGGAGTATTAGTGTCAGGCCTAGCCCGAGGAACTCCAGGAGACCATGCAAGTTCTTTTCAGCAACATTTATTAGCTACAACCTCTATCAAGAATCTTCCCAGACTGAAAACTCTGTTCCCACAGTAGCTATGAAAACGGAGTGAATTCCTCAGGGAGGTGCCAGCCTCATCCTCTTACCTCTTCCTCGCCCTTCTGGAGACAAAAGAGGATGCTTGCCTCCCTGAGTGTGTCCTTCATAATTCCATTCCATCACAATTAGGCATGTTCACCGCCAAAGGCAGGATAAAAAAATCTAAAAAAAAAAATCGGGACTGGAATATTCATTGCTAAAGCATAACATCACGTCCTTAGTTGCCATTGTTAAGTGAGGATTGCAGGTTGTTAAGCATTTCACATGCAGGCCGGCAGGCGGTTAAGTGGCTGCTGCAGAGCAAGTGTGGCTGGGCACAGGGTGGGTGCTCCAGTGGGTGTGCAAGCAGCTGCTGCAGCCCAGCGCAAGGGTGGTCAGGCGTGGCTGCTGCCGGGGGCAGGAAGGTGCACCAGTGGCTGCTGAGCGCAGGTGGCTGCTGCACTGCCACATAAGCATGGCCACACCACAGAGTATGACATCCCCGGGATCCCATACTTCATAGCCAGGCTCCTCGGGAGAAAAAGTGGTGGGAGTGACTTACAGGAGCAACTTGCGACCCTCTCTGCTGGCCTTCCCATTGACTTTCCTTGTGGAAGCCAGCAGGGAAGGTTGCAAATGGTGATCACATGACTGTGGGACGCTGCAACCATCATAAGTGTGAGCTGGTTGCCAAGCGCCTGGATTACGATCAGGTGACCATGGGGGTGTTGGGACAACTAGAACTTTGGGGACCACTTCTTCAGTGTCATAACTTTGAATGGTTGCTGAACAAGTGGTCATTAACGGAGGACTACCTATAATCTAATATTCCTGGAAACCTATGGTAGCAGAAATTCTGACTTGAGTTACAAGTGCATTTCTGTGGTGTTGGTTTAGTTTCTTGAATCTTTCTGTAACCCTTTAGCTACATGAAAAACAAGTCACCACAGACCAAAGGTTCAAAGGATTTTGCAACACTAGTTAGAGAGCTTATTATAATCAGTAATACCTACTTTGATATTGCCCAAGTTAAACTCTTTGTCCACAACTAAGAGATTTTTAAGATGAGAAGCATCAGTCTAGAAGGAAAAAAAATTAATATGCTAGCCATAAACAGAGAGGGAAGGGATTTTCCATAAAGCTCTTAAGCTTCCAAATTCCACCTTCCGCCTGGCAAGAGTGTTATTATTAGGTCTTCTATATTTTCCTTTCTGTCCTAGAAATCAGACAGACGTAAGGTTCCAACAATCTTACCTAGTTCTGGTGTTTCCAGTTCTAGTTACTCTTTGCCATTCTGCATGCACACCTATTCCCACTCCCACATGGAAGTGATAGTGGTGCTTTTTATCACTGTCATTTACTTCTGTTATATTTGAAATTAATCAAAGGTAAATGACAGTGACAAAGAGCACCACTATCAGTTTTATGGAACCAATCCAGAATACTTGTATTATTCACAATAGTCTTTAGGATTTTTAAAAATAGTGCACTATATTGTATAAGCCAATGTAAATGTTTGCAGCTATTTCTCTAAGAAAGTAACAAATTTTGAATGGGTCCATCCTAAAGGTTAGCTAGTATATTAGTGAATTATTTCACTGTATCAGTGAAACATATTTATTTGCTTCTGTTAAAATATTTTCCACATCGCTTAATTATTAGCTCGAAGCTCACTTGTTTTTACCTTTCTGATAATATTAGATGTATGATCATGTACACCATTTCATTAGACCATTTTGACCAGTGAGAGCACAGCATTTTATTTGATCTATATAGAAAAGTTCTTGCTACAACTATCTTAGTAATATAATGAAATCCCTATGTCTGTCTTCTAAGGATTCATACTTACATTCACTATATTAAACTCAGACAGATATGTACTCTGGTACAAATAAATCTTGGTATATTGCATATGTCTTCAAATCCCAGGTAAATCTAATTTTTAGCCTCTTTAATAAAAAGTCAACTATTATTTTCTATCTTGGGACTAAGATCTATCTAAACAAACAAACAAATAACCAATATTTTAAATATTTTAAAAATGAAGTAAGCTGAGCTGTACAGTTTTCAAAGCAATTTTTACTTTATGCAGAAAACTCTAAAGAATGAATTTTACTGTATAGTTTAATACCTCACAATATAGAACTATGAATTCTTATAAATCTACAATGAGTTCTTTTTGGCTCGAAATAGTAGTTTCCAGAGGAATGTGACACCCTTATTGTAAATGTATTTTAGAGATTTGTAAAGAACCACCTTAGTACTTACAATAACTCATTCACAGCCTGCAAAAGGTTTTATAGCCACGCTGGAACCGGACATTTACCTAATGTTTTTGAAGGAAGGCTACCAAGTCACCTGAAAAAAAGATATGATGAGACAGTCAAACTAAAACACTCACAAAAGAACCATAAACGTGGAGCCAGAGTCAAATAGCTTAACCTCGAGGGCGTCTCTTTTATAATGATTTACTTAGAGATAAAGCTTCCCGTATCAACAACAAAAAGTGTAGCAAAATAAACATCTTCCTGGACTGCTACAATGCGAGCTCCCTCTCTAAAAAAAGTATTATTGCACCTTAAAAAACTACGATTACGAGACTGGAAATAATCTTAAACATATGGAATGTTATGCAAGAATATTAACCGTACCGTAAGGCAAAGGACCACAGAACGCGAGACGTTTCCATGCCTCAATAGATTAGTAAGAAAAGCGATTGTTAACCAGACCTGGATCGCAATGATTCAGACCGGCACCAGATGGCAGTAAAGAACTTGGGTTTCATGCCTCCGCCTCTGCTAGCGGTGGTCTGAATTTTTCCAGTCTGGATTTTTCTTGTCCAATCTAATAACGCTGTTTAATTGTATTTATTTTTGACGAAGGTTTTGTGTGCTTATAGTTCTTTGTTGCAGCTTTTCCTATGCCAATATATTTTCTCTCTTGCAACACCCGCTTTGAAGAGCAGAAATGCCTTAAATAAATTAACGATGCTCGTGGACCAGCCAAGTGACTGGCAACACAGTCCGACTTAAAAACCGAATTTGGCGATTACTTCTGACTCGGTACTATCTCGCCGGCACCTTCTGGTTGCAGAAGAGGGAAGCTGCGTCCCTTCTTCCGCATGACCCTTTCAGAAACAATAAGCCCCCGCCGGCGCTCCGCAGGAGGCCCCGAGGTCGGCTCCAGCCGCTTGGGTGGAGCTTAACAGGGATTCGAAACCGAGCAAGGACAGGGAGACCGCGTGACCGGCTCTGGGGATTGCAGGAAGCGCGAAGCCAACCACCGCGCGCTGCGCAGGTTGCTCCAGCGGCGGCCACGCCCATGGGGAACCTGGCGCGTCAGCCTTTCGGAGGCGATAGGCAGCGGGCGGGCTTCGGCGGATCCGCGGCGCGGAGCGTCCCGGGTGTTTTCGGTCGGTGCATCCTTGCTGGGCAGGGACGGGCGATCGAGGCGGTCGCGACGGTAGCCGCCCAGCGGAGGATGCCCACCTCTCTTAGCTCTGCGCGCGCTTGAGCGCTCCTCGGCCGCCTCGACGAGGTCCTTTGTCGGACAGCGGCGGCGTCCCATTTCTGGGAGGAGGTTCTCGTAGCCACCCCAGCTAGGTTTGCGTTGTGCGCCTCCGAGTTTACGAGGCGGTGTATTTTTAACCTGGAGAGAACAGGTAGATGCACAGGCGATAGGGGGCGGCATTCGGAAACCCGCGGTGGTTTTTGCGCAACCCGTGCGGGAGCGCTGCTGTGTTTGCCAAGTGCGAGCCCCAAAGCCGCTAGCGGCATCGATAGTGGGGGAAAAGACGGCCGATCTGCGCTAGGCAGCTCTCCAGCCTCCCACTGATACGCGCGACCTGTCTTCTTCGCATAACCTGCGGGGAAAGGGGTTTGCGCAGGGAAGGCGGTTTTTCCGGATTTTCTTTGCGCAGGGGGTGATTCCGAACCGTCGCTTGCTTTCCTCTATTTCCCTTTTTTTTTCTTTTTCTTTGGTCGGATGCGGTCGCCCTTCTGCAATCGCATCCTTCCAGGAGCTTGACTACAATGAGGCGGGTGGGAGACGGCGCTGCCGCCGGGCACGCGTGAGGCGGGGCGGGCCCAGCCGCCGCGTCCGCGCTGAGGTCACCGCGCTGCTCGTCCCCGCGTCCGCACCGACGTGACTGCCGAGCTTGGTCGCTGCTCTTGCCTGGGCCGGGGACGGGGGAGGCAGCGCGGGTATGCTGCGGCACTTTCTCGCCCTCGTCCTTCCAGATGATTCGCGCTCCCGTCGAGCGGCGGACGGCGCCCCCCCGGGCTGGGCAGGGCGCTTAGGGCGAGCGGAGGCTGCATGATTGAGGAGCGTCCGCCGAGAAGACTCTCCCAGGGCTGCCTTTGTCTTAGCGGGGAGGATGTGGGTGAACCCGGAGGAGGTGCTGCTGGCGAGCGCCCTGTGGATCACGGAGCGAGCCAACCCTTACTTCATCTTGCAGAAAAGGAAGGGGCACGGAGGAGATGGCGGCAGCGGAGGGATTACGGGTAAGAGCACGGACTCCTCACTGGGGGACTGGGAAGAGTCATTCAGCCCTCCTCTAGCAGTGAGACGATCCTCCTGGATTCAGCGTGACTGCTTATGAACAGACCTGTGTTGAATTGCCCTCTCAGCGTCCTGTGCTGGTCTAGCTCTGTTTTCTCTTTTTGTTCTTATTACTCTGGGGGGGGGGGAAGGGTTCTTTATGAGGAGCCCTTGGTGCTCTCTGAGCTTGGTGGTTCGCTTGCAGACCTTTCGTTACCCAACTAGGTAATAATTAGGTACCTGGGGACTAAACCCCACACCCAGTGGCACTGATGATGCTACCTAGTTGGGTAGTGAAATGTCTGCAAGCAAACAACCTCGCTCAGAGAGCACCAAGGACTCCACAGTTCAACCCTGAGCTACATCTGTTCTCTTCCAGTATGTGATTTAAGCATTTCAGGTTGAAAATGCACATCTCTTAAAAGCAACTGCGTATATTTTCTTACATCATGTACTTTCGGATATATTTATACAGGTCTGCTTCAGCTTTCCCAGAGCTGCTATAACCTAATGCCCTTCAGATCTGTTGGGCTTTAAACTCCCATAATTTTCAGCCAAAAGTCAGCTTGTAGGGATTCTGGGAATTCTCATCCCAATATTTTTGGAAGGCACTAGGTTATGGGAGGTTGTCATTAATTACTTGTAAGATTATTTTGGGCTGTAAGATTATTGTTGCTAATTATTATTTCATGTGTCTTTGCACAAAAAAAAAATTAGCATCCTATGGAAGGGAATTTTATGACAATTTCATAAAACCATTGGGATTATTGTTGACCATATATATGTAGGGAACCTTTAGGAGCTCTGTTGATCTCCTTGAGAAGTATTTATGCAAAGGGTTTGGTGTACTTATGGTGCTTTGTAATCCTTTTGTAATTTCATCTGCCAATGATCTCTGTGAAGTTTCTCATTCTTTACCTTGCTGTAAACGTGATGCACCAGGAATGAAATAGAGTAATTTGCCTGAGGTCACAGAATTAGCATTCATAAACTGTCTACCTTGTAGAATAGACAAAATCAATCTGATTCTAAAATGGTTTAGGACATTTTATGTTTCTGTTGCCCACACAAATAAATGACAAGCCCCTTTTTTATTTCTAATGTTTCAGAACCACATCTACACCTGGTTGTGTTACAAACAATAATCCAGCGCTAGAGAACTCTTTTTGATTTAAAGGTTTATAGCAGTGCTCATGGCTATTATGTCTGTAATTACTGTTGAATAATTTTTGCTACCAGCGTTGGGCGGTCAGAAAGATAATACTTTTTATTATTTTTGTATTTATGTAGTTCAGTCTTACATAGGCATTCATGATATAATAACTCATTGCTAGCTTTGCAATACAGAAACAGAAATATAATTGTCTAGTTTTACCCCAGATAAATTATGTAAGAGTAGCAGAAGCACGAGCCAAAAGGAATGTTAATACTGCTAGTGTTTCAATTAAGGTAGTACAGTTTTTTTACATGCATTTTTTTTCTTTTTAAGATATTTTGATTCAGGTGGCTTGGAAGAACATTCTTAATTTGTCCTTTTCATTTTTATATTACATTTTCTTCAAAAATAGCTATATTCATCCTTTTCACCCAGCATGTCATTGCTATTATGGGCAGTTACCAGAATGGAAACGGCAGTAGTAAATCATGGGTAGGCTTTCTTTCTTGTTTCTTCATGATCTGATCTAGTTTGTACAAAACTGAATGATAGCAATAAAATCACATAGTGTTGTTGTTTTTCTTTAAATTCCTTATCCCTTCAAATCAGATCCTAAACATTTGGGATCATCATAAATCATTCAAGAAACCATTTAAGGCTACTTCCAATTCTTACTAGAAAAAGAAATATTGCTCAGTTTATAGCATTTGTTCCTCTACTTAGCCAAGCTGAACAGTGATTCAAACAGCTTCATACCTGTAAATTAAAGACATGCCTGTAAATTAAAGACTAGCACCTCAACCAGCACTATCTGCTGGCACTGTATTTTATGCTTAGGATTTCATTAATGTATTCATAATGTATTGTTCTACAGGTGAAGAATTCAGTCTATTTCTGACCATTACTGCATAAAAAAGGCTTGGAAGAATCTGATTTGGGTTCTATGTGGAAAAAAAAATCAATGCTATTCTAGCAGAGCATATTGTTGAAATTAGGGCTTACTTCTTGCTAAATGCTGTATGAAAAACTAGAAACAAAACTGATCTGAAAGAAGAATCAATGAACCAGAGAGGTTTAATGTTTGGGGGAAAATCTGCAGAATTTCAGATGAAATAGATCCTGAAAATATAAAGTGCTTAGCTGTAGCATTTTCATATAATTTTCCATTAAAATGCAAAAGCACTTGCTTTCCATGTAAAAGATTCCAGATTTAGCCTCTGATAGTTCCTAGTTAAAAAGGATCTTGGATAGTAAAAGAGGGGAAGGTGTTTACTTGTTAGAGTTGCTAACTCAGGAGACCGAGCGTAATTCCAGATGGGCCAAGACTTCAAATCTTTCCCATAAACTTTAATGGTACATTTGAAGACATTGAATGTAAAAATCAGAAATGAAGTTTGTGTTTCATGGGAATAGGATTGAATTTTCAACATTTGAATCCTTTAAAGGGTCTGTCCATCTTGTACATAGGGAATAATAAGTGATGCTCTGTTCCTAGTTTTATTGTAATTAATCAAGTAAAAGGAAAATAATTTCTCAGAGATATTAACTCTGAGATGAACTGAAAATTAAAATAGGGTTTGACATAGGTAATCAAATCTCACCATTTCTGTTTTAGGGATCCTCAGCTACTTTCAAGTATTCAGTAGTTTATCTGCCCAAATCTACATTCAGTTTAGACTCAAAGGAAGACAAAGGCTTCTACTTACAGGAGCCATTTCTTTGGAATGAATGATCATATATACATCCATATATTTATGATAGCAGCTGGTTCTCATCAGTCTGGTCTGTGAAGTAGTTTATTACAACCTGGGTATGTTCCAGTAGTTGACAGACTGTGAAATCATGCCAGAAATCTTTCAAATGCATTGTGTGGGTATGGAGCAGTAACTAAGATGGAACGGTTTCCTTTTGTCAGAATATAATGGTGTGTAGTTTTCAACACATGAAAAAAGGCAAAAGATTTATACAGTCTGAAGAGAAACCAGAGTATATGTTGCAAATAAGTGAAATATCAACATTTTTTCTATTATCTGCCATGCAGTCAGCATCATTTTAAAGTAAACTATTAATAAACATGTAGGAGGAAAATTCTAAGGACCTGCATTTCTGTGATGGAGGTTTCTTTTCAGCACTGCAACCTCTTATTTTCGGGAGAATCTGGATAGCCTCTGAAGTTAATTTTGAGAGTATACATGGAACTGAGAGAGAGGAGCAGAAGAAATCACTTCCTCACACTTCTGCTAACAATGATTTCAGCAGAAACCCACACTGAATTTCGTCACATATATTTGGTTCCCCTTTCCTTGCCTTAAAGTTCTGAACTATAAACAGAATTAAAGTTCTGTTTACATTGCATTGTCAGTTGGCCCCATGCTCTTTAGTCTACCTGACATAAAAATATATGACTGCTATAATGCCTCATGCTTCGGATGAACAACTCTTTACCTAGGGAATACACTAATTCTATTCTGCTCTCCCTAATCTGCTGAGAAAATTTTGAAGAGAAACTCAAATTCTATGCTTCATAAACCATTTAATTATAAATGAAATTTAGGAAATAACAGTTATTCCATGCATATCAACTGCTTTCGCTTTCTGCCTTAGTGAGCATGGTATTTTCATATTTTCATTGCATGATGGTTCCATTCCAAGTTATTCTGATTTTTCCAAATTCAGCAAAATTGGAAGGCAAAAAGACATATGTACAAATTGTTAATCAGTCATATTTGTACACAATACTTTTAGTGTAATTGTAAGGAAATTTACTTTAAATCAGCTTGCAGATATACAACTGAGATCAAAATGGAATAAAATGCTCAAGACCAACTAGATGCATGTCTGGCTGGAAGTTCTAAACCTATTTAGATTTACTTTTTGTGTAAATCTTCAGGCAGCTTTCACTTTCCAGCAAAAAAAAGCTTATTTCTCTCTGTATACTTGTGAAGTTTCTTTTGACATGTGTGCCTTAGGTTGACCACTAATCTGGCACCCATTCTATTCCTTTAGCAAATGGACTTGTGCAAATGAGGAATAATTTTTTTTTTCAAATTAATGTAATTATGGTATGGCTGTAAGTCAAATAATGGGGATGATTCTTCCTATAATTTAAAACCATGAATGATTAGTTAATCTGATGGACTGTCTTTTGTGAAATGAAGAGAAATTTAAAAGAGCTGTAAAAGAGCTTAGAGGAAATATTTATTGTAGCTTGTTTGTCTGTTTCTTGTTATAAAATACTACTACTGCAATATAGCAAATGATACAAACAGTAGTTTCTGCTTTAAATAAAACCCAAAGTGGCGGAATTGTCAATCCTAGACATCATTCTGTTTTGCTTTCAAATTAGTTGCATCTCTTAAAAGAAGGGGGAAAAAATAGCCGCATAAACATTTGTGCACATCTCTGAAATGTATGTAGTTTGTTCTCAATTTTGTGTATTAGTTCATAAAATAATGCAAAACATTTTTTTATATTTTTCTTTGCTTTTGTACACATTTTGTGCATATTTTTCTTAATATATGTACTTTTGTATGGGCTTTTGGTTTGAAAAAAATTGCTACAATGCAAAATTATTTACACAAAAGGGCAAATAATACCCTTTTAACACAGCTGTGTTTCAGGAGTCAAACCGTCAGCAGTAGCTGCCTTTCAGTGATCAGATGGACCTTGCTTTCACGTGTCTTCGATCATTGAAGAATTGTAAAATTGTATATATCACATGATAACAAGAACTGTTTTCATAGCATAGATATTTTTATACTCTCCTGGTTATTTCACCTTCTTTCTTTTTGAAAAGATTATTTAAAAATCAGGATGATTTTAAATTTTGTTTTAATCTATGGCTTTAGAGAAATACTCATGATGCCGCTGGTTAAATAATAGACATCCATATATTAGGAATGCCCAGTACATTAGGAAGTTTCATGTATGATCCCGTGACATTTCTTATAGTTAATTCATACCAGAACAACAGGTATATTTGTTGTTCCGCCTCCATTTGTATCTGGAACTTTCTCATGACATGACATCATAGGGTTTTGTGTTTCATCATTCCATACATTAGTAGTCAGTAGGGCAGTGAAATACACAATATGATGTGACAATGTAAGACAGGCTTTAAGTTTACTGGGTATTAAAACTGGAGTAGATATTATGGGGAGGGAATATATTATTGCTACTGTGTAGTTTGGACTTTAAAAATCCATAGATTTCAGCTTTCTTTGTAAAAATATATATATTAAATACACTTATACCTTCTTGTTTATATCCTTGTGATAGGCGTCCTTCCATTTATCTACAGAATCATGTAAGGACATGTAAACTGATAGCTTGGTATAAAATTCTATGTAATAATAATTAGCTATATGAATTTACAGCTTAGTAATTTTTCTTATGTGGAATACTTGGTGAATGTGCCTATGTGTCATTTGTTAACTTCTAAAAATAAAATGTTACACACTAAAAAAAATAGACAATGTTTCTGAGCAAGAAAAACATGTTTATCAGTCATAACCTGGATTTTTGTATATAATAACTATGTATAAAATAAGCAATTATGCACAGCCCTCCCTTTCTAAATATGCTTGAGAAATTGAAGATGTCAGTCTAAATGCCTACTAAATCTGTGCTGCTGCTGTAAAGTTTAACCTTTGTCACTCATTTTTTATATGTATCCGAGGCAATCACTAGGACAGCAAGAACAGGTCATTCTGTAATTCAACTCTGTAACAAATGTTATACTTTCATATTTTTCTCGTATCTAGATCTAGACTGTCCCTTTTTTCAGTCCAAGGAAGATAAAGCTTCTCTTAGGTCAAGCTTAATTCTCAGTGACTTAGTATTAAGCAGGTCCAAACTTGCTTAGTGAGGGTTAGATAGCATGCCATATTTTCAATGAAAAACTAAAACGTGCTCACTTCTTTTGCCCTCTGAGTAGCATAGAAAGGGATTGCGTGGTGTGAAGTTGCTGTCATCTTCCCCCCTCCAAAAAAACCTGCATAGAAATGGTAACAGAGGGTAAGCCTGCAGAGATTCATGTTGAAGGAATTTGCTAACCTCCACTACATTCAGTTTGCACACAGCAGGTAAATGTGTGCTACATATTAGAATAATTGGGTAGGGCTTTGCATATGTTAGGTGTCGTGCTTTGGTTCCCCCTCCCCTGCTACATGGCCCACCAGAAGACTGGCCCTGAGGAAGTTCAGACTTTTAAGAAGATTCTTTGCCCACATTTAAAGCGAAGAATTCTTTCCTTCTGAATTTGTGACTTGCAACTTTATTCAGGGCATTTCCCATGTCCTCCCAGCAGCTAGATATATCTTGCTTAGTGATGAAAAATACATGACAACTTAGTAGCGGCATCTATTTTCTTCTTTTCTTTTATTGGAAAAAACAGGACATCAGGGATAATTAAGAAAATATAGAATAATTATAAAGGAAAATAAAGAACAACATCATTTTTTTAAAAAACAAGGCATTTATATCTGAAACCAGTGGGTTTATAGGTATAATTCAAGGTGCTGGTGATTACCTATAAAACCCTGCATAGCACAGGATCAGATTATTTTTGGTACCACCTATTTCCAATTGCTTCTGTTCATCCCACTATATCCAGCATAGTGGATGTGCTGCAGGTCCCCTCTGTTAAGCAGTGTCATCTAGCAGAACCCTAGAAAACGAGCCTTTGGTGTTGTGGAACCTGCCCTCTGGGACATCGTTCCCCCTGAGATTTGGTTGGCCCCCTCCTCCTTAGCCTTTCAGAAAGCTTTAAAGGCATGACTGATCTCTCAGGCATTTGGCCAGGATGTTAAAAATGACTGAAGGTGTGAGTTATGTAGATAGCCTCAGTTATGGGGTGTTTTGTTGCTGTTAGTTTGTGTGTGCGTGTGCAGTTCTAATGAATTGTGAGCTGCCTAGAGTCACATGAGTAGGATGAGCAGCCATATGCATTGTTTAAACAAATAAGAGCAATACATGCATTTATTTAGCAATAAATTAATGGGTGGGAATAGCCTCCCATTTCCAGTACTGAGTTTTTTTAAAATCCAAATAATAATGCATTCCAGTTGTGAATCACCATGCAGCTAAAATTTGGTAGCAAGATCTTGACAAGCTGCCCATAAGGGCTGTGGGGAGTCGCCCTGATCTGGGCTGTAAGTTCTTTTCAGCCAATATCACATAGTTGTTGGAAACTAGCATTTTTGATGTTGAAAAAGTGTTGGCAGTTTTCCTGATGATAGCAGCCCATTGAAATATTTTAAGAGGATTATGACCTTATGATACCTAACATTGTGTTTGGCCTTCAAAATGTGGGAATTTTTTATTATTATTATTATTATTTTGTAATGAAACACAGCAGCTGCCAAACATCTAAAGTACTTCTCTGATCATTTCCAAGAAGCACCCCAAGCCAAACTAGATACTATGTTAGTTACATATGCACATTTAAACCAGCATGCTTAAACGGGGTGCTTAATACTGGGGGAAAAGCAGGTGTGGGGTCTGATTCATGATATCCTCCAAGACAGGAGCCCTGCATCAGTTCTTCAGTGAAAATAATTGCCTCTTGTTGTGCTTTTTGCTGTGAAAATGCTGATCCTTGGGCATAAATAAATATCATATTCAGAGCTCCAGATCATGGTATTCTTTTCTTCTTTACTAAAAGTTATCACTGCTCAAAGTTTGCTACAAGAGGAATGTACTCAGTGTCTCAGTGAACATCAAACATAAGAAAACAAGGTGATTGTCCTCTGCTGCTGATTCAGAAACTTAAGGAAAATCTCTCTGCACTAGGATTTAAGAGTACTGGGCAGAAATCCAAGTTACTGTTTTGCCTTCCTATCTAGCCCTGCCTCAGTGTAGTAAAGCATATTCTTCTGAGATGGATGGGTAACTTGTCAAGTGTAAAGTGAAGGATATGAAAAACTAATTTTCCTTTAGTCACTGAGATCAGGCTGTAGCCATAAAGCTTGAAAATTACTTTTTCCAAAGAAAATTGATATTTTCATAGCATTAAATAAGTGAATTAAGTGCTTGGAATTCACTCTCAAACATGTAATCTAGCTCAGGATTCTAAATAAATGGATACTTGTATTTCTAGAACAGCTGTTGACTGACTTATCCCACTGATTTCCAGTGGATCTACCAAAGCTGCTTCTACAGTTGAGATATACAGTAGGCTACAATGCAGCCAAGTAGAATGCCACACATAATGGTTAGATTGTGGGTGGGTCAGTAACGATTGCTTTGGCTAACAATTCTGTGCGTGCTCAGGCAAAATGCTCTGTTAGAATCAGCAAGCTACAGAACGGCAATTTATGTGGCACATAATAGCTAACACCAGGTAGCTTCCTGCCCCTTTGACCCAATCGTAGGGATATATGTAGAGCTCCCTGGACCCCAGGACAAATCTCTCACATGAGTCCACCCCATGGTAACAGAGCTCAGACACCAACTTCTTCCTTGCCCAGGTTGGGACAACTGAGAGTGAGTGATAAAGGGTGGAGGGTGACATGGATGTTTCTCCACACTGCAGCTGTATTAGTGGGCTTAAATCCCACAAGGATCCCCCCCATCTCAGTCAGCACAAAGTATCCTCTGACTGGGGAAGAACAGCTGGTGGGCAGCAAAACTGGTACCGACCAAGGTAATAGTTGACTTGGAGTATGGAGATGGTGGTGTAGCAGCAGCACTGATTTCTCTCTGTGCCTTATGCTCCAGCTACACTTGCCTCAAGTCCAAGTTAAATATCCTCCTGCTCATGGCAGCCAACTATCAAAGAGAATGGCCCATTGGAGCCAATTTTACCCATGTGGCCTGATTGATAGCATATTCTCTGTTCCCTTTCTTTCCACAGGAGGCCTTTGTACCCCTCTGGCTGGGTCCTGGCTCCACATCTGGCTTTCCAGCAGTGGCCTCTGTTGGGCTCCCCCCTCTGTGCTTTCCCAAGTTGCACACCAGACAAGGCAGAGCCAAGAGTTCCCTCTTCCTGTGGGCACCAAGGCAGCCACCACTTCTGTATTCTGTATTCTGTATTGGTGCGCTCCTGAATCTTAGGTTTAATGGTGCAAAATGAAGCAGGAATAGGATGTACAGTCATGAAGTGGACAAATGAATCACATAATTTCATTTTCTCAGTAAATCAACATTCCCCCGCCTTCCAGCTGCTTCAAACTAGAGTTCTTGTTAGTTCGAAGTAGGATGACCAATATGGGAATTGTAGTCTAAAATGCGTGGATAAAATATCAGATTGGGGAAGAGTGCAATAAAGAAATAATTATTAATAGAGGAGAGATGTGCAAAGCCCATTTCTGCCCATCAGGTATAGGAAAAAGTGGGGGGTGGGGGTGGTGTCTATTGCAAAGGTCAGCTTGGTGGTGAACCAATCTTATCTTTGGAATTTGGTTGATGCCCAGTGTGCTGCTTTTGTAATTAGATAAAAAGGTAAAGCTCTCTTGAACTGAGTTTTGCTGTCTTTGTGGACCTGATTGCATGGTTTTCTAGCAACAATATGGGAAATGATTGCCACTGCCTTCATCCAGGATGTTAATTTCCTAGCCTAGCCTATAGCCCTGGAATTCCTGGTGGTTTCCCATCCAAGTCCTTCCAAATCCAACTATGCTTAGATATTTCAGGTTAGCTTAGGTTGCATCTACCATGATCTAAGAAAAATTTATATCAGGGGCATTCACTTTTCCAGACAAACTTAAAAGCAAGCTTACATAAAATTATTAAATTATGTTAAATTAAATTAAGTTAAATTATTATAAGGATTAAATTATGTTTACTTCTTTTCCCTGAAAGAACTCTGAGCAGGAGTATCAGCTCTCATCTGCTGTCCCACATCGCTGTCAGCTGATTATGCTACCCCTCCAAGATGGCTGATAGAAAAACGTGGTCTTAGAAGACCACTAAGGGGGGGGACATGGTTCTGCTTTGCCACAGATGTGACTGATCATTGATTGGTATCACTACCTCGCAGCAGTGGCTCCAAGTGGGAAAAGAAATCAGAGTAAATGCTAGCAGCTGTCCTTTGCCCAGGCTAGATCTTCTTGCACTTTCTGTTGGTTCCTAAAAGTGCTGTAAGCCTGATAAATCTCCCATCCAGAAAACAGCTGCCAGAAAAAAATCTGTAACAAAATCTACAGAGTATGTACTATTTAAAGAGAACAGGAGCAAAATATGGGTGAGTAACCATTGTCTTTGCCAAAGAAGCTTTTAATACTGTAGCTGACTCTGAACTCTGACTCCTTAATACTAGATTGGTGGTATGTAGGGTTTTTAAAAAAAAAAAACCTCAAGTTTTTGATGGGACTTAAACTTGGGTTTTCTTCTGTCATATGTCTCAACATGCCAAGAAACCATAATGTCTGCATTCAACTACTACGCTACCAGAATTCAGAGGCACATTCACGGAGACAAAAACACATTTTAAAAAGAATGGTTGATTGCATATTCCTGGGCAGTGATAAAGGGTGCTTCAAAATTGTATGGTCATTAAGTGCTAAGCACAATATGGATTATACTTACTTCAAATAAACCATAAGCATTCAGAGTGGTATATATGAATGAATGAATTTATTTTAGTATTTTACTGAACTCCCCTACATTATTAACTTGAATGTACAACTGATACAAAATAATGACAGGTATAACTAGTTTTGCAGGAAGTATATGTATATGGTAGCATTCTGCACTTAACTATGAATCTTGGTAACTGAATGGAAGCTTTTTGTGATTCATGAGCATGTTTTGTCAATGAGCACCTCATGAAATCATGATAAAAGCTATTAAAAACATGCTCAGTTTTGCAATTCAAACAGTTTCAGTATAACATCGGCATTGTCCTATGCCAGTAATTGTATGCTAGATGTTCTAATGGCATTGATGTTTTTAAAATATGCCATGTGGATTAAAGAACCTGAGTAGTATCAGAATGCATCATTTGCTAATTGCTATAATAGTACTTGGAAAGTGCCAGTTTACTCTTTGGTCATGCAATTACTATTCTCCATAAAGCAAACAGGTGGCAGAGGTCCTATAACAGGTTTAAACAAAAAGGTAGGCCTGTAAAGCAAGGAGGATGTGGAAACAACTTATAGAAGAAGCAGAAGAAAAGTTTGGTAAGAATATGGATTAAAAGCTGGAGAATCAGGGAGAAATATACCTGTAGGCTCCATATAATTATCGATCAAATTACTACAACAGCTCACAGCTCATAGGATGGCTTCTTTTCTTTAGGCCTCAGTGTAGAATGGTTTTGAATCTTGTTGGAATAAGAATCTTACGTGCTGGGTATTTCAAATATACAAATGCAAAATCACATTTAAGCTAGAGCCGTATTTTCCATTGCCACAATGGCCTGTATCTTTGCTGCTTTCCTTACTTCCCTATGCAGCGTGACATGCTTTTATGAGTGCTACCTTGTCATCCTTCCTATAGCTTTGATATACTGCTTGAAGACACCTTCAGAATTTCCATAATCTGTACTCTTGTCTCTTAACATTTGTCCATGCATTCTTCATGTCCCCATTTCCCAACCAGTTAGTGACTTTATAAGCACTGCCAGCAAACAAAAATGGAGACTATGCAGCATAACAAGTATGACTGCTGTAATACAGGGTGATGTATTATTTTGGCATTATGGCATATAAAATATCCATGCTTGCTGATTCCTCTTCCTCTCTTAGCATATTGACCTTAGGCAACCTTGAGCTGTTCTGTTGGAAACGTCCTATTTGTACTGTCCTTACCCCTAATAATACAACCTCTGGTGTTCTTTGTTATGCATTAATTTATGTGAGAATAAGTATCTAGATAGTATAGCCACATCTTACATAAAGTGCAGTCAAGCTAGTTCTAGAATACAAATTTATCTTGCCAAAATATGGACTGGGGGATTCTCTTTAGTGAGCAGGCTCAAGAAGGTCCACCAAAGTGACACAACAAACCGCAGGATCAAAGTCTGCATAGGCTGCGTTTCTGTGGTATTCACTAAGGCTGAAACAAGGGAGAGGACTTATTCCTGGTCAGAGGATGTCAAAGAAACGTTATTCAGGGGATGCTCGCTTTGCAGTAACTCCAGCAACAGAGGATAAGCTCAGGATAATGCTTCTCAGTAGCCACCCAGTTTTTCGGAATGCACTCCAGGCCGAGTTGAGAGGCCTCTCTCTTCCTTGGCTTTTTGAAAGGCCCCGCAATACATATTTTCAAATGGCTGATTTTAATAAGGGTTTGGGGGGGGGGGCGGTGGTTGGTTTCTGGCTGCTTTCTGCTTATTGGTTTTAGTATCACTGATTTTAATATGGATTGTGTTTTATTGTAAATATCTGATTCAGTTGAGAGCAATATTTAAATAAATAATACTGTTAATTATTATGATTAATAAATCAGTTGACTGCCTGGTAAAGATTTTGCTTTGATTATGTGGATAAATTCTAAATATTGGCTAATCAATCAATCAGTCAATTTTATTTACAGCCAAAAGGCCCAAAAGCAAGTTACAAATATAACAAATAAGATGTTTAATAAATATTACATAATACACTTAAAACCCCAATTCACTGACTTGTTACTAAAAACCTTGCTTTTATGGGCATAGTTAAAAATCTGGCTGTTGCCACTGTAATTTTAGGATTTTCATCTGCAAGTAAATTTTTTACATGTTCAGAAGTATCTCTTCCTGGTTTGGATTTTAAAATAGGCTAGATAACTTCCTGCCAAAGATGCTTATAAAATTCACAATACAATAAAATTTGATCCACCATTTCAAGATCCATACCATTACAGGGACAGAATCTTTGAGAGATGGGATTTTTTTTAAATTACCGTATAGCATATTTGATGACAACACATTTAATTTGGCTTTTGAAAAGGCTATACCATATTTACTTAAATATAAGATATTTAGGGAGTTGAAAAGTATATCTGTAGTTAATTCCAAAGGTTACAGGTGAACATGAAACTTTGGCTTTAGCCATTAATTCCTGTACTGAATTATCCCATAGTCTTTGTTTGATAAAATGAAATGCTGATAACATACCCTTGGAGAATAATCAGGGTCAATGCCAATCTGACTAATCTTTTGAGTCACCTGTTTAAACCACATATCTACAAAGGATTCCTTTGGGATTGTGCGGACTATGCCACATCTAACAAAAAATTAAGAGCTCTATATTTAGCATACAGAAAGCCTAACTTGCAGCAGCCCCATTTCAGATATTATGAAATGAAGACAAATTATAAAATACTAATACATGAGAAAAAAGAGAAAGCAAAGAGAGATTCCTGGTCATTATTAATAAATGCTTCTTTATATAAAGACTCCAAAACCTTTTGGACTTTCACTGCTCCCTCAGTCCCAGATTGCTGTATACCATCTAAGACCTGGGAAAAATGTTTTAAATCAATATTTATGGAGCGGTGCAAACAGTTGCAAATATAGCAAACAATATTAGATCAAGGTTACATACCCTTCCACAGTGGGAACCAGTGTTAGAGGAAGAGATTGTTGACCTTATATCAAAAGTAAAATCTGGCAAGGCTCCTGGCCAGGATAATGTACCCATTGAACTTAAAAAAAAATCTAGATTGGTGGGGCCCTTTACTAGTGGCCCTATTCTCTGCAATAGATAGCTCTGGTTTAATCCCCTCAGGCTGGAATAGGGCTACAATAGTCCCCCTATATAGAAGGGAGATATAGAAAACCCTACTAATTATAGGCCAATCAGTTTGCTATTAGTTCAGGGGAAACTTTATACAAGACATTTAAATAGAACATTAACCTCTTACCTTGAGGTTAATTAATTTAGGTTACTAAGAAAGCTGGATCTCTATTTTATGTTAGTGCTTAAAAGTGTATTGAACTATGAGCAATGCCAAATATATGGCAATAGCAGAGGAGAGGGGTGGGGAAGTGGCAATATCTGAAACAAGAAATCATCTGTGGCTGATTGATTTATTCATTTACATGCATACCTCTCTGTACCGCTTCATCTCGTGTCTTTAAGATAAGGCTCTTCCTGTATTTCTTATAGTCTGAATAGTGTAAAAAAGGCAAAGAATTATAAGCAGAAGAAAACAGCAACCTATGCTGTTACAAAAGGGCTTAAGTAAGTATTAGCAAAAGCAAGCTTGTAGTCTATAAAGATGATGATAGGTTTTATATTAATTCTCACAGTTCAGGTTGAGAAACATTTTTGGATTTGGTTTTCATTCTGGCCCCAGACATTAAATGTAAAACATCCTATTTCAGAATATGGGCTACATTCTTTTGTATGAAGCAAAATATTATTTATTTTATTGGTTTTTAAATCAGCTCAGTAACCTGAGTTCTTTAGTCACTATACACAAAATAGGAAATACAGAAGAAGAAATACTTGTGAAAATTGCAGTGTAATCTGGCATCTTTGAATCCTTTCTGCTGCAATCAAAATATATATTTAATTACTGGGTTCATACTTTGCACTATGTATGATTAATTATGGTTTATTGACTAAATCATAATTTGTTGGGTTCACACAGCACACCAAGTCAAAATAAATCCCATTATGGCTTAGATGTTGTATAAACCCAGTCATTATGTCTTACCTTCTAATTTAAGTATATTAAGTACAGTAGTGTAGAAAATATATAGAGTTAGGAACATAAGCTACTCCTCTGGCCCAATACTCTTTATTCTGAGGCCACTCATTCTAGTACCCAGTCTTTGAAAAGCAGCTTGAAGCTGACCTGTGACTATCTTCTCTGCTGTCAGCCTTGAAATGCTGATATGAAACAGTATTGCTAAGCCACCAAGCTTCTGTTATTCCAGTGCATTGAAAAGATAGTGTGAAATGGGTGCCAGAAGGCAGGGCAAGAGAAGAGTTTCTGCCAATGGCAAAGTAACCATTTTTGTGAAATCAGACAGCTCTAGAGCTGATTCTGAACTAGTGTGAAATTCTCATGTAGAAGTGCCCTGACTATCTAAAACTTTAATGGATGGATAGGTGAAGATTTTCACTTGCCTTCCATTGTTGGAAGATGCGAGAGATTTATGGAAGGTATCTCCATTACCATATGGACTTAATTAAGCTGCTTGTTAATTGGTTCAGCTTTGTCAATCAAACAGGACCCAGCCTACTTTATATCCTTTGTTCTTCAAGATGCTCAGAGTATTGGCTTAATTTTACAACATCCAAGGCCAGTAATTTAATCACTGTGCTCCAGTGCTCACATTTTAAATATATCTTTATATCTGCTGTCTGATCCTTTCCACAGCTAAAGTATGTTGTAACGCTGCACATTTTTTAGTATATAAAAAATATTGTATGCCGCCCAGAGTCACCCGCTGGGGGAGATGAGCAGCATACAAATTTAATAAATAAATACAAATAAATATAACAGACAATATCTGCATTGTTCTTTTTTTCCCAGGACTTCTTGTGGGAACTCTTGATGTTATGTTAGATTCAAGTGCAAGGGTAGCACCATATCGCATTCTGTACCAAGCACCAGATTCTATGATATACTGGACTATTGCTTGCGGTAAGTATGCGAACTATTTCTCAAGGTATTGTTTTCTATCACACAGACTGTTCAATATAACATACACTTACACTGTATCGGTTTTCTTTTACACTGGTTCCTTCTAGACGTATTATGCTTTGGAATCCATAAGAGTTAGGTAACTTGCACAGTAATTGTAAATCATTTGTTTCTTTCGGTTTACTTTTTTTTAAAGCCAGTTTTCCGCCTAATTCTGTAGGTAGATGCTAAGATGAAATCTTGACTTACACTTTTGTTTGTGGTGCTACAATTGACACATTTCTCTGTGTTGCCTGTGTAGCCCTAGTAATTTAGATTCTGGACTTTATTTTCTATAGGGCTGAAACTCCTTGAATGGAAATAGATATTTATTCTTTATAAAATATGGTCCACCAGACCAGCAGGGGTTCTCCTGCTCATTTTGCTGAATAGGAAGTCCTGTACGATTGGCCTGCAAATAGCAGACATAGTTTTAAGTTATTGGACCAAAGTTCACCTGTACTCTCAGCTGTGGAAATTCAATAAGTGTTATTGTGGGGATAAAATGAAGGGAAACCTCTGTGTGAAGTGCCAAGCTCCTGGAGTAAAGATGGGCTGAATGCAAGAAAGAAGCATATTGAGTATTAAATGGAAATGGGGAATGGGTGTGTGAATTGCTGTCTGAATATCATTAAAAGCCCCAAAGTTTCCTTCATAAAGGAAGGAATGATATATGAGGGCTAAACCCCATTTTTCTGTTTTGAAAAGCTGAAATTCTAAACTGCCAGACTCATCTTGATGGACTGGATACGGAATTTTTTTTAGTGCCTTCACCCAGGGTTTTGATAATTATGTTTTTGAATGCTTAATTGCTACTATGTATCTGTTCACACCTACAGAGGTATTGCTGGTATACTATAGGTTATAAGTAGAAGATTCCATGTTTAAGTGCCCATTCATATGCAGTTTGGGAGAAGTTTGTTGCATGCAGGTGGGGCATTCAGTCACACCCTGGCAGTCTGTACTGGTGCTGTCCTTTACCCAGATTTCAGTTTTTAGATATATTCTTCAAATAATTTATGTTGTGTCAAGGAATTAATAACTTACTAAACTATAGGACTTTCCCATTAAAATATTGCAGGCGTGAGGGTAGAATTGTTTTGTATCTTTGGGTGTGCAAGTGTATAGAAGCTACAGGAAGAATAGCTCATATTTCAAAGCAACATCCTGTGTTTAACAATATATTTTCATACATTAATTTCAAGCAAAGTCTAGTGTACTGATCAGATAAGAGGTTTTGTTGCTGCTGTTCAATTATGCAGGCTTTTCAGAGTGATGTGTGTTCCAAGAAATGTGTGGCCTCTCTGGAAGCTTGACAGAATGATGTCATTCCTCATCAGCGGAACAATATCAGATATAAGCTTATGCTTGCAGTTCTACAGAAACAATTTCATGATTCTATTAGCTTTATAAGGAGTTAGGAAATAGTTCATTTCCATGTTGTACTCACAGTAGTCTAACAGGCTGTTCAGTGATTTATAGAATATGTATTGCAATATTCAAATTCATTTGAAAGTACTGTTATTGATTGTGACCATGATCCAGCCAGGAACACACATACTCATCACGCTGTTATCCTTCTGGGTAAGCATCATTATGCAAAGTATAGAAAAGGAGTAAGAAATAGTAAGCCATGAAATAAGAAATGAAAGCCATGAAATAAGAAAAAGAAAAGGGAATATAGGTAAAATTAGTTTATGCCATTATCAGTCTCTATCTCTCTCCATATCTTTCTGTCCTTACAAACCATCCTTGCTTCTACATTTATCCACTGCTTCATACGTTGCCACATCCAGCCATGATTTTCTTCCCCTTCCTCTCAATCCTTTCATTCTTTCTTCATACATTTATTTTGCCATTCGATCCTCATTCATTCTCTCAGTATTATCAAACCACTCCACTGTACATCTTTCACAGTACTCATACAGTTTTTAGGGAGAAATTTGAAGGGAGTATATTTAAACCAGAGATCAAGACAGAATTATATTGAAGTATAAATTGATTTATTGTCAGATACAGTGTTGAAGGCAATGGACAAAGCCTGGAGAGGGGTGGGGTTACAAGCCCTCTTTGTAGACTTATGCAAATCTTCATTTTCATTTATTGATTGATTATAATTACTGTAAATTAACAGCCATTTAATAGGATGTAACTTCCATAATTGACAAGGTTAATTTGCTGATTGGATTAATTGACATGCACGTTAAAATTATAATGAGCAGATACAATGAGATCACTCCTTAGACAATGGAATCTTTATTTAAACGAAAGGGCCTTAGAATCTGCGATCAAATTGTTATTTTTACCTGATGGTTATCTAGAAAAACTTTGGTTCCCAGTGCTAAATGTTGGTAGTTCCCTACCATCTAATAGACTCCTTATGGTTAACTTGCATTCCTGTGGTTAACACTTTCTTTTTCTTGTTAGTCTGCTACTTTAGGTGGGGCTGTGAATTCTAAGTGCTTGATTACTTTTGCTGAGCTTACAGTATGGCCTGTTAAATTATTTCACTAGATTTACAAGACTTGCTTATTAAAACATGTAAAAGTTGGGTTTAAATTAAATCCCCAATTTCTCCTACAATTATTTTTGCAATTTGATCCTCAATCATTCTCTGTGTATGGCCAGACCACCTCATGGTAGATCTTTCACAGCAGTCACAGTTTTATATGCAGAATCCATTTATTCTTAACCATATATCTTCTTGTTTTACCACATACCTTTCCTAAATCCCCCATTTATACTACATTCAGCTGTTTTGTTTCTTCTGATGTATCCAACTCTCATTTTCATGTAAGAATGTGGGCTATACCACACTCTTATATGCAGCCATTTGGGGTTTTTTTTGTTCTTGAGACTTTTATGGCTCTACCAGCATTTGCATGCCTTAAAATTATTCCCATGCATGCTTACTAAACATTCTACAAAGAGACACAAATTGATCTACTTGCTCTGGGTTTTTTTCCATTTATGTATAACTTGGTATTATTTACTTTGTTTTCCCTGTCAGGCATAACTATCTTGGCTTTTTACATTATCTAACATTTGCTGCAAATAATTGGGATTCTCAGCCAACATATAATCATCTCTATATAAAAGTACATTTATATCCCCAACTAGCATACCTCTACCATCACCTTTTACATTTATAAATAAATATATGAAGATGGGGATATCACACATCTTTGCCTTCCATCATGTTCCGTGCTGAACCAAGCTGTGACCATTACATTGCTTCTTATATGTACTTTCCTTTCACTGTTACAGTTCTTATCCATTCACCAACCAACCTTTAGTTCCATATTTTTGTAAAACTTTCTTTGTCAAGCCTTTTCACTTTGTTGTACACTTTCTTTCAATCAAGAAACATAAAATAAACTTTCTCATAATCATGCATTCCTCAATGACCTATGAAGACCAAAAATCTGTGAATTCAGCAATTAGTTGAGCCAAGAGGACTCAAAAATAGCAGACCTGCTTCTTCAACAAAAGTGCCATTCCATTTAGAGTTTAAACTGAAACAAATAGAGCCGGATGCTTCTGGACAAACAGCAGCTCTGTCTTCTTATGGTTCAAGTTCAGCCTCTTTGGTCCCATGCAGGCCTCCACAGCCTTCAGACAATGGGTCAAGACTTCCATGGCATCTCTAGTCCTGCCTAGGGTGGAGATGTACAGCTGGATATCATCCGCAGGTTGATGATACCTCACCCTGAATTACTGGATGACTTCTCCAGGTGTTTCATGTATATGTTAAAATGTAGGAGTGAGAAAAATGAATCCTGCAGATCCCTACAAGAACACCCACTAAGCTGATTACCTTCATTCATACCTGTAACATCATTCCCCTTTCTGTTAGTTTCACATATATACAGTGTATTTATTTTTCATTCATTAATCTCATTTGTTAATTCATGCTCTTTGCCATATACATTCCAAGTCACAATTTTCATATGCCCTGGTCATCAATTGTGGTTGATAGAAGCTGATGATAAAAAGTTAAAACTACTTTTATTGAGATTGACTATAATAACAGAATCTTACAAGTCTGATTTTGATGTTCCTCTTCCTCCTTATAGTTCAATAAACTAGGGAGGTGCCTGCCTGAGCCATGGCATATACAGCATTCCCTGCAAACGTTAAGGAGAGTACCAGTCAGTTTTGACTCATGCCAGTCAGTATATCACAAATGCAATAAAAGCCCAGTTTTACTGCTGACATGCTCATGCTATTCTGTACAAACTAAGGTCTCTGATCTAAAGACTACCTTGTAAACTGACATACTGTTGCCCTGCCTTCCATCAGCCAGGATGTATATGCAGTGTACACTGAGAATACATCCAAGGAAGTTAAAACAAACTTTTAAATCTCAATAATGGATTTCTGATATTACATGAAGTTTGGTAAGAATCTGTCTGTATATTACTAAAACTCTCATGTCTGTAACCTTCAATTGGGTGAAACGGTGAGTCATAGGGCAACTATTTTTGAACCAAGGTTCCTCAAATATGCTAACTTACAGAATGCACCCAAAATTCAGGACCCATTACACCTGTGGGATTGAAATTTGGGAAATTCGTGGCCACTTCAGCACAGCTGTGCTACCATGCTGTCATAGTCAGCCCAGGTCATGTGATCATCATGGGCATATCCCTGACCTCTTTCCCGCCTCCCTCTGTCCCCTGTGCCCAATCGGCTGGCAGCAAGGGCCGACAGACGAGCAACGATTGACTGCTTTGGAAATGAGGCAGAAATTTGAAGTCTCTTAAAGGTTGTGGGCATTGAGAGAAGGACGAGGGAGTGACTTGGATGCCTGCTGGTGAGGTAGGGCTGGCTAGGGGGTGCCAGCAGTTGACAGATGAGCCCTCTTCCTCCCTCGAGGGGAAGCCCTTGGGGACATGCCAGAATGGGGAGTGGGGATGCAGTTTTCCTCACGGTCCTTGGCTCCCTTTGTTTTCCTTTTGCAAAGTGGCAGGCAGTTCCATAGGTCAGCCAAGGGGGAGGAAGAGGAGGTATAACCGGGGCTCTCCTGAGGATCATGAAGGGAGGGCAAATGGTGCAAGCCTATATTACATGTGGAAGGGAAGTGGGGGAGGGAGGACGGATGCTTCCTGCCAGCTTCCCACAAGCAAAGTCAATGGGGAAGCTGTCACAAGTCGCTCATACTCCCACTGCTATTTTGCCCTTGGTCATTCTGTTTTTCTGTTTAGGTAAGGAAATATCTCTGAAATGATGACCAAACAGGTTACGGGTTGCCTAGTATTACTTAATAGTTTGTAAGGGCCGGAGCCAGATGTTTCTAAATCCCTATGTCTCACTCCATTCATCGCCCCATTATGTCAGAAAAAGAATAGGGAACTATAAGACACTCTTTTATTTATCTCTTCCTGTTTGTATTATGAAAATATTACATTAACTGTTTGCCAGGCAGTTATTTCTCGTGACCAAGTCTGAAAGAACATGAACTGTGTTTGGGACAAGGAAGAGAAACAGTGCTGCCAAGTAACTGTAACAACCAAGTCGTGAATTCCATGGATCAGAGAAGCAACTGCAAATTGATGCCACAATAAGATGTCTTTTGGGCCAGAGTGAGAACATCCAAAGCTTTAATTTCTAGTTTCAAGCAATTCTCAGTTCTCCAGGATGACCACATTTAAAAAATTGTGGCTTGTTTAAAATTTTAATTAGCAAAACAGGGTTTATATTCTGAATTGCTGTGAAACTATCAACCAAGGCATGGATCCCTGACTTTTAGTATTATCAGAAACTGGTATATTTAAAATGGGGAGTGAACATTCCAGTCTTCTCAATGAGATAAGAGAGAAGAGAGGAAGATGATCGAGGCAAGATCTATATCATCTTATATACCCTTTGCAACTGTTTGGTGATCACCAATAATACTTGTACTAAATCTTTGTGTGTGTGTGTGCTTCATAATGAAATAATTTATAAATATTTTCTGTTCCTGCCTTAGGTTGCTCAAGAAAAGAAATAACTGAGCATTGGGAATGGCTTGAACAGAATTTACTACAAACTCTTTCTATCTTTGAAAATGAAAATGATATAAACACTTTTGTCAGAGGAAAAATACAGGTATTATATTTTTTTTTTTAGTTCAGTATGTATCTGACTAGGAAAAGCTAGTATATAAATTTCTCTTTTATGCCTGATTTACTGGTATGTATGCATTTTTAAAAAGGCTGATTCCAATGAGTAACCTGTTTGAGTAATCAGGGTATAGTCAACAGTGCCGGTATTAAATGGTATTTGTAGGAAGAGGTTCAAACTGTCATTTTAAACACATGACAATCCTGCCAGTTCAGTGGAATTTCTAACTCATGTAACATTTCTTGCTCTTGTAATATTGTCTCTTTCTCTCTTACACACATCCACACATATTTTATACAGTCTAACTATCAATTTTCAAAAGCAGATTTGCCATGCAATTTTGTTGCTTTTTTGTGGCAGAATGAATCCAGTCTATTTTAGCAGAGACTAACTTAGTATGATAGACACATGGATTCATACTTTCTCATCCAAAAGCTATTATGTGAAGGATTAATAATGTGAGGTTCATGAGCTGCATGGCATTCATGTGCCCATGGATACCATCAGCTTACCTCCAGAATATTTTTAACATTGAAAATAGTAAGCACCTCACAAAATTGTTAAATCTTATGACCAGGGTATTTTCATTGGAAATCTCATGAATCTGTGGCATTTGTTTGTTTATTTTTTAAAAATTTGTTGCCTGAAACATAATATGAATTTGTGCAATGGTTTTGCCATGTGCTTATACCTGTAATGTGATAATCTTGAATAGGCAAATTTTAATTATTTAAGATTTGCCTTGAATTCTTTTATTTCTAAATTAATGGATCAGTATGTGTAAAATGTAAGGATCATAATTTGAATACTAGAAGTGAAACACAGAGGGTATAGCTGTTTTGGGAAATCCAAATGATCCTGTGTGATCTACTTTAGGGTATCATCGCAGAATACAACAAAATCAATGGTATTCGGGAAGATGATGACACCGAGAAATTTAAGGAAGCAACAGTGAAGTTCCACAAATTGTTTGGGATGCCAGAGGAAGAGAAACTTGTGAATTACTATTCCTGCAGTTATTGGAAAGGGAAGGTCCCACGTCAGGGCTGGATGTATCTTAGCATTAACCATCTGTGTTTCTATTCCTTTCTCATGGGTCGAGAAGGTAGGTATGAATGGCTTCTTATTGAATTATTAGCAGGTTTATTTGTTACAAATGTACAGTATGTATGACTCAAAGTTGTCCTTATTCTCACATGCAGGAACTCGAGGTAAGAAAATAGGTACTAGAATGCTTATTTATTTATTTATTTATTTTTAAATAAATAAAAATATAAATAAATACTAGAATACTTCCTTGGTAATAAAGAATGACAAGTATAAGGAAAAGTGGTGGTGTAAACTGAAGAAACTACACAGTGCTATTTCACTCAATAGCAATATTACCGTGTATGTCATGTAGAAGAAGCAGCATACATATAAAATTCTGAGGCAAAAGAAGTAATTCATACTTAGCTGACAAATTTATATCCAAAGAATTTTAAGTTTTGCTCCAGGTAAATGGAGATAATTCAGGAAAATTATATGCATGGTCCCTTTTTTACTCACATTAACATTTTCTAAGGTATTTACAGCTTTAAATTGTGGAATGGAATGAATAATTGTAACTTTTTTGGCTAGTAGTTGGATCGCTGTTGTTCTGTCACTAGGATAATTACATGTATTTTTAGCACCTGAATTGATTTAGAGTGGTGTGTTCTTATTTATAACTTACGATACATAAAGTAATCACTGAGTGCTTAAGTATTAATTTAATGTGAGTATCTTGCTTGCTTTTCTGTCATTAAGCTCTAGTGTACAAGTAGAAAATGATTTGATGTTTCTATCAGATGTGTGTAGAGATAGGTTGTTGCTCTATTTATTTTAAAACACACATATATCTTGATTTTTTGTGGCTCAACTAGATGCCTCCAAGAATGGAACAGATGGGTTTTGAACATATTACTACAATGTTGTGCCAACTATATAAGTTGTCAGTCAGCTTAGGATCCAGTTCAGAATTAATTGGACTAGACTACCTGAAGTAACCTTTTTTCCCATATGCACTTGCCTGGCTGTTAAGCTTACCTTTCAAGGATCTTCTTTTGTTGTTGCTACCTGCAGTGGGCCAATGGCTGACCATCAGAGAAGAAACTACATTGGTCCCCTGTGCGTAAAATGCTCTTCCAAGGGAGTTCTACCTGAGATTCTTAATATATATATGTTCAGATGCTATGTTAAGAACTTCCTTTTTCAAAAAATACTTAATCTTTCATTTGTTATTTTATTGATTTTACTGCTAGATTTTTAAATATCTCTATCATTTTATTATTTTCTTGGTTTTTATTTGTGAAACATTCTGACAACATTTGCCAATCAGATAGTATAGTAAATAAATAGGTTTATTAGAAGATCATACAGATGGTAGCCAAACCCTTTTAATTGGTAACTGCTTGGTACTAGAGACTCATCCAGTTGAAGGCACCAAGACTGGTATTTAAGCAAACTTTCAGAGGACTGCACCATAAATCAGTATTTAGTTGTATAAATGTGAGTGGTTTATAATTATTATAAAGCTTCCAGATTTTATCATTTGTGAGTTTTGAATTTGAAACTATTGAGTTTTCTTGTTTCTGCTGAAGCTGTATTTTTTTTTTTTTAATAGCTAAACTTGTCATCCGATGGGTAGATATTACCCAGCTGGAGAAAAATGCAACTCTGCTGTTACCTGATGTGATCAAAGTTAGCACAAGATCCAGTCAGCATTTCTTTTCTGTATTTCTCAACATCAGTGAAACATTTAAACTAATGGAACAACTTGCTAACATAGCTATGAGGCAACTTTTGGACAATGAAGGCTTTGAACAGGACAAGTCACTCCCCAGACTTAAAAAGAAGTCTCCTAAAAAAGTATCTGCCCTAAAACGGTAGGATTTGGAATCAGTTGCTATATTTGTAGAACATGCACAGCCCATACTAAGCAAGTTACATACTGACTTGGCATTATGCTTCAGCTCAGATAGATTTTCTTACATGGGTTTCTCTTATTTTAAGGCCTTTCTGGGGGGATTTTTGGAGGGAGTGTGTCATGGGGGAACATCTATGAAAATGAAGATTTGATTGAAAGAGACAACACAAAACAGCATTTCAGGTTTTTTCCCTTTTTATTTAAATTGCTGATAAAACACAGCGAAAGCGATTTTCATTTTTTCAGCCTCAAGCTTCGCTAGAATGATTTTGCCGACTATTCCATTGTGAGCAATGTCTTTCCCTTTCAGATAAGACTGCGTTTCAAAAGTATGAGATCATTTTTCTCTGAACTCTAACTTTCTGCTCTAACCAACTTTAAGTGTGTACTAGGGAATCTGTGACCCGTTGGGTCAACGTTTCAGAGATATTCCTTACCTAAACAGAGAAACAGAATGACCAAGGGCAAAAAAGCAGTGGGAGCAGGAGCGACTTCTGACTTTTTGCCAGCTTTCCCATTGACTTTCCTTGTGGGAAGCTGGCATGGAGTGTCAGAAATCTTCCTTCCTTCCTCCTCCCTTCCTTCCTCCCTCCCTCCCTCCCTCCCTCCCTTCCTTCCTTCCCACATATAATATAGGCTTGCACCATTTGCCTTCCCCTCACGACTTGCAGGAGAGCCCGGTGAAGCCGCTGCCGCCTCCTCCTCAGCTGACCCACAGAATTGCCTGCCACTGCTGAGAGTAGGTGGAAAAGACAGCCACGGACCATGAGGAAAACTGCACCCCCGCTCCCCATTCTGGTGTGTCCCCAAGGGCTGCCTCCCTTGAGGGAGGAAGAGGGCTCACCCATCGACCACTGGTGCCCCCCAGCCAGCCCTACCTCACCAGCAGGCATCCAAATCGCTCCCTTATCCTTCCCTCAATGCCCACCGTCATTAAGATTTCAAATTTCTGTCTTGTTCCAAAGCAGCCAATTGCCACTTGCCTGTCAGGCCTTGCCGACAGCTGATTGGGTGCAGGGGACAGAGGGAGGCAGGAAAGAGGTGTTGGGTATGCCCGTGATCATCGCGTGACCTGGGCTGTGCGGTAGTGCAGCTGTGCTGAAGCGGCCACAAATTTCCCAAATTTCAATCCCACAGGAATAATGGATCCCAGATTTTGGACACATTCTGTAAGTTAGCCCATTTGAGGTACCTTTATTCAAAAATTGTTGCCTCAATGATGCACTGTTTTGCCTAGTTGAAGGTTACAGACACAAGAGTTTTAGTAATATACTAGATATCTATACAGATTATGATCAAGTTTAACATAATGTGCAGGTAGTCCTTGCTTTGTTGTCCCAGAAAACACTGGGTTCGCACCTGGTATGCTTGCCAATTAAGCACAACAAGATGTGGAAATGTCTTTAATAGCATTATTCTGCAGAAAAACGGCATTTGGGATTAAAAATTTCCAAACCAAGTGTGCAGGCTTGAAATTTAACACCACTTTTATACATTTTTGAACGAAGAAGTGTACAGTCTTGGTAGGCATTAATTTATTCGCACACTTGGGTGGATACCTTTGCTATAACAGGGAGAAAGCATGATGGGAGTATGACCCGGTCATTAGCGCAGCCACTTTTCTAGGAGTTAATTGCTTTTTGCTGCTTACATAAATCTGGCTGATAAGGAAAGCATTCCTCAGCAGGGGGAAGGCTTTGATCCAGGTCTGAAAGCATTCATTAGCAGGAAGAGAATTTAACCAGAGCCAGAGCCTTCAATTAATCTGTTTCTATTTCTTATCTAATAGCAAGCGAATGTAGCAAGCAAAATTTAGCAAGTGAAGGTAAATTTGTGGCCGTCTAAACCCCCCCCCCCATCAGCTTAACATTGGTAATTGGCCCTGGTGACTCCATTGCTAAGTGACGTGGTCCTAAAGTGTGACATCACATGACTGTGCCGATTTACAACAGCAGTTGTGGCAGTTCCAGTTGCTGTCATTAGGCAAATCCTGCGCTTTCTCAGTGTCCCGTGGTCACGTGATCACCATTCGCGATCTTGTGCCGGCTTCCCCGTTGACTTTGCTTGTTGGATGCCAGCAGTGAAGGTCTCAAGTGGCGATCATGTGACCATGGGGACCCATCATAAGTACCCCTTGTTCAGTGCCATTGTAACTTCGGCTACTTGTATCTATATAGCCACTAGCAGTCAAAAATGACTTGATGACACACAAGTCATAATCAATGGGCATCAAGGATTTATGCCAAGAACAACAACGTCAGGTTTGCTGGCTGAGAGTCCTTCTGCTTGAGCTGTCTCCTGGTGCCTGCAGGCAAAAGTTTGAATTCCCATCTTTCATTTGGTACTGCTGTTGCAATTAGCCTCTTCTGCCATTGTATCCCTTATTGCTCAAATGTTCTTTGCCTACTTTACTTATTCTTCCTTACTACTGAAATTTAAAATGTAAGGCATTTTGATTGCAGTTCATTATACTTGAGACCTATGGGCTTGTTCCTTTATGCTACTCCATAAAACTCCATGCACTGTAGAAATAATACATCAAGCAAAATAACAAATCTGATACCATTGTACTGTCTACATCATGTGCTGGGTCCCTTCTCCTCCTTGCTGCATTTCTAGCTTTTTTACAGGACTGTTTTTAACTCATAGGGTTTAAGACACACTGTTCTTTTTAGGTGTAAAAAACAAGCTAATCTACTACTACTACTACTACAAAAAAAAAAAGTCTAATAACCATGTTAAAGCAATTTTATAAATTAGTTCTAAGCCTTGTTAATATAAATGTTGCCATTTATATGTAGAGACTGCTATAAAAATAGTTTTGAATAGAATATCCTTTTTTGTTTATTTTTTTAATACAAAAATAAAAAGGATGCACTTTTTTCAGAGCTGTATGAGATGTATGCATTTAATTGGAATATTACCACTGAAACTCTGAAATACTGCTTTTAGGGATCTTGATGCCAGGGCAAAAAGCGAAAGGTATCGTGCTTTGTTCCGGCTTCCAAAGGATGAAAAACTAGATGGACATACAGATTGCACTCTGTGGACCCCCTTTAATAAAATGCACATTTTGGGTCAAATGTTTGTGTCTACAAATTACATTTGTTTCACTAGCAAAGAAGAAAATCTCTGCAGCCTCATTATCCCACTTTGGGAGGTCAGTATAAAACACACTATTTTTATTATGTTGGAATTACTATAAACATTCAAGATTATCTTATCAATGGAATGCAATTGGACATTTTAAATGTTAGTAGATATGTCAGGTTCACTGATATCTTAGCTTTCAGGAATAAAATTATGAAATTATTTATTTACAAACAATAATGAAAAGAGGATATCAACCTGCTTCTTCCCCCTTATTGTTCATCTTCTGTATAAATTACATCATTGCAGCCCTTTCTAAACCAGAATTTCACCCTTCGTACTTGCCCACTGTTCTATTTCTTGTCTTGTATGCAGATAACCGGAAGTTTATCCATAATCCAAGTGAGCCTTCGTAGATGCCTAGCTGCTTAAGCATTCTGCTGTTCTAGGGAATTTCTTGAAATGAGTTACTCAAAAACTAAGGTTCCAGTTTTTTCTAGAATGCGCTCTAAATCCCATGTTAAATGGGAAATTAACAAAAGGCAAACTGATCAGGTTAAGGATTTCAAGTACCTAGGCATCCACCCCCAACCTCCACCCACTGGAATCACAAAGTGAGTGAGCTTTCTGTTAGAGCTCAAAAAGCTTCTGATGTAATCTTAAAATATGCTAGTCATCAAGGCTATAATTACATTCCTGCAGCAATAAACCTGTATAATTTTTATTGTGAGCCGCCCAGAGTCACCCGTTGGGGGAGATGGGCGCCATACAAGCCGAATAAATAAATAAATAAAGCAAAGGGTTCTGGGTTTGTTGCTATAACATGCACAACTTTGTGTATTCTACTTTAGAAGCTGTTCAGTCTTAAGTTTCTGAAAGCCATACTTTGTGTCCCTCGCTCAATTTCAAAAGCCCTTGGTTGGGTAGAGCTTGGCTGCATTTCTCTTGGGGTGTAAATGTGGTTTATCTGTATGTGTTTATTGATGTCTGATGTGTCTGAGTTTCAAGCTTCCAGGAATTCCGTAGCATTTTTGGATTTAGCTTGGTGTAGGATGCTTACAGTTTCCTAGTTGAAACTATGGTTGAGTCTGTCATGTATTGTGAGATTAAGGAGTTTTCATCGTGTCATTATAATCTCATCCATTTATTAAATCATTCATTCATTCATTCATTATGAGACCATTCAAAAGGCACAATAAGAAAGCTAAGGAAACAAAAAGAACATAGAACATACTCTCTAGCAACCTACACCTAGATAAGCAGGGATTAACATCAGACAAACAATTAAACAGAAAACAATACTGTAATCAAGGAACCACCAAGGAGAAAATCACACCCCCACCAATCCTGGCAGGGGAAGCCAGTGTATATAAACAGGGAGCAAACCCCACACTCACTGGCACTGATGATGTTACCTAGTCAGGTAATGAAATGTCTGCAGTCAAACAACCAAGCTCAGAGAGCACCAAGGACTCCACAGTTCAGCCCTGAGCTACAGATATTCTCTTCTATTGGTTTTTAATCTTTCCTTATGCAGTACTAAAACAAGTATGCTTAAAGTTTATTGTGCCCTCCAGGTTTCTTGAATTATAGCTTCTATAGTCCCTGATCATTGATAACAACTTTATGCTGTTCTCCAGTATTTAAGAACTGTGATTATGCTGGTCTATGACCAAAATAAAGATTTGATTGATGGAGTAATTGCACCTATCAGTGTATCAATTCATTTGACTTTCTTTATTTTGGTCCTTCTGTTCCCATGTGTCCCATTAGGTGACGATTGTTGAAAAGGCAGACAGCTCAAGTGTCTTACCTAGTCCATTATCTATCAGCACTAAAAACCGAATGACGTTCCTCTTTGCCAATTTGAAAGACAGAGACTTTCTAGTGCAGAGAATTTCTGATTTCCTCCAGAAAACTACTTCCAAAATTTACTCTGAAAGAGAGATTTCTGGAAGTTACAACAGTTCAGATGATGAGGTGAGTGGATAAAGGTTAAAGGAGTTTAACTTTATTATATAATTATCCCAGATAAGATGATTACACTAAATTGTGATTTGCACTTTCCCATTTTTTGTTTTGTTTTGGGCTTTGGGTCAGTCCTGTTTTCTTATGACTGCCTGTTTTCCCTGCTGTTTCTGGTGACGGCAAGTCCCTACTGTTTTCTTGGAAATATTTTTTGGAAGTGTTTTGCCATTGTCTTCTTCCTAGGGCTGAGAGAGAAGGAGTGGCCCAAAGTCATCCAACTGGATGTTTTGTGACAAAGGCAGGATTAGAATTCATAGTCTCCAGTTTCCAGCCTGGTGCCTTTAATCACTAGACCAAACCGGCTCTGTGTGTTTGCCTTATAAACTGTGATTTACCATTTTTTATAAGTCAGGCTGGGTTTTGTCTTAAAACAGAAAAATGAAGAAATTACTGCTTGCAGATTGGATTATGGAAGTGAGGTAGTTGGATGCTCAGGTATACATAACTACAGATACCAAATTATGATTTGTGATTTTGCTTGAAGGTTCTTCAACCAGTCTGTATGTACAATCGAATGTAGTAGAGAGCAGGGAATCTTTCGTATTTAATCTTAGCCTTAGAACCTTTATTCCATAATACGCGTTGGTTCTGTTTAAAAAGACAACTTGTTTTAAGATTAAATGTAAAGAAAAATAATCTAATTCACAAGGTACCTTCTTGTCTGGAAGGTTGTCTGATACTGGGGTCCACAAAATGCCAACTATTGATTTTTGAATACGTAGCCAGGTTGCAAATAAAATGCAAGGCAGTAAAACCCAAATGAAGTATATTGGTGGAACATACATAACATTATAATGTTTCTAAAAGCCATTTTATCTGCATTAAGCGTGAATTCAAAACACAGAATTAGATCTTTAACCATTGTGGCATTAGGCCATTTCAGATTTTTGGTTTTCTTAATTATCTGAATGATTTATTTACAGATGTCTGGTTCTTTTTGAGTGTGGCTGATTTATCAGTAGCTGAAAGTTATAAATACTCTCCCAGTCAGTAAGCCATCAGTAGCCCTCTGTTCCTGCTTCTGTCTTAATAGAACCGTGAACATCTGCCTAGGTTGTGATGCAGTACGTTAAATACAGTTCACGAAACACGGAGGCGGATTAGAAGCTTATTAAACCCCGTTTTGAATTGGAAAACAAGAACTTAAGGGCACTGGGAGCGCCAGAGTATTACAATATGTAACAGGACAACATTTAATTCTATTGGTTATAAGGTGTGCAGACCTTTCATAGAAATGTCACACTAATAGTGTTTCCAACTTAGTAATCTTCATACAAGTTGAACCACAATTCCTGTTATTCCATGCCGTGGCGGATAATTGTGGTTCACATGTTTTGTTGGAGAACCATGAGCTAACTCATTTGGTTAAAACAAATTCAGCATTGAATTCAAAGAAACTCTGTACCAGATCTCACTTCCAGATAGTTTTATAAGTAGTAAGTCATTTATAGCAATTACTGGCCCTGCCAGTAATTTTGTACCATACAAAATGGTATCCACTGACCTCCAAAAATAATTTAAAAATATTTTGAATGGTATCTAACTGTTATGAGATGGAAGTCTTGCAACATTTGCCAATCTTCATCAGATTTTAGCCATTTTAAAATTTCCTTTAATTATTTATGTTTGTTTATTTTTTAATGCTTATTTTATTTTCCTGGTATCCACCACACAGTACAAGGACACCTTCCATCTGAAAGGTGGCTGAGCCTCTTGATTTATAGGGTCTTTTTTTACCATACCTACTATCTTAGCATTTCATGTGGTTTAAATATGAATCAGTAGGAACAATATGTGCCTGTCATTAACTACAGTAACCTTTTTCTGAGAAATTCAAGCTGGAGTGAAGCTTTTCTTTAGTTCCTTTCATTTATTTGTTTCCATATATCATTAACATGAGTTGTTGGAAGACTGTGAGGTGAGAAAATAATTCATTTCCTAGACCTCCTTCTTCTAGCTTCTGGGTTTCTTTGACAATCTTTCAAATTAATTTGGTTGCTCCAACAATTTTTCCTCCCACGATTTTTCTCACGATCACAAGTGCATAATTCATTTAAATACTACAGGATGCTAAAGAAGAAACAATTTCAAGAAAGTATAGTATTACTTTCCCTGGCAAGCTGAGAAACAATAAGGTTGTGTGAACATGCCTGGCCAGCTCTCTCTATCAGTTATGTTTCATGGGCCTATCATGAATATGATGGCCCTCAGAAGGGGGGGGGGGAACAGCTCTTCTGCTTCAGATTGTTCCATAGCAGAGCAAAAGATTCTGTGAGATTACCATAACTTCATTGCTCTAATACAGTGTTTCTCAACCTTGACTAGTTTAAGCTGTGTGGACTTCAACTCCCAGAATTCTGGCTGGGGAATTCTGGGAATTGAAGTCCACACAGCTTAAACTTGTCAAGGTTGAGAAATGCTGCTCTAATAGATTTGTTATTTGGGGAATGTTTCTGAATATGTAATTTTTAAGAAAACGTACGATAGAGTTATTATGGTATAGATATTATAGAAAATTTTCAAAACATATTTTATGAGAGGATTAAATATTTCACTTAATGGGAAATTTGTGTTTCTTCAAGCTTTTCCTTTTTTAATGCCAGATCTTCAGTCCTGAAATCCACTGCACTTTATTTGATTCTTAGTGATTTTATATGAATCCATATTTTTAAGCAATCACTGTGCAGATCTCTCATTTGGGTTAAAAGGCTGCAGGGAGCTGACACAAAGGGTGAGGGGGGGCAGTCTTCCTGCTTTCAGACTTCGATCACATTTGGCAAAAGTGGGCTTTTTCTGCCGCAGTGCTCCCCCTTCTTCTTTCATCCTCAGTTGCTTGAATTACTCAGGCTCAGCACTAAAAGTGAGAGAAGGGAGGGGTGGGCAGTGTGACAGGAGAAGTATGAGCTAAACTGTTTCCTACCTTAAAGCTACTGAAATGTGGGCATTATTATCCTAGCACAGTTCAGACATTGGATCCACATATTTTGGTACTGTCCATTCCTGAGCGCTCTGTGAATTATGTGGGTTCCCCCATAACCACCCCACCTCCCCGGTTTCAAATTACATGAAGAGACTGAAGAAGTGGTAGTGTTTACCCTTGAGAAGAGAAGAGCAATAAAGGAAATGATATCACTCTTTAAATATCTGAAGGGCTTTCACAGAGGAAAGGTCAAGATCTATTCTCTGTCATGCCAAAATGCAAGACATGGAATCATGGATATAAGTTACAGGACTGCCGATTCGAATTGTGCTCCTCTTCAGTAGATGCATTCAGACAGAGATTGGGCATCTGTTTGTCAAGGAGGCTTTAATTTGGAATTCTGTACTGAGTAGGGGGTTAGAAGTGATGCTCTGTGATTCCCTTCAGGTTTATTCAAGGGCAAGTAGTGTCCTTTCATCAAGCCCCCAGAGAAGCCTGAACTCTGAGGTGGATGGAGACCAACACTTCAACTTGAATGGAAACAGTATCCCAACTGTGACACAGGCACTAATGACTATGTATCGCCGGCGTTCTCCAGAGGAATTCAACCCTAAATTAGTAGGCTGATTTTTTGTTGTCTTTTAATTATATTGCAAAAGTGTTGGCATCATTCATTTTCAAATACGTGAGTGCAAATTATATCCACATTAGTTTCTTGATTATGATGATGGATGAAGTCAATTTTGGGAAATATTTAACATCTTAATTAATTTAAGCATTGTAGTATAATATCTGCATGTTTAAAACTTTGAAGAATGAGAGAGAACTTATTTTTATCACAGCTGAAAAAATTAAGATATATTATGTCGTTGACAAAAATCTATTTCATTCTTCTCTGATTTATTTATGTGTATGTATTTTTTATCCTTATCAGATCTCTTCTCAGGAAATTAAGGGCAAGAATGGCACCATACAGTGATGCTCAAAACATTTTTTGTTCAAAAAGATTAACACAAGTAACCTTTCCAGAGAAATTTCCATCATCTGTATCCTCAACTTCCATAGAGTTAATTAATTATGTGGTATCAAAAATGTTTTGTGTGAACATCAAATAAATATACTTTTGAAACTAACACACTGAGAAAACTTTATTTTATGATTAGTCAGACATGCCATCCTCAAATAAAATTATGGAACATAATTAAATGTCAGGATGAGAAGAGTTCTTTCATCATATCTGGATGCATGATTATTGGATTTTATTACCCAGCAGGGTTTCCCATGTATTTTATACTGTCTCATCTATTACTTTTAAGGCAAAAGAATTTTTGAAAGAAGAAGCTTGGAAAATGCATTTTGCTGAATATGGCCAAGGTATCTGTATGTATCGTACAGAGAAAACAAGAGATCTTGCACTAAAAGGTATTCCTGAAAACATGAGAGGGGAACTCTGGTTGCTCTTATCAGGTAGGTATCAGTAGATAATACACCTCTAGAAGGCTTTATCAACAGTTGGTTTGTTTGCTCCTGGGGAATTCATCATATATAAAGTAGCAGATCCAAATGTTACAAATGGGGAATAATACTTGCATTGGTAAGCATTTTTATTTCGAAGAAGAATCTGCTACTTTATATATGATGAATGCTAAGAATTCATCATATATAAAGTAGCAGATCCAAATGCTACAAATGGGGAGTAATAGTTGCATTGCTAAGCATTTTTATTTCGAAGGACATTTCTCTAATTTCAGAACTGATTTGTTGATACACTTGCTTAGAATTGCCCTGAAAAATATATATTTTACTAAACAATTAATTACTTTAAAATGTTATCTTAAGATCCCCCCTCCGCAAACTATGGAGTGAGTACTGGAATTTAAGGCTCTGGATAAACTTTGTAGAGTAGCAGAGAAAAGCACATGTCTTAATAAGTATTTACATTGGCTTCTGAAGTACAGATCCACTGTCACCTTTAAATGAATCCATATGTGCATATGTGTGTGCACAGTATGCACTCCAAATCAGTGTGGCTGTGTTTGGTGTGTTTGTACGATATCTTGGTTCATTCAGAATAAAAGTAATTGTCACCCACTAGACTATCTCAGAAAAAGAAACTGATTAATCAATTCACTGATAAACCAAAAGTCTAGCAACAGTTAATGAGAGAATATGAGTTTTTATCAAACTTTATCTTTTTTGGAGGGTTGGGACCCAAAAATACAGATTAAGTGCATCCAAAATTTTGGATATGCCTTTTTAAACAGTTTATATGACTAGGATCCCCTCACAGCAAGGTTACAGAGTGTTTCTGTTATAGCTTTAAAAATGGGTGGCCAAATAATGAATTCCATTATTCCTAAAAAACAGCCAAAGGCCCTCTTGAGCATGAGAACTATCTGTGCAGTTATTTTGATTCCTGGCCTACACCTATAACCTATATTTTCTTTTGTCAATGTGCTCATTGGCATTTTTAGGAGCAATTAATGAAATGGTTACCCATGCTGGCTATTATGAAGACTTGGTGGAGAAATCCATGGGGAAATATAATCTTGCAACAGAAGAGATTGAGAGGGATTTGCATCGCTCTCTTCCAGAGCATCCTGCATTCCAGAATGAGATGGGTATTGCTGCTCTACGGCGAGTGCTCACTGCATATGCATTTAGAAATCCAAATATAGGATACTGCCAGGTATCATAAAATAGATTCCTGCACTCATCCTAATGCTTTTGTTGTTTACTGAATTTTCAGCTGAGGCCAGATCTTGACAATGCATAGTTTAGGTATAAAACTGGTGCATGCTAACTAATTTAGATACAAATTCACTATCCATACATCTGCAGCTTTGCTAAGAAATGCACTGCTGATTGTGAGCTTTTATACAGGAGGGTGGGCTTCACTGGGGCAGAAAATATTTATATAAGTAGCAGGGCGGGTCCAAAATACTTTTAATCCCCAAGAGACTATGCTGTGGGTCTTAGACAATACTGATGAAAGAAAAAAAGTGCATTCATTTTTTGCATATCACTTCATTGGTGTCTCTGCATAATACATCTTTCTTGTGGTGTGTTATTTTGCAAATTTTCAAGGAGTCCTGTAGGTAACCAAAGGCATGATATTAAAGTTTTAATTAACAATAATTTACAATTCTCCAGTGAAAAGGGCTATACTGAGGTTTTCTGCAAGAGGTTACAGAAAATTTAAACTTGGGGCTTTATCTAGATCAGGTATTTCAAACTCAAAGCTTCACAGGTGTTGCATAAAGACTAGTTCATTAGTTTGAGGACTACAACATCAAAGCTTTTAATAGATCTATATAAAACTCTCTGGGGAATTTAAAAGATGTAGTTTTATTTTATTAATACCCCATTATTCTCCAAGCTCAAGAATGGCTCAATTGCAATTCTTCCTCCTATTTTTTTCCCATGACCACCAACCATTGGGGTGGTTTGGGCTGAAAATGACAGGCCCAAAGTCACCCAGTGAGTTTTCTTGGCTGAGAGTGAAATAGAACCTGAGTTTCTAAAGTTCTTGTCTAATGCCTGAATCTTTCATTACACCATCTTGTTATCAAAGTGATCCGTTATACTTAAATGTAGTAAATACATTTGTTTTAAAAACAGATCTCTCTGTGATTGCTGCAAAGTAGCCATTTCACTTTGGCCACTGAAGTTGCAGCATTTTTCACTAACCAGAATATCATTATTTGGTATTATTACTGGGCTATTTTTTTCAAGGTCATAACTAGGATGATCTAATCTAGAAAACCTGTCCCGCTAAGAGCTGTCCAAAGCCTGCTTTTCTTTTTCTTCTCTCTTGCTGAGCAGAGAGATCTTTCCTTAAGTCTTTTTCTTGTTCGTGTTTCTTCTTCTCCTCTCCTTCCTGCCTTTGTCTAGCAGAGAGAGCCTGCTTGGTTGTTGGCTGTCTTTCCACTCCTTGCCCAGCAAAGAGAATCACATGGGGAGGTGGTCAGACCCCACCCAGTGCTCATGCACCTCCTTCCCTTCCTCAGGGAACCCCAGCTTCCAGTCTGTCTTCCCTGACCAAGCCTCACTTCCTCACTGCCTCTGCCTGGAGAGTCTAGCACCCACTACAGAGTTCCCAAGCAGTGTCACTCTTCATTGTGAGAGGTCTCGTGTGCCAAGGGCATGGTTCAGTCAGCCAGGCCCAGCTGTTGCCACAACACCTGCTGGGTTGGGCAGCGGTGAACTGCTAAGCTGCCACTGCCAGGCTATTCCACTTCCTGAAGCACTTTCTGTGGCCCAACCTGGAGGTCCCTGGTCATGTTGGACAGGCCCTTAGCTCTTACAAACTATGATTTTAGGCCAGAGACAATGACATGGAGGGCTGCATGTTTCAGTCCCCTGAGATATATGATTAGGTTCGATAGTACCTATCTGTTATCAAAATTCTGGGTAATCTTGTGGCCAAGGCAGTAGACCATTTTAAAACAGGAATTACATTTATAGAAGGAACCAGGGGAGGAACCAGTGTATTACCTCATTCATAATAGCACTTTTGAGATGTTTCTGTCGTATAGCGTTTTAGATTCAGCTTCTTTAAAGGGCAGCGGGCAGGTAGGAAGAGGTGAAAGTGCTTTTCCCTGCTTTGGATCCCAACATTGCGCACCACTTGTATCTACCTTTCCTGTGGACAAAGCTCTTATTCAGACTTCTAGTCAGCCATGTCTTCCTAGAAGGGTCTTGTGATCTTTATCATCTGCTTTCCTTTCTGATTTTCCTTTTCTTTTTACTGATACTTAACATTCTGTTACTACTAAATATGCTTTGCCTCCATGGAGTTGCCATCTTAATTTTTTTTTAATTTTTATTTTTACTCTGGTTCCCTTGAGCCTGCTGATACTGCCATCCTGTTTCTCCACTCTCTGTTTTGATGAATGGCCTTCAATACTTGAAAGTTGTCCTGTTAAGAGAGAGTAACATTGGAGTAACTGAATGCTTTAAAACTGGCACTAACCCAATAAGATCTGTGGAGTCCTTGGCTTTCTCTGAGCTTGGTTGTTTGCTTGCAGACATTTCATTACCCAACTAGGTAACATCATCAGTGCAGTCAATACGATCTTTTCCCTATTCATGTGTTATCACCCACATTCAATCTTTTAAAAGTATAGCTAATGCCCCCTGTGATTTTCCTGTGAGAATGAATGTTGGGGACTCCTTGGTTCTAACTCTCATGGGAATTTTTTTTTCACAGCAACTTTCTCAAACGAGGACAATAAATAGGTCTATTACTTGATAGAATCTGTTATGAAAATGCATCAAACTGAATACAGTAATTATCTATCTTAAACATTTTCTAGGCCATGAATATTGTTACATCAGTCCTGCTATTGTATGCAAAGGAAGAGGAAGCATTTTGGTTGCTGGTGGCTTTATGTGAGCGCATGCTGCCAGATTATTACAACACAAGAGTTGTTGGTATGTTAATGGAACTTTGTAAAAGGCTAATCATTGGGAATTTATTTTAAACTATCAAAAAGTTAAATTTGAACTGCAAGTTTGGATGCTTGAATTCATTGATACAGTTGAGTAGCTGGGGATCTACATTATATTTTGATGTTGTTTCTTACTTCATATCACTGCCAAATATAATGTATGTGTATTTTGTTCCTAATATGTAAAATAAATCCATGATTTTTTATGAACTGCAGACATTAGTAAAGTTGTGGTGATTGCCTGGTTATTGAAATTGGAAAATAATTAAGTAGGCTATTATTAATAATAACAATAATTTTTATTTACGGTTATGTGAATCAGACTGCAAGTTAATGCATGTTTTGAAAAAGGCATCTTTTCTGAATGAGAAAATGGTATAGTTCATGAGTAGACAGCCTTGTGACCACCATATGATTTGGGCTGTAGTTCCCACAATTCTTGCCATTGGCCATGTTGACTGAAGCAGATGGCAAATGAAATTCAAAGCACCTAAGAGGGCCACCTCTGTGTAATTCAACATGAATTAATTGGAAAATGCTTCTACTTTGTTTTCTTAGATGGGCATAAATGCATATTCTGTTGACTCCAGTTTCACATATCAAATACTGATTATGCCTTACAGGTGCTCTGGTGGATCAAGGGGTGTTTGAAGAATTAGCTCGAGATTATATCCCACAACTCTATGACTGTATGCAGGATTTGGGAGTCATCTCAACCATCTCTCTCTCATGGTTCCTCACGCTCTTCCTCAGTGTAATGCCTTTTGAAAGTGCTGTTGTGGTAGTAGATTGTTTCTTCTATGAGGGCATAAAGGTGATATTCCAGCTGGCACTAGCTGTGCTAGATGCAAATGTAGAGAAGTTGCTGAACTGTAAAGATGATGGTGAAGCTATGACTGTATTGGGAAGGTAAGTACTCTAATTGCAGACATTCTCCTTCCATTCAATTACACTCACAGCAAGTCACTTTCCCCTCCTTTAAGTTAATAATTTTGCATTGCCAGAAGCTTTTCATATAACACAGGGAAAGCTTAGCTCTTAAGTGGAGGCTTTTTGGCTTTCAGTGTCCTGTTTTACTAATTAGACCCTGCTAGCCACTTTACTTGAGTGTTCATTTTCTTTCATTCTTTTGTAACTTGATTTAATTATAAGAGGCAGTTTTCTACTGAGACAAGTAATTCCTTTAGCGCAGCATTGTTATTCCTGGCTGGAAACAGGACCCAAAGAGAAGTCTTTCCCAGCCCTGTTGCTAGAGGTTTTATATTGAGAGCTGGATTTCACACATGCAGAGCATGTGTAAAAGAACTGAGATATAGTTCCATCTAATGAATAAACTGTGCTGTTTTTATCTTTTTCACAATTGCTGCTTCTGTGGATTTAATAGAAGATTTAATCACAGATAGGCATATATCACTGTCTCACGTTTCAGCTATCTGTGCATCACTCTGCAATGGTTTGAACTAGATGGTTATTTGAATGCCTGTAAGCTGTGTGTTGTAAAGACTAAGCTTCAGAACTGTTGTGACTTTTCATCTGACTATCTAAAAATAAAGCATTCATTGACATTTTCTTTCTTGCACCACGAGTACATGTCAATACACTGTGTGTATCTCCTATTTGGTGGAATGCAGGCCACAATATTTACCTTGTAGGGAAGTCTCTAGATGTCTGAACATGCTTAGAGTAAAACTGGGCTCTTGTTGCACTTGTGACATACTGGCCCAAATCAGCCCACCAACTGGTACTATATCCTTACTGTTAGCAGGGAATGTTGCATGTGACTAGGTATGACAAAGGCTGGTAACCTAAGTACACTTTCTCTGTCTCATTACAAAGTGTTGTGTGAAAGCTTCAGTTGAACAAAGCCATAATGGGTGATGGAGGTCCTTATTTGTGGCCCATTTTGACCATGGCATATGGAAGATTATGACTTGAATTATGAGAGGATTAAATGAACATGAAGTGATAAAGAAAATGAAACAAAGAAAAATAGATATGCCATATTCCTTAGAAACTAAGAGAAAGGAAAATATAATAGATCTGAGTGAAGGTGGTCTGATCTTATGGAGTTGTTTTGATGAATATATGCAGGGAAATGACAATGCAGTTTTAATTATGAATGGAAGTTCTAAAATTTATGTATGAATTGGTGTCATCAAAGTTGTAATGGGCACATTTGAACATAGCAATCAATTGACTGGTAATAGTTACATGTCATGCTTTACTGAATAGTAATAATGGAAGAACTAGAGATGAATTTTGGGAAAAGTCATGCAACACTGTGAATAACTATGATCTAACAGCAAAAATTAATCAGCTGGATAACATAATAGATGGTTGGGAAGAAGATGAGAGACTGCAGAAAAGTAATTGAGCCATTTGGTGACCCAAGAATGAATGATAAATAGTGACTGTTTTTGCAAGTATCCACTTAAAAAAAGGCCTGTTTGCTTTGAATATATGATTTAAATATGACAAAGGAATGAAAAAAAATCTAAAGGCTTAATTTATTTGCTTATTTATTAGAAGGATTAAGAGAATTAGTGAAGCTAGAATATTGATTTGAAAATAAACATATCAAAGAACAATGTAATTGAGTTTGACAGAGAAAATCAGGTGAACAAGTTGTATATAAATGGTGAAAAACTAATAAAGATGCGGAAATGGAGAAATGTTAAGATGTGGAAATGTTGATAGAAGGTTAGTAGATAGTATGTGGTCTGGAATGAACATTTGTCAAAATAAGCAAAATGACTAAAAATATTCTTCTGTTCACTTTGTTAAATGGAAGCAAGAATGGGGTAGGTTAGGAGAAACAAAAGTAAGCTTCATATGATGGGAATGAGTTAAGTAGTGTGTGATAAGAGATAGGATCAAGAATGAACTAGTGTTTGACTAATACAAAGTAAGTCTGTTGAGATGGTCTGGTTATATAAGGAGTAAATGAGTAAAAGTGGAATAAGAAAACAAGTATATGAGAAAAAAGGAAGGAGGTAGCGTTAGGTTTATAATCAGATTTAACTATAGTTTCTTTTACTGTTTCTTGTTTTTAAATTCTTCAGTTTACCATTTCTTGTTCCGTTTCTCCACTATGCATAATGTTGTTTGCTGCAAAAGGAAACAGCATGATGGGCATGCATGTATCTCCTTTACTTTGTCCATCCTGACATTTTTCTCCTCCCCTTTGCTAACTACCTCCTTTCATCTTAGCCTTTAAACATCCTTCAGGTGCAACCATAATGTGTCTTGTGAGGGTAATATTAATAATGATCATTTTACAGGAACTTTGTGAGAATAAATATGGTGATTTCTGTGAAGTATTTAGAGCAATTTAGGAGTAACATTTATAAATATTCTAATGGCTTTCAACTTTTTGCAGTATGTGTATATGTGAATAAACTTGGGAGAAATTGGAAGTGGAATGTCATGCACTTTTACACTTGAATTAAAATGTATATTGTTGATTTTTCTTGCCACCTGTAGGTATTTAGACAGCGTGACCAATAAGGACAGCACCTTGCCACCAATTCCTCACCTTCATTCATTACTGAGTGATGACATAGGGCCTTATCCTGAAGTAGATATATTTAGGCTCATCAGAACTTCCTATGAGGTAATTTCATGAACATATTGGCAACTAAACATGGGGGGAGGGGGATACCAAGCAGATGACTTGTTAGATTCTACTCCTGCATCCCCAGTCCTTTGCCTTCCAGGTGTGTTGGAATTTCATGGCCATTATCTACTCTGGCTAGAAATTCTGAGACCTTTCCTGTAATTCCAACACATGAAGTTGGGAAATCTACTCTACACATGAAGGGCATAAATTATTTTTGAATTATAAGACTAAATTCCTTTACCTGGAAGAAATCTCTGTTGAAATTAATGGGATGTATTCCTGAGTGTAGGATTGCACTGTTAGTGATTGCAGGTTCGTCTCAATTGATACATAAATGAAATAGAAGGGCAACACCAGTGAGGGTTATGCATGTATGATGATTTGAATGGAAGTCCAGTTTCCACGGTATCAAAAAGGCATAATAGGACTGAAGAGCATATGTAATATGTAAGGCTCTGATTATTTCCTGACTGTATTTGATATGGAATCTCTGCATCAGTGGCCTTAAACGTGTGATATAAATACTTACATCAAAAGCCGAATTGTGAAGCAGTGAATTGTGAAGCTTTTCTGTATATCTTCCTTCTTTCACATTTTACCCTTATGGAAGTCATACTCAGAGCAGAAGTAGTAATAATAAATATTACAGTGTATATTTATGTGGCTTTTTGTGCTGTCTAATTTATTCATTTAGAAGAAATAGTAAAGATATGGATGGTTTAATACATATATACACATTATGAAATGCATACTCATGAGTTAACTATGGGTAACAAACTAAATGCAGGCTCTTGTGAGCTGAGTGACTGTAATTATTTGCTAACAGCTATTGTGATTGTAGAGTCATTCACTGAGAAACTAGCCCCTTAGACCATGAAAATATCTGCTTCTACTAACCATAATAGCTCAACTAGCACATTACGATATTTTATTCATGCTTATGAATAATAATTGTGGTATATGTATTCCCCTGTGAACGACTATGTTTTATAAACAGACAGGCTACATGTATAGTTGTATTTCCTGTGATCTCTGGGATATCCATCTAGAGTCTAAATGCTTTTAGGACTGAAGTGCTTAAAATCCATTGAAATTCTACCTAATGAAAATTTATTCTTAGGTACATGTGACCTTCTTAGTATTGCATCCAAAATTTCCTGTCCTTTTTTCTTTATATGATTATTTTTCTGGTACTAGGTATATCAGAATATTTAGTTTAATCTGTTATAAAAAAGGAAGATGTAACCCCTGATTTTACATTTAACCATATCTTTAGGTATTTTATTTAGGCAATGTCTAAATTAAATTCTGTTTTAGTGAATGCTATGTCTTAAATTTTGTAGGAAGAATGAATAATAATTTTTTTTCTTTTAGAAATTTGGCACCATTAGAGCAGATTTGATTGAACAAATGAGATTCAAACAGAGATTGAAGGTCATCCAAACCCTAGAAGATACTACCAAACGAAATGTGGTAAGTTCTTGGGAGTTCTTTAATGTTCTTTGAATTTAAATATTAAAGATGTTGCCATGTGCCTAAAGTTTCTCTTTTTTATATTTTGAAAGGTACGAACCATAGTAACTGAAACTTCATTTACAATAGATGAGCTGGAAGAACTTTATGCCCTTTTCAAGGTAACTTTCAAATAGCTGTCTTGTACCTACATTATGTAGTAGCAGACAGCACACTGCCTTTTTCTTACTAATTTCAACTTGATAGTTTCTAAAATAATTCGAAGAGACCAAAATTTAAAATCCCACTTTGATACCCTACAGAGAATGTTCAATCTATAAAGCAGAACTTTTTCATTTCCCCTTTATGTACTTATACAAACATATGGTATTTAACTGTACACATTAAAATGAGTGAAATGCTTATCAGGAAGACAAATTTGATTGTTTATTGCTATGTATCCAGTCTTTTTGTGATCATAATTAACAAAAGGACCCCAATTAATTGTTTTCACCCTGCAAAATTATCATAGCTGCACACTTGCTGTAAAACCAGATTTGAAGTTACCCAGAGTGTTGACTGGATTTGGAGATTCAGCTTTCTTTTAAATCAAGTACTGTAGCAAACCTCAAACATTGTTAATATAAATGTGTCTGAGGGATGTGGCAATTTTCTCTGTCTGCTTAAAAAAGCAGGTGTAAATATAAGCAATAAACAGAAACACATCTTTTGTTGTTTACACTTACATACCACCTTTCCTCTAGGATTTCTAGGCAACATATAATGGACTTTCCCTCATTGCATTTTCATAGTAACATCCCTGTGATATTGACTAGGCTAAGAGTTAATAACAGGTCCAAAGTCATCCAGTGAGTTCCATAGTCAGATGGGGATTTGAACTTGAATCTTCCCATTCCAGACCAACATTTTAATGCTGGGTAATTTGGGCTCCTTGATTACTCCTTGTCCTGGGTGTGTGAAGTAAAGCATATGGTTCCTTGAAACAGTCCTAGGCTTTTTATGTTTTTAATTTGGACACACCAGTCAGTGAACAGTAGGACACACTTTTGGAATTTATCACATAAAGACCTGCAGTGGTAGGAATACGGAGGTTGACATATTTCTTGATGGAGTTTGTGCTATTTCTGTGTTTGCATTTACTCCCCAGCACTGGTGGCATTGAATGAATAATACTGTATTGTAACTTGAACTTGCTCATAGCAATACTAGTTAATACGAAAAGCATTTTTCTATAGTAAGATTTTTTAAGCTGTATAAACTGTGATAGGAGACAGTGTTGCTGAAATAGCTTCAAAGATTATAACAATTCCATATGCCTTATTTTTCTGTCAGGCAGAACATCTCACTAGCTGCTACTGGGGGGGCACCAGCAATGCCACAGACCGTCATGATCCAAGCTTGCCTTATTTGGAACAGTATCGCATAGACTTTGAGCAGTTCAAAGGGATGTTTACACTTCTCTTTCCTTGGGCATGTGGAACTCATTCTGAGGTTCTAGCTGCACGCTTGTTCAGATTGCTGGATGAAAATGGCGATTCCTTAATTAACTTCCGAGAATTTGTCTCTGGACTCAGTAAGAAGAAAATGCTTTTCTAATGTGGCATTAGACTCTTTTTTATCATCATTAACTGTAAAATTATTGCCTTGGCATGCAATCATTCATAAGACACTATGACATTATAAAAGGTTATGTGTGTGTGTTTGTGTGTCTGTGTTTTTGTGACATTTTTGTAGCTTTTCTAATGTGGCATTTGGCTCTTTTTTTATCACCATTAACTGTAAAATTATTGTCTTGGCATGCAACTTTCATGAAACACTATGACATTATAAAAGATTGTGTGTGTGTGTGTGTGTGTGTTTCTGTGACACTTTTTACAGCTAGTTAATATTCTGTCCTTTAAATTCTCCTATTATCTGTTAGTGGAAATACCTCCCCCTTTGTGATGTTAGATGATATATGTGAATCAGTAACTGTTGTTTTGGCTTAATTGCACAACTCATTTAAAGTTAGTACTGATTATATGTATACAGAGGATCTCAAAATCTATTCTTCTTTATGAAGGGAGGTTTACTTGATTCAAGTAAAGAACAGAAAATATTGAAGTGGATTTCAATTCCCAGAGTTAAGCTGTATTTGAATTGCTCTATATAACAGTACCTCTTTAACTATTTTAAAGGGACATGTGATCAGCTAAACTTGTTTACAGTACATGCTGCCCAGTTGATCCAATGTGTCTGATAAGTCCAGAGCTTTACAGATAAGCTTATGTTACTGTGACATAAAATAATGTTTTTAGTTCCCCCAGATAAATAAGATACTGTACATTTTTTCACAATGCAGTTGTAGATTTTGACACTGAAGAAATCCATCTCCTTGCACCTAGATCTCTTTAGGCAAGGAGAGAAAGCCCATTTGGATTTCGTTGATCACTCTATTCTACCCAGACATGGCGGCAAAATACCTCAGTCTGAAACTTACAGTAGGGGAGATAACTACTGGTTAGTGCAGAAAGGAATGGACAGATCAATTTTGCCTGAAGCAAAAGTTTTAAAACGGGGGGGGGGGGGGGGAGTGGCTGAATATTGTAGTGTGTAAGGCCACATCACTTAAATGAATAAAGCTGTGATTTGCTGGGTTTCAAAGATTTTTAAAAACTCTACTAGGTGTTTTGCACAGGGGTATTGAGTCTAACAGCTGTGGACACAGGTTTACCTGTCCAGAAGCAACTATCAGCTGATACTAACTATTCCAGAAGAGCATATTTTATGTTAAATTGATGACACCTGATTGATAAATATATTTAAAACTGATACAATGATGCAATTTCTTCTAGGTGCAGCATGTCATGGAGACCTTACTGAGAAACTGAAACTACTTTATAAAATGCATGTTTTGCCAGGTATGTAAGCATGAGAGAATTTCAGATAGCTTAATATGCTGATAATGTCTTTCAGGTGCAGTCCTATACTCCAGAGCAATCCTATACCTTTTTAGGTAGATTGAAATCCTATGCTGTTAGCCAGGCTTCTAATTAAGTGTATTCAGGGCTGCACCCTAAAGTGGGGCAATTGATACAGGATTTCTCTTCCAGTGTAATGAATGGGGCTTAGTCCTAATTGTGTTTGTTTTTTAATCAAAGAATTATGCTGCAGTCTTAGAATAAACAACTTAGATAGTGGTGGGCATTTGGAGAGCAGCAGGTTATTGTTGTAGGTGCTGAATAATTTTTCTTCCTATTATTACAAAATAAATACAGTACATAGTGGTGGGCATTTTTGGTTGGATCCAGACAACTGTCCAACCACTTGATCCTCCCTGTTCTACTGCCTACTCTGCCGGATATCCTGACCTTCATGGAAGCATTTTTGTGGAGCTCTAGGGACTGATAGGGAGAGGTAGGGTCCCAATTGGCATCGTAACTTGACAACTACCTGTACAGTAGTCCAACTATAAATGGTGCATATGGGGATGCATATGTAAAATATAATACTTTGTTGATGATTCCTTATACTTCTTTCCACAGATCCATCCTCTGATCCAGAAGAGCCGGATTCAGCATTTGAAGCAACTCAGTATTTCTTTGAAGACATTACACCAGAGTGTACACATGGTACAAAGATGTGTTAATTTTCTTGTTCCTGACTAAAGCATATTGATAATTTTATAAAGTCTTTCTTATGCCCAAAAGCAAAAAATAGTTAGAGCAACACTTTTAGCAAGATGTCTTTTAAATGTTGTTTTCAAATTCTTACAGCGGCAGATTCAATAAACAAATTTGTGAATTCCACATACAAACAGGCTTACCAACAACATTTAAAATCTTTGTTTATAAACCTGTAGCTCAAGATAGATCTAAAGATCTCTTGGTATTACAGATTGGATCAGGATATCTTTATTTTGTTGAGAAGATAAAGGTAGATTAAAATATTATTCATGTCAAGATCAGTTTTCCATATAGTCATGATAGAAGTTTAAATGTCAATCACGTATAATAAAATTGTTTATAAACATAGATAAATAAGAATATAATTGTCGGTGGTTAATTTTTATAGTCTGAAGCAAACAGTGTACAAAAACAAACACTCTTTTATAATAATGTGGCATATCTTCCCAAATTGCTGAAAATACAGTTTATAGATAACCAGTGAATTAAGTAAGATAGATGAGGAATGTAAAACTGGAAATATTAAGCACAACTATTCAGTAGTAGGAGATACTAAGTGCAGCTCCATCTTTTGCAGTTAGTGATACAGTAAAGTTCAGTGGCACTCTTGTTTATAACAGACTAGTGATGGATTAGGGGCAGTGACCAATAGAGATAGGTTCTTTCTTTCTTTTTAGCATCTAATTACAGTACAGAGTTGTAGCTGATGGTCTCCCAAAGATTTTTCTTTTCTCAGATTTTGTTTGTTAGAATTCTCACACAAAATAGGGAAGTCAGCCCCAGAAGACACAAGTGTGTTGCCTTGGAAAGCCTGTGTGATACAAGCTTTCCTAGCTCACAGTACATGGCAGCCTTAACCAACCTTGGCTGGTCTTGAAAAAGCAAAGCAGGGTCAGGCCTGATTACTATTTGGACCCAAGGGTTTAGAATATTCTGGGAAATTGAAAAGCATTGAAAAGGATGCAGTGATCAATTACATTGCTGCAAACAAAAACAACAACAACAACAAAACCCTAGAAGGTCAAGTTCATGTAGTCATCAGGAATTGAGTTTTGCCTAACAGAAATTTGACTGTAAATTAGGCTACTGCATCATCACAGTTTGAAAACCAAAGTACTTGTTATGGATTTGTTTTTTCATTAGTTGTTGCTGTAGATGGAAAGAACAAACATGGAGCTGAAGAGGGATTTGTTAACGTGAGTTTGAAAACAGAAAAAGGTATGTTGCTCATTATCTTTACCAACATCAATGCTGTTAGGAGAATTGTTTTATTTTGGGCATAATTCATTAAACATTTCTCTGTTATGTTTTGGATAATTGATTGTAGTAGGAAAGAAGAATTCTCAAGAAAATAAAAATTGCCTTAAAATCTGGAGTCAAGAGAATAAATCCAAAGCAAGAAATGCAAAGGACTTACCTAAGCTAAATCAGGTAAGTCTTCTAAACTTTTTAAAAGCTATACTTTTGAAAAATGCAAAATCAGCATACTCAGTAAAAGTGCATGATGGGTATTTTACATCCACAAAGCATATATATAGCTTAACCTTTAGATGGGGTTAAAAAAAAGTTTGAAGGATTTAATTCCTATTGTGGATATCCAAATTAAAAAGGGAAGGAAGGATAGTGGGCTCCCTTGCTATTCTTGTCATGCCCTGTATTAGCGTTTTTTAGATGGGGCTTCCCTTTTTCTTTCTGCCCTTCCTGGAAGCCTCATACAAGAGTGGATGGGCCTAAAGGTTTAGGACATTTTGTTGGCTTTTTTTCCTTTTGGGGCTTGTTTTTGAAATATCAGGTGTCAGATTTGTGTCTCTTTATTCTTCTTCCTAGAGACTATCCAGTTTGCTCTGTTTACAGTGGGTTATTCCTGATAATTGCCATTATAATTCTGCCTGTAGTTATGCATGCATGCATGCATGTGTGTGTGTATGTGAGTGTATATGCATGTATGTGTGTGTGTGTATGTGTGTGTGTGTATGGGGTGCAACAAAACTGTATCTGGAAAGGTAGAAGATTCCATCACTGGGAATACTGGGCTTATTATTGCCTTTATTAAAGATGTAAGATACCATGAGAACTTGGAGGCAATTGTATTCTTATTATGTGCCTAAGAACAGTGTACTCGAATTGGATTACATGCTAGATACTGTTAAAACCTATCTTTTTAAACAACTTAGTGTACAAGACTGTGTTGATGACTGTTAATTAGGTATTATCTAGAAACAAACACTCAGCAAAAGCACATATGTGTGTACATATAAAAAAATCATCTCTTACAGACAAAATATGTTTCTCTACCTTTTCACTGTGATGGTATTTCTCTTGGGGCCCAGCAAATAATCTGGGAGCACTTGATATTGTTATTATTGAAGCTAGACTGGTGTTGTCAGTCCCTGACAGCTGGGAGCCCCATGTAACAGTTGGATATGAGTAAGACGAACAGCTGCTTGACCAAGCATTATATCTCTCTTTTACATCCAGGAGCAGTTTATTGAACTGTGTAAGACCATGTATAACATGTTCAGTGAAGACCCCAATGAGCAAGATCTTTACCACGCAACTGCAGCTGTGACAAGTTTGCTTCTAGAGATTGGTGAAGTTGGTAAGCTATTTAGTGTCCAGTCTATTAAAGAGGCTGAGAATAGCAGTAAAGCCATTCAGAATGTGCTGATTCAGAAGAAAGGGAGCCAGCAGTACCAGCTTGACCAACATGATCATTTTCAAAATGGCTTTCTTGATGAAGAGGAGAATATTTGTGGTGACAGTTCACAAATGGAGGATGTTAAGCTGGAAGATTCTTCTCCTAGGGATAATGGAGCTGGTTCTTCCATGCTTATTTCTGATGATGATACTAAAGATGACAGCTCCATGTCTTCATATTCTGTCCTGAGCGCAGGTTCTCATGAGGAGGAAAAGCTGCACTGTGAAGACATCAGTGAAGACACTGTTTTGGTACGAAGCAGCAACCCCACTTCTCTGCCGAGAAGCAGTAGTGTTGACAGAGACTGGGCTATCACCTTTGAGCAGTTTTTGGCTTCCCTGTTGACTGAACCAGCACTTGTGCGGTACTTTGATAAACCAGTGTGTATGATGGCAAGGATTACTAATGCTAAGAATGTGCGGATGATGGGAAAACCCATAATATCAGCAAGTGATTATGAAATCTCTGCTATATCAGGCTAAATGGACCAGATAAGGAGGGTTTTAAAAAATTCTTTTAGGTTTTTGAACTATTTATTACAGCCTGCACAGGTTCTGGTGTTCTCAAAATCTGTTAATTCTTGTTTATGTAAACAAGTTAGGATGTACATCCATTTTACTTTGAATTGTTATTTTTTTCTCTAATGGGAAACATCACCAAATGCTTGTCTGAGTCAGTGGAAGGAAATCATTGTCATTGGTATATGTATTGTTAGTCTTGCTATCCCTGGATAAATAGTGAAAATTTGTTCAGTTATAACTTAATGAACACAATTTGTATATGCTTTTCAGACAGGCCTGAAATCTCAGAATAAGGAAGATACCTGAATAACTTAGAAAGGTGCGAGCACAGAGGATGCTGCAGTGTGTCTGTAGAGTTCCTTTGTAGTGTCTTTTAAACTTGGCAGAGGTGGCCCTGTGTTCGTATGCTTTTGGTGTGTACAGAGCTGCTGCTTCTCAAATAAATGAATGGGAAAATGGAAGGGAACTCCATGTCTGCACTGGAGCTACTGTGCCTGTACAAAATTAGTAGCATAAGGAAGAAATAGAAAGGGATGCTGTCAACTTGTTTAGGACTCAAAAGTGAACTCTGTGCAGCATTCCTGGTAGGTCTCTCTTCATATAATTTTTTTTTAAGAAGGCTTGTTATTTTTTAATACTTTTTAAAACATTCTTCAGGAATACTGCCAGGAACTTTTCTTGATACCTGTCAACATCCTGACCTAAACAATTCATGGTACCCCTTTTTAAAAAATGAGACTTTTTAAAAAATCTGTAGATAATTCTGTCTTATTGATACTTTAAGCCTAAACATTACCATAAACCTAGTGTACTGTAGATCACAAATTCATAACCGAATTGCATAAACCTTCATTAAAACAGTTATTAGCAAGAATGTAACCTGTAAAAAATCTGCAAGAAAATGTAATCAAATGTTTGAAAATCTTAATGAATGAAACTGTCACTTTATTATAGATAATTAACAGAATATGTTGAATGAAAAATGGAGCACCTGCACTTTGAATCCTTGCTTACTTTTCAGAACCATTAAATGGGCACAACCCACTACTAGAAAACAGGCATTCAAGTACCCAAGAAATGACTTTATGCCAACAGAGATTTATTCTCCTCTTTGCAACCTGTCAATTCGAGGAGGAGAGGAAATAAGGCTACAAAATAATCCTACATAAATAATTCCAATATGGGCACAACACCCATGTTAGGGCAGGATTGTGTCCAGTCTTTTTACAAATACATAGAGGATTGAATATGAGTAATTTTTATCTGCTTTAACCTTGTTTGCTGTCTTCAAAAATATCTCATTTTTTTCTTTTTATGTATTATATATTATCGTAACTTATTCTTTTTAAAATTAAAACATTGATTTGATTCTTATTTAAAGTATTTAACTGTCTGTGGTGGTTTTAACTTCAGTAGGAAAAACTGAACAAAGCTTTTTGCTTTTTAAAGAAGACATTAAACTAATACCTGAAGATAAGTTGCAACTGTCTTTTGTAATAGAATTCTTCTAATCTATTTTCAGTAGGATTTCATGTAAGTGAGAAATTTAAATTTGGCACTGGAGATTGACAAACTCCACAGCAGATAATTTTTAGTGTCTTTGGGGGGGAAAAAGCACAGCATAAGTCACTGCCCTGATCCTGAGCAAATGCTAAGGCTGCCTATTTTCTTGTAAGATCTACTACACAAAGGTGGAGTTATCTTCCAAGAATGTCATATTGAAAATAAAAAAGACAGTTTCTAATAAAATACCCAGTGTGTTTAGGTGCTATTTTAGTGAGTATATAGCTTTAAGCAGAAAAGATAGAGTAAGAAAAGACCACCAGGAAAAAATAGGAATTAATTTTGGTAGTTTATTGACCTACCAGTTATTAGTCTGTTGATTCCACCTACTAAGAGCTGAAACAGTTTTAAGGGATGATGGGCAAAATCACACATTTATACATATCCACTATTGCATAATATTTCTAGCCTGGGATTAGTAAACTCAGTGTTTGAATCATAAAATTGTAGAATTGGAAGTGGCCCCAAGGGTTATCTTGCCCAACCCCCTGCAGTATGCAGGAAAGCCAATTAAACTATCATTAAAATGTAGCTGTCCAGCCTTGTCTTAATCCCCACCATAGGTAGACTGTTCCACTGTTGTATACACCTTACCATTAAGAAATCTTTCCTTATATATAAATGAATTCTACAATTTATATCCATTATTTCTGCTGTTAGGTTCTGAGGCAATGGCAAATAGTTCCTGACTACCTTTCTTATAGCACCCTGTAATACACCTGAACACAGGTATCTTCCACCAGTCATCTTTTCCCCAGAATGAACACCCCAAGTTCCTTCAGCCTATCTTCGTAGGACATGTTCTCAAGTCCTTGTATCATTTTTGTTGCTCCCTTCTGAACCTATTTTAGCATGTCAATATCCTGGAAATGTGGTGTCAGATTCATATACAGTACTCCAAGCCCTTATTCTCCTCTACTTTGCACATCAGGGTAAAGTAGAGAAAAATAAGGACTTCATCTGTTTTGGCACAGTGTTCATTAATACTAGTACCTGTCTCACCCTGCTAGCTCATGTTCAGCTTATCAATGACTACAAGTCCTTCTCCAAGTTACTGCTTCCATGTCATCTTTCACTGGGTATTTGTCCCCTGCTTTTTTCCTCTAAATGTAGTAACTTACATTTCTTCCCATTGAAGGGTATCTTGTTCCATCCAGCCCAGTCTTCCAATCTATCCAGATTAGATTGCAATCTGGTTCTGTCATGCTGTGTGTTAGCCAGACCTTCCAATTTTGTTTATTTGTTGTAATGTTCAGCTCAAATGCATAGGAAAATAACATAAATAGATCTTTTCCAGGTGGTCATTTGATACTTCAGTGTGTTGTGTGAACTAGAAACTGAAATAATAAACTGTGGTTCAGTTAAGCAAAGGTATTTAATGCAGACATAACTGGTATCATGATTTTATTAATACTTATATGTCAGGTTTTTAAAAACTGTTCAGTCTGTCTCTATTTGACTGCAACCACTTATTGACAGATTAGTTGTATGGGTACAGAAAACCCATGTAAGTATTCAGAATTGTTGCACTACAAATGCAGTCACAAAAAGGACATATTAAAAGCCATGCCAGAAAAATAGCTAGCAGAAAGTGATAATTTGGCTATGATAATAGTAACTTTGCATTAAAAAGGATATGAAATAGCCCTAACAAATATTTATCAGTTACTACCTAATTTTTCAAAAATCTTAATACATATATAAACCAGAAAAGTAAAAATTGGCCATGATTTTCTTAGATGTGGAAACAGCCTTTAATAACTTGGAATGGCTGTTCATATTTACAAGTCTGAAAAAAATCAATGGGGGTACGATTTTTTTACATAGATACAAAGTATCTACAAAGAACAAACCGCCCAGATCTTATTATCCTATTACAATGAAAGGAACAAGACAAGGTTGCCTCCCTCTCCTTTATTTCTCTTGGCTTTAGAACCACTGGCAAAGAAGATACAAGATGATAGAATTTCAGACAATCAAATCAAGATAATAGAATTGATCAGATTATCAAATCAAAAGCATAAACTAAAATTATATGCAGATGATGTGCTTATAGTTGCTCACCCAAAAGACTCTTTAGAATTGATAATAGAATATATACAGCAGTATGATTTATTATCAGGATATCCGATTAAATAAAACTGAGACCCAAATGATGACATGGAACTTATCTGAAATGGAAGAATATTTACAGCAAACAATGAAACATAAAAAGACCAAGAACTGAGAATTTATTTAACAAAGGTAATAAAGATTTATTTAAAAACAATTGAATTTGGAGAAAAATGATGGTAGACATTTCAAGATAGAAATGCAATAATCAGGTTGGATCATTTTTTAAAATATTTTCCTTTCAGACTGCCATTTTTGAAATAAAATATTCCTAAATCTTATATCCCATAAATTATACTAAATTGGGTTGTACATGGTAACTGCTGCAAGAGTTATTTATGCTTTTCACTGGAAATTACAAACAATTTCTTCCATAAAAGAATGGCAAAGTTATGGGAGTATGCTTCAATATCAAAATTAATTACATATCTGAAAAACAGTTCTGACACAGAATTTAACACAATGTGGAAACCACTTTTGGATTGCAATCTTACAAATCGGTTCGTATCAAATCCAAAAGTTTGTTTGTTTTAACATAAGGTGATATTTTATTGGAATTTTCTAAATGTAATTAAACTTCATACAGCATGCAGTAATTACTGCAATTTCTTTATCTTGGTTTATAATTTATAATTTGAGCCATATTGGTGATAATTATACTATTGCATAATAACCTGACTTAAATACTGACTTATTTTAATGTCTTTTTTATTTTTTCACTTAATTTTACAAAGCTTGTAAATGTTTTTATCTATTTGCTGTACTTTTTTGTTTTTTCTTTATATTTCCAAAATTAATACTTTTGGGAAAAAAATCTTAAAACCACTTTCTATATTAAACATAACTTCTTTTGGTGAGGCACTCAGGAACAGTCTTTTTGTATCAAATTTATACATGTTTACATATGATCAGCGGAAGGAAAACATTCTGTGGCTGTTGCATCAAATTTATCACATTTATATAGACACCCATCTCACACAGAGTGACTCTGGGCGGTGTACAACAAATAAAATAATAGATAAAAACAATCATCATGAAAGATTAAACAGTGATTAATGAAATACAACATCATCAAAAAGCTTAAAAATTTTAAAATATACAAACCCCACAGAGACAGCAGAGTATCAATCATAGTGGAGCCATCTAAGAATGTCTCCGGTTCCCAAAGACCCCCAGGCCTGATGTCATAACCATGCCTTGAGGGACTTCCTAAATGACAGCAGGGAAGGGGCGAGCCTAACTTCAGGGGGAGAATGTTCCACGAGGGAGCCACGGCAGAGAAGGTCTGCCTCCTGGGACCCACCAAATGCAAGTCCCTGGCTGATCGAATGCATAGCATACCTTCCCTGTTGGATCTAATGGGATGGGCTGATGTGATTAGGGACAGGTGGTCCCTCAGATAACCTGGCCCATTAGATCTGAATGCTGAATATAAGGGAAAGAAAACCTTTGTTGTGGCACCCCATTTCTGTAATATTCTTCAGCAGAAGGCTTCTTGGACATCCATGCTCTGGTCAAGTTGGGTGTCAGGTAAAGACATTCTTCTTCTCCCTCTCATTTTAAATTTTTGAAGTATTAGCACAGCTATTTTTATATTGAACCACTGTCCATTATTATTTTGTAATAAACTTTATTGAAGATTATAATAAAATTGATACAACACATAATAGAGAAATACATTTGAAAAAATTGAAAAAGGAAAGAAGCAAAGAAAAAGAACATACTTCCCCCTTCATCCCCAGCAAGTATAATCAGAATTAACAACTTAGAACTGTCTCTTAAAATACAACCGAACATTTCTTCAATTCCATACCTCACCTCATTCTCTATAACCCATCTCTAGATCTTCATGTCTCCATATTAATCAGCAAAAGTCCAGTAAAGGTTATCAGAAGTAACAACATAAGTATTATAAACTATGTCTATTACATCCAATTTGAATCCTTCCTTTATATCTCCATATCCATTTAATCAAATCCCCCCATTTCCTCTCAATAGTCAAAGTCCAATTCCATTAAAAAAGAAAAAATAATAAAACATTACCAAAAACTACCATCATCATCCAGTCCCAATTAAAAAAAACATTAAATATCACCAGAAATAGCAACCCATTATTTGTATATCAAAAATAATAACATGAATATTACAAATTATATCCATTACAGCCAATTTTTATTCAATGGATTTGTTCTTTTTCAATAACACCTTCTGATTCCACTATAGAGTTAAATAGCTCAAAAACTCCTTGAACCCCCAACATTAAACATTTCCTTTAAAGTAGCCATCTGGTGCCCTCTAGTGTCCAACCTTCAAAGTCATCGGCTCAAAATATAAACAAAAGGAATTTTCTCATGAGAAAGGATCCTTTTAATTAACTTCAAAGTCTTTCTTTAATTCAAATCCATATGAACCCTTAACCTATTTAAAACTTACTAAGCTCAACGTGAAATCACCCTTTTGCTGTATAATCCAAAACTAAAATTCTTATAAAATTTTAAATGCGTAATTTTCTTTCTAAACGAATTGAAGAATTCACCCAGCAAATGCAACCAGACTTGCAGTTCTGAAGGTTTTTCAATCTTTAACAGACAAAAAAAAAAACTCCAAAGTGATTAAAAAGATGAGGTTTGGTCCAACCTTGAGTCCATAAAAGGCTATATTAACAGCTCTGAGCTTGATGGAATCCCACAACTCCCAGCTGATTGCTAGAGACTGCAAAAACATCCGTTTCTGCAGTCTGCTCACCCAAAAAAAAAGCTGTCTGGAGAGAATTTTCGGCAGTCTGGATCCAGCATCCAGATGTCTTTTCAGCCATAATGCGTCCCACTAATCCTTGGAACATCAGTTTGCCGTTCCTCACCAGAAACTTCTCTCCATTATTACTACTTTGTATTATTTTTATTGTTAGCTTTACTCATAATCTTAAGTAATTCACACAGAATTGTTATTGTTGGTTAGGTTAATTTAAAGAAATGGATAAGTTGCAATTAACATTTTTTCACAAGGATGAGTATAGTTTGGTTCTATATGATTCTTGCTTAAGATGCAGCAGAAAAGAAGTATTCTGTCTGTCTTGGAGTTTTTTCTTGGAGCCCATCACTTTCTGTATAGTAGCTTTGCAGATGTCTCTAGCTACACCTGATCCTATAATGCTATATTGAGCAGCTATGATGCTGTCTGTCACCATCTGACCTTTTTAGGATTTATGCCACTTCATACGCTGGTGAGGTCTCTCCCCTCCCAGGAAATTTGAGGAGTCTAATGCAGCAGTGGCAGCAGACCTGTCAATATATTCCTATCTTCCTGGCAAACCTGAAACCTCCCAATTTTGTGTCATCAACAAATACAATATATGAAGGACCAAGTTAGGGACAGATTGTCATGAAGAATATTTATGTTGTCACCAAGAGCTGACACTGACTTAATGACACATAATCACAAATATGATAAGCAGCCTGTCCTGTTATCCAGGTCTTTAATCAAAAGGTTAAATAATACTGTCCCAACACATACCTGTAGAGCTCCATTGGTTACTCTTCTCCAACTTGATGTAGAGCCATTAATGCTGACATTGAAGTTAGCCAGCCAGTTGACCCACCTTACTGTTGTGCCATCCAAACCATGTTTAACAGCTTACCAATGATAATGTCATGTGGAACTGTTAGAAATGGCAATAGTCAGAATAGACAGATCACCCACCGAACCCCATCACTTTTTCACGACCTCCTTAGAGAAGCAATAAATATCAGAGTTTAGCCTTAAAATGTTTAGAAGGCAAAAGTATTGATAATGCTGAGGAAGGATACTTAAAAGTGAGAAAAGCTATGGGAAGCAAGACCAGGGGAGACAAGCCCTAGGAAAAATAATACACTAAACAGTAACCTTTATTCTAAGAACACATGGCCTTTGTTTTCTCAATAAACCATTCTCTTTGTAGTTCCACTTTCATTATCTCATTACCCCTGACTTCACAAAGTACATGTATCCTTTGATTTCTATAAACCTATATAACATGCTTTTAGGTTTGCTATTGCTCCAACACTGATATAAACACAATTTGTACTTCAATACAATGAGTGTTACTGGTCTTTGTTTTCTAAAGAACTCCAGAAAGGAAATTTTCTCCTTCAATTTGGTGTTAACGGTGGGATAAACTCACACAGGAATGGCAGCATTCTTGTGGTAAGTACCAGAGCACTCTTCCATTGAGGTATAAACAGTCAAGTTTATGATTCCCCTTCCCTTTTGTTCTCTGCTCACTGTGCAATTTTGATCCTTCCTTTTTTTAATAGTAATTTTATTAAAGATTACAATTTACAACAATAAAAACTAATACAAACTAAAAGAAGAAAAAAATAGAAGGTGCAAAAAAGAAAGAGAAAAAAGAAATCTAGAAAATAAAAAATAATATATTAAAGAAAAAGAAAATAAAGAAGTGACTTCCCGCTTCATCACAAGTATAAACTATTTTAATAACTTATCACCTTCTCTTGAAATACAACAAATGATCTCTTCTTCCCTGTCTCTTATCTATAAACAAATCCATAAAACCTCGCCATTTCAGTCCTGATGTCAGCAAAAGTCCATTAACGGTTACGAGAGATAACAACATATATACTTTAACCTTGATCAAATAAACCAACTTTATATTGCTTCCTTTTACTTATAACGATCTTAATCTTTCATCCATTCAAATAATGTCCTAAAACTTGATTTCTTTCCATTTTTTCTTTGTCCCTTCTCACAAAATTCTTCAAAGCTTTAACAAGCCTCTTTTGTAAATCCAATATAGGAAAATTATCCAGGTCACTTTCTTAGTTTGTTATGTGTATATCCCTTTTAATTATTAAGACATCGGCTGGTTTCTTTTGTATGTCCAGTGTAACATCTTTTTCCATGTCATTCTTGTAGCTTGTCATTTTTAAATCTGCTTCCAAATCAGTCTCAGTCATGTCAGGTAATACTTGTTCCTCTTCCATAGCATCTTTTAAACCCAGTCTATCTGTAGAGGTAGACCCTCTTAAAATTAACTTCTGGGTCCATTGTTCAAAAATATCCTTCAATATGTCCAGTGTTAAAATATTTTGCTACATTCTGTATTAGTAAGTAAAAATTAAGTGTTATTCTCCTTTAATTGTAATCTTTAGTTCCTTCTAGTTCCCTCTAGTATCCAATTTTTAAAGTCTTATGTTTTTTTTAAATTATTCAGAACAAAAGCATTTTCCCATGGGAAGGATACTTTATAATTAATTCCAAGATCTTATTTCAAATTTATCTGGACCCTTAGTCCATTTGTAACTTTCTAAAATCAAAGTTTTAATCACCCTTTTGCTGTTTATTCCAGAAAAAAAAAATTAAGTCCTTAAACTTATATTTAAAACTTCTTTTGCTAAGGGTTAAAGGAAACTCACCCAGTGCTGTGAAACTTGTCAATCCAAAGGTTCCTAATAGCTGAAAAACAATTAAGAAGTAATTTCTGAAAGTGATTAGAAAAGGAAGTACGTGAACCCAGTGTCCTTTTAAAGGCACTGATCACGGTTTGAGCAAGATGGCTATTCCTTCATCTCCCAGAGTTCTGAATCCACTGGAAACTGCTGTCTTGTGATCTCATGGTGAGTAACTATCTGGAGCACTTGTGGGCAATCTCAAGTCCTCTCCTTCTCTGGAGAGGAATTATGAAGAAATGGTTTACTTGCTAGCTCTTCATTCCACTATGGTTGTTGGCTCCACTTTTCTCGGAGCCATCTTCAGTTCGCCATTTCTTCCCTGGAAGTCCATTTTTATCCTTCCCTATTTGTAGATGTCTGCATTGATCTTCTGGTATGGGAAATGTTAGATCCAATGTGTAATCTGCAGGAACCCAGTTTCAGATCTGGGGACTGACATTGTGTAATTCAGGTCAGAGACTGGTGGCATTTAGTCACCTCAAGTTATAGTCAATAGTGATCCAACTTAAGGTTTGATCAATGAGATTCCATCTGAATTAATGCAGCATGTTTGTGGCTTTCAAGGCAATAGATATGTATGAAAATTGCATGCCTACACTGGTTCCAATTGGAAGTCCTGTTCCTGCTGAAAGGAACTTTTGATCTCAAGATTTTGCAACATGTATTATATTATTTATTTTATTTGGAAGAGGCATATCCAAAACAACTAAAGGCTTGGAATATTTGGCAGGTACAGGGGAGATGGATGCAGAAGCAGCAGCAGCAGCTCAGATTTCTGGTTCCCTCTCCTTCAGCAAGTGAAGGAGGCTCTGCTTCCCTACTCAAATTTGACTTCAACTCCAGGGGGACTCTTTGTGTCTACCCTAAATATACTTGTCCACAACTGCAGGGAATGTAGTAGACCCCTGATGATGAGAGTGGATTTCTGCCATACAGAGAGGTACACCTATTGCAAGTAACTGCCAGAACCCCATATCTAGCTATGATGTCTCCAATATGCTTTGAAGGAAGACAGACAGACAGACAGATTTATTAAAGTTTGGACAACATTTGCAGGAATAGACAAATGTTTCACTGGAGTGATAGCATTTCAATCATATTTAAGGCTGCCATGCATATGGGTTTAAAGGCAAAAAGAATTATGGTAAGAATGTCAATATGGTGTTTCAACCTCATTGTTCACTGCTTTGTGAAATAGTTAATTATATTCACAACAAAGTAGGGAAGTTTGAGGATCAAATCCAGTATCACACAAACAAGTTCATTTCCTTCTTTCCTCCACTGCTGTCCATAGTGGAGACCTTCCTTTACTCTTGGGGGTTCTTCAGATAGTTTCTGATAATTTTCCAGGGTCTGCCTTTATGTGGGGAGAGACTCTCCCTCTATACATGGAGGGCTGATATGAGAGGGGATGCAGCTATTATGCCTGAACCCACTATTTCTGAACATGAATGGTTGTAATGTAAACAAAGAGGGATGAGGGAGTAGAAGTATTTATTTAGATTGGTATACATCAGAGTACGTACATATCAAGTTAAAACACAGGCAGTAAAAATTACAGCTATGACGTACTGTATCAGAACAGCAGTTTTGAATTATTTCATCTTTGTTACCATTCTTACTCCACTATCAAAGAGGCATAATTTTTCATTGCTTTTATAACCATATGCAGGAGTGGTTTCAAATTGCAGAAGGGGTTTCAAAATGCTTCAAATTGGTCTCTGTTCACCAAGTTTCTCACCAAGTAAAAGAAGAGAAAGACAACTAGTAACAGAAAAAACACCCATACAGTATTAATATCCCATCTTTCATTCAGGAGCTCAAGGTGCTGTACTTAGCACTCCCTGAGGTAAGTCGGGCTGATGGAGAGTGAGGTTCAGTGGTTGAAAATGAACACAACCTAGGTTTCCCTATTCTCTGAAGATTTGAGCTTCATTGCTACCCATCAATGAGTGGGGACAGGAAACCCCTTGGCGGTGTGAAGAACAGAGCAATGTTACTGCACACTGCCATTTGCAAACTTTGCTGCTGACAGTGAAGATTACAAATGGTGATCATATGATCGCAGTGCAGTTGGCAACCAGTTGTAAATGTGAGCTGGTTGCCAACCGCCTGAAATGTGGCCATGTGACCATGGGGGGGGCACGACATTTTACGACAGCAGGAAGTGCTTTACAGCCATAAAGCACCTTTTCTAAGGCTGTCATAACATCAAATGGTCATTAAGCAAGGACTACCTGTATTTATATTCCATTCTCATTCAGGAGTTCAAGGTGCTGTACTTAGCGCTACCTGAGGTAAGTCAGGCTGATGGCAAGTGAGTAGCCCTATGAGGTTCAGCAGTTGAAAACGAACAAGAACCTAGGTTTCCCTATTCCCAATCTTATGCTTTAACCACTGTACCACATTGGCTCTATTAGTACCAAAGAAATGAGTTACGACAAATACAAACTGTAAGGACTAGGAAGAACAATGTACAAGACATAATACTGAACACTGACAATGCATTTGTAATTATGACAGCTCAAGCGGCAGCAACAAAGTTACAATTAAATATTTATAGCTGCGTGAGCAGTCACTGATTTTTGTAACACTCTTCTCTTAGTTGAGGAATCAGTTTAATGTTTTCTTCAGGTGTTGCTTAATTTTCTAGCACAGTTTTACTGCATTTTTATGTTACTGGTCAATTTGAGAGATCAAGCTATTCATTCCGCAGTGCCACGAATTTCACAATAGAAATTAACAATACAAGTTCTATTGTTGTGTATTAAATTCTCTTTTTTAGGAATGCATACTTCAAAACATAATTGAAAAGGAATTTACATTAATTTTCCCCTCACTCATAAATATGAACAAAAGATACCCTGAATAATTTGTATTCAGCCACAGATCCCAAATCTAATGGAAACAGTTACATGTTTCCATGAAACTGTTGTGTTTCATTTTGAAGTTCATGTTGTGTTGTAAAGAGCAGTACCACAACTCATACCCAAAGAAATATTTTTGTTGTTTAGGTAAAAGGCAATTTTGGGGAGGGGGAGCACCAAATTCAGTGATCGACAAGTCTGCCCTCATAGTAACCCTTGCAATCAGGCCATCACTGGTCACCCCAATTGCATCCTTTTGGGGAATGGAGAACACTTGGGCATTGAAAGAGATTTAGTTTTATCATTTTCTTCCATGTATTACCTCCCAGCCCACCCTGAATACATATGTGACAATGTTGCGTAAAATTCATTAGTTGATCTAGCTTAGGAACTAATATATTTTATGGCAAAGGCAGTGAGTTAATCTCTCATAGTTCAGCCTCAGTCTCTGACAATCCCTCCACATGCATTCAGAGAATAGCATTATTCCTAAGAAATATGCAGCAAGAGCGCTTAGTGCAAAAAGGAAAAAAGTAATCCGCCTGAAATTTAGCAAGAACATAACCTCATACTAGAGCCATTACCACCCCAATTTCATCATATTCTCACAAATCAAAATGGCATATTTAAATTTTTATAAAAGCTTAAAATCCCCATGCTGATCACTGCAAAATTTGATATACTTCATCCCCTCATAATGTCCACCTTGCTTGTAATTCACTCCACTCCTATTCAGACAAAAATGTTATAGCTGCTTAGCTTCTTCCCATGCTAAGACTTTGGAAAAGGGACCAATGTTTCTCACTCTATATCAGGCAATAATTTATATCCAAAATAACCCATATCTAACTGGATCATTTCTGAAGCCCTGGATCAGATGGACTTTGCACACCCCAGATACAAATCCTCTTACTGAAAATTCTCAACTACAACTATTAGCAGCTTTAAAAAGATCATACTAGCTGAAGCAGGGTATAAGCTTGTGCCTTCTTTTAATTTTCACTTACTAAGATTTAAGTTTTTCCATATAAGATAAGCATTTTTGTTGTAACATGAACCTAATGATAGGTTACTTAAGCACTGGTTTCTGCTTTAACTATTTAACATTGTCTTTATATTTTGTTATTACACATTATTTGTCAGTGTAGGGATCTTAAGAAGTGAATGTGAAATAGTTTCAAAGCACTCACAATGAATGTCCCAAATTTGAGGTTTTGCCTTTATACATTCACAAATCATATTCAACCATTTTCTGAGAATACCCATCACATGCTCTCAAAATTCTAAATGTGCCCCAAGCCCACAAAGGGAGCCTAATGTTGTTCTAAAGCCTCAATCTTACAAGGATGGTGTTGCAGCATAACAGGTTGCAGTCCTTCACACAAAATTGGGAACCAATTCATACAGTCAGCTGTAGCAAATGTTTCTGCAGTTGTCTAAATGTTGCAAAAGATCAGTGACAAACTTTGCTCTTTTCCCTGAATTGACAGACTGACTATGAGACAGCCAAATTCCTGAATGCCTGTAAGGAAAGATAAAACTGTATTTGGTTGACCACAGTGGCTATTTCAATATTCAATGTTTTCTAAAATCTAGCCTAGAAAATGTGTGTTCTTTCCTTTAAACATGAAAAAAAGTATTGATTCCCCAATCACCATTAATAGCCTAAGGAAATTGACAGCACTTCTAACTATTGGAGAAAGATGAGCCCATAAAACTGTTAACCAGATAACCAATTAAATAATGCTTGTGAAGGCTCAGAGTCAGCATCTGAGATCTGCAAGTGTACTACAATCCCAATCAAAAACAGATTAATAAAATAATTAGGATAGCATTTACTACAAACTACCAGTAAGATACAGTCTGAAATTTCTGGTAAACTGATTTAAAACCTTTGGATTCCAATGTTTTGATGCATTTTACAGCAAACCTAATCTTTATATTATGAAAAAGGAACAATCTTATATTTAAAAAACAATTTCAACCAATAATGAATTCAATGCAATTGCATGCCATGAACAAATGTCTCCAGTATCCCCATACAACTAACTATATGAGTTTTTTAATTTTGTTTCACAGGAAGAATCCCTGATTCATAATAAAGCAGAGCTATACTTGTAAAGAGAGCTCAGTAGGACAGTATAAACCAGATTTAAAAAAAAAATGTGTCCAACATGCATTTTATATAGTACCTAATGTTTTCTTTCAGCAATTTTTTTTTGATAAAATGAGCATTTGCAAGATAATTGTAAACAGTAAAAATAAGCCTTCTATTTGTTTGTCAGGGCCCAATCCATAATAAATTTTGCCCAAATTGTCATATATAATCATACTCTTCTTAAAATATTCTTCAAATACTTTTATTTAATTTTTTACGGATTGATGATATAATTCGCAAGTAAATTTTTAGTAAGATTAAATATGCCCAATTCCAGTATTAGATATAATAGAAGCATGTCCTAGGAGCTATCTAGAAATCAGTTTATCCCAGCTCCAGGGATGATACTCAATTGCTGTGAGTAAAAGGCACTTTAAAGTAACAACCTTGATCACTCTGTCCATTTCTCAAATGCCAACAAGGCTAAATACAAAGTTTTATTTAGAAAAAAAATTAACAAGGCTTTGTAGATTTTCAACATGAGTACAATCCTATTGCTTAGATTGTCTGAGAATGATATCCAATACGTAGTCCTCAATAAATGATACAAGTATATTGAAAAAAGAATTCAATTGACTAATTATTGATTATCTTCTATTAAATACTTTAAGCTCTAATCCTCTAAGCTTCTATGCCTTCTAAAAGTTTGTTAGCTGAAGAAAAGCAGGTGGAGGAACAGGGATTGATATGTGATGGCAATTATAGTACAATACAGGCAAAAATTATTTAGCCTTAGTGTTTATGGCACTATGTAAAGTTTCTTTTAAAATGAAAGGTTAATCTGGTAGTGTCTATCTATACTCATCTAAAGGGAGATTAAAAAGTTAATGAATATGGCTAAATAAGGACACTAAAGACTGCTTTCATTCATCTAACTAACATACTACTTATTGATGTGTATTCTTTTCCAAATCATAATAGAGTGCTACATCTTCCATATTTGAAAAGAACAAAATATACAATATAAAAAAACTAGAACAAAATTTCTATCCATGAAATATCATAACATCTCTTACTATAAATCAAATATGAATCAAATTTAGATATGAAGCTATTATTGAGCAATGTGATAAAGTTCAAAATTATTTTTCACCTTTTACTAAGTGTACAAAAACTGTGAGGTCCTATGATCCAATAAGAATCTTAATATTAAAAAAATTATCTTTAGAATATAATGTTCAGTCTTAAATAAGTATTGATTGTCCAAGCTCATTTTTCTATAAAAATAATGGATGTATAAAACTTTGAGCATTAAATGGAATTTTTGGTTGAATACAAGAGTTCCAATCAAGTGCATAATATTTATGTACAGAACTCAAAGAATCACACATTTCTATTTTTCATTTTTTAAGGCAAGAACCACATTATAATCCAGGAGTTGTCTTCTGACTTTTTCGTGAAACTTCTCTCTATACTGGTTGAAGTACATAATACTCTCCGGCTTCTCTTCAAACCAAAATTTGTCAAACTCGTAAGTCAAGTAACCTGTGAGGACCAAAAAACCCAAACATTTGTTGTGAGAATGTAATATTAGACATAGTAACATTTAAAAAATTATTTTATCCATTATTAAAACTACTTATCAGGATTTTCTCATGGGAAGAAGGTCATCCCGTTAGCTATACAAAAACAGGTGTTGAGATTACAAAGTATCTTGTGATTCTGTTATGCTTTTACTGCCACCTACTGTAATGTGTATGTTAGTTATTCAGTGGGGGTGTCATGCTAGCAATATAACGGGAGGGCTAAATGCCCAGTCTGTTCAGTGTGTTTGTCTTGTAAAAAGTTAATCATGTAGTTTATGGGTTATGTAGTCTTAACTAGTAACCAAGTAGTGTACCTCTTCTCTGAGAGTGTTTTTTAGCTAGAGACTTTGTTGTGGTTAAGTCTTGGAAGCTAAGATGAGAAGAAGTCTTTGTTATATCCTATATTTTGTATGCAACTTGTATTTTATAAAGTTTTGCATTTTTTATCAATAAAGACCAGTTAGTTTATATTTTCTGACTGGATTTTCTTTGGAAAGCTAACTATGGATATTGCATTTTGCAAGCTCTCATGCTGATGTGTAAGTTACCTGAGAGCAGGATTTTTTGGGACCTTTTTGCTGCACTCTGCGCAACACTACTTAATTACATAACTTTCCTGGATCAGGCCAAGGCCCATTAATCCAGTACTTTGCTTCTCACAGTGGTCAGCTAGATGCTCCTTGCAAATAGACAATATTATTGCCCTGCAACTGGAATCTGGAGACATGCTGTCTCCAACCTGGAAATAACACTGAGTCCTCAAGACCAATAGCCCTTGATAGAACTGTCTTCTATGAATTTATCTATTTTTTTAAAGCCATCCATGTTACCAACACATCTTGTGGTAATGAATTCTAGACATTATATGCTGTGTGAAGAATGCTCTCTTTTGCCTGTTCAAAATCTTTTTCTAAACAGCTTCATTAGATTACCCTGGCACTGCATTATCAGAGATAAAGTTGTTCACTTTCATTATGCCATACATTATGTTATACCTCTTTATCATGTTCTCCTTGGTTACTTTTTTCCTCCAAGCTAAAGAGTCCCAAACATTCCAGCCTTTTCTGTAGAGATTATGTTTGAGCTCCTAAATATTTTTGGTTAGTCTCTTCTGCACTTTTTCCAGTTTTATATCACTTTTCAGATGCACACAATACTCCAGATGTGGCTGTACTATAGTTTTCTATAAATGGATTGTTCGTAGTTCTGTTTCCTTCTCCAAATACAGTGCTTAGAACTGAAAAGGTTATTTTAGATACATCCAAAATTTAGTCACTATGAATTTTAAAGGTCATTTTCCTCCTCTTGTGAAACAAACATTTTTACTTGGACCTTCAGTGCATAAAAGGGCGATACCTAAAGCTACACGGTACTGCTTTACTTGGCAACACCAGTGGTTTGGAACAGTCTCCTGACAGAGATTAGGCTAGCCCCCTCCTTGCTGCTTTTTAGGAAAATGTTGAAGACTGAACTATTTTGGAGGGCATTCTCTTAGCTTGAATATGACACTAACTTTTTTTCCATTATTTTTTATTGTTGCTCCTGTATTATGATTTCTTGCTTGGGTTTTTAAACTATGTCAGCAGCTGAGAGACATCTGGTTGTAGCAGGGTAGAAGTCTGATAAATAAATTAAATGAATAAATAAACTTTGCAACAAAAGTGTTACATTCTCTTTTTCAAATATTTCTATAAAATTTTAAATTGAGTAGTACTTAATATGATAATGAAAACTAATAATTTCTAACTAGATTCTGGAACAGCAACCTCCAAAAATATAGAAGCAAGCCATCCCTGTAAAGGACATTTGCAAATACTCACAGTAAAACTGATGGAAATCGTTCAGCTGCGGAGTACCAGGAACCAAGTTGTAAAAGTGACTTTTTAAAAGTCCTTTCGTTAACAGACAGTAAGCCATCTCTGTCAAGTTGATCCCAACAATTGCATAAGAGTATCTGCAACATATATATACATGCACACACACGTTGTCTCTTAAAACCATCTCAATCACATTGGTACATCATCTGGGTGTGTTCCTAGAGTCATCATTGTCATTGAGGGTCTAAGTGATCTCTGTGCTAGGGCTTCCTATTGATAACTTTGGCCAGTCTATCAACTATCTCCTTTCTTGGACAGAATCAGTCTCTCTATAGTGGTTCCAGCATTGATAACCTCACATTTAGACTACTACAATGTACTCTAAGTGGGGCTATCCTTGTATTTGGTCTGGAAGCTGGAGCTGGAGCAGAATGCAGTGGCCAGGTTCCAATTAGCTGCCAAGCCAGGTTCAAGGTTTCAGTTATGATATTTAAGGACCTAAACAACTTAGCACCAGGATACCTGTCAGATTGCCTTCATTGTTGCTTGATCTGTAACTGAGATCATCAGTACCAAGAGTTACTAGGTGCCATTTGGTTGATGCTGGCAGGCAAACCTTTTCTGTAGTAATGTCCGTGTTTCTGGAATATTCCTCCCTCTGACATTTGGGAGATATCTACTATGTAATCTTCTAGGCATCTGTTGAACGCTTATCTCTTTATCTAGGTCTTCCTAGTATGAAAGTTTAAATATGTTTTTCTTATGTCCTTACTTTAATGAATATGTTTTATGGAATAATGTAATTGTGTGTTATTTTATTGTCTATTTCATTGCTACTTTTCTTATAACTACCCCCCCATGCCTCATTGTATGAAGTGGTATATAAATGTAAATAAAGTGGACAGCTCTCATCAGAGGAGCCAGATAAACAATACAGTGAGACATAATTTACAGAAACCTATGGCAGATCGGTCATCACCCAGGTCAACAAGGGCCATGCTAGGTATTCTAGTTCCTGGACATCTGGTGACAAGTAGGCTACAGGACTCAGGACTGTTGGATGAACAACCAGGGCCAGCAGCTGCAGGACTACTGGAAGAAAAGTCGTTTACCCATCGCAAATATACAAAGTCTGAAAACAAAGAAATAATGATCTGCTATTACAGATCAAGTCCAACAAGAAGAGGATATCTGAAAAAAATGCACCAATTCTGGAAAGAACAACATCCAGAATCAGAAATAACAGAACAGAGGCTAGCAGATCCATGTTGACTGGTAATACAAAATAAAGTATAAACAGAAGTAGAATTGGAAGAAGTGAAAAGGTCTACCCAGGGCAAAGAAACTGAAGCCTTGCCAGAAGTAGCTCAGACTGCAGAGGCAAACCAGTGGGAGTCAGCAATAGAGGAAGCCAGCATAGCTACTGAATCATTTTCATTCCAAAACCAGGCACCCTCTCCTCTGCCTTCTCCTCAGAAAGAACAAAGCCCTCTAACTAAAAAACAAGTGGAATTAAAACAAAGAATAACTGAGCATCTAGAACAGCACAAAAAGAACAGAATAAGGTTGCCTGCATTGAAACTTGTTACAAGGAAACAGCTAGCACAGGTATTAAAAGATGCCAATAGTGTAATATCAAATATAAGCACCAGCTCACTGCAAGAAACAAACCAACTAAAGTACAGCACGGCTGCATTTATAACTGAATACCTTGAATGCAAAATCAACAAACAAGAAAAAAAGCCAAACAGTGCACCACCAAAATGGAAGATCAGGTTGGAAAATAAGATCAGCATGCTAAGATCAGATGCAAGCAAGCTAGAACAGATGAAAGAAAAGAAGCTGAAGAACAAGAAGACCAAAGAATACCTGATCAAGAAATATCACCTAGAAACAAGGAAGAAGTACTGGAAATAATAAAGCAGCAAATAACAGCCATTGCCAAGAAGATCAGCTGATACGAAGCTCGAATTGCACAATATAGGCAGAATCCCCAATTTCAGTTGAATCAGAAATGTTTCTACCAATCCATCAATGGAGAGACTGCAATGAACCAGTGAATACTTGACAAAGAAGAAGCAGTACAATTCTGGGTGCAGCTTATGGGACAACTCAAAGAAATATAACAAGAATGCAGCTTGGATAAAGGAAATGGATAAGAATAAAAAAGAAGCTGAAATGAAAGAACTTGTAATAATAGCAGAAATGGTGGAGAAAAGGGCAAGGAAGATCAAGAATTGGTCAGTGCCAGGTGAAGATGAACTGCATGGTTTTTGGTTGAAACATCTGACTAGTCTTCATCCACTCACTGCCAAGCAGTTTAACAACATACTGCAAGGAGGTGAAATTGAAAAACCTACCTGATATCGAAAGATCCAACAAAAGGGGCAGAACCAGGCAACTACAGGCCAATTACCTACTTACCAACAATGTTCAAATTGCTAACTGGTCCAACAGCATCTAGTTGAAAACAAGCTTTTTCCACCTGAGCAGAAAAGAAACTGCCCAAACAGCAAAGGAACAGCTGTATGTTCAGCTCCTAATTGACAAGATGATTTTGGAAAACTGCAAGAGAAGGAAGACCAATCTGAATGTAGCTTGGATTGATTACAAGAAGGCATTCAACTCCCTGCCACATGATTGGATAATCAACTACCTAGAAATAACAGGAGTCAGTAGAAACATCAGAAGCTTTGTGCAAAGATCAATGGCACAATGGAAAACACAGTTGTTGGTCAATGGTGACAGACTGGGCGAGGTTAATATCAAGAGAAGAATCAAGGATACTCATTATCACCACTAATCATTGTCATTGCATTGTCATTGCATTGATTCCTCTGTCAACAATACTGAACAAGTCTGGCCATGGCTACCAAACATCAAAAACATCTGCCAGGCTATCCCACCTCCTTTACATGGACGATCTGAAGCTGTACGGAAAAACACCATCTGAAATAGAAT